>CAWUFW010008327.1:5000-605000 GCA_963921515.1 Calotriton arnoldi | reverse complement strand
CTGGGAAGTGCTGTGGCGCACCAAAACACAACATACCGCTACACTATTTAAATATCCAATTACGAGGGCTACCATTGAGGTCTGGGAGTAGATAGTGATCAAGAGGAAGTTCACTACTTTTTCATCACCTTTCACGCCTCTCTGGGGAAATACTGACTTACCCACAGATTTGAAGGAGCCTCATGCAAACAGTGGCTAGAAGGCGGGTATAAAGCGCTCGGGGACATCTTCAGTCACAGCGCTGTCAAACCGTGCGAACAACTAAAAAGGGAAAACATACTCAAGTAAATCAAACGTTTCCTATATTGGCAACTGCATCACTGGATACGCCACCCTGAAATCAAACAGCGAGCGTCCAGGGCACTAACATCCTTTGAGAAGTATCTACTAACATGCACTGGGGATACACATTCAATTTCGAGAATTTACACTATGCTTAACTTTAAGTGGGGAAATGATACATTTCCATTTCGGCCAGCGTAGGAGAAAGAGCTACACATTATTTTGGATGCAGAACAATGGGAGGACATCTTACACCGCACAAACAACACTGCATCCAACGCAGGGGGTCAGGAAACTTTGCTCAAGATTTTGTATAGATAACCTATACCCTGATGAGGTTGGCCAGCATGTGTTGGGGGTATGTGGGGAGGATGGAACTCTGACACTTAGGGCCCGATTCTGATGCGGTTAGGAAATCTTCCCGATCAAATCGGTTTGGAAATGGTTTCCGACCGACTCGGATCGGGAGAGTCCTACCGACCGAGTATGATGCATCCGGATGCTTCCAGATACGATTTGGTTGGACTCCCATTGACTTCTATGGGAAGCCTATGTTCCTAACCGCATCGTACTCTGGCCCTCGGTTGGGAAGACACGTTCCCGATCCGATTGGGAAGGAGCAAATGCCATTAGGAGGCCTTCCTAACCGCATCGGAATCGGGCCCTAGGTGGGAATGCTTTCCTAACCGCATCGGAATCAGGCCCATAGTCTTTGGGCTTCCCCCAAATCGAAGACTTTTTGGAACTCAAACTTGCAAACAATATAACAAACCACATGCTGTAACTTGACCAAATGCCCAGAGATGGTAATACTGTGTCTCCCACCTGTTGCTGGCGGCAAAGCAGATGACTGTTCCATATGGGAGCAGCAGGCAGTCCCCACTGAACACAAATGGATTGAAAATCTATGATGGCTCCTAGGGATGGAAAAATATCAAAAAGGGCCAGGGGAGAAGAGAAAGATTTTGTGAGACAATGGAGCCCATATATAGCGTTCTTTAGTAAACACTATACTGAACTACCCTGCATCGCAGGGTAATAGAGTAATAATTGTCAATTTTAGAGTTCTCCAGGATCTTTAATACCCACAGTGGGTATTAAAGATCCTGGAGAGCTCTAAAATTGACAATTATTACTCCATTACCCTGCAATGACACATTGAATCTCTGGCATTGCATTAGGCTTGATCCCAGTGGAGATTGACCTGTGTTCTCACAGCGTGGGTGGGGAGCCTGGGGGGGGCAGGCATCAATAGGAGATGGAGATTGTGCTGAGGGAGGGTTGAACTCTTTGAGTCTATTTTTTCTTCTGTACTCTTGAATTCGGATATAAATGGTTGTCATTTTGCTAAAATCAAATGCAAATAAAAATGTATTTATTTCCTAGAAGAGGCTCCTTGGTCAGTGAGAATTTCATGGTGAAACCCTATCCTGGAAACAATTTCAATCATGACTGATAGCCTTAGTGGGACAGCCTCTGGATATAAAGTAGCTAAAGGTGTTGAGACAGAATATTGAGTTGGAAATGTCGACTTACACAAATATCGAGTTGGAAATATCGTGATTCAGAAATGTCGACAGCAAAAATATCGTGGTCAAGAATATTGAATTTAAGGTAAGAAATATTGTTTAAAAAAATATAGAAGTCATTAATATTGTTTGCAAAAACATGGTTGTTTAAAATATCGATTTTTAAATAAGTGTTATGTATTTTAGTTTATATTTTAAATGTATGTGATGTATGTTTATTGTATAAGTATTGTTTATGTTTTTTAATATATGTGTTAAATTTTTAGTAGGTATCAATTTTATTTTAATTAAATTTTGCGTTTTTTAGTTCTGTAGCGGGTTGTAGGTTTATAGGGGAATAGGGTGGGAAGTAATTTAATTATAATAAATTAATGATTATTTTTTATTTATTTAATTTTGATTTTATAGTGTTAATTGTGGGAAGTAATTTATTTGTAATTAATTATTAATTGGTTGCTAATTAATATTAATTAATTAATTGATAATTAATTATGGTAATTGTGTAATTCTTTTTAGGTGTTGGTTGTGGGGATTATGTGGTAAAGGGTGGAAGTCAATTATTTTTAATTAATTAATAATTAGTTCTTAATTAATATTAATTAATTGATTGAAAATTAATTATGGAAATGTGTAATTAATTTTAGGTGCGGGTTGTGGGGCTTATAGGGGTAAAGGGTGGGAAGTAATTTATGTTTAATGAATTAATAATTAGTTGTTAATTTATATTAACTAATTGATAATTATGGTAATTGTGTGATTTTTTTAGGTGTGGATTATGGGGTTTATAGGGGTAAAGTGTGGGAAATAATTTATGTTTAATTAATTAATAATTGGTTGATCATAAATGTTAATAATTATCCTAGACAGTCTTAGGGTAGAGCAGTCACAGGGGACACAGCATGAAAACCGGCATGAAGCCCTAGAGGGAGGAATGCCACCAATAACATTAACGCTCGACAATGTGCCTCTGGGATCTCAAAATGTTATCAACGATTTAGGAATAGAGGCAACACCTATACAAAGTGGGGCAACACACTTCTCAGTCAATAGACAAACGCCACAAAAATATAAGAATGCGGAGAATGACACCATAATTTTTACACCAGAATACACCTCACGTGGAATTGCAGATACGCTAAATAGGTCCAACATTTTACAAATTCTAAAATATATTCCAGAACTTTCATCCGTCACGACGGAAGATCTCATCCAAGTTCAATTTAAAATGGTAGGCAATAACACATCAAGAGAATCAACCATTCTAAAATGGAATAGCGCATCCATACCACAAAGAATTATGAAAGAGAGAGAGCAACTCGCGACTTGGGGAATCAATGTTCACATGCCTAAGGTGGAGAGATATCCATTTATGCTAAAAACGGCACTCTACCCAAAACCAACAAAGAGTCCACGAAAGTCCATCTTAAAGGGGGCAAATTATGCTGCCCGAACCACAGCATTCTCCAATCTAAGGATATACTCCTCACCTAACTCCAGACAAATAAGGCAAATGTGCTCCTAGTACACAAGGTAATGTTCATCCCAGCATCAATTCGAGCAATTCACTGAAAGTAATATCATGGAACGTTTTTGGGCTAAAATCGACTCTATACACCAAAGAAGCATTCGAATTCTTACAGTCTGGGGACCTTTTATGCATCCAAGAAACCTGGCTGTTAGCCCCTGAGGTGATTCCGGGGTTCATGGAATTTCAGCAGCCAGCAAAAAAATTTAATATATTCGGAAGACCTTCGGGGGGCCTATCGACATACATCCGTATTAGCAGTAATATAAAAACAAAATCTCTACTCAAAACGGACATGGTTCAAGCAGTACTATTGGAAGGTATGAAATTAAACGGACGCCCAATAAAGATTGTACTATTGAACATTTATTTCAATAACAAAGAGTTCCCTAGACTGAGTTACATGAGAGCACTAGTGGATACGCTCGAAGAATTACTTAGTAGCAACCCAAACTGCGGGATCATAATGGCTGGTGATTTCAACACCCAATATCTCGGGATGGAACTGGACGAAAGATGGCCTAAAGATAAGGTGGGAACTGTAATGAATTCATTTTTAAACACGTATAGACTAAAATCAATACAAACAAGTCATCAGACGGCAGCCACCCCGTTTAAAGACTCGCAGGGGAGGATCAAATCAATAATTGATTATATATTTGTGTGCTGTACCTTGTATGGCCAGGTGAAGGATTTTCAAAAGCCATTTATCCAGAGCAGCGATCACTTGCCACTGGCTATCGCCATCGCACTACAAACGGTCAGGCCACAGCCCACCGCCCTCTTGGGCAAAACAAACGGGGAAGAATGATATGTTCTACCACGGAGAATAAAGTGGAACAAAATAGATACATCAACCCTAAGCGGGTGGAAAAGCGATTGGCCGAGAAAAGCAGAGGAATTCTCAAGAGGTAATATCACCGAGAACTGGATTAAATTAGCAGCCAAGGTATACTCCCTTCTGATGGGAAAACAAGGAAGGCATCTATCAAAATCCAGAGTAAGCCCTTGCAAAAAACAAACACAGTGCATAAAAGTAGAGCAAAGTAAGAGGCAACTTAGAACAGCAACACGCACAAGAGGGAAAAAAGGAAACATACCAGAATCTCTTGCTAGCCAGGAAAACGCACAGGAGAAATATATGGGATCATAAAAGAAAACTACAAGACGCAGAATGGCTCCA
Source organism: Calotriton arnoldi (assembly GCA_963921515.1). Taxonomy (NCBI): domain Eukaryota; kingdom Metazoa; phylum Chordata; class Amphibia; order Caudata; family Salamandridae; genus Calotriton; species Calotriton arnoldi. The sequence goes on along the minus strand of CAWUFW010008327.1, from coordinate 600,481 downwards.
CGTTTTTACTTTGCTGACTCCGAGCAAACAAGCGGAGTTCTGGTCATATATCAACCGGCTTTCAGGGTGCGGACACGACCGACGGAATGTGGTTGCTAGCGACATATGGATAACGCACGTAACCAAATTATACCATGGAGCCCCTAATTTATCAACACCTGGTCTGCAAAAGCCCCCTATATCAGCTGGCTCCCCTGACAAACATCCAGCACTAACAGAAGACACACTCGGGCCCCGGAGAGAGGGGAGATCGGCAATCTCTGAGGGTAAGTCTGAGCCATTGATCTTGGGAAACCGTGTGACTGCAACCCTCGAGGAGACGTTTGAGCCATTGATCACAGAAAACCGTGTGAGGGCAATCTTAAAAAACATAAGAAAAGATGGGGCCCCCGGCCCCAATGGCCTACCAGGCCACCTCTTCAAAGAAGACTGCGACTTTTGGGGATCGGTACTCACACCACTCTACCAGCATTGTCTGATGAACACCACAGTTCCGGAGAGTTGGAAAGGCTCTATATTGCAACCCATCCACAAAAAGGGAGATCATGGGGACCCTGCAAATTACAGGCTTATTGCCCTCCTGGATATCGAGGCAAAAGGCTATGCCAGCCTTCTTCTACAGGACCTGTAGGACTGGGCTAATGAAAATGAAATTTTACCTGCGTATCAATCCGAATTCAGACCAGGAGCATCCACTACGGACAACATATTAGCTCTCTCATATCTGATAGAACAGTCCACGCAGAAAAAGGCGCTTCCCCTCTTTGCGTGTTTCGTGGACTATACTGCGGCTTTTGATGGCGTAAATCGGAGTCTGTTGTGGCGTAAACTGCAAGACTGGGGGATTCCGGCGAGCCTGCTGAAAGCAATAGTCAGCCTTTATACTGGAACTTGGGTACGGGTAAAAATCACGATGAATTCTGCCACCAGAAAGATTCCAACAGTTAGAGGGCTAAAGCAAGGCTGTGTATTGGCCCCTTTGCTCTTCAACCTATATACGGCAGACCTCGGAAAAAAGATATTTAAAGCGAATCTCTTACCCCCTAAAATACGCTCAAACAGATTACCTCTAGTCCAGTACGCAGACGATATGGTGTTATTAGATCACACTAAAGTGGGTATGCAAAGATTATTAGATGCTTTAAACATCTACAACAACAATAATGAACTTCAAGCAAATGCAGGAAAGACAAAGGTAGTTATATTTGGAAAATACACCAACAAGACCAAATACAACTACCTGGGAGTATGGCTGATGAGCAATGGGAAGCCAACAGCGCAAATTGCGGCCGTGGAAACAAAAGCTAAAGCAGTGACGTTTGCCCTGTGCAAACTGCATTCCAAGCTATGCAGCCCATCGACGAAACCAATCAGAAAGGTCATAAACGCCAAAATGCTACCATCAATCACTTATGGCCAGATAGCATTTCCAGCGGCTTTCACCAACACTATGGAGCAGCTCAACTGTCGCGCATTTAAGCGTATATTTCAGATCCCCGCCTATGCCCGAAACTCTTTGGTGCGATTGGAATTTGGACTGAATATACAGAGCTATGAGCACTGGGCTTCCATGGTCCGGTTTTATCGCAGGCTGTGCGCTGCACCTCCGCATACAATGAAGGCAATTTTAAAGTTAATCTTTATGGAAGGAAATAACTCATGGAGCAAAGGCCTGCACACAGCTTGCTCCGAATTGCGCCTCGATAAGTCTAAATTAACGGACTTCATTCATCAGCCTGGTATCCTAAAATCCATATTGAAAAAACATGTAAGACTTTTATCAAAAGAAGACGATATGAAGGAACTGAACGCTTCCAGTAGTAATATTAGGATACTTGCAAGCTCTTATGAAGATCAATCATGGCAGCCATATCTTGACGCTCCATTAAATAAATCGATTTTGAAGCAAATCTTTATAGCAAGACTTATGGTTCTGCCCATTAAGGATATTAATAGGCGCTGGAATACCTTAGCGGAAAAACAACTTGCAGACTTTGTCATCAATATGAGTAATCTCTGGTCCATATAATTTGCACATGTCAATGTTTATCATTTGCACGACGCACTTTATTGAAACCTCTCTTTTTCAAATATGGAGTGAGGACCTGCGCTGAAGCTATGAAACTCCTTTTTAATTTGGAAATTCCAATGGATTTGGCACGGTTCGCTAAGTTTGTACACAAGGTCAAGGAACTCTTAAGAGAAGAAGTATAGATCTTAATCGTTTTAAATGAATTCACTTAGTAGGAAGTACTTGTGTTTTACCTAGGATTGTATATTGTGTATTTTACTGAAATGGTACTGTGCTATCCACTTAGCTTTGGTATCGCATATGCTAATACCTTTAATATCATGAACGCATTTCTAATTTAAGCGGTCCACTAGACTTGCACAAAACCACTATATAATAGGAAGGATTCATTAGTATTGAACTGTTTCATTGGTTCTATACTATCTCATCGTTTTTATTCTGTTTTAAGCTTAATTCATAAAAAAATATTTTATTTAGCGAATATACATAAGACATTAATTAACTAGGCATGCATTTGTACGAAATAGGCAAGTTTTGGTGAGACTTTATTGGAACTTTTGTAACAATTTTTGTTAATTGATACAATAAAAAATGATTCATTCATTTATACTATTTGTTTTTTAATTGAAAATCCGTTTTAATTGTGTAAATAATGTTTTTACAGTTTAATTTTACCAGTGGTTTGTGGGGATTAAAGGGGTAAAGTGTGGTAAGTGTATTAATTTTTATGAGTTTTAATTAGTTTTTTAATTAATAATATTTCTTTAATTGGTCATTAATTATGTTAATTATGTAAGCACATTTTTTAATAAAACTTAGATGTGGGTTGTGAATTGTGGGGTGCCATAGGGTAGGGGGGAAAAGTAAATGCATGTAATAATGTTTTTGATTCTAAATAATTTCTAATTAAAAATATTTATTTGTTTGAAAATTATTTTTTATTTTATTTAATATAATATTTGTAGGTATTTGGCATATGCATTTAACATTATAATATGCTTAAAAAAATATTACATATATTTGTATTTTATTTTTTTATATATTTATATATTTTGTTATTTATGTTTTTTAAAATATTTTTGTTGTTAATATTTTGTTTACTTTTGAACTGACTGAAGTGAGAATATTAATTGTTACTCCTTTGCAATCTAACATTTACCCTACTGTTGCACTGATTGGAGTGGGAATAGTACATTTTATCCTGCCACTATCCAACAGTTTCCCTACTGTTGCACTCACTGGAGTGGGACTAGTAAGTTTTACCCCTCCGCTATCCAACACTTTCTCTACTTTTGCACTCACTGGAGTGGGAATAGTAATTTTTACCCCTATGCAATCCAACACTTTCCCTACTGTTGCACTCACTGGAGTGGGAATAGTAAGTTTTACCCCTCCGCTATCCAGAACTTTCCCTACCGTTGCACTCATTGGAGTGGGAATAGTAATTTTTACCCCTATGCAATACAACACTTTCCCCTACTGTTGCACTGACTGGAGTGGGAATAGTAAGTTTTACCTCTCCGCTATCCAACATTTTCCCTACTGTTGCACTCATCGGAGTGGGAATAGTCATTTTTACCCCTCTGCTATCCAACACTTTCCCTACTGTTGCACTCACTGGAGTGGGAACAGTAAGTTTTACCCCTCCGCTGTCGAACACTTTCCCTACTGTTGTACTCACTGGAGTGGGAATAGTAAGTTTTACCCCTCCGCTATCCAACACTTTCCCTACTGTTGCACTCATTGGTGTGGGAATAGTAATTTTTACCCCTACGCAATCCAACACTTTCCCTACTGTTGCACTGACTGGAGTGGGAATAGTAATTTTTACCCCTATGCAATCCAACACTTTCCCTACTGTTGCACTCACTGGAGTGGGAATAGTAAGTTTTACCTCTCCGCGATCCAACACTTTCCCTACTTTACACTCATTGGAGTGGGAATAGTATTTTTTACCCCTCTGCTATCCAACACTTTCCCTACTGTTACACTCGCTGGAGTGGGAATAGTAAGTTTTACCCCTCCGCTATCGAACACTTTCTCTACTGTTGCACTCACTGGAGGGGGAATAGTAATTTTGTCCTCTCCACTATCCAACACTTTCCCTACTGTTGCACTCACTGGAGTGGGAATAGTAATTGTTACCCCTCCGCTATCCAACACTTTCCATACTGTGGCACTGACTGGAGTGGTAAATTTAAGTTTAAAGATTTTTAAATAGTTTATTGTTTTAATTTATAATAGAATGGTTTTTAAAAAATAGATTTTATGTTATTGATATATATATATATATATATATATATATTTATATATATATATATATATTCACTGAAAAAACCATAGGTTTCAGGCACGTTATAGTTAGAAATTAGCATTTAAAAAACCTTTGAAATTCACAGAAAAAACCATAGGTTTCAGACACGTTATAGTTAGAAATTAGCATTTAAAAAACCTTTGAAATTCACTGAAAAAACCATAGGTTTTAGGGACAGTTATAGTTAGTTGGACATTTCACTCGTACAAAACCCGTGAAATTCCCCCGTTATAGTTAGTTCAGCTAACTATAACTCGCGCCCCGCAATGCACTGCTGATGACGTCACATATTACATCACTCATGACATGGTCAGTGACATCACTGATGACATCACTGATGACATCTCAAATGACATCACTGATGACATCATGCAGTGACTGTGTGTTTCTCTAAAGTTTAAATATTTTTAATATATATCGGATAAGACGTATTGAAGAATGAGTGGGTGTATAAGTGTCTGTATGGATGATTTAGTAGGTGCGTGACTGACTCTATAAGTGAGTGATTTAACGTATCTTACTGAATGCATGGGTTAGTGACTAAACTGGGTGAATGTCTGTATCCGTCTGTCTGTTGCTGTGTAAGTGACTGCATGTGTTTGTGAATAGCTACATGAGTGTGTATATGAGTTATTGAATGGTTGTCTGAGTATCTGTATGGGTGCCTGAGTGTTTGTGTGGGAGGGTGTGTGCGACTCTGTGTATAGATGTGTGAGTGGGTGATTCACTGGGTGGATGGTTTCAAGAGTGCATCTGTGATAGACTGTATGGGTGGGTAAGTGTGTGTAAGAGTGTGTTAGTGAGTGAATGTATGTCCCAGTGGTACATGTGTGAGTAACTACATATGTGAAAGGCAGTATATATGTGTGTTGGAGTATATAAATAGCTATAAGCGAGAGTGAGTGATTGTGATAGTGGCTGTATGGATGAGTGTGTGCTTGTATCAGTGATTGTATAAGAGCGTAACAATGTGCTAGTATTTGTTTGATTAAGTGAGCTGGTGTGTGTATAACTGTATAGGTGAGTAAATGGCAGTGTGTTTAATTATTTGCATGACTGACTAGGTGTGTGAGTTCCTCTATGGATGAGTGGCGGTGTTTGAGTGTCTATATAGGAGTAAGAGTGCATATGATAGTCCTGTACTGAGTGACCATAAGTATGAGTGACTGTACGGGTGAGTGAGTGGATGTGTGTGTGTAGACCTAAGAATCAGTGAGTGGGTATGTAGTTATTGGTGTTGGAGTGTCTATGGTTTTGCGAATGGCAGTCTGTAATTTAGAGTGGGTGTATCAAAGGTTATATTAGGGTGTGAGGAGGTGCATCAGATTATCACGTGGATGATGTCATCAGTGATGTCATCAGTGATGTCATTTGAGATGTCATCAGTGATGTCATCAGTGATGTCACTGACCATGTCATGAGTGATGTAATATGTGACGTCATCAGCAGTGCATTGTAGGGCGCGAAGTTATAGTTAGCTGAACTAACTATAACGGGGGAATTTCACGGGTTTTGTACGAGTGAAATGTCCAACTAACTATAACTGTCCCTAAAACCTATGGTTTTTTCAGTGAATTTCAAAGGTTTTTTAAATGCTAATTTCTAACTATAACGTGTCTGAAACCTATGGTTTTTTCTGTGAATTTCAAAGGTTTTTTAAATGCTCATTTCTAACTATAACGTGCCTGAAACCGATGGTTTTTTCAGTGAATTTCAAAGGTTTTTTAAATGCTAATTTCTAACTATAACACCCCTAAAACCTATGGTTTTTTCAGTGAATTTCAAAGGTTTTGTAAATGACAATTTTTAAATGTATTAATTGTTATATTTATTTTTTTGATACTGATTTACTACATTTTTTAAAACTATTTATTTTTAGATATTTTATTTATTAAATTACATTGTAATTACATTATACATTACATTACAAAATATACTTTCTCAGAATGAATTACTTTAGTTTAAATAGTTTGCAAATAGGCAATAGAGTTTTAAGTACAGTAGTTACAGTTGTTGCAATGGGCAACACAATTTCAAACACAATGCAACATTGACCTCAATGTGAATTTCTAGTTAAATGCAATTAGTTACTTTATGGATTACTTTTCTAACCACAGGACTGGATCCTAGATTCAGTCCTGGGACATCTCCTGTAAACAGTTGAGTAAAAGAGTTTTGGTTACAGTAGTGATTTTTAAGGAATATTATTGTATTTTAAAAGTTGACACAGAAACCTTTTCACATAGAATCACCAATGTTATCATATGGGAGGAAATTCACTTAGCAGATAAGTAGTGTTATCGTTACTTTTTCTTACTCAGTGGTGGATCCTGGATCCAGCACTGGTGCATCTCCTGTAAACAGTTAAAAGAATGCGTTTAAGTCATACAGGCGATTTTTAAGGAATATTTGTAGTTTGTGAAAATCAACACTTTGAAACTTTTCTGCTGAAAACCAGACAATGGATTCCTATGGAAGGAAATATAAGTTACTGGTAAGTACGGTTAAAATTACTTTTCAGGATCAGTACTGGGCTGAAAGATGCAGCACTGAGGTCTCTCCTGATAACAGGTGAGTAAATCGGAATTCGTATTTTGGCTGATTTTAGAGGAATATTTGTATGTTTCAAAAATCGACACAGAAGAATTTCCAAGTGAAACCAGTCAATGATATCCTACGGAAGGAAATTCAAGTTACTGGTAAGTACGGTTAAAATTACTTTTCAGGATCAGTACTGGGCTGAAAGATGCAGCATTGAGGTCTCTCCTGATAACAGGTGAGTAAATCGAAATTCGTAGTTCGGCTGATTTTAGAGGAATATTTGTATGTTTCAAAAATCGACACAGAAACTTTTTCAGCAAAAAGCAGACAATGATATCCTATGGAAGGAAATTCAAGTTACTGGTAAGTACGGTTAAAATTACTTTTCAGGATCAGTACTGGGCTGAAAGATGCAGCACTGAGGTCTCACCTGATAACAGGTGAGTAAATCGGAATTCGTATTTCGTCTGATTTTAGAGGAATATTATAAAGTTCCAAAACTCCACACTTAGAAGAATTTCCAAGTGAAACAAGTCAATGTTAGCCTATGGAAGGAAATTCAAGTTACTGGTAAGTACGGTTAAAATTACTTTTCAGGATCAGTACTGGGCTGAAAGATGCAGCACTGAGGTCTCTCCTGATAACAGGTGAGTAAATCGGAATTCGTATTTCGGCTGATTTTAGAGGAATATTTGCACAATGGTGAAGGGAGGGGCGGGGCTTGAGGTGACATCTGTGCAGACGCGCCCGTGGCGCGCTTTAAGTTGGGGATTAAGTCCCTTGAATCATGAGGATCCCTGGGGTTCAACTAGCCCACCCTGTACCTCCAGTATGCGCCAGGAGCTGCGTTGCAGAGAGGTGTTCAGAGGCCACGCCCTCTTTGCACCTCTCTGCAATGCAGCTCTGTGGCGCTTTCTGGACGTACCTGTTGGGCTAGTTGACCCCCAGGGACCCTCAGGATTGAAGGGGATTTAATTCCCCATCTTAAAATGCGCCATGGGGCCTGTTTGCACACATGTCACCTGAAGCCCTGCCCCCTCCCTTCACCACTGTGCAAACGCGCCCCGTGGCGCGTTTTAAGTTGGGGGATTAAGTCCCCTTGAATCCTGAGGGTCCCTGGAGTCCAACTAGCCCACCATGTACTTCTAAAAGCGCCACAGAGCTGCGTTGCAGAGAGGTGTAAAAGGGGCGTGGCCTCTGTACACCTCTCTGCAACGCAGCCCCCTGGCACATACTGGAGGTTCCTGGTGGGCTAGTTGGCTCCCAGGGACCCCCAGTATTCAAGGGAATTACTTCCCTTCTCAAAACGCGCCAGGGGGCGCGTTTGCAGAGTACTGCTGGGAGGGCGGCCTCTCGGCACGATGCCGGTCGTTTTTTTCTTTTTTTAATTTTTTTTAATGGGAGGGGCTGCGTGGCCCCCCTTCCCTTGGCCACTTTGGCCCCGGGGACCCCATCCCCCGGGGCCTGAGCATTTTTTTTTTAAATTAAAAAAAAAAACCGGAAGGGGGCCGCGTGGCCCCCTTCCCTGGGCCTGTATTGGCCCCGGGACCCCATCCCCGGGGCATGCCCTCGATTTTTATTTTTTAAATTTGGAGGGGGCTGCGTGGCCCCACTCCTCAGGCCATTTAAGGCCCCGGGGACCCCATCCTCGGGGCCGGCCTTGCCCTTTTTATTTATTTTTAATTTTTTTTAATTTGGGGAGGGGGCTGCGTGGCCCCCTCCCTGGCCACTTATGGCCCCGGGGACCCCATCCCCGGGGCCTGGCCTCTGGTTGGGGACTGTGGGGGTCCCCAATCCCCTCACAGTCCCAGCCGGCTCCCCGCGTCCTATGGGAGCCGGCATTGCTTTTCCACATGGGGAGCAGCTAACATGCTGCTCCCCATGTGGAAAGCATTGGGTTTGCATTTTGAAAGAGAGAGCAGGTTCCTGCTCTCTTTCAAAATGCAAACTAAGTTTAGCTATGACAGGACGGGAGCCGCGAGGCTCCCGTCCTGTCATAGCAAACTACAGTGTCCCGGGGGTAGGCACCCCGGGACACTGCAGGAGCCGGCCCTGGGGGTGGCGGTCCCCAGGGCCATCAAGGGCTCCAGGATGGGGCCGCGCGGCCCCCCTCCCAACCATTTCACAGCCCCGGGGAGGTGGTGGTCCCCGGGGCTTTGGGGGTCCGTAACGGACCCCCATATTCAAATCTTTAGTGCACCGGGGAGGTGGCTGTAATGACGGGAACTGACGATGCAGTAGTAGAAGTAGACTTTATTAAAGATTGATAAAAAGGGAACAGGTGAGAGCCAGGGATACAACCGTCCTCCTGGACAACAGTGGACGCTCTCCATACTCTAGAACTCTCACCACATTACATTCTAGCATGCAAGACAATATTACATACCTACCATTCTAAAGCAATACAACACATCCCCCCCCTTACAATAGACAAGGAAGAACAAAACAAACGAGGTGTAAATGGGAAAAAAAACAAAGGAAACTTAATGCAATAACCAATACAATAACTGTAAGCGAAGAACTAACAATCACACTACATAATCCTTTAACCATCCCGGAAGATTCCTCTTCCTTCTTCCAATGACCTCTTCCCCTCCACTGCACAGAGAGGAATCACACTCCTCCAAAACATTGGTGTTGGTACTCTCAGCCGGAATGGTGTCAGCTGAAATGGCCTGATGATGCAACTCTCCCTGAGTCACACCTCCCTCATTCAAGGAACTTTGGTTGCTTTCAATACATTCGGTCCCCTCACACACCTCGGAAGACATACTAGATTGGACTGTACTCGTTGAAAAGTAATCTTCAACCCAATCTGCATTGAAATCATTACCATGAGGTGAACACTCCCCAACATCTACGTCATGTTGTGGGTTGAGATCAAAAGCGACTCTTTTTAGGTTCCATACCTTACCATCCTTTAATTTCACTGCATTGTTGAACACTTCCACCACCTCCTGAGGTGTCTCAAACTGACTCAAACCCTTGGACACCTTGCCAGATTTTTTAATCCGGACCCAATCTCCAACCTCCACACTAGTAGCCTTGGTACCCCGGCTCTTGTCATAATACACCTTACTCGCTTCATGGATTTGAACTAATTTCTTTTTCACATCCTCAGGAGACCATTCCTGCACACCACCTTCTACTAACCATCCTGGACTAAATTTGCATCTGGGTTTCCTACCCCTCATAATAACAAAAGGAGACCACCCTGTGGAAGCATGTGTAGTCACTCTATAAGACCAAACAGCTTTGTTGATTTCCATTTTCCAGTCTAAGCGTTTATTTACAGCAGCTTGTATTACCCCCTTGATAACCCTGTTAAATCGCTCCACAACGCCATTCCCACTTGGGTTATACAGGGAAGTAGTTCTGTGTTTGATCCCACACTTCTCAAAATAAAGTTTAGCCTCCTTAGAAGTAAACTGCACTCCGTTGTCGCTTACAATATCAAGCTGGTAATCCTTCTCTTACAAACATTTTATCTAGGAACTTTAAAACAGTGCCAGTATTCACATTTTCCACTATTTTGACCACAGGCCACTTGGAAAATAAATCAATAGCCACCAAACCAAATTCCTTTTCCTCACCAACAGGTCCAAAAATATCCACCGCAACTATCTCCCAAGGAAGGCTAGGAATTATGCCCTCGCACATGGGAGGTCTCAGCGTTTTTAAAGATGTATCTGCCGAATTGCAAACAGTACATTCCCTTACGAATCTTTCCACCTCTGAATCAACTTTCGGCCACCAGAAAATTCCCTTAACCACCAGCTTTGTTCTTATTACACCAAAATGTCCTTCATGGCATAGCCACAACATCTTATTCCGTACAGCCTTAGGTGGAATTACTCTATCACCTCTTAAAACCAAATCTCTGTCCACAGACAGCTCCATTCTCACCTCCCAAAACGGTCTCAACTCCTCCGTGATATTATCTTTCCTAGGCCAACCCTTGCATATGTACTCCATCACCATCTGTAAAATATTATCTTTGTTCTGTTCCTCCAACCATTCCATCTTGGAAATGGCAGGGGTACCAGAATCCTGAATGAAAGCAATACTATAATTACCCCAAGGGTCATCTACACAATCCTCTAAGGGAAGAGGAAATCTAGACAAACAGTCGGCAACTACGTTATCCTTCCCTGGCACGTAAACAATCTTGTACACAAATTCTTTCATCCTCATGGAAATTCTAGCCAATCTGGCTGAGGCTCCAATACTCCCTTCAGTGGTCAAAATTTTCACTAGGGGACGATGGTCAGTACGAACGACAATCGGCTTACCCCAAACAAAAGCACGAAAATGTTCTAAGGCCCAGGCACAAGCAAGTGCCTCTCTCTCTATAATCGGGTACCTGCTCTCAGTAGGTGACAATGCTCTAGACGCAAAAAGTATTATCTTTTCTGAGCCATTGTGACCTCTCTGTGAAAGAACGGCACCTAATCCTTTATCACTTGCATCCGTGGTTATGTAACATTCCGCATTGGGATCAAAGCTACTCAACGCAGAGACCTTCTGTAATTCACCCTTAATCTCAACAAATTCTGACTCACACTCCTTGGACCATTCAAATTTCACATTCTTTCTGAGCAAGGAACGTATGTTGTGCACCTTACTGGCAAAGTTGGGAATGAACTTGGCACAGTACTCAGCCATACCAAGAAAGGACCTTATTTCCTCTTTGTTGTTAGGGGTACCTGCCCCCATGATGGCATTGATCAATGAGGGTTTGGGTTTCACTCCTTCCTCACAGATGACGTGGCCCAAATAGGTTACACTCCTTTGCGCAAATTTACATTTGCTAAGTTCAACTGTCAACCCCACATCCTGCAAAACACACAAAACATTATTCAAAATATGGTCATGTTCCACTTTGTTCTTGCCAGCAATCAAAATATCATCTTGGAAAAAGCATACACCCAACATTTTGCTAAACAACTTATGCATAATACGTTGAAAAACGGCCGCTGCCGAAGCGAGCCCGAAAGGCATGCGCTTAAATTGGTAGCAGCCGAAGGGTGTAATGAACGCCGTGAATTTCCTCGATTCAGGTGTGAGTACCACCTGGTGGTATGCCGCTGACAGATCAATGGTTGAAAACCAGCTTGCCCCATTAAGAGATGACACCATTTCGTTTATTCTAGGTAAAGGAAACTTGTCGATGACTATATGATTATTCAGGTGGCGCAAGTCAATGCATAAACGAATCTTGCCATTGCTCTTCCGGGCTACCACCACCGGAGAAATCCACTCCGAACTTTCCACTTCTTCAATGACCCCTTTTTCCAAAAGACCTTCGATTTCTTTAACAACCTCCTCTCTTATCAGTAACGGAATGGGCCTAGCCTTGTGGATTTTGGGTTCCGCCTCCTTCTTAAGAACAATCCTATGCTCAAACCCCTTAAGTGCTCCCAATTTTTTTTTAAAGACATCAGCAAATTTGTTAGCTAACTCCTCCTCTAATTTACTGGTGTCATCAATAACAAGCACTTTCTCTTCGCCATTGGGATCCAAAATGATATGGAGATTTTTCTGATCCCGCCAACCCAGAACAGAAGGACCAAACTTTGCTACGTATAACTTCCCTCTAGATGTTCTGCCCTTGAATAAAAACTTAAGCCACCTAAACCCTAGCATATTTATCTTTTCACCTGTGAAACTCACAGGGTTGACATCTGAGGTAAGCAACTCTGGTCCGATTTTTTAACAAATTTGTCTCTCCATACATTTTCATTGACTATAGTGTATGGCGAGCCTGAGTCAGCAAAAATATTTATACTCACTCCACCTAAAGATATCTCACAAATGGGTTTACCCTCCATTGAGTCGTCACTAATATTAATGACAAAATTCCCCAGCAAATTTTTTACGCAGTCACTGTCATTACTATTTTCCACATCAGTGTCTCCACTCTCCGCATCCCATACACACTTAATGTTGTTGCCTTTCCTTCTGCACATTTTGCTTAAATGGCCGATAAGGCCGCACACGCTACATTTTTTTTAATCGCAGTACAGAATTTACTGAAGGCTAAATGTTCTCTGCTCCCACAACGATAACATTTTATATCTTCCATTTTCTTCTCAGGCCAAGAGCTCCTCTTATAATAGTTTTGACCACGTCCATAACTTTGCGGAAAATGTTCTCTGTTGCCACTTTGTACTTTGCAGACTGCTCCCGCATCCTTTCCATGCTCTCTGACTTCATTTGCGCACCTTCCTGATAGTTCCGCCTTGCGTAAAATAGCTAAAACATTTTCCAAAGGTGCATCACCACTAACCCACAGACGGTCCTGAATTGCAGCATTGTTACTGTGCATAACAAGTTGATCACGTATTAAGTCATCGTGTAAGTCACCAAACTTACAATCAATTGCCAACTTCTTGAGATCATCAATCCATTCATCCACAGGTTCACTCTGCTTTTGTTTCCTCTGAAAGAATTTGTAACGTATTACCCCCATACACACCTTTGGCGCAAAGTACTTATCAAGGTCTTTTAAAGCTACCTCAAAAACATTGTCATTTTCACTAGGCGTGGTTTTACCCATCCGATAAAACGTTTTTAACCCAATTGGACCCAGTGAATGGAGCAACAATCTTTTCTTTTGATCAGGTTTCATTTTACCCATCTCGTCCACTGCCTCTATGTAGTTAATAAAATAATCTTTCCATTCCACCCACTTCATGGTGGGCTGAGAGCCTGTTGCCCAAAAAGCATGTGGAGGACTTACAGTAAAGCTTTGTTGTGCCATGACTTGTGTAGATATCCGACACTCTTGATCACCTTGTTCCATACGTTGAATGACAACTTCCCAAGGTTATAAGAGATTTACTCGCATTTAATCAAAGTTCTAAATTGCACGAAGTAAAAGCTTTCCCTTTTTTTTCCTCCTTTTTAATTTTTTTAAATTAATTGTAAAAGATGCAGTCGCGCCCGACCGCCTCACCTGTTCCCCACTTTTAAACGTTGTAAGTTGGTATGAGGTTCAGAAGACTCCTCTGGTTGGTAACCGGTTCAGAAAACTCCTCTTAAATACATGCTGTAGCGAGTCATTTCCCCGACTACACTGTCAACAAAGTGTTCCTTCAAAATGGCCGCTTGCGCAGGGTCACGTTGCGTGACCTTGCGTGATGACGCAATGCTCGCTTGCACACGCACGCTCCCAGCTCCACAATCAGCGCGAGGAAGGTGCTTGCTGCCGAACGCTGTCACCAATTCAAACCGTGCCACTTCTAACGGTCTCCAGCCATTCCGGGTGAGTCTATTTACCGATTCATCTGTTGATCCACCGCCGTTCCGTCCATGGAGTGGTGCTCTAGTGCTTCTTGTAGGTCCTGGAATAGCGCACCTAAGCAGTACACTGAAGTTCCTTTTCTTTTTCTCCATAAAGTTTTGAAAAAAATATATATATACTGACAGTCTTTCTGGATTCTCGCTCCGCGTGTGTTCTTCACTCGTCGCCAATTGTAATGACGGGAACTGACGATGCAGTAGTAGAAGTAGACTTTATTACAGATAGATTAAAAAAGGAACAGGTGAGAGCCAGGGATACAACCGTCCTCCTGGACACCCGTGGACGCTCTCCATACTCTAGAACTCTCACCACATTACATTCTAGCATGCAAGACAATATTACATACCTACCATTCTAAAGCAATACAACAGTGGCGGTCCCCGGGGTGTGTGCGGGGGCTGGAGCCCCCCCACACAGGTCAAATTTTTTTTTTAAAAAAGAAGCCCCGGGGGTGGCGGTCCCGAGGCTGCGGGAGGGCCAAGAGCCCTCCCGCACCATTATCTTTTGAGAGCCCGGGGGCCCCACATTAAATTTAAACCCCTCCACCATGCCCCCGGGACTTGGCCCACCCGGGGCAATAACATCGAGCGCGGAGACCGCGCTTCGATTTTTTTTCGGCAGGATCGGCGCACCCTGAGCGCATCCTGCCAATTTTTTTTTTAAATGGTTTTTCTACCCAGGGGTCCTTGTGGGACCCCTGAGCAGACCTAGGGGGTCAGGGTGTTTCTACCCTGCCCCCTTTGTGCGTTCTGCGCACTTGTTTCTTCTGGGTTTTTTTCTAATCGGCAGGATTTGTGCACCCTGAGCGCATCCTGCCGATTTAAAAAAAAAAATGCTTTTTTCTGCCCAGGGGTCCTTGTGGGACCCCTGAGCAGACCTAGGAGTCAGGGTGTTTCTACCCTGCTCCCTTTTGCGCTTTACGCACTTGTTTCTGTCCCTCGGTTCTACCGAGGGACAAAATGGCTGCCAACACTTCCTGATTTGGAGTGTTGACAGCCACTTGAAAGCCAATTAACATGCAGCTCGTGATCGGGACGGTGCGCGCAGGGTGCGCTCAGGGTGCGCGAATCCGACGCGGCCATAGATATATATGTGATTTTCATTTTGATTTTCACAGGAACTACTGAACGGATTTACACCATTTAACAAAAGGGTTCTTTCTGAACCAAGAACTACCTCTTTGCCAAATTTGGTATAATTCCGTTCAGCAGTTCGGCTGCAGCCGTGTCTAAAGTTTCCTATGGGAAAATGAATGGGGAAAACACGCTTTGGGACCCCCTTTTTCTCGGCCCCGCTGACGAATCACCCTGAGACTTTCAGGGTAGGAGCGGACCGGAGCGGGCCATAAAGTTTGAAAATTTCGCGAAGATTCGTCAACCGACGCAAGAGTTATTTCAAATAGAATGTCGCTGATTTCCTATGGAAAATAGGTCCTAACTATAACTATCTACTGGCGACCGCCAGTAGATAATATATCTATATATATATATCACCAGTAGATAGTTATAGTTAGGACCTATTATCCATAGGAAATTCGTAACATTCTATTCCCAATAACTTTGGCGTCGTTTGATCGAATCATCGCGAAATTTTCAAAACTAGTGGGCGCTACGGTCCGCTCCTGTCTTGAAAGTTTCGGGTGATTCATCAAGCGGGCCGAGAAAAAGGGGGTCCCAAAACGTGTTTTCTCCATGTTAATTCCCATAGGACATTTTAGACACGGCTACAGCTCAGACTGCTGAACGGAATTACACCAAATTTTGCAAAAAGGTAGCGCTTGGTTAAGAAAGCAACCTTTTTAAATGGTGTAAATCCGTTCAGTAGTTACGGAGAAATTAAAAAATAAGAGTGAAAAATCAATTTCCCATAGGAAACTTTATGCAAGGCTACCTCAAAAACTGCTGAACGGAATTACACCAAATTTGGCAAAAAAGGTAGTGCGTGGTTCAGAAATCACCCTTTTTAAAAATGGTGTAAATCCGTTCAGTAGTTGCTGAGAAAATCCAAAATAAAAGTTTCGATATTTATGGCTGCGGTGGATCCGCGCACCCTCCCGACCACGAGCTGTGTGCTAATTGGCTGTCAACACTCCAAACCAGGAAGTGTTGGCAGCCATCTTGTGCCTCGGTAGAACCGAGGCACAAGAAAAGACAAAAACAAGGGCGCAAAACGCAAAAAGGGGGCAGGGTAGAAACACCCTGACACCCTAGGCCTGCTCAGGGGGTCCTACAAGGACCCCCAGGGCCCCCAAATATATATATATTTTTTAAAAATCGGCAAAAAACGCGCTGGGTGCGCGGATCCTGCCAATAAAAAAAAAAACGAAGCGTGGGCTCCCGCGCTTCCTGGTTAATTGGCCAAGTCCCGGGGGCATGCGGGGTTTATTTAATAATGACATGGGGGGGCCTCTAAGCCCCCCAAGCCCCGGGGACCGCCACCCCCCGGGGCTTTATAAAAAAAATGGTGGCGGGGGGGCACACGGCCCCCCCGCAGCCCGGGGCTTCTTTTTTTTATTTATTACATTACCTGTGTGGGGGGCTCGAGCCCCCCACACGCCCCGGGACTGCCACCTCCCGGGGCACTAAATAATAAAATGTGGGGGTCCGTTTAGGACCCCGAGCCCCAGGGACCACCACCTCCCGGGGCTGTGCAAAGGTTGGAAGGGGGCCGCGCGGCCCCCTCCTGGAGCCCTCCATGGCCCTGGGGACCGCCACCCCCAGGGCCGGCTCTTGCAGTGTCCCGGGTGCCTACCCCGGGACACTGCTGTTTGCAATCACAGGACGGAGCCTCGCGGCTCCCGTCCTGTCATTGCAAACTGCTTTGGATATTGGAAGCCAGAGCAGGGAAACCTGCTCTCGCTTCCAATATCCAGCACATTGCTTTTCCACACGGGGAGCTGCATGTTAGCAGCTCCCCATGTGGAAAGCAATGCCGGCTCCCGCAGGAGGCGGGGAGCCGGCATGGTCCGTGGGGAGTTGGGGTCCCCCACGGACCCCAAAGGATAGGGCCAGCCCCGGGGATGGGGTCCCCGGGGCAAGTAGTGGCTCGGAAGGGGGCCACGCGGCCCCCTCCCAAAAATAATTTTATAAAATAATTTAAAAAACAAATAGAGGCCGGCCCCGGGGATGGGGTCCCCGGGGCCAATAGAGGCCTTAGGAGGGGGGCCACGCAGCCCCCCTCCTCCAAAAATAAGTTCCAAAAAAGTGGCTAAGCCCCGGGGGATGGGGTCCCCGGGGCCGGAACCGGCCACGGGAGTGGGGCCACGCGGCCCCCTTCCCGTACAGTATTTTTTTAAAAAAAGGCATCAGGCCCTGGGGGATGGGGTCCCCAGGGCCCCAAAAAGTAAAAAAGAAGGGGGGCCACACAGCCCCCCTTAAAAAAAAAACAAAAGAAAGAAAAAGACGCGATCGAGCGTCAGGCCCCGCCCCCTCCCTTAACCACTCTGCAAACGCGCCCTGTGGCGCGTTTTAAATTGGGGAAATAATTCCCCTTCAAAACTGGGGGTCCCTGGGGGCCAACTAGCCCACCAGGTACCTCCAGTAAGCGCCACAGGGCTGGGTTGCAGAGAGGTGGTCCAGGCCACGCCCCTTTTTACACCTCTCTGCAACGCAGCTCTGTGGCGCTTACTGGAGGTACCTGGTGGGATAGTTGGACCCCAGGGACCCTCAGGATTCAAGGGGACTTAATCCCCCAACTTAAAACGCGCCATGGGGCGCGTTTGCACACTGGTGAAGGGAGGGGGCGGGGCTAAAGGTGACATATGTGCAAACAGGGCCCGTGGTCCGTTTTAAGTTGGGGAATTAATTCCCCTTCAAACCTGAGGGCCTCTGGGGACCAACTAGCCCACCAGGTACCTCCAGTATGCGCCAGGGAGCTGCGTTGCAGAGAGGTGTTCAGAGGCCACGCCCCTTTTTACACCTCTCTGCAACGCAGCTCTGTGGCGCTTTTTGGAGGTAGATGGTGGGCTAGTTGGACTCCAGGGACCCTCAGGATTCAAGGGGACTTAATCCCCCAACTTAAAACGCGCCACGGGGCGCGTTTGCACAGTGGTGAAGGAAGGGGGCGGGGCTTGAGGTGACATGTGTGCAAACAGGCCCGTGGCGCGTTTTAAGATGGGGAATTAAATCCCCTTCAATCCTGAGGGTCCCTGGGGGCCAACTAGCCCACCAGGTACGTCCAGAAAGCGCCACAGAGCTGCATTGCAGAGAGGTGTAAAAAGGGGTGTGGCCTCTGAACACCTCTCTGCAACGCAGCTCCCTGGCGCATACTGGAGGTACAGGGTGGGCTAGTTGGACCCCAGGGACCCTCATGATTCAAGGGGACTTAATCCCCCAACTAAAAACGCGCCACGGGGCGCGTTTGCACAGTGGTGAAGGGAGGGGGCGGGGCTTGAGGTGACATGTGTGCAAACAGGCCCCGTGGCGTGTTTTAAGTTGGGGGATTAAGTCCCCTTCAATCGTGAGGGTCCCTGGAGTCCAACTAGCCCACCAGGTACCTTCAGTAAGCACAACAGAGTTGCGTTGCAGAGAGGTGAAAAAAGGTGTGTGGCCTCGGAACGCCTCTCTGCAACTCAGCTCTGTGGTCCTAACTGTAGGTACCTGGGGGCTAGTTGGGCCCCAGGGACACTCAGGATTCAAGGGGACTTAATCCCGCAACTTAAAACGTGCCATGGGGCGCGTTTGCACACATGTCACCTCAGGCTCCCCTCCCTTCATCACTGTGCAAACGCGCCCTGTAGCGCGTTTTAAGAGGTAGTTTTAATCCCCCTGCCCTATTATGTACTAGGGACTTACAGAGGAGGTCATGCTAATCACAGGGGTACCTCAACGCATAGTGTTCCCTAGTGTATGTAGGTGTTTTCACTGTATTCTAAGTGTGTTTTAGCATAGCACTGGCTCTGGTTAGTCAGAGTCAGTTACCACCAGTACACGTCGGAAAAAGCTGTGGGCACAGGATGATTTTGGAACAAGGCCTCTTTCTGCTCCTCTCTTGGTTCTTTCTGCACGTCTTGCTTCTTCCTGCACTTTTCTTCGTCTTTGTGGACTTCTGTTGCTTCTTTCTGCATTTCTTTTGCTTCTTTCTGTGCGTTTTTCTTCTTTCTTCACATGTCCTACCTCTGTAGGCATAGTTACAAACTAGCCTTTAAAAAACCTTTGAAATTCACTGAAAAACCATAGGTTTCAGACACGTTATAGTTAGAAATTAGCATTTAAAAAACCTTTGAAATTCACTGAAAAAACCATAGGTTTTAGGGACAGTTATAGTTAGTTGGACATTTCACTCGTACAAAACCCGTTAAATTCCCCCGTTATAGTTAGTTCAGCTAACTATAACGCGCCCCCGCAATGCACTGCTGATGACGTCACATATTACATCACTCATGACATGGTCAGTGACATCACTGATGACATCACTGATGACATCTTAAATGACATCACTGTTGACATCACTGATGATATCATCCATGTGATAATTTGATGCATCTTCTCACACCCTAATATAACTTTTGATACACCCACTCTAAATTACAGACTGCCATTGTCAAAACCATAGACACTACAACACCAATAACTACATACACACTCACTGATTCTTATGTCTACACACACATCCACTCACTCACCTCTACAGTCACTCATACTTACGGTCACTCAGTACAGGACTTTCATATGCACTTATACACCTACATAGACACTCACACACCGCCACTCATCCATAGAGGTACTCACACACCTAGTCAGTCATGCAAATAATTAATCACACTGCTATTTACTCACCTATACAGTTATACACACACCAGCTCACTTACTCATACAAATACTAGCACATTCTTACGCTCTCATACAATCACTGATACAAGTACACACTCATCCATACAGCCACTCTCACAATCACACACTCTCACTTATAGCCATTTATATACTCCAACACACATATATACTGCCTTTCACATATGTAGTTACTCACACATGTACCACTGAGATATACATTCACTCACTAACACACCCATACACACACTCACCCACCCATACAGTCCATCACAGATGCACTCTTGAAACCATGCACCCAGTGAATCACCCACTCACACATCTATGCACAGTCACACACACCCCACCCACACAAACACTCAGACACCCATACAGATACTCAGACAACCAATCAATAACCCATATAGACACTCATGTAGCTATTCGCAAACCCATGCAGCCGCTTACACACCAACAGACAGACGGATACAGACATTCACACAGTTTAGTCACTAACCCATGCATTCAGTAAGATACGTTTAATCACTCACTTATAGAGTCAGTCACCCACCTACTAAATCATCCATCCAGACACGTATACACCCACTCATTCTTCAATACACCTTGGCATATATATTAAACATATTTAAACTTTATAGAAACACAGTCACTGGATGATGTCATCAGTGATGTCATCAGTGATGTCATTTGAGATGTCATCAGTGATGTCACTGACCATGTCATGAGTGATGTAATATGTGACGTCATCAGCAGTGCATTGCGGGGGCGCGAGTTATAGTTAGCTGAACTAACTATAACGGGGGAATTTAACGGGTTTTGTACGAGTGAAATGTCCAACTAACTATAACTGCCCCTAAAACCTATGTTTTTTTCAGTGAATATATATATATATACACACATACATAATGTATATATATTTATATATATGTGTATATTTTTATATAATTTTAAAATTATAAAATAAAATAAAATTAATAGTTTATCAATTGTTTTAAAGTAAATATGTATTTATATGTATATTGATTATTATGTATGTGTGTTTAAATGTTTTTTAATTAAGTTCATTTGTTATATTTGTTAAAATGTATATTAAATCCACTTTATTTTTTTAAATTAATTTTATTATTTCATATATTTAATATTTATTATTTTATATTATATATATATATATATATATAAAAATCGATATTTTGTACAACTATATTTTTAACATTGACATTTTTTTCTCAATATTTTTGTACTTGTTTAAGTATAGGGAGTCGATATTTTTGCATTCTATATTCTTTCATCGATATTTTTTGCTTCTATATTTTTTACATCGATATTCTGTCAGTGAACTGTAGCTAAATCTGCAATGACTAAAATGTACTTGTATACTTTGCTCAAGCAAAGCAAGGATCCTATCAAGTCAATCCATATCCATTTAAGTTGTAATGTCAATAATTGGCATCCTCTGCAAAGGAACTTTAGTGGGCCTATACAATTTGGAAACCTGACATGTATAGCATTTCCGGCCATACTTCTTAATTTGCCAAACATACTGGGCAAGAAACAATGCTCAGAAATAGGTTTCTCAGTTTTTTCAGGTTCAGTGTGACCCCTCCCTAAGAGATGAGTGTTGGCAAGGAAGAGTATTTGCTATTGAAAAGGTCTAGAAACTAGCAACAGCAAAGGCAACCCTCATGTATTTCTTCGGTACAAAACACCTCCCTCTTAGATTTGAGCTTGGTCCCATGCATGTTGGAAATTACTATCATTCCTTTGGACCGTCCTATCTCTATCCGCTAGCCATCGTTCCTGTGTAAGGCAGGACAGAAATTCTTAAGGACCTTTATTTTTCTCTTGTCTTTGTTTCCTTTTATAGATTTTTGTAACAGGAGTAACCAATTCCTCTCCAAAAATTGAGCTTTCTGTAACCAGGAAAAAGTCTAGTTGGAATAATGACTCCTTAGGAGCAAGTTGATTCTTGTAACCATTTCTCCAGATATGGAACCACTTCCATCTGGGCCTGGGCTTGAAACTTGGCATCTTCTGTGGTAACACCAAGCTGGGCCACAGGATACTCACCGGTATAGCCATGGGCACATTTAATTGTGACATTTCTCTTAGGAATTATTTAATTGGGATGAACAAGGGCGTTCCTCACAAGAGACTGCCTACTACCAGTGTCTGATAGGGCATCAATGGATTGCCCATTAGTTTTTACAGGTAGATGGTAAATTATTGAGTGTTCCCCAGTATAACAAAAAGACCAAGACCCAAAGCTGACATTCATGGGCTTTTCCCTCTCTTTTTTTCACTCTTTGAACAGAAGCAGGTTATGTTGCCCCAGTCCCCACACTCAAAACATTGGGGCCCAGATGGTAAACGAGGTGACCATACTTTTGTAAGAACCCTCTGACAATGCTATTTTGGTTCCATTTACAACTCTCTTGGGGAGTTTAAAATTAGAGGAGTTTTTATGGTTTTCCAAACTCTGGTTCCTTAACCAGTATATTCTGCATCCTCGAAAAGGCAGTAGCCATTTCTATGGCTATTGTAAGAGTATGGTTTTACCCATTTTTGTATGTTAAAGGCAGGGCATTGACAAATTACTACTAATATAGCTTTTCAACAATTTCCTCAGTGGTTGTACTATTAGGTTTCAGACACTTTTCCCCAGGCCTTTCATTTTATATAAAAGTGTCCTAGGAGTATTTCCCCAGAGGCCCCTCTCTTTCCCGGAGCATAGCCAATACATCTCTGCATCAATCCCCATCTTCTCAAGGATAGTCCTTTTTATATCTTCATAAGCTGTATTCTCTGAAAGGTTTGCAGGCTGACAGGCAGCTTGTATAGCTCCCACTAGTAATGGTCACAAATAATGTCCAGTTTTGGGCCTGTGTAATTCTCTCAACATTACAGTTACTGGATCTTTAACGGTTGAAAACTTCTGAAGCACTACAGAAGCAGGCCTCGAGAATTCTACTCACCCAGCTCGCTATGTTGAGTCAGATTTTATCAGGGCAAGCTATTTTTAGGACCTACTGGCCGATTCTGGCAAGGGAACTGGTCTTGGCAAGGAACAGGTGTTCTGGTCATTCTGAAAGTGAATGAGCAATAAGAATGCCTTTAAATCTACCTTTTATCTTGTCACATTTTCTGTGTGTGCTCAAAGACAAAGGTCAAATGTCTGCTTATGTCTTCTTATGAACTGCTATTTATTATATCTAGGAGTTTGGGGTTACTTTTCTTTCTCTGACTGCAAAGTTAGAGGATTTTGTAAAGTGAACTGTCTCACAATCGTGCTGGGTCAATGAAAGGCTGTAGAATGTCATTGTTTTTATCACACACACCATTTAAATTGCTTGTAATGAACTGTAAGAATATTTCAAAATATATCAGCACTTAGGAAGGCACTTTTTTTGTAATTCTGAAGTGTGATGGAAACATAGATTTTAATAGGATCAAAACAATCAAATCCCTTTACTCGGTGATGTGCAAATGTTAAATATTTGCTGCAATCCGATTTCCACACATTATCATTTGTACGCTATATAGTTTATCAGTAAAACTGCATGTCAGTGGGAAAGTTTGTGGCCATTTCAATAGATTACTTGCTGTCTGTAAATGACAGTGCACTACCATATCATGCTTTAGTCATATATTTATTAAAAGTAAGACTTTTAAAACCTGAACTGAGAAACATTCCTTCCCCTGCCATGATGACAATTCTATTAGTGAACTACAATTCATGTGAGGGGTCATGTGTACCATATGTGTGGGCTAGATTCTTATTATTCATGGGGCAAAAGATTAGTCTATTGAATCAAACAAAAAGGTTTTTTTGTACAGCAGATATGCGGAACTCACAATTTTGAAGGTGCCCTCGTAAGTGATAATGAAGAAAAAGGAAAATATATGCTGAGGATCACACAACTTAGGACGATCTTATGGGTCAAGTGCATTACAGTTAGGTATAGTAGATTATTTAAGTGGCTAGACCTGCAGGTCTGGTAAACATTCTATGATGTTTCGAGGTCTGAAAAGGTGTATAAGAAGACCCCGGAGGCTTGGCCAATTCATCCGCCAATTTACCCGTGTTAGTGGTTTAAGCCAGGTTTATCTGTGTGATCTGCTCAGCCTGAGTCTGCAGAGTTTGTTGCATATTTTCATGTTGGTGAGCGGACCTCTCTTCTAATCATTCCAATTTTTCCTGCCTTCAGCCAGTTGCTGAAATACCATTTTGCATTCTGTTGATTTGCTCTGGTTCATTCATAGGCAGACTAACAAAGTTTATGGAAATGTATTTGTTTTATTGTGTTCCATCCTTCTTACAGTCTTGGACAGTTTATACTGTGTAGTGTCTTTAAATATATCACTCAATCGTCTTTTATGCTTTTTTCTTTGCCATTAGATACAGCAGAGCTTCTTCCTCCATTCCTGAAGACAGCCTTAAATACTACCACTGGTGCCATCTGAACAAAGGCAAGTGTTATCCCACGCCAGAGAAAAAATATTATAATAATTTTTTTTAAACTTTCAAGTTGTTCTTTTTTCTTAATTTGGCTCTTTTCTTTTACTTCCTATTTCTTATCTGGTTTCTGTTCCTTTTATGTTTCTGCATTCTGATTCTGGCCCTCTGCAATATTGGGTAGGCTCAGGGTTCTCACCGTATTCAGGTCTCTTCCCCCACCCTTTCCCCCAAAATAATATAACATGCTTCTTCAGCAGGTATTATCTGAGCTGGTCTCAAAAGGGTAAAAAAATTTAAGCTTGACTTGTGACAATAAAGGGAAAAAATTAAAAAGACAAAGGCAGTCAAAAAGGAGGGTGAGTCACAGGTGGCATAATGGCTTCCTACAGAGACATCTTTGGTTTGATCAATGTTGCCCTCTTCCAGTCCTTTCCCTTCTCCCTACTTCTAGTCTCCCTGACCCCTTATCCCCCTTCATGCCCGAGTCAAAAACCTGGGCAGCCACGGTCCTCCTGTGAACCGTGGTGGAGCTCTGGCATCATGGGAGGAGTTTAGGCTGTGGTCTCTTCCATCCATTCTTGGATCTGATTCTGCTTGCTGGGTCTGCAAGCTTCTCCTCCCAATCACCAGCTCCTGGGTCAGTGGGCTCCTCCTCTCAGTAGGAAGCTCCTGGGCCCTGGAAAATCCTTGCTACTGGCAGGCTTCTCTCTACTCCTCTTGTGCCTCATGAGGTTTGGCATCTTCCTCTTTAGGTCAGTCCCACATCGGCTGCGCTCTTTCCGTGAAGTCCTGGGATGCAAAGTTTGTTCCACAAAATGACTTTTTATAGTTTTTAACTAGTTTCCTTTGCCTGGTTCTTTTCTCTCTTGTTCTTCCCTCCTTGTAGTCTTTTTTCCCTTTCCTTTCATGTCACCAGCTTTTCTTCCCTTTCTAACCTTCTCTGTTTCTTTTCTTACAGATCCCTGGTGACTCTTGTGATGCTGAAAACGTAATGAAATGTCTTTTTTCCCCAGGTAACTACTCCCATCCACATGTTCACAGTGCATAAACAATGGCTTGGGCCTTTTGGCAGGAAGACATGGGTTTGAGGTGTGTTATTCATCCTCTCACAGGAAAGGTAGTTGGGGAGCATTCAGAAACTTTATTAACTTGAGAGGGACCGGGGAGACCTTCCCATTCATAGTTAACTGTACATTGAGAACTGGGGAACAGGGGTTCTTTGATCCAAGGGCCAACTATAGCCACCTGGTCCTATTATTGTGGGAGGGAGTGCTGATCCCAGAACCATTTTTTTTCTTCGGAGTTTTATATAGCGTGAACTGAACCCGAAGGTATCAGAGCACTTTACATGAGCACCAGTTGCATTACAGATGGACACCAGTTTGGTGTGGTTGAGGAGAAGGAGGCAGTTCATTTCCCTAGACAGACCCTTGGTTAGGCCACCAGACCCCTCCAGGGGAAGAAGAGCTCTGCCATGTTGCATTTCACTAAAATAGTGCACTGTGGGATGGTTTGCTGTAAGACAAACAGGATCTGCTGCAAATGTGGAAGGTTTACCTTTGGGAACTTTTACCCATTGGCCAGGAAGTGACCAGGAGTCCTGCCAACCCGCTGGCTGGTGATTCCTACAAAAATGGCACCTTGCCCCCAGCTCATTAGAACACATCTGCAGAAGAACAGAGGAGGGCTGCTGACCTGGACATCAAAAGCTGCAAGAGGCCTTTTCCTTCCTGGAGTGACCAGTGACAAATGGACCTGGACTGTGCTGGTGGCCTTTGTTTGAGTGGGTACTGAACTCAAAGAGCTGTCCCTGAGGTTCTGGGAGCCTTAGAAGTGACCAAGAGAAGCTACGGCAAAATGTTGAAAAAAGTTGGGACTCAGAAATATTTTTCAAATTCCTGATCTCTTGAGGATTGGGAGACAGCCTTGGAGGGTAAAAAACTAGGTTGGTCAGGCTCAGAGCTTTTTGCTGCGGAAAGAAAACTTAAGCGAAGCCTTGCGGCTAAGGTATCCAGTTGCGGTGGAGCCCGGCTACAGCTTCCAGTCTTGAGCTGCTGGAGGTTTTTGACCTCCAAAAAAGAGACTAATTATCCATGTTAAAAACTTGATTGAGTAAAGGCATGAAAAGTATCCAGCTGATGAGAGGATTGCAGTGACTGCATAATCTTACATTTTCCCTCTGAGCTTTCTCGCTACAGCCAAAGGATTAAGCATGACCTTGTGCAACAGCTATCCAACTTAAAATGAACTTTGGCAGATACAACATTCAGCCTTACCCCACTGAAGGATTTTGACTTCCATAAAAACGATGAAATCAAAAAGTAAAAACTTTGACTGGAATGATCTGCTTGGCGTATCCGGCCTCTGTTCTATTGTGGTTGGCCTGAAATTTTACCTAGGCCCTGCGCAACCATGAACAGTGACTTTTGATTGGGCCTTTACTTTTTATTGGTGCTTTTTGGCATGACACTTTAAAAAAAATATTATCTCCAGCTCCCCCACTGAATTGTAATTATTTGTGGGTCATTTTTCTCAAAACATGTTCCTTGATTTCTTTAAAATTGTGAGATTTTGAATGGGTTCTGTTTTCTCTTTTTAATTTCCTTTATACTGCTAAATACTTCATATACTTTTCCTTAAGGTAAGCTTGTTTGCTCTTTACCATAGTTACCAGGTTTATTTTATTGAACTTGTGTGTTTGAACTGACAAGATTTTGAACTTATTATTTGGGGGAAAGGACTCTCATCCTCCCCAGCTAATAACCCATTTTCTCACAATGACATTTTGCACTTAGTTGATTTCAGTGACCAAGTTTATTCTCAAAGCATGTCAGTTAAGGTGATAAAAGCATCAGACACGTGTTTCATCAGACTGAATTTGCCTTTGAGTTTTCTCAAGGTGTTTTTGGTTGTCAATGGTTAAGCTGGTTTTCCTGTTAATCAGATTATGTCCAGCACTTCAGCGTGTAAACTTTCTCTTTCACTCAGGGGAAGTAGATAACATGATCTTTTTCTGTTTTTGTAGTATCATCACTGACATCATGCTTGTAGTTAATCAGTCCTGACACAGGTTCCAGCGGTCACACTCTGCACCGCATCCATTGAAAGTGCTGGGGCTGAACATGGGCAGAAAAAGAAGAGCTGTATAACCAAGCAGATGCTCCTTGCTGAACAATGACTGTCAACTCAGTGACACGACAGCTTACAGCTGAGTATTATAAATAGTTACATAAAGACGTTTGACCTGGAGTTGAAATCTGTGTTGGTGTAAGTGGAAAGTATATTGAAAATGAGGTGGCTTTTCTCATGCATGCCAGGTAGGTCTGTGGTTCAGTCTGGGCTAGATTTGTGGTTCCTATCTTGTCTGCCTGCTGTGTTTGTCGGGATTATGTCCTCAGAAGAAGACTGCTAGAAGTTGGAGCCAAGGTAGGAGCGTCCCTGCCCTCCAGCCGTGCCATGTCCACGGCCATGACCCCTAACTCGCTTGCCTTTGTTCTGCCTGGAGGACTCCAACAATCTAGCACTCCTGTGGACTCCCATGATCAAGGATTTTGGAGTCTGCATTGCTGGAGCTCTTGGTATCAACAATGAGATGTGATTAACATATCTTCTTCCAGACTATGTGGGTTTTGACATGAGATACAGTGTTTTGTACTTTGCAGAGACTGACAGTGACATATAAGCTAAAGAAGTGCCTCCCAACTTATTATCGAAAAAAGCGTTGATTCTGAACATGGTCCATTCCATTCTATGCACAAGAAGCCTGGTGAAACCATTGACTGTTTGTGGCATGCCTAAAGCACATATTCAGTGCTATGAATTGGGCATAACTGGAATGACGTGTTATGATTGCCGGTCACTGCTGAGTGTGACTCTTTGGCAAATACTCTTTGACAAATATTGCAGAAAACTCACAAGCTGGAGGACATACTTACCAAGGGCTGAGCCACATGCACACCAGAATTCCATGCAGAGGTAATGGCTCATAACAGACAGCCGTGTGACACAGACACCTGAATATAGGGTGAAAGATGTGTAGATGGTGTGCCATAATTGAGGCTACAATCTCCCACATGACTGTATATGTCCAGCGACTGAAGGCATGGGCTATGGTTACAGAAAAACAGGACACTTCCAGCATGTGAGGTGACATCATGATAGTGAAACCAACACAGAACATTGGACAAGTCAAAACATACATGCAAGTGAAAGCACAAGATCAAAGAACTCACTGTGGTAAGCAGTTTCTCATCCAGAGCTGCATAGCCTGACCATGCAAAATCAAGAAAAGGGATAAGGGGCAGTGTAATAGTGGAAGATGGTGACAACCTCACTGAATTGGTGTGAGGGATTATGTAGACAGAGTCAAAGTTTCTTTCCTGATGGACACCAAAGCCATCATTAATGTCATGACCGACTTTGAATTCACAGATCTTGGAGGAAGCACTCTTCTGCATCTGTTAAATTTGAGAATACTGTATATGGCCACACAACATCAGGGCTATTTTATTCCCAATTCTCACACATGAAGGAGGCTAAGCTTAATTCACTATCCTAGTTGCTGAGGCTGCTACTGAGGCTTACTGTTTGCTGAGCTTCAGTTGTGCTTTGTATGGGCCTTCTTTAAGAACTCTAGCAAAACGTCGCAAGAATCATGTCTTCAGAAGACACCGATGTGGATAGATTATTCCTGGAACTATTCAAAGGCCTAGGGCTAGGCAAACTCAAAAAACATCAGGTACTTCTACGGATAGACAAAACTTTCACTAGTGTCCCAACATTTTCCTGGTACTCCAATTAACATTCAGAAGCCGCTTGAAGGAAAGATCAACCAACTGTCTCTTAGACCATGACATTATTGAACCTGTGGAAAGGACTGCTCATTGGATCTCTCTTATCACCTCTGTGCTCAAAAGAAAATCAGGAGGAAGGATCAATATGCATGCAACATGAACCTGCTGAACAAGGCTAAACAGCTATATTTCTCTATCATTCCTGGGGATGGCCAGGTGCTGAATAAGATACAGGTGTGATTTTGCTTCCAGCAGTGTCTACCTGAGAAACCTGACCAAAAAGGATCAACACTATCCCAGTGCTATAAAGTTGCATTTGAATAAAGTCTTGCATCACACAGGTTCATAACATAGACTAATTTGATCTACACACTGACATGATAGTGGTGGCCTGCCCAATTGGGTGAGGGGCTCTACTTGCTCAACGAGACTCTGACCCCAAAGCACTCGGACGTATCCTCTCCTAGGACAGTAGAAGACTGACAAACACAGAGAAGACATACTCCCACACAGACAAGAGAACGTCTGGCTGTAGTTTGAGCATGCAAATACTTTTTCTGTTTGTGTGTGGGAAATCATTCACAGTTATTACTGAGCATCAAGTATTTAGATCAGTCTACGGCAACCAGAAGGCCAAAACGCCTCCACAGGCCAATGTCCACAGCCCAATGTCTAAGGTTCCATGGCTTGCAAGCAAACTCCTGTGTGACTCAAGATGTTATTGAAAATGTGCCTGTCATCAGCTTACATATGATGATCCATGTTGATACATGCAAAGAGGTTTCTATAGTCCACATAGACTCTGAACAGTGCTGGGGATAGAGGTCGTCACTGAAGGATACACAAGTGACGTTAGTGAAGGTAGAAAGGAAGAAATCCAACTTGACCTATGTTACCCATTGGAAAGAAAAGGCAAAGAACATTGGAGGACTGTGATACCAGCAACACAGTTTATTTTGGGCTTCAGATCAGAAGCTATTGATAAAGGAATATTGTTTTTTATGGCAAACAATAATCAAAACCAGCATGAAGATATTACACCCTAATCTCACTTCCCTCCTTTTTCCCTTAAAGTCCCAAATTCTCATTAGTTACAGCCCAGTACACGATAAAGGTACTGAAAAATATTTGGTTAGACTGTCTGAAATAATTAATGTATTGCCCTGGGTCCCCCTCTGTGTAAGTAATGTTGACAGTACTTTCATCACAGGGGGCAGTTGTGTGAAGGTGAGAGAAAAGGTTCCATCACCATGCCTTCTTCGACCCAGGTCTTTCCTGCATCCATTTTTCCCTCTGTAAAGTCCTTAGGGGTTAGAATAATCCACCATTATCTCTGATCTGCAGCACATGCCTCAGGGAGATATAAAAGAATCCATAACCATGCCAAACTGGATTCCTGTGTTTCCCAACCATTGTCCCCATTCTTCTTCCTTGTACTGGAATACAGAAGGGCTGTGAATCCCATAGACACCTCCACGTCTGCCTTGGTTGGTGCAGCCTGGTAAAGGGATGTTCCTGGAGGGAATACAAAATCTCAGATTGGTGGAAAGGTTTTGCATTGAGTTACTAATCTCATCGCCTATATATATGGATCCCTCCCTTCTTTCTCACTAGCAAACACTAGTGAAAAAGGCATGACTGAAGATGGCTGTCCCCTGTCTCATATTGGTATGTTGGGGAAGGGAAAACCTAGGGTGGGGGCTTGGCCATGTTACCCTGGGGTAAAAACTAATGCAACTTTGTTATTTTTTAGATTTGTGTGTCTCTGGTGTTTGCTGTGTTATGAGTGATGGTACAGTTGAATTAGCAGTGCTTACCAATTTTATGGCTTTGAAGCTGTGTGATGTGCATGATGGAGAGAAGGTTCTATCTAGTGAGGGCTATATGAGTATCGTTATATATGGGCTGATTTTGGAACAATGGTCCTTGTTACTGGGTATAGTATGATGTTGGATGTTCAAAAAAGCCCTGATATATCAGAGGCATGTTGTTAGTATGCTAAGGACAGTTTATCATGTACTGATTGTGGCAATGTGTGATGAGGCATGAGTTTAGGTGAAACATAGTTCTTCTCTAAACCAGGGTTCTCCAAAGTCGGTCCTGGAGGGCCAGATCCATGCCAGATTTTTAGCATATCCCCATTTTGATAAATGTAGTTATCTTAAAAATCTGGCATGGATCCGGCCCTCCAGGACCGAACTTGGAGAACCCTGTTCTATACCATAGCAACTGCATATATATGTGTGATGTTAAGAACAACCTTTTGGAGAATGAGTAATTAGCCCTGTAGGAGAGAAGAAAGGTGAATCTGGGAGGTAAATATAGTGTAACATTGCAGATTTAAAATCATCACAACCTGGCTAGACAGCAATAGTGATGAAGAAAGAATGATTTGAAGATGTGTAATAAGTAGTGCTGATGAGTCGTGAATGCTGTATAGACTGAGATCCATTGAGAGCAAACTGTCTCATGGGAGAATGCTCGAGGAAGAGGCACTGAAGGTGCGTGGGAAAAGCTGAATCACATATGAAGTTCAAAATGGAAAGACCTAAACCATTGACTTCCTGTTTCAACATTGCTTTATATGAGGAGAGAAAAGCCCTGAGAATTTTGGCAAAGAAATGGAAACTATCGGCCTCCATCATTTGCCTCACAACTCTGAAATACAAGATCAATATACAGAAGAAATAATTTCTGTGAGAAATCAAATCATTTTAGATCTCACCTTGACTCAGCCAAGAACCGACCTAAACAACTGATCTGGTCAAAACCGCTAACATCCACTTCATGTCCACATCCATCAAATTTGATGACCCGACCATGAAAGCAAAAGTATTCACACAGTTCTTCGACTCCTAAATAAAATTACTTTTGTGTCAAGATGACCATTCTAACCTGACCACTATATACAAATCCAAGAACACTTGGTCACTATCTGATGTAGTTAGAGAGGAAGACTTACTTAAAACCATCCTGAAGATCAAACAACCTTGTGGAACCTATCCTGGTTAACGTTGCCAACTACCTTTACATACACATGCTCCCCTACGGGACTAAATTGATGAATCTCTCACAATCTGACTGCCTCAAGATTGGACAAGTTATCTTAATCCTGAAAAACCCTCTGCAGGTGCAAACAACTCAATTTTCACCCTGTCTTCAACCTCAATTTCCTTCCAAAAATCATCAAAAGATGTGTTGCAGATCAAGTTACCCAACCCATCCAAGAGAACAACCTCCTAGGCCAATGTTTCTCAACTGTAGGCTGATTTTTGGTGAGTCTCGAAAGTCCAAGCAATAAATAAAGATTCCTTTAAATTCTGTATTTATCTTGTCACATTGCTGCTCTTCATATACAGAGGTCAAATGGCAGGCAATATTTTCTGAGAAATTGCTGCTTATTTGTTAACATGACGATAGGTGTTTACAAATTGCTCACTTTGCAGTCGGAGAAAGAAAGGTAAAGAGAATTATGTTATAATCTTGCTGGGCTAGAGGAAGTGTGAAAGGACAGGCTGCCCGATGTCATTTTTTTGATACACATAACAAAATCTTAATACCCGTAAATTACCTGTACACATTCAGCAGTTAAAAAACCAAAATAAAGCACATTTTTGTGGTACTGAAGTGCAATGGAAACATAGATTTTAATAGGATTAAAACAAATCAATAAACCATTGTTGGTGATCCACAAATAATAAATATTCACTGAAACTGGATTTCTTCACATTATCATTTGTGTGCAATAATGCTTTATCAGCAAAATTGTGTCTGTGTAAATGTAGTAGCAATTTCAATGGAAAATATGCTGTCTGTAAATAACAGTGCTCTACCGCAAGATGATTTAGTTACATTAAAAAAATTGCCTGCCTCATGTCCATTAAAACTAGGTGGGTCACAAACGTTTTTCATTCTAAAAATGATGTTGTGGTTCTAAAACGTTTTGGAAGCACTGGCCTAAACAAATCTCAATCTGGTTTCAATGTTCCAATCAAGGCTGCAACACTGAAACAGAGTTGCTCTAGATGGTTGATAACGCTCTTTGAGTCCTAGATTCAGGCAACTCATGCCCCCTGAGTCTTCTCGACCTCTCAGCAGCATTTGATACAGTAATCTACTATAATCTCTGTTAGAAATGGGGGTCTCTAGTTCGCAATGGTTTGCACCTTTGTCCAAATAGGGACCCTTCCTTCTAGTCAGGATAAGGGGGATACACTACTGAAATAACCCCTGCTCCCCCCCTTTGTAGCTTGGCACGAGCAGTCAGGCTTATCTCAGAGGCTGTGTGTAAAGCATTTGCACATAACCAACAGTAATAAAGTGAAAACACTACAAAAGGACACCACACCAGTTCATGTCCTACCTTTCAAATACACCGCACCCTGCCCATTGGGGTACCTTGGGCCTACCTTAGGGGTGACTCACATGTAATAAAAGGAAAGGTTAGGGCTTGCCAAGTGGGTGCACTTGCCAAGTCGAAATGGCAGTAAAAACTGCGCGCAGACACTGCAGTGGCAGGTCTGAGAACCCTTTGAAAAGCTGCTCGTGTGGGTGGCACAATCAGTGCTGCAGGCCCACTAGCAGCATTTGATTTACAGGCCCTGGCACTCTCAGTGCACTTTACTAGGGACTTACCAGTAAATCAAGTATGCCAATCATGGAAACACAAATCCATAATACAATTTACAATAGGAGCACTTGCACCCTTAACACTGAACAGCAGTGAGAAAGTGCCCAGAGACACTAAACCAGCAAAAACAGAGCCAAACCAGGAGGTCAGAAAGCAAAACGACAGGGGAAACACACCAAAAGATGCCAGGTCTAATACTCTCCATTTAAAACTCAAATGGGCATTGATAGCAGGGTCCTCAAATGGTTTGATCATTACTCTTGGGCAGGTTGCAGAGGATAAAAATTGGTGAATGTTTCTCAACACTGATGGCTGCAGATCAAGAGGTCCGTCAGAGATCTATCCTTGCACCGACCTTATTCAGCCTTGATAGTGAGCCTCTAGGAGTTGTTGCTTGAATATGAAATACCTTGAGGTCTGTCACAACTTACAATCAATTTGAGAAGGGGTTTATATACAATTCATTGAATGCCATAAACAGTTCAGGTGGATATTGGTTTGATAAGGAATGTGAAACACTGCCTTTGAAGTCGTAAATTTATTTGATGGGGAATCCAGGTGGGCCTCGACCTTCCGTGGAAACAATGCGGCCATTGGGTAACATACCCAGATTTTTTTTTAAAAACTCTTTTTATTGATTTTATCCCAACATGTGGCATAGAAAATCATCGCATCTAACAAAATATACATACAACGCATAATTGAAAAACGTTTCTTTCTATGGCTCCTCCCTCCCTCCCCCCCTCGCCACCGGTGTGCCTGCAATCACTTATTACTAGCAATACAGTTCTCTATGGTTTATCATATCAACAATTATGTACAATCTTTAAAGCATTACAGTGTATACATTGATGTTAGGGGTCACTATATAGGCCGCCGGTCTTTTCATGGCCCATGTTTCACATATTTAGGTGGTAATTGGAGGTCCCTGGTCCCCTCCGACCGACCCTTGCTCTGATCCCGTCTCCGGGGTCCGCAGTATTGTAACCAAGGCCTCCCAAGCCCTCGCCGCCTCCAGTGCTGTTTCATTATTACTACGCCAAGCTTGCTGCAGCCCAAGAGTGCCTCGCTCGCGCCCATTTCAATAATTCCGCTCTCCATCTCCCCATACTTGGTCCCCCGCCGACTTCCAATGCATCGTTATCTCTCTTTTGGCCAAAATCAAGCCGAGGTCCAGAAATTTACTCGTGATTTTCGTTTTTTAGTGTGCGGGAACCAATGCAGAATACAAACACCCATATCTAAATCAATTACTCGCTCAGTCACACTACTCAACAATTCCAGCACTTCTTCCCAATAAGTCCCCAGATTCACACACCCCCAGAACATATGACGGAAGTCGGCCCCTCCAAGCCACATCTCGGGCATAGAGCAGTCGCCTTATGGAAGTATTGTTTAAGCTTAGCTGGTGTCAAATACGCTCTATGCAGAACATAGAATTGCACCAATTGGAATCTGGCGTTTCTCGTGCTCTTCCAGGCTCGCCTAACCAGTTGGGCCCATGTGTTTTCAGGGATTTCCGTGCCAAGGTCCCCCTCCCACTTCTCCTGCAGCGTGTTCAACGGGCTTAGACCCTCAGTCGACATGCGCCGATATAGACACGTAACGGCCTTAAAAGTCCCCGATGCCATCACCACGTATTGACACACCATGGAGGTCCGTGGTTCCGACAACCCCAGCCCCCAATGTCGCTGCAGTGCCGAGATGAGTGCCGCATGCAGCAGATAGTCCCCGCGCGGGAGATCATAGCTAGCCTGCAAGGCCTGAAAGGACAACAGGGTTTCATTTTCATAGAGGTCTCCTAATACTTGTATCCCTAGGTCTTCCCAGTGGGCTAACGCCGACCAGTCCCCGCCATGCGGGAAGGCAGTACACATGCCCAACGGTATCTCCGGGCGTAAGGGCGGGCAAAGCCAGCCCGTTTCTGACTCCGGTTCCAACACAATCTTAGCGTCCTCTCTTCCACAGTAAGCGGTTCAAGGCACAACTTCTGGTTCAAAACTATGAAAGACAATATATATCTTGGGACCCATCGTCCTCCTGGACCATCAGGACCTCTAAACTCCCGAGCTATGGCCTGAGTCAGCCACTGCAGTTGTGCCTCCAGATAGTACCCCTCGAAATCCGGCACTGCCATGCCTCCATCAGCCCTAGGCCGTATCATCGTGGCCATTGCAACTCGTCGCCTGCCTGTCCCCCAAAGAAAACCCCCAGCCATAGATCGGAGCTGTCGAAAGATGGAACCCGCCACCCAAATCGGCAACGTCCGAAAATAATACAATAAACGTGGGAGCACCACCATCTTCAGGACTGCTACTCGACCGGCAACCGATAATGGTAGTGTACTCCAAAATGCGAAATTGCCTTTAAGCCCGCGGAGAGCCCGGCCTAAATTACCCTCCAACAAGTCTTCCACAGAATGATAGATGTAAGTGCCTAAGTAAGGCAGACAATATGGTTCCCAGCGTACACCCGCCGCCTGCGGGGGCCGCCCAGTCGGGGTAACCGGAAATAAGCAGGTCTTTGCCCAGTTCACCCGCAGTCCCGAATATTGCCCAAACGCTGAAAGCAAGTTTCGTGCTCCCTCCAATGCTGCATCCGCTGCTCGCGAGAAAGAGCAATAAATCATCTGCGTAGAGGGAGACATAATGCATATCTCCACGATGGAGTAAGCCAGAATAATGTTCCCCTAACCGGGCATGGGCAGTCAAAGGTTCAATGGCCAGGGCAAATAATAGCGGCGAGAGTGGACAACCCTGTCTCGTACCGCGGCCCACCCGGCAGGCCGGGGAGATCGTCACCCCCGTCCGTACACGCGCCGACGCCGATCTGTAAAGAAGTTCCGTCCACCCCACAAAATCGTCACCTAATCCAAACTCACGAAGGACCCGGTACAAATACGACCACTCCAGGCTATCAAATGCCTTTTCTATATCTACCGATAGAACCATTGCAGTAGGTGTATCGCTATGATCCTCTCCCAAAATCCGCAAAAGGCGTCGCACATTAATTGCGGTGTCACGCTTCGGGATAAAGCCCGCCTGGTCGGTATGGACCAGTTGTGTCATATAGGGGAGGAGCCGGGTCGCCAAAATTCTACTCAATATCTTATAATCGGCAGTTAGCATTGATAAAGGACGATAGGCCGTCCTAGCCAGTGAATCCCCGCCCGGTTTCAGCAGCGGAACAATGATAGCCTCACGAGTGGAGGCTGGTAACCGTCCCGAGTCCCAGGCCTCCCGATAAACCGCCAGCAGTTTAGGGGCCAGGAGATCAATATACGCAGAATAAAATTCGATTGGTAGCCCGTCGGCACCTGGGGACTTCTTGCGCGCCATATGCTTTATCGCACTGCGTATCTCTCCTTCAGTAACCATCTGCCCCAACATGGCCCCTTGATCAGCCTCAAGCTGCGGTAGTTGTATTTCAGCTAAGAATTCAGTCAACTCATCGCCCGTACTTTGCAGTTTGCTCTCATAAAGATCTGTGTAGTAGGCCAAGAACATCTTATTAATCCCCTGCTGCGTGTACTCCGGTGTGCCCGCCGGGGAGGTCAAGGCCAATATGGGCGTGCCCCTCGGTATCGGATTAGCCAACCACGCCAGGAGGGCGCCCGCTTTATCCCGCTCCGCATGTGCCCTCACCAAATATTCCTTATGATCAAAACAGCGTAACCGTTCCACCTGTTTAACCACCTCCTCCCGTGCAGCCAACACGTCAGCCTGCGCTTCCGGGCTCGCAGGGAGTGCTCTCTCCGCCTGTCGCAGCAGCAGTTCACCCCTTTCTATGTCTTGCAACAGTGTCTTTCGCACTCCCGTCGCCTTGGCAATACATAATCCCCGCACCACCACCTTAAATGCGTCCCACTCCAGTGCCAGGTCCGAGGCCGTTCCCGTATTTTCTAGAAAATAATGCTCAATACCCTCTCGCACCTCCGCCCGAAACACCGGGTCCTCTAAAGTCTCCGGACGCAATCGCCAAGTGGGAATTGCCGGCCTTACTCGGGACCACCTCAGGGCCAATAGCAATGGATTATGGTCCGATAATGTCCTTGTCAGATATTCACTATGGCGAACCATCGCATGTACATCCGGTGAGCACAACACTGCGTCCAACCGCACATGTAAGTTATGTAAAGCAGAATAAAAAGAATAGTCCCGTTCTCCCAAGTGGTGCGCGCGCCAGGTGTCTACGAGCCCCCACTCAGCCTGCCAGTCCCTCCGAAGCTTCGAAAGTTTATGTATGGGCGCCTGCGGTAGCGGCGGATGAGACCTATCCAGTTCGGTATCCGCGACTGAATTAAAGTCGCCACCTAACATCAGTGCACCGGTCAAAAAGGATGATAACTTCCCTGATAGGCTGGCAAAGAAGGATTTCTGGTCCACATTGGGGGCATACACACTACACAACGTCACACATCGTCCATCCAATCTGCCCGTAACAGCCACAAATCTCCCCTCAGGATCAACTACCTGTTGAAGTGGTTGGAAAGGGACTCCTGCTCTCACCCAGACCAATACTCCCCTAGCATAGGCAGAATACGTTGTATAAAAAGCTGCCCCCTCCATCGGCGCTGCAGCGCCCGGCCCTCTGCTCGGTCTATGTGTGTTTCTTGAAGAAAAGCTATTTGGGCTCCCCTACGCACCAAATATGCATGAACCCTATGGCGTCTCTGCATCGTATGCATCCCCCGTACATTCCGCATAATGCATTTAATCTCAGGTGTTGACCCCATTGTGTAAAAAGACTTTGTTCCGTATCAGCATTCCCCGCAGTGACACACCGGTGATACTAACTACCCCAACACCATCCCCCAAACCCACCCCCCCACCCATCCCCAGAACAGGCTCTAAACAGCTAGTACCCATCCAAACTATTCCCAAATAACTCCCCTGGTAGCTACCAGAGGTTCACTCTAAGAGCGAATCTAAGGGGGGAGCTCGGCACCAAGAAGATCCGGCCAGTTGTATCATTGCCGCCAAGCGCCAAACCCCACAATAAATAAGATTACAGTTCCCCCGGGGCAGTCCCCGGACACCCAAGCGGCCAGACTGAGTTCCCGTCCCCCCATCTGGGCTTCCTGATCCCCTCCAACTGCTCCAATTACCCCCCTCCAAGAGCTACAGCTCCAGAACCAGCCGGCCCTGCTTACTAGCTACATGGGACACTGCATGCAATCAGGCATCTGCAATCTCGTCCGCCGTCCCTGGGGTGATGTGAGGGAGAATAACACTCCCCGCGTCTGTCCCATCAGTGTCTGTCCCTTCTGACCCTCGTTCTGACTCGGTCCCTCCTTTTAGGGTCGCGCCGCTCGCCTGCGATATCTCCGTCAGGGCCTGCAACGCTGCAGACCTCTCTCTTCGTCTGGGACGTAGAAGGTTTCTGCGAACCAGGTCGCCTTCTCCTGTTGCGTCGTGCCCGGAGCGACCTCAGTGCCACCGTTGTCTGTCCCCCGTTGCCTTTTGTTACACCTGTTCCTGTGCGATAAGTTTCCAACCAGCTCCATGCCTCGTCCGGGGAGTTGTGAAAGGAGGTAGTGCCATCCAATGTCACTCTCAGACGTGCTGGGAACATCAGGGAATACTGAATACTTTCATCCCGGAGTGCTTTCTTGACCGCTAAAAAGGAAGATCGCTGGCGCTGTACTTCAAAGGTGTAATCCGGGAACAGCGACACGTTATTATTGTCCACTTTATATGGGCCAGCGATGCGTGCCCTATGTAAGAGAAAGTCTCTGTCCTTATAGTGCAGCAGGCGGGCCACCACAGGCCTGGGAGGCCTTCCAGGTTGCAACGGTCGGGCAGGCACTCTGTGCGCTCTCTCCAAAGTATAGAATGGTGTCAGGCCCTCCGGAGCTACCTCGGTGCGCAGCCACTGCTCCAGGAAATCCACCATACTGTCCCCTTCCACTCCTTCAGGAAGGCCTACCACCCGTACGTTGTTCCGTCTATTACGCCCTTCCGCGTCCTCCGCTCGTCTCTCTAAGACTTGAAGCCTACGAGTGATGTCTCCCATCTGCTCGTTCAGTGCCCTCTGCGAAGGCTCCAAGACCCCCAATGTGGTCTCCGTCTGCCTCACCCGGTCGGTCAGCTTCACATGGTCCGCCCGCAGGAGTCCCAGTCCCAATGATACCTGTGCTATGTCCTGCTGGAGTGCCTCTTTCGTGTCCGTAATAGCTCGGAGGATCTGGTCCACCTGCTGTTGCTTGAGCCCTTCCGGTGATGAACCAACCGCTCCCTGTGTCTTTTGTTCTGCTGCATCATCCTCCTGTTCAGGGGGTGCTCCCCCTTGCTTGCCTCGTGGCTTCCCCATTGGGGTTCAGTTATTGTGCTCTCAGGGTTGAACGCACCGCACAGTTCCTCCTGTAACTCAGCAAGTTAAGGCCCTCCCTCATGCGGAGGTATACGTACACCCAGTTATCAGTTGTCGACTTCCACTGTGCCCTGAAGGGGCTCCTCATTCACCCCTGCCTCTCATGGGCCTCTCTATGTGGGAACAGGGTTTCCAATCGCCCAACGATGGAAAGGCCAGATCACCAATGTCGTAGTAAGCGTACCAGGGAATTTCGCTCTGAATAGCGCCCAGCAGGGATCCCCGCTCCAAGGTCCCCCAGTCGGCACCCACAGACTCGGGGCCCAATCAGCCACCTCCCAGTATCCGCAGCCCCTGGCACTCGGGGTAGTAATATTCCACAGGGGGCGATCAATCCAGTTCATCTATGGCACCACACTCTAGTGTCCCACAAAATAGCCAACTGGTCCTCTCTCCAGACATGAGGCACTTCCGCAGACCCAGGCCCGGGCCTGCGCCGCTCACTTGGCAGCCGCAGTGAGTTCTAGGGGCCAGCCCCAGAATTGATAGGACACCTTCTCCGGAGTGTCAGCGAGCCCCTCCTCAGGCTGGACAGTAGGGCATCGGCGATCCTGCACCTCGCTGCGGTCTCTCAGTTCCCCAGAGTAGTTTCTAACTTTGCCCCCAGTTCGTGCGGCGGAGTGGGGCCCTCCGTATGCTGAGCGGCTCTGCCCATGGAGGTCGGGGACCAGATGGCCGTCGTGCACCCCCTCCAATCGGGCCCCGAGCTCTCCCTGCCCTCGGTAAGCGCTCACCGGGTCTGTGCTTCCACTGTCAGCCCTCAGGAACCGAGGCCGCTCGATTGCCACCACCAGGAGCTGGTCCGGGCGTCGTATTACTCGGGCGTCCCACAGCGATTGCTCCCTATCCCACTATGACCGGGTGGTCTCCGGGCCGTCCAGGCCCCTCACATATGCAGTCTGCTGCACGCGCCCACGATGTGCTCCAGGAGTTCAGGGACCCCCCTGCAGACGTTGTGCACCTTTCACTCATTGGGGGGGGAAGCCCGCTGGTCGGTAGTCCGCCCTCTGGTGTGTGTCGCAGTTCAGCTCGCAGGGTCGGCCGCCATTTTAGGCCGTCAGGTCCAGAGCCGCGTCGCTGTTGGAGCCACGGTCCGTTGTCGGAGGGGACCGGAGCCTTCTAGTAAAGGCAGCACTGGTCCCTGTAGTCCTAGGAACTCCCCCAGGGTCGCCAGAGCCCTAGTTCGGGGCTCCGGTCAGGATAAACGATGAGGTCGGCGCGGAGCTCACAGCTCACACGACCGTCTCCATCGGCGTCCAAGCCACGCCCCCCGGTAACATACCCAGATGTGCGACATGGGGAGCGCATGACCACTGTGTGTACTGTGTGTGTTGTGTCCTGGCTATATGTTCCTAACTTATGTGGCATCTGTCTTTATGGTGTTTTGGGAGCGTGCGTACCTTTACGGCCATGTATGCTTTATTGGGGCCAATCTCCCTGGGCCATTGTGGTGTCGGTGCACCTATCTGTGGGATTAATCTGGGATTTCCTGTTCGGGCGTTTGTCTGCCGGCTACGTGCCACTTCACCTGTGACCTGTCAATCAGTGACTTCAGGCCTAGGTCTCAGAGCATGCCTGACTACGTATTTCTGAGTTCACATGTAGTTCACAACGGGCAAATTCGTTAATAAAGATGCAATTTCATTTTTATTCATAAATGTATCGTTCTTCATATTGGCATAAACAAAGAGAGACTGAGGAACAAAAAGGGGGATACGTCCTCTTCTCCAGAAAACAATACAAAACAACA
Organism: Calotriton arnoldi; assembly: GCA_963921515.1. Taxonomy (NCBI): domain Eukaryota; kingdom Metazoa; phylum Chordata; class Amphibia; order Caudata; family Salamandridae; genus Calotriton; species Calotriton arnoldi. The sequence continues at coordinate 558,519 of CAWUFW010008327.1, read as the reverse complement.
ATAGGGACGGACCCTGAGGGGGAATCCAAATTCACTGCATCAAAAGACCAGGGAATAAGGGAAACCCATTAGGTTTTTAAAAGAACCCTCACCCACCAACCTAGTTGGTGGCATGCTTCATCATCGGGTTCCCACCTAGGGTGCCGAGTGCATCCTAGGTGTGCTTCGACGCCTGATTACAGCGGAGCGGGTGTTTTTTTTGTGATAGACATGAATTCAGTGTGATGGTTTAAAATTGTCTCTAGGATCCTCCTTCAAGCCTGAAGTATTTTATTGTTGAGGACCTGGGACAAGATTAAAAAGAGAAAAAAGGCGGATATTATTAGGACTGAATTGGTATAGAATATCCTTGTGATGGTCTACATGTTTCAGCCTTTGCACCGTGAGTTGATAGGCTTTCTTCAGGACCAGGAAGTGATTTGAGGTCAGAAAAGGCCTCCTGAGATATCAGTACACACGCTAAGGTGTACTGTGAATGTGGGGGTGTTGGACTTCACATTGGCGTGTTTCCCCTGACTTTTTGCTTTCTGACCTCCCGGTTTTGACTCTGTTTTTGCTGGTTTAGTGTCTCTGCGCACTTTCTCACTCATGTTCAGTGTTAAAGTGCAAGTGCTCCTGTTGTAAATTGTTGTTATGGATTGGTGTTTCCATGATTGGCTGATTTGATTTACTAGTCAGTCCCTAGTCAGTGCACCGTGTGTGCCCAGGGCCCATAAATCAAATGCTGCTAGTGGGCTTGCAACACAGGTTGTGCCACCCACACAAGCAGCCTGTAAATGTAACTCTGGTCTGCCATTGCAGAGCCTGTGTGCATTCTGGTACTGCCATGTCGACTTGGCAAGTGTACCCACTTGCCGGGCCCTAACCTTCCCTTTTCTTACATGTGCATCACCCCTAAGGTAGGCCCAAGGTACCCCTGTGGGCAGGGTGCAGTGTATGTGAAAGGTAGGACATGCCCTGGTGTGTGTGGCATGTCCTGATAGTGAATTACTACCAATTTCGATTTTCACTATTGCAAGGCTACCTGTTCCCATAGGACAGAATCGGGAGTTTGTTTATTACATCTCATAAACATAACTACCCCTGGGAACAAGGTAGAAAAATAAAGTTTAGTATGTTTGAACTCAGAATCTAAAGATGCATCTTTTAGTAAAGGTGATTTTTACATTTTGTGTTTGAAAATACCACTTTTAGAAAGTAGGTATTTTCTTGCTTAGCCATCCTATGTGCCTCTGCTGGGTTTGTGGATTGACTGTCTGGCTTTGGGATGACAGGGGCTGGGGAGGAGCTGTGGCTCCAGAGAGTCTAGATGGGTCAGGGATGGGCTGAATAGACCTGGGCTGCATTTAGAGTAGGGGGAGGAGATTTCCTTTCACCTGAATGGGCCTGGTCTGCCTCTGACAATGCTGTCTCCACCTCCTTCCAGGAAGCTGCACCAGCGAGGACAGAACTGGTTCTGGCTGGGCACAGACACTCTCTGCCCCCAGAAAACAAAGGATTTGGGCTATAAAAATGGGGCCCATAACCCTAAAACTTTAGAACTCCTTTGGAACCAAGAAGACTGCCAAGAAGAAGAGCCGGAGAAGCTGTGAGGAGGGACTACCACTTTGCTGTGTGCTTTGCTGTGTTGGCCTGCAGTGGCTGCTTCTGTCTTGGGCAGTGAAAGGACTGGATTGAACTTTCTGCAATTTCTTTTTGTGAGTTTCTCCAAGGGCTTGAGGTAGAGCTTGCCCCCTGTTCAAGAAGTCTCAGGAACAGCAAAGAGTTCAAGTTCTTCTGCCATCAGCACTGAGGACTGTGTGTTTTGTGATGCAACAGAAGAAAAAGCAACCCGATGCCGTCTATGACGCCGCTGCAGACTCCGTATCCTGAGGGCACCGCAGAGGGCACCGCCACTACACAACCCTGGTCTCACCGACAACGCCACCTGACACCGCCACCGAGCCGCTGCTTGCACCGCAACCTGTGGGCACCGTACTCTGCACGCCTCACTTCACGCCGTCGCCCTGGTATCCCCGACGACGCACCACGCTGACATCGACGCTGCTGCTTGCACCGTGGTTCGAGGGCACTGCTCATAAGTTACACAACGCACCGTCCTCATCCCGCACCGCAGCCTTGGCCTACCGGCGCCGGCGCCATCGACTCCAGTTTGTCAGCCGATGACAGCGCTTCAGCAACGACAACGCCGCTGCTTGCACCGTGACCTGACAGCACCGCGTCGAGCACCGCATCACTCCGCACCGCAGCCCTGGTCTCACCGACACCGCTGGAGGACCGTCACCGAGCCGCTGCCTGCACCCCGACCTGAGGGCACCGCATGCCATACCGCTGCACTTCGCACCGCAGCCCCGACGCCTGCCGATGCCGGTGCTCCCGACTTCAACCGCGAGGAATCCGATCTGCAAGGCGTGTGACTTCAAGGGACCGACGACTTCTGCTCTGACCTCCGGAACCGACGCCTGCGGACGCCGTGCTTTCGGTGCTCAACGAGAGGTCGCCGTCGCCCTGCATTTCTAAAGGTACTGTTTTGCGGGTCTTCCAGACACCGTAGCTGGCCCGCGACGCCGCGGTCAGCCAGAACTGTTTGGATTTGTTGTTCATGATGCCGTGATAGCCTCAGATGGCGCTATCGACTTCAAGGAACTATATTCCAAGTCTATTTTGATAACTGAAGATTTCTAAGTACTGTATTGTGGATTTGTATCATTTTGGTCTTGTTTTAAGTATATAAAATATTGCATATTTTTCTAAAACTGGTGTGGTGTCCGTTTGTATTGTTTTCACTGTATTACTGGTGGTTATGTGCAAATGCTTTACACACTGCCTCTAAGATAAGCCTGACTGCTTGTGCCAAGCTACCAAGGGGGTGAGCAGGGGTTATTTTAGGAGTGTAACTCCCTTATCCTGACTAAAAGGAAGGGTCCCTACTTGGCCATGGTACAAACCATTTCCAACTAGAGACCCCCATTTCTAACAGGGGGTGATCCAGTACTTACGGTTTTTACCAAAGCGCTACATCTATAAGACAAAACATAACATAATAACTTCACTGTGCAATGTTAATGTGACTTTGGTAGGCGCAGAGTGACTCTTATGTCGCATCTGTAATACAAAAAATAAACAATTGCAACCCTAATCGACATCACTGTAACACACAGGTTATAGTGTTAAATTTCGCGATTGCATGCTTTTCTGGAAATTGTCTTTTAGGGAATCCACATGTATGGTTTTTACCACGCTCTGCACCAACGTATGCCAGACGTCACGGTGATGTCGCATAGGGTTGCAACTGTTTATTTTTTGTATTACAGATGTGACATAATAGTCACTCTGCGCCTACCAAAGTGACATTAACATTACACAGTGATGTTATTATGTTTTGTTTTGTCTTACAGATGTAGCGCTTCGGTGAAAACCGTAAGTACGGGATCACCCCCACATTCACAGTACACCTTAGCGTGTGTACTGATATCTCACAAGGCCTTTTCTGACCTCAAACCACTTTCTGGTCCTGAAGAAAGCCTATCAACTTACAGTGCAAAGGCTGAAACATGTAGACCATCACAAGGATATTCTAGACCAATTCAGTCCTAATAATATCCGCCTCTTTTCTCTTTTTAATCTTGTCCCAGGACCTCAACAATAAAATACTTCATCGCTACCTCCCACAGGGGGAACATTGGGCAGGACTGGAGGATTGGGTTGAGGCGGGACTAAGGGAGATGGGGGACCTATACCGAGACTCCACGCTACTCCCCTTTGCAGACTTGCAGATGGCGTATGATTTACCTGGGGGTCATTTCTTGAAGCATAGAGCGCTAATGCGCAGGATTAGGACGCACTGGAGGGGTGGGGACGCAGAGCCGAGAGCACTAGCGGGATGCCGGTACGTTGCACTGTCAGCAGGAAGAATTAAGACGGTGTCCTGCCTCTATAAGGCAATACGGAGGGATATGCAAAAACTGCTGGAGCGCTTGCGAACACAGTGGGAGGAGGACCTAGGTAAACAGATACCAGAGAAGGAATGGGACAAAATCCTAGAACGTACCCCGAAAGTATCTAGGAATGCGCGATTCAAACTAATTAACTACTATGTGCTGCATAGGGCATATCTAACGCCGGTCTGTATCAGGAGGTACTTTGGTGCGGACTCTGCAGCCTGCCCGAGGTGCGGAGAAAGAGAGGTGCACATACTCCGTATGTTCTGGAGCTGCCCACTATTGCAATCTTTCTGGGGGGAAATTAGACAAGTAATAGGTGACCTGATCGACAAAGAACTCCCACAGACCCCAGAACACTTCCTCTTAGGGTGGTTCCCTCACACGGCCAAAAATAGGGTGACGGGAAAGTTTCAGGACCTTGCCTATATTTTAGCCAAGCGGGAGATAGCCAGGAACTGGAAGGCGCCGGGAGGGCCGAGACTCACCACCTGGAGAAGAGAGCTTGAAAGATGGGCGGGGGCAGAAGAGAGACTGCTACTCCGAGAGGCCAGCCGGGGAATAGGCAAGATAGAGAGGGCCAGGGCCTGGGAGGACCTCGTGGGAGAACTAGGGGTGACTGACCAAGACGCTCCCAGTGGAGCGAGCACTCCGAGAGCAGCTGAACCAGACCCAGACGGCAGGCAAGAGGGACAACCGGCTTCGCACCACTAGAGGGTACAGCAGGATAGCACACGATTCTTAGGGACCTCACACACGACCACCCGTTACCATGTACTTACCACACTCCACCTACTAGCATGCAACACAAGGGGGGAGGGGGGATAGTTCTGTTGTTAAGGGGTTACTGATGATGGCATGCCAGAGAATGTTACAGACAAGATGTGTACGCCAGAAACTAGCTCAGCACGTACAAACAACTGTGTGTATTGACAATATCCAAATGCCAATAAAATATGGTTTAAAAAAAAAAACAATAAAATACTTCAGGCTTGAAGGAGGATCCTAGAGACAATTTTAAACCATCACACTGAATTCACGTCTATCACAAAAAACCACCCGCTCCACTGTAATCAGGCGTCGAAGCACAACTGGGATGAACTCGGCACCCTAGGTGGGAACCCGATGATGAAGCATGCCACCAACTAGGTTGGTGGGTGAGGGTTCTTTTAAAAACCCAATGTGTTTCCCTTATTCCCTGCTCTTTTGATGCAGTGAATTTGGATTCCCCCTCAGGGTCCGTTCCTATTGTTGTTTTGTATCGTTCTTCATATTGACATTGACTTTCTCAATATTAACATTATCCCCTCTAGTTGAATTTTCAACTACACTATCTAACCCATACTTCGTGACAGTTACTTAATTGGGGGCCTGTTCTTTAAGCTTGCTTTTGACAATTACTACTTTCCTAGTTACTTGCATTCTACCCAGTTTGAGGACTACATTTTTACTACAGGAAATCCCCAATTATATGGATCTACACAAAAACAAGAAGACAATGAAAACTGGCAACAACGACGTGCACAGACAAGAGATTCACCTGGGGAGCCAGGAGAACCACTCCTGCTTATGGGCACCTTCCTCCTCATGTTTGTCTCTTTGTAAATGGTGCAGTACTTGCATGGCAATAGTCAATGTTCCATTGTCCATGTCGTTCCCTAGGATAAACGAGCAGCAGGACGCACTGATCTTGGTACGCACCACTCCCTCCATCGCGGTCATTGCGTCTAACACATATCAATGTTGCATCACCATGAGGCGGATTGCTTTCAGTTCTTCCTAGATTGAATTAAGGCCAAGCTCAGTGCTGCTTATCATCTTAAGCATCTCTTACCTGGTTATCTGTAACCGAAGGGAGTTTGCTTTTGTCTGTAGGGTATAGACCCTCCTGTTGATTCTTGTGTGTCTGTGAACAGTCTGAATCCTTCTGGAATGTCCTTGTACTGAGCCCAGCCAAAATAATCTGCAGTTCTTTTTTCACAAGTCTGATGCAGCAAGGTTGTCTTCTTCCATAGAAGGTGCTGGTACAAATCCGACAGTTCTTCTCCAGGAAGTGACCAGGGTCGGGGTGTATATGGTGACCAGGGACCAGAGTTCGCTCCATCGGGGGACAAGCTGAGTGTGGGCAAACTCACTGCACTCCCAGTAGAAATCCATCACTGTGGAGGTGTCCCATTGCATATCCAGAATGTGCACATTCTTGCCGCAGTTCTCATTCATGCCCAGAGGAAGCGTTCCTTTACCTCTGAAACACAGGGAATACAGAGTAAGTTTCCATAGAATTAGAGGTTACCCCTTCCCTTCTAGCCAAGTGTATCCAGCCACCTTGGTATCCCGGATTTCCAGACATGGGATGGTCATGCCATCTTTCGACCCTCCTTTCTGTGATGCATTCCCCTTTTCATGCTTGAGCTGGACAGCCCTACACAGGAATTCCATGTTGGGGGTCCACTTGCTGTAAAAAAAGACCGCCCCAAATACGCTAAGGGCCACCCTTGTACCACAAATAGAAGCAGGAGCTGACATGTTTGTGCATTGAGTTGGAGGTTTTGCTACCTCCAAGTATCTCTTTTCTGGGAAGTCTCGGGCCAAACAGTATCCTTCCCTATGGTGCCCTTTCTGCACATTCAGCTCAGTTTGGATATCGCTAGGCTCGGTGAAAAGGTATAGAGCAGTTTGGTTGGTTTCATATCAGGTCAGATTCATTACTACTTTGTGGGGTTCCACTTTGTTGGGTTGGATTTTTGCCCTAATTCCGCAGATGTATAAGGGAAGAAGCCATTTTGCTGTTTCCGGGGCTACCTCTCGGGATAGTAAAGTCTGTCTGCGTCTACTGCCAGCGGTATCAGTGAAAAGACATAACACGACCTGGCTGATGTCTGGGAGCCCACTGCGGTCATGTGCTGATACCACGTGTTATGTAAGAGGGTGCTGTGTAGTGCATGTGGATGCTAGTGTTTGGTTTGGTGTAATTGTAAGTGACATGGGAAAGATCCCTGCACAAGTTCTGTGACAGTTTTTGAACTGACTCTATTTGGCCAGGCAGTTCTTTAGCAGTGGATAGGTGCGGTAGCACCCAAAATAGACAGAGGGTATATAGAAGTGCAATAATACCTAACCTGTTATTGAACATTGCAGGTCTTGGTATGGATCCAGGGAAGGTGTCTGTGGTCCTCTGGTGATTGGGGCTTCCATTTTTAACAGTTCAAAAAGGGTTTGCGGTGTAAGTTCGTAATCTTGATTCGTACACTTTGGGTTCGTGCTGGGGTGTTGATGTGGCAGCTGAGAGGTAGTGCACTTGGAGACTTTGTTGTAAACCTGCTGGATAAGAACCTGGCTCATTTTGTTAATTCAGAAACATTACATGTGTACCGTAGTCAATTATTTTTCAGGGGTTCCTGTACTTCCCTTAGGGGTGTGTTCTCCACACTCCACTAGTCGCAATTTTAGTGGGGCACCGGAAGGTGGCCCTGGTTGCGGTATCTTTTTGATAGTTAAAAATTAAAGGTGGCTTATTGATGATGATGATGATAAATTTGTAAAGCGCAATAATACCCTGAGGTGTCTGGGCACTACTCTTTAGCACATGCAGATTTTACTCAAGAGGGTTGGGATTATGCCTTAAAAAGCCAAGTTTTTATAACTTTTCTAATCTTTAGTAGGTTTGTCTCTTTCTTGAGTGAGGCTGGTTGAGAGTTCCACAGTTTTGCTGTTGTGGTGGTAAATATCTTACCACCCCACCTAGCCCTTTTTACTCTAGGGACAACCAGATTCCCAAGCTCTGCTGACCTAAGGGGACTTGCAGGGATATATGGTTTGAGATGATTTGCCAGCTGCATTGGCCCCGGATTGTTCAGGAATTTGAAGGCAATGCAGGGAGATTTAAACTGGATCCGCTTTGCTACCGGCAACCAGTGAAGGTGAGACAAGGCTTTGGTTATAGAGTCAAATTTGGGAATTCCTAGGAGTACTCTGGCAGCAGCATTTTGTACTATCTGCAGATTTTGTATGCTGCGTTTTGAAGCGCTGGTGAACAGAGCATTGCAGTAGTCCAATCTTGATGATATCAATACAGATACCACGGTTTTCCTTAGTTCTAATGGAATTGAAGGAATTTTCCTAAGAATTTTAAGGATAAAGAAGCAAGCAGAAGTGATGGAGTTGATCTGTGCTTCAAAGGACAACTTGGTGTCCAAAATGACTCCTAGATTTTTAGGTCGAGCCTAGCGGCAGCGCACAGGCTCTGCTCGCTCTGCGGGGCATGCTGTATTAGGGTATGCACTAGCAGCCCCGCCCACTCTCCGCCCATATTTGTCATTGGCTTTGTGTCATTGTCCTTCTTAAATGGTGGCTTCTGATTCGTAAATTGGCTTGTTAGTCCCGCCTTGGTACCACCTTGTCTGCATTTGTTACCGCCCATAACAACTGGAACTTTTACTTGAGTTGTTACACGGTCGGCTTTATCTAGTGGGTGAGCACTATTTTGTTTATGAACACTGATGGGGACAATGGCTGCCTTTTTTTGTACTTGCATTCTGAGCGCGGCGCCCGCTTTGGGGACACTGCGGTCAGTTTAAATGTTTTTTTTTTTTTAACTTTGAGGTTGAGCATGGCGCCCGCTTCAGGGACACCGTGCTCTGCTTATTTTTTTAGGGGGGGGACGACCACACTCCTGGTGGTCCAAAGATCCAGTTAGCCAGTTACGACTATCTGGGCCCTCTAAATTACCCGATATTCACTCGATTAAACAAGAACCAAAGAGTCAGACAACAGGAGCAGCTGTTTTATTACAGCACTTGTGTACCTAGTGTGGCGCTTCACGCTATGCATAAAAATACATCATTACGTTGTATCCGTACCTCTCACCGTGGCCAAACAGAAACCACGAGGCGAGCTGGCCGCCGTTTTTCACACACGTTTCCCTCGGTAGAAGGCAGGGATGATGATTAATAAGAGCGGTAATATACTGAAAAATATCCACGGTGCAGCCGAAGAAAACACTGCTTAATCTCACCTTTATTGCTAGAACTCCGTCTGCTGCCAAGACTGGCACTTAATCAAAGCGCTGCCTCCTCTGGAGCTCGCAGGGCTGTAAAGAACAGCGCTGCGCCAATATTAAACTTTGAGTGTCAAAAACTACAATCTATTACAGCCTCCGCGGCAGAGTAATTCATATCGAGCACAGAGCGGGAGCCGACCTCGGATGACAGAAGCGGGGGGTGCGGTGGAACACACCTGCGACTGACTGGCCCAGAGAGAAATGGTACTGCCCGGTGCTTCCACGCGGCCTCTTTCAAACGCACCACAGTGGACCCTTCTCGCAATGGAGGCCTTCCCCCTCATGCCGTGTGAAAGCCGAGAGCTCTCTCCTTTTTCATGGTTCAAATCAAATGGATTTATTTATTTATTATAAAGATTTCAATTAACAGGCCGCACAATGCTATCATTAAATTCAGTTACTCCCCCTTCGTTCATTTCCCTCCCCCAACCAACGACAGAGCAAGCTTACAAAACCATGTTGACTGTGCTACCTAAAAATACGGAGTAGGTCACCCCAAGTTTATTAAGGGATAGAGGTCAAGCTGGACGGTCCTCAACTCTCGCAGACACTTGAAGCAAGTGAGTGCTCTCGCTTCAGAGGAGAGGAACTGTATTAATGGCGCCCATTTTGTCTCAAGGTGCTTTGCGGTTCTTGTGTGGGAGTTGACAATCTTCTCCATCCCTATTCTGAGCCACAAGCTCTCTCACTTCCCGAAGCTTATCTTTGTCCCATAAAGCCGCTATGGTTTGTTTCCGCTGCACAGAGCATTAACAACATCATTTTTAGGTCAAGCCTAGTGGCAGTGCACATGCACTGCTCCTCTCCCGAGGCATGCTGTATTAGGATATGCACTAGCAGCCCCGCCCACTCTCCGCCCATATTTGTCATTGGCTTTGTGTCATTGTCCTTCTTAAATTGTGGCTTCTGATTCGTAAATAGGCTTGTTAATCCCGCCTTGTTACCACCTTGTCTGCATTTGTTACCGCCCATAACAACTGGACCTTTTACTTGAGTTGTTACACGGTCGGCTTTATCTAGTGGGTGAGCACTATTTTGTTTATGAACACTGATGGGGACAATGGCTGCCTTTTTTTGTACTTGCATTCTGAGCGCGGCGCCCGCTTTGGGGACACCGCGGTCAGTTTAAATGTTTTTTTTTTTTACTTTGATGTTGTGCATGGCGCCCGCTTCAGGGACACCGCGCTCTGCTTATTTTTTTAGGGGGGGGACGACCACACTCCTGGTGGTCCAAAGATCCAGTTAGCCAGTTACGACTATCCGGGCTCTCTAAATTACCCGATATACACTCGATTAAACAAGAACCAAAGAGTCAGACAACAGGAGCAGCTGTTTTATTACAGCACTTGTGTACCTAGTGTGGCGCTTCACGCTATGCATAAAAATACATCATTACGTTGTGTCCGTACCTCTCACCGTGGCCAAACAGAAACCACAAGGCGAGCAGGGCGCCGTTTTTCACGCACGTTTCCCTCGGTAGAAGGCAGGGATGATGATTAATAAGAACGGTAATATACTGAAAAATATCCACGGTGCAGCCGAAGAAAACACTGCTTAATCTCACCTTTATTGCTAGAACTCCGTCTGCTGCCAAGACTGGCACTTAATCAAAGCGCTGCCTCCTTAGGAGCTCGCAGGGCTGTAAAGAACAGCGCTGCGCTAATATTAAACTTTGAGTGTCAAAAACTACAATCTATTACAGCCTCCGCGGCAGAGTAATTCATATCGAGCATAGAGCGGGAGCCGACCTCGGATGACAGAAGCGGGGGGTGCGGTGGAACACACCTGCGACTGACTGGCCCAGAGAGAAATGGTACTGCCCGGTGCTTCCACGGGGCCTCTTTCAAACGCACCACAGTGGACCCTTCTCGCAATGGAGGTCTTCCCCCTCATGCCGTGTGAAAGCCGAGAGCTCTCTCCTTTTTCATGGTTCAAATCAAATGGATTTATTTATTTATTATAAAGATTTCAATTAATAGGCCGCACGATGCTATCATTAAATTCAGTTACTCCCCCTTCGTTCATTTCCCTCCCCCAACCAACGACAGAGCAAGCTTACAAAACCATGTTGACCGTGCTACCTAAAAATACGGAGTAGGTCACCCCAAGTTTATTAAGGGATAGAGGTCAAGCTGGACGGTCCTCAACTCTCGCAGACACTTGAAGCAAGTGAGTGCTCTCGCTTCAGAGGAGAGGAACTGTATTAATGGCGCCCATTTTGTCTCAAGGTGCTTTGCGGTTCTTGTGTGGGAGTTGACAATCTTCTCCATCCGTATTCTGAGCCACAAGCTCTCTCACTTCCCGAAGCTTATCTTTGTCCCATAAAGCCGCTATGGTTGTTTCGCTGCACAGAGCATTAACAACATCATTTTTTAGGTCAAGCCTAGTGGCAGTGCGCATGCACTGCTCCCTCTCCGAGGCATGCTGTATTAGGATATGCACTAGCAGCCCCGCCCACTCTCCGCCCATATTTGTCATTGGCTTTGTGTCATTGTCCTTCTTAAATTGTGGCTTCTGATTCGTAAATAGGCTTGTTAATCCCGCCTTGGTACCGCCTTGTCCGCATTTGTTACCACCCATAACGACTGGACCCTTTACTTGGCTTGTTACAAGGTCGGCTTTATCTAGTGGGTGAGCACTATTTTGTTTATAGACACTGATGGGGACAATGCCTGCCTTTTTTTGTATTTGCATTCTGAGCGCGGCACCCGCTTTAGGGACATCGCGCACAGTTTAAATGTTTCTTTTTTTAAACTTTGATGTTGAGCACGGCACCCACTTCAGGGACACCGCGCTCAGTTTATTATTATTTTTTTTACATTTATTACTGAGTGCGGCGCCCACTTCAGGGACACAGCACTCGGTTTCATTATTTTTTATTTTTTTACTTTAGTAATGAGCGCGGTGCCGGCTTCAGGGACACCCCGCTTTTTTAAACTTTAATAATGAGCGCGGCGCCCGCTTCACGGACACTGCGCTCTGCAATACAATTGGTATTGCTTTTACAAAAATTTGAACTATTGTTATTGTAAATGACAATGCCTTTTAATTTTTTATAAAAGGCATTGCCATGTACAATGCCAATAGCTCAAAAACTCGTAATTGCGAGACCTATGCATTGTAAATGCTTGTTAGCTAGTGGCACTGGCACGGGTAAAGAGCCGAGCTGGATAGGCCATGAACTGTTTGTCCAGATGAGAGGGTTGTTGCTGAAAACAAGGACCTCCGTTTTGGAGGAGTTAAGTTTCAGACAATTGTCTGTCATCCAGTTCCCTATATGGCTCATGCAATCATGAAATCTGCTGGCTGTAGAACTGGATGGGCCGCCCACTGAGACAATTATCTGTGTATCGTCTGCATACGATACGAAGGCAAATCCATAATTTTTTATCAGTTTGGCCAGAGGGGTGACGTAAAGATTAAAAAGCGTAGGGCTCAGGGAAGATCCCTGAGGGACGCAGCATGATGATCAGACAAATTATTCTCTTTTTGGAGCCGCTGAATCCCCCCACCTCCTTCGTACCAAACGGGGTGCTTAGACTAGTGCAAAATATTTATGGAGTGGTCTCGTGATCATAGGGATGGATCGTATCAGTTTTTATTTAGGATTCCATGGGCGCCATCAGCTTTCCAAGAACATATCTCTCCTGGTGTGTGCATGGAGGCGCTGTCAGTGTGGGCTACGTCTTTCAACCTACATGTGTGCGGGACTGTGCAAGGAGGGGGCGTGTTGCTGTTAAGTGTTGTTGATGGTTGCAACGTGCCCTGACATCACGTGTATGTATCTCTCAATTCCTGGCATGCGGTGTGCAACGTGACCCTCCCTTGTGGAGCCAGATATCTCGACTTCGCCCTTTCTCTAGAGACTTCTTTTGGGCTAACTTTGGGCTTCTTTTTTGTTTTTTGGGTGTTTCCCTAGGTCTCGCATGATGTGCTACCTCATTCATCATAAGGCGGAGGGGGTTGGAAATTTGTTCCATGGCCCCCATTTACACCCCTGATTATGCCATCTTGTGGTGTCCGAGGCTGGGGCCTACTGATTTTTCCAGATAGTACATGTGAGGCTTGGTGCATTGGTTAGTTGCTAGGCCTGATTTTGGGATGGTGCATTCGGTGTTCTACTCTCTTCTGGAGCTGCGGTGGACACTGGGGATCCCCCCTCTCCCAGGTACCCCCCTCTCACTCAGACCACGTCCACTTCCTTTCAGCGCATTTGGACCTGCTGTTCCTGGTTTGTGGCTAAGGACTACTGACGAGCAGGCATGCTTCCGTACCTATTCTGGAGGACTATGGTATGGAGATCAGACTTTGGAAATTGGAAAAACTAGGTGGGAACATAAGAACGTGAAGAGCCATGGGATAAGGCCAAAAAACGTTCGCTGAAGTCTGCCGAATGATGATGATGAACCGGGACTGCCCCAGCAATTCTGGGATGCCTGGCTATTCAAGTGAATGCCCCCAACCTAAGGGTTTGGACTTGACATCATGTGGATGCCTCGCCGCTTATTGGTTTTTGTGAGTGTGCTGTGGAGGTTGTAGGGTCTTCACTATCCCAGGCATATGGGAATCTTAGCTTCCGCCACTGGAGGGCAGCTTTTTTTTAAAGCTGAAAGAGGGACCTCCATTGGGTGGAGACCTCTAGTTTTTGGAGGAGCTGTTGAGGCTACATGCCATGAAGGAAACTTTGGTTCCGGGCAAATGCCTGAGAATAGGGACCATTCGACTAAGTAATTGGAACCCATCCCCATTGACTTTGGACACAGGACCTGGGTGCCTGGTTTTTAAGTACTTTCACTGGGCGCTGCTCCACCCCCTCCCCCTCCCCTGGGGTGTGGTCAGCCAACCTCACTCTGGGGGGATCAGCAGCAGAGTGGGGCCTTACTCCCACAGGTGCCCTTGATGGCACTTTAGTGAGGATACCCAGTTGACAGAACCCATACAGCAGCCCTAAAGTCCCTAACTGCAAGTAAAAGCTTGGATTCCCAACGTTGTCTCATTGGTCCTTCTTTTGGTTTGGTACAATTTTTGCGGATGTGGGTGAATGGGTGCTAATTATTCTTGTTTAGGCTGGTGGTTTATCTTACTGAACATTTGGACTCTGTGTTTGTGTGAAGGCATTACCTCCCCAGACAGTTACCCCTCCCTACCGAGATTGTGGCCTCTGTCCCTGTTGGGCTGAGTTCCCTGTCTGTGGTTCACGCTGCCACTTGTTTGTCCAACTACCTGATCCCTGTTGCCAGGGCGCGGGGGCTGACGGACCTCCCTGTGGCTGAATGTAAGGTGCATTTGAGTTTCCCTGTGCTTGGCTTGTGGATGAACGTTCTTAGGGTTTTGTGGTGGCTGGCCCTGGCCCATCGATCTCTGCTCATGGTATGCCTATAACCAGCATCTGCCTGCCAGGTGACCCATCATGTGGCAATAGTAGCATTTCTTATGGTCTGGTTGCTGCCAACCTCCATGGCCTCTGCAGCAATAGCGAGGTTGAAACCCTCTGGGGTTTTACAGTGGAGCTCCCTTTAAGACTTGTGCCATTTGAACACTCGCTGCCAACATGGCCCCCTTGAGGGCGGTCTCTTTCAATTTGTGTTGAACCAATTTAGCAGTGTCTCTCTGGGCTTGCTCTTGTTTTTCTCTATCCTTCTCTTACTTCTTTTTGTGGTAATGTAATATAAGGGCTTGTATCTCCTGCCAGGGTTTGCTGTCTAACCCAACCATGATGTCCAGTCCGCTTCGTATCTCGGTGGGCAGTCCTTTTGTGAGTATTTTGTAAAAGAATACAACTTGTGGGCCTGTATAGTCTCCGCCATCAAACCTCCTACATCTGGGCGGTCAGGGAACCTAGTATTTGTTTTATGTCAGTTACTAATCTATATGTGTACTTGAAAAACTATATAGTAAATTTGGAATAAAACCAATGTATTATATTTCATGAAAGAGAAATTGATTTAGGTGTTTTATTATTTGAACTGTTGAATCACTTGGCTCCAGTGTGATGCTTTTGAGCTTTATATTGAGGTGAGACATCCCGCCCTTGTCTACAAGTAGGCAGGTTGTTTTTGTTCGCTACGTTGGTTTCTATACCCCTGTATTTCCTGCCTGCATATTTACTGTATCAGGGGCCCTCTTCTTCTTTTTGATTAGTCTCCGAACTAATCAGTGCCTTGAGATTCAACTCATTACCTCAATTCTTTAGACTCAGTTTGCCCTTGACACCAGTCGACATCCTGTTATGCAATTTTTATGGCTGCTGCAACACATATTATACTGCAGAGTTTGTGGTCTTTAAATGTACATACATCTTGGCATAATGTAATTGTGTGACTTATTAAATAATCTACTCATAAGCAAATGTTCTTGGTTTACCTAAATGTATGAAAATGTTAAGATTTTGTCATTTTAAACCTTATGTAATGATCCATTTTTATTGTAAAACACTGTGGCACCTATGGGTAATGTCCATGCTATACATAAATACATAAATAAATTGGCCCACTAAGAAACATGGCACAACATGTAAAGTAGTGGGTCTTAGGCCCACATACTAAGTAAAATAATGATACAGACACTAGAGTGGTGGGTTTATAACTGTTGCAAGGCACGTACCCCCAGCCTCTTTTATCGGTAGGGTCACCTGACTAGTGACGCATGTGATGGATGGGTGTGAGGTGGGTGTAGACACTGCCCCTAGGGAGGGGCTGCTGCATGACATGTCCAGCAGGATACTACATCCCTCCCAAAATCCGACCAAAAAGGACGACAAGTCCAACCTGTAGAAACAAACCAAACAAACTGGATACCACATAGTCCATCAATCTCTAGAGTCACTCAGCGTCACAGCATTGGAGGTATGGACTAATGATGCTTGCTGCAATAAGACATTTTGGCTCTCCTTCATAATTTAACCAGTATGAGACAGGGCACAAATGCTGGGTCAAAGAAGTCCAAAGCCTTCTGGCAGCATGCCAGCTGATGTCATGTCCACAATATGGAGTTAGTCTGCTCTGCTGATGCTCCCGGTGGTTCATGGTTGGTGTCAACAGTTCAAAACGGAGTGCGAAAGGAGCTTTGTCGGAGTCCATTGCAAAGCGTCCATCATGAAGCATACATTGATAATGTTGTTAAGCAAGCTGAAGACAGTCTTGTTGTGCTGCAACCTGCTGGAGCTTCCGCTGCAAGGCCTCCTGGAATCCTTCGGTGGGGCGGAGTCAAGTTCGTTTCTCGTACTTGTGGATGCCCCATGGATTGGCTGCCACTGGACTGCATGTGGTCTGTGCTGGTGCTGCATGTATGCCACATCTGTGTTGTAGTGAGCCTCAGCAAGGCCTACCAGTGCTTAGGGGTTCTCCCTTCTCTGCACAGAGTCCTCAGACACTTAGGAAGAAGTTGGCACAGAAACTGAAATATAAAAGACAGAGTTTATTAAACCTCATGAGGTGGAGCTAACATTCACACATCACCCTTCAGTAATGCATGAAGTAGCACACTGAATGGCAGGATCCTGGTCCTTTTATACCCACACAGGGGCTCAAATGAAGGCGGTTCTAACACAAATGCTGGTTTTAGGTACATATAAGGTCATACAGAGAATGCACAGTCGACAAGTGGGTGGAGCTAACAGTTTCTACTTTTAGCAGACACATCCTGACATTTATAAACTCGGAACAGCTGCAAGCTCAACTGAGCATGTGCAAAGCAAGAGGAACTAAATATAACTTGTCTCTAGGCAGATTTCAAGAGCAGTTGACAGGAAGGTAGGACAGAGCACATGGCGAGCACATGGTAGCACATGGCAGCCAAAATGGCTGACAGAAATACAAAATGGATTCCACAAAGCGGACAATTTAGCCTCTAAATACAGGCTGTCTTCAGTTAATGCTTAACTTAAATGCTGCCAAATTACAACAGACGACCCTTTCAGCATTGGCTGAAGACATTCGTTTATCTGGGGTAATCTAGATATTCATCCCGTACATCTATTAACATTATTTCGGCCACCTCTTTATTCAACATTTGTTGGGCCTTTGTTTCAGCAATGTTCCCTCTGGCAGGTATACAAGCAGAGATGCAAATGGAGCAAAGCATTGGACCACATTGGATACATACGCAGCATGTAAAGAATATTGTAATTATTACACATAGGATAGTCAGTAGCTTCCAGCCCCAAGCAGAAACAAGAGTCCAAAACCATCCAGCAAAAGTCCAAGTTCCAGTCTCTGGATGAATTTCTGCAGCAATCTTATGCAGTTTTGATATTGCGTCATATACTGAAGGTGAGTGATCTGGTATGAATACACAACAGCTGCTACCGATGATGCGACATGCACCACCTCGATCAGCCAAAATCACGTCTAGCACCATCCTATTCTGGAGTGCTACAATCCTTGCAATCTGTAGTTCCTCTGTAATGTTCCCAAGTGCCATAGCTGTCTGATTAGTAACAGCTTCCACAACACGAGTCAGTCGTCGGATTTTCCTGCTGTTTAATGCAGCACCCACAAAGAAAAATAAGCCCAAGTTGAAATCAACATATTGTTGTAGGGTAGTGTCGGTTTGGTCAACTTCATCCATACTTATTGTCCTCTTATTTCTGTTTTTGGAAATGTCATTGTACAGTTTAAAATCACGGTGATACAATGCAGGTGCCAGAAACACAGGGGGCAACAGAAAAGATACATAGCAGATTCCTGACCACCCAACAGGTAATTGATAATATCCGTTATTTCCGCACACAAAATACGTATTATGCGAGGCTGTGAAAGTGCTCTTATTGGCACCTTCAATGGTCAGGATTACAGTACACTCGCTCCTCCCCACTGGAATTCTTCCAACACTACAAATACACAAATCTGCTTTAGCTTTTGTCACAGAAATCACAAAAGGTCCAATGTTCTTTATTATTCTCACATTTGTGAAAACATATGGTGTTGAAATATTGTCCGGTTGATACTCTTCCCATTCCCATTTAGTCCCTTTGGCTTGTGGATAACCTTCTTTATTTTGATAACACACTTTATTAAGTTGAAAAATAATCCCACCTACTGAAGGCTTTCCATATGCAAACAAAAGCGCATACCAAGCTTGACAAGAACCATTGTGAGAAAATGGAAGAGGAATAAAAGGTGTTCCTCCTTTCTTTTGATGTGCAGGTATCATCCCACACACCCAACAGTTGGTAGTATTCGTAGCATTGTGAGTATGGTGCAACATCTGGATAAAAGTATTGTTCAGGTAGGATTGTCGATGCTTTTGCTCATGGTAAGGAAGAGTAAAGTAGTGGTGTTCCACGGGTACTGGCGTAGTGGCAACAAAAAGCTGTCGAACAGGAGCCACCTTCTCGATGTACCATGTAATTGCTGCCATAGCCACCATAGCAACAACAAACCCTACAGCACAAATGATTTGTTTTTTCATTTTAGCAGCAGTAATGATTGATCTTTCTGAAAACTTGTTGAAAACAGTCGTTGGAGCTCTTCTCCCTGGGCAGCCGCTGATTTCTTCACCATGGGCCAAAGTGGGTGTCACTACACTAATACAGGGCTGATCCCCCTCCCCTTGCCACAATGGCTCTCCGTTTCACTAACCCAGGGTGGTAGCTCAACCAGTCTTTTTCAAAACTGCAGATCCTTTCCTCGGTCTCAATTGATATCTGGATACTCCAGTGATCGTGTGGTCCGGGAAGACTTCCGCAGATTCGTCAGGTGAGATAGCTTGGCCTTTCTCCGTCTCCAGAATCTCTCGATGGTCGGTCAACACAGCAGGTTCCACCAAGGCAGGCGACACGCGTTTGCAGTGTGTGCTGTGGATCCAATTCTTTCTGTTTGTCACTCGAACTGCTGTCCTTGTCGCAAGGAGCACCTGCTCTGGTCCTCGCCACCTTGGCTCCAAGCTGTTCGATCTGTCAAAGACCTTGACCATTACATGGTCACCAGGACGGAGTTCGTGGGCCTCACCTGTAGATCTGTCAGGAAGAGCTTCTCGAACCTGTTGATGAATAGAAATCAAACTGTCAGTTAACTGTGCCAAATAATCATTCATCAGAACACAAGGAACATCATGTATGGGGCGTGGCTTAGGAATTCCCCAAATGTTCATTGGTCTCCCAAACACCACCTCATAGGGGGTAAGACCTGATCGTGAATGTGGCACCGATCTTATGGACAACAATGCCAAAGGTAGGGCATCTGGCCACTTTAGAGACGTGGAAGCCAGTATTTTCGCCAACTTTGTTTTTAGAGTAGCGTTATACCTTTCCACCAATCCTGCTGATTGCGGGTGGAAAACTGTATGGAATTTCTGTTTGATCCCTAATCCTTTCAGGACATGCTCAACAACTTGCCCAATAAAATGAGGTCCATTGTCACTCCACAAAAGTTTACAAACACCGTATCTAGGGAAAAACTCCTTTAGAAGCACCTTTGCTGTGGTGAGAGCAGTATTATCCTTCGTAGGGTATGCCTCTATCCATTTGCTAAAGGCACATACCACCACTAGGACATATTTCAAATTATTGCAGCGTTCGAGTTGGATGTAATCCATCTGCAAAACTTCAAAAGGTGCGGTTGGTGTAGCAAACCCTCCTGTAGGAGTTCGTGTCCCTTTTCCAGGATTATACTGCCAACAGATCAAACAGGACTGTACTACCCTTTTGGCTGTGCTAGCAATTTCAGGATGCTCCCAAACTTGTGTAAGCAATGTAGTTATTGCTAGAGCTCCAACATGTGCCAGCCCATGTGCCATTTGAACCATAGGTTGTAAATAGGCCGCAGGCAATTTCCACTTATTCATTTCTTTGTTACGCCAACAACCCTCATCATCTAATATTCCTTCTTTAGACCATTGCTCAAGCTCTTCCACAGAAGCAGATCTCTGTATATCCAATACTTCCTCTCTAGCATCATGCCAACGCTCAGCTTGTGATTTCACTACGTACATGGGTGTAGTGCTTCGCTGCATCGCAGTCTCACGGGCTACGCGGTCTGCAAAGGCATTGCCTTGTCCTATTTTGTCAGTCACTTTCTTGTGTGCGCTACACTTCATAATAGCAACTCTCTTTGGGTATGTAAGTGCAGTCAAGAGATTATGCACTAACTCTCCGTGCATTATCTGCATCCCATGGGATGTAAGAAAGCCTCTTTCCTTCCAGAGTAGGCCAAAATCATGAACCACTCCAAAAGCATAGCGGCTATCCGAGTAAATGTTCACACACAAGTCAGTGCTAAGCTCACATGCTCGTGTCAAAGCTATTAGTTCAGCTGCTTGAGCCGACTTCTGAGGTATGCGAGCTGTTTCCACTACTGTCTCAAGCTTGGTAATTGCATAAGCAGCTGAAGTCGTGCCATCTGGTAACTTCAAACAGGACCCATCAACCCACAGTTCCCCATCTACATCTGGAAGGGGCGTATCTTGCAAATCGATGCGACCCTTTGTCTGTTCCTCAGTAAGGAATATACAATCGTGAGGCTCCTTTGACTGAGACTGAGTCGCAGGATATGGCAACAAAGTGGCGGGGTTCAGTGTCGCACATCTTTTCAAGGTAATATGAGGTGCTAGCAGTGTCAATTCGTATCCTGTCAAACGAGCACTAGTTAAGTGCTGAGTCTTAGTCTGATTCAAAAGGGCATCTACTGCATGGGGTACTAGCACCAACAGTTTGTGTGACAAAACTATCCCTTCACTCTGACGTATGGACACAGCCGTCGCTGCAACTGAACGGAAACACCCAGGCAATGCACGAGCAACAGGGTCAAGAACTGCAGAAAGGTATGCACAAGGACGCTGTTTGTCCCCGTGTATCTGTACTAAAACTGACAATGCACATCCTTCTTTCTCATGTACATAGAGTGTAAAAGCCTTCGTGTAATCTGGTGTGCCTAACACTGGTGCAGAGCAAAGAGCTTGTCTCAACTGACAAAAAGCATTTTGACATTCATCTGTCCATGGAAGGGGGATCGGTGTGTTCTTAGTCAAAAGTGCTAACAAGGGTTTAACAATGTGTGAAAAACCCAATATCCATTGCCTGCAAAACGAAGTCAGACCAATGAATGCACGGACATCTTTCTGCGTGGAAGGTACTGGGGTGTCTAAAATTGCTTGAATGCGATCTGGTGTCAGTGCACGGCCCTCCTTAGACAGAAGGTGTCCTAAATAGGTCACCTTCGGTCTACAATATTGCAATTTCTTTCGTGATACTTTATGGTGGTGTGTAGCAAGAAAAGAAAGCAAAGACAAAGTGCATTTCTCACACTGCTCAGGTGTATCGGCTGCCAACAAGATGTCATCGACATATTGTATGAGAGCCACTCCTTTAGGCAAGGTAAAGGAATCAAGCTGTCTCTTCAATGCTTGACTGTAAATACTAGGACTCTCAGTATAGCCTTGAGGAACTCTACAAAATCTGTATGATCTATTATTCAAAGTGAAACCGAACAAATATCGGCTATCAGGATGAATAGGAATCGAGAAGAAAGCGTTCTTCAGATCAATTACAGAAAATGTAGTTGCTGTTGGAGGGACCAGGGTAAGCAATGTCGTTATGTCAGAGACTACAGGGTACTGTGGTACTACAATCTTGTTGACTTCTCTCAAATCGATAATAAATCTATAAATCCTAGTGTCAGTATCTTTTTTCAAAATGGGAAGAATCGGAATATTGCAAATATTGTAAGGAACTTCTTCCACAACCCCCACCTTAATTAAGTCATGTACAATACGTGTGAGTGCTTCTTCTCCTTCTCGAGAAATTTTATACTGAGGCAGTCTTGGCAATAAAGCGCCCTCCTTGACACTAATATGTACTGGTGGAATAACCATTTGCCCTACATCAGTATCCGAAGTAGCCCACAAAGTACTAGAGAGTGAGGCTAGTGCAATGTCCTCTTTAACAATACAAGATCTCTCAATCATAGGGTAGTTGTCATTCAAAATAACCCGTACTCCTTCCGGAGAACACCGTATCGTAGCCCTAAAATATTTAAGCATATCAAGACCCACAATATTGTCTGGTGTGTTTGGAGAAAGCAAAAACGGACATGGAGCAGTAAACTTATCAATATCAAATGCAAGTGGTTGTGACAATGGGCTAAGGGAAGGTGTTCCATCGAAACCTATCGATGTAATAGTTAAGCCAGACAGGGGAGCCCTTGGAACCAATTGTTTAGACAAGGCGCTACGAGTAGCTCCTGTATCAACCAGAAACTGATCAGTAGAACCCAAAACATGTGCTGTAACATAGGGACCCCTCTGATCTACTGGAACTTCAACTGATTCCTTACCCCGTCCTAGGCAATCCTATGCATAAGCAGAATCTTGAAAATCAGAGGGCGCATAGTCAGACATTTGATATTGGTTCCTTCTATCAAAAGTGTTAAACCCATTCTGCCCACGTGTATTAGCATCAAACCGAGCACGATCATTCGCGCTTCCTCTAGACCCTTGATATCCTGAACGATTTCTCATTTGTCCCCGACCACGTAGATTCTGCTGAGCACGCAGCACTGGACAATCAGAAAGCCAATGTCCAAATTTTTTGCAGTACGCACACTGATCAACAGACAAATTCGAACGGGCAGAGGAAGGAAAGGATGAACCATAAGATCCACGTCCACCTCTATCATTACCTCTAGAAGGTGGACCATAAGCTTGAGCCAACATAACCTTTGTTTTCAACTCTTTAGACTTTTTGTCCTCATTACCTTTGGCTTCTAATTCTTGCCGCTCATAATACTGGGCCATAGTTAAAAGAGAAACCGGAGAAGATGTAGTCCATGAACTCTCACTGGCCTTTAAGCGACTAGCTATTCCTGGCAAAAGGTTTGCGACATATTTATCGACAAACAGATGCCTACCCGTGTCATCTGTCAATGACTGGCCACTAAAATCGTGAAATGCTTCTTCAAAGCGTGTGAAGAAGTCAGAAACTGATTCATCTACCTTTTGCTTGCAAGACGCTAGCACTGTCCAATCTATCTTTTTAGGGGGAATGATCGTCTTTAACTTAACTAATATAGCTGCCGGAAGATTTAAAATTAACTGACACGGTTTCTGTGCAGGTTCTCTATCTTCATCTAACCGCTCTAAATCTTTCCACAATGCTCCAAATGTCGCATTATCATCTATTTTACGCACAGTTCTCCACATATCAGGCGGTAATATTAATCCAAAGAACAAATCAATATCAGACAGAGTCATAGTACAAGAGCTGATTGCACCCTCAACTTCCTCATAAAAGGCTGCTGGATTCTTTCGCGGGTCAGGCAATGCATTTTTAAGGGCCATAACATCTGCTCTATTCCAAGGAGTGTAAACCCAATTATAAATAAAGTACCCTTTCGCATTAAGAGAAGTCTTATCATCCTCTGTACCCGTTCCTTTAGGAGGAACATATAAAGGCGCGGCTTCCCGCATGGGTTTCACATGAATTACAGCATTCTTATCTGTTTCAGGAGTAGAAGTTTGTGCCATGTTGATCTGAGATGCTAGTGCAGCTGTTTCTGCTGCCTTTTTCTCCTCTCGCAAACGGGCTGCTTCAACACGCAGTTTAACCAAGCGTCTGATCGTGTCAGCCACCTGGGAGAAGACAAAAAGACCGTCACGTAATTGTTTACAATCAGCTGCTACATCATTGGGCTCCACTTCTACCGAATACTTCCTAAATTGTTCAATAACCTCTGCAGCAAATGTATCGGTAAAATATATTTGCTCCCTTTCCTGCCATCCTTTTATACTATCTAAAAGTTCAGAGGCAGTGGTAGTACTACGAACGGCTTTACGCGCAGTAGATCTAATGTCAGATGCACGCTCAGCAGATAACATGGAACGAGTTTCTCGAGCTTTGTCCTGGTCTGAAAAAGAGTCCTCATCTGACTCATGAGGAGCAGAAGAAAAAATATACGGAGGTGGAGAACGATCTAATAACAGGAAATCATCTTGCGGTTTATTAAGGATAGGATAAAGGGGCTGCCTAACAGCATATTGGCCAGTTACCTGTAAATGGCGTTCCCTATCTTCCCTCTCTTTAATTTCTCTCATCTCCTTGTTTTTTAACTCTAATGCTTTCGCATAAATGGTCTTTCGCTGTTCTTTATCAATCAAGGCTTGTTCACGCTTCATTCGCTCACGCACTTCTTTCTCCCACATTCGCACACAATCAAACATATCTTGCCTAGTCTTTCGTTTAAACATACATTGTTCCACATACTGAATTTTTCGCAAATCAAATGACCCATACATAGGCCAACGCAACTCAGGATCTTTACTAGTATATTTGTTCCATAACGTGCAGTACATTATAGAAGAAATACCATACTTAATATACATATCCCTATTAGGCGTCCCCTCCGGGGGGGCTGGTTGTGCTTCGTCAAGTCTCAAATTGGTACCACTACAAAAGCAACACATCCTACGAAGTGTGCTGAAAACAGGCATGCCAAAAAATAGTGCAAAATATGCAGTATTATAATCAAAGTAGCGCTTAAGGTACTTTTCGTACGTTGCGCTGTTCAAACAATTTTAAATAGAGAAAATTCTCCTCATTACCTGCCTATATGTATTGCAATACATATATAATTACAAAACAGATTCCAAAATTGGCCAATTATACAAACAAAGCCACAGTAAGTGTTACTAAAACTACCTTACCAATCAAAGGCATCAAACCAACAGCAAGTGCCGCAAAACGGCTCTTACCAATCAAATGGTGTCCAGGTTCCAACTGCCAAGTTCTCAAATCGACCAAATGGTCACTGCACGGCGAATCAACAGAAGAGATCTCAGTCAAGGACCGGCGCCGCCGGGATGGTCAGATCAGAAAGAAAGGAAAAACGCCGTGGGTGCCAAGACTCTGGTGTCTCCTCAGGCAGCGATCGCGTCCAAAAGCGAGATTCCAATCCTTCGTCGCGACCAGTCCTTCGGGCATCCGAGTCGTTGATGAGTCCCACGTTGGAAGCGCCAATTTGTTGTAGTGAGCCTCAGCAAGGCCTACCAGTGCTTAGGGGTTCTCCCTTCTCTGCACAGAGTCCTCAGACACTTAGGAAGAAGTTGGCACAGAAACTGAAATATAAAAGACAGAGTTTATTAAACCTCATGAGGTGGAGCTAACATTCACACATCACCCTTCAGTAATGCATGAAGTAGCACACTGAATGGCAGGATCCTGGTCCTTTTATACCCACACAGGGGCTCAAATGAAGGCGGTTCTAACACAAATGCTGGTTTTAGGTACATATAAGGTCATACAGAGAATGCACAGTCGACAAGTGGGTGGAGCTAACAGTTTCTACTTTTAGCAGACACATCCTGACATTTATAAACTCGGAACAGCTGCAAGCTCAACTGAGCATGTGCAAAGCAAGAGGAACTAAATATAACTTGTCTCTAGG
Organism: Calotriton arnoldi; assembly: GCA_963921515.1. Taxonomy (NCBI): domain Eukaryota; kingdom Metazoa; phylum Chordata; class Amphibia; order Caudata; family Salamandridae; genus Calotriton; species Calotriton arnoldi. The sequence continues at coordinate 533,143 of CAWUFW010008327.1, read as the reverse complement.
CAGATTTCAAGAGCAGTTGACAGGAAGGTAGGACAGAGCACATGGCGAGCACATGGTAGCACATGGCAGCCAAAATGGCTGACAGAAATACAAAATGGATTCCACAAAGCGGACAATTTAGCCTCTAAATACAGGCTGTCTTCAGTTAATGCTTAACTTAAATGCTGCCAAATTACAACATCTGGGCCATTGCAAGATGGCCAAAGAGCCACTGTCTAGCCGCTCGTGCAACCGCAGGGGTAGATGGGTCTTGGTCCAGACATGCGCTCTCCACCTTGATCATGATGCAGGCAGAGTGAGCAGGTAGCCGCTGGTTGACTGGTTCTTCAGAGCGTCACCAGAGCATCACTGGTGCTTCTTGTCTGTTGGTATAGCAATGGGGTCGGACTCCACTCTGGTTGTTTGATGCTCCATGGGTGGTAGTGATGATGCACTAGACACACTAGATTCACTGCTGGTACCTGAAAAGATAAAGTTTACATAAAAGATAAACAAAGTCAGTAACTGAGAATGCTAGGTCAACCTCAAGACAATTGTACTTGCTTCATGCAGTTAAGCTATACATTATCAGGCATCAGGCGGAAGGATCTGGCCTTGTCATACCTATCCAGTATGTACTCAATATCAATAATCATTTATATGAGCGGTTAAAACTATAGTTAAGGGCTGTATGCTGCCACGGTTAAACTATAAGGGAGCTTACCCGCTCATGTCGGGGAACGCAAGGTGGCATGCTTGGAGGCACTCAAAGGTGAGTTGAGGCGCGTTCCCCGCCATCAGCGGGTATGACAAGGTGAGATCCTTCCGCCTGACAATGTATAGCTTAACTGCACGTAGCAAGTACAACTGTCTTGAGGTTGACCTAGCGTTCTCAGTTACTGACTTTGTTTATCCTTTATGTACACATTGTCATTTCAGGTACCACCAGTGAGTCCACAACTCTCTGATGACCCTATAGGATCAATGGATGGTTTTGTATTTTTTTTCTTAGACCCTTGTCCTTTTTTCACTTGAGTACATTGAGCAACTGCACTTACAAGTAGGTCATGAAGAAAGCTGCTACAAATCTGGATGAGTGTTTTGGGCTGAAACACGTCGACCACATGCTGACACAAACTGCAGGTATATTTGTTTCCCCTATAGTGCCCTGTTTTTAATCCTGAAGAACAAACAATGGTTCTGTCGGGTAAGCGTACCAAATTTCTTATACAATAAACTAAATTATCTTATTATTTATGTATTATCCTCTTATACAACACAAGACCATTTCAACCGAATGGAACACACGAGAAGGAACACAAATTAGTGGGTAACAAGTTGTTTTATATAAATTACATCATTTATAAATTACTCATACTTGAATATAAAGCTGTCAAAAGGTGAAGTCATGTGGTGACGAGTGATCAAGTGACTTATTGTGCTCAGTGATACAGTTGAGTGAGTGTTCTGTACAAGGTGAATAAAATATGTACAAGGGAGGGAAACGGAAGGCCAGGCTAGAAACAATAACTCTGCTGTTAATCCAATTTTTAATTTCTCGTGCAGAGCCTTGATCTGGACCAAGAGGTAGCGTCGACGTTTCAACCCAATCTACGCACTATTGAGTAGTCATTACGGGTCTTCATCAGGACAGTGTGGGGGGAAGGAGAGGTGACAGCCTGTGAATTTAGACAGAACGTGGGTTAAGTATGTCGCATTGGAGTGTGTTCCAGACAACCAACAAGGTACACAGGCTCAAGACTCACCTAATGTAACCAGAGTGAATCAAAAGAGGTTGGACACAGGGCTCAGGTCAGCGTGGTCATGGCCCCATCAGATAAATTCTGAGGAAGAAGGATTGGGATTTGCTTTAAACTATTATTCAAACGAAATGCTCAATAGTTGTAACTGGATTATGGGGGTAAACCCTCACCCAGTTAAATCGCAGGGGTCGAGAGATAATTGGTTAATTCCTCTTTCCCAATTGACAAAAGCACGCAATGTCGGACTCGGAGTGGAAATTAATTCAGGTCATCGTGGTCAAGGCCCTCTCAGAAGATACTGGGGAGAAGGAATGAGTATATATTTTAAAACTAATAATATGCTCAATAGTTATTAACTAGATAAAAAAGGGGGGAAAAACTCACCCAGTTGATTGGCATAGGAAAGGGAAGCAGTGGGTTAATTCCGCTTTCCCGAATGATAGAGGCACGCAATGTCTGACTTCAAGAAATTAATTCTGTAAAAAAGTTAGAAACGGTAGGGGAAGTCAATATGTATCCCGTTTGCATTGCTCATGGTGAAACCGTCCGTGTACCTAAGACGGTGCTTACCTAGTCAGTGTTAAGTTCGGAGAGTCGATTTCGAGTGGCGGCGGCAGGCGAACGTCCTGTCAAGCCGCTGCGATGTGTCAGCTAGTCTCCCCGTGATCGACTCGCCTTAAATGAAGCAGGAGCCGGCGTTCGCGTGCACAGCGCGCTCGCGTGTGCAGCAGCGGAATGCTGGCAGATCCAGTTGCCTAGCAACAGAGCTATGCGGCTTCTAACACGGTGTCACGTGGGTTACTCCGTACACAGAGAAGGGGATATGGGAGGTATATGACGGCCCTATTTCGTGCACCATTTAAAGCCAAAATTACAACGCGCAGAAAAACGTACAAAAATTACAGCGATTGTTGGCATAAACAATGATCACGATTTAGGTAAGAACGAATGGTGCTTTGTTTAGTGTTAGAAGGTTTTGCACATTTGGATAGAGGCAAGGGATACCATGCATTGGTTAAGTAAAATAGAATAAATTAAATTAAAAGGCATCTCGTATGTATCCGTGATGTGCTCACAAAATCACATTACATGGTAACTTTGACAGTAGATTAATTGAATATAACAGATACCACTTCTTTGATAATTGCAAAACACATAGAGATTGTTTTAACCATAAATCAAGACAACTGAACAATCTCTGCAATCGCCATAGCACATTTGTATCATACATACATGCAACTGCATTCTGTGTGATTAACACACATCGATAGGCCTCCAAACAGTGGGAGGTCCACCACAGGTGCAAATATTGGTGATTCTGACAGTTGTTGTGAGATGCAGTCTAGCAGCTGAACTATATATTGTAGATTATCTTGGTTCGTATATGTGCAGGGCAACTATCATTGCTACAGTGTCTGGCCGCTGACCTATATAGTGTAGATCATCTTAGATCATATGTGTGCGGGGCACACATCATTGCTAAAGTTGGCCCATTTGTCTTGAGGTCTCCTCAAACTCATTCAATCCCACCCATACAGTATTAAGGGAATGGATCCACCTACACTCCTTATGGTTGAGGACCACTGATAGCGAACCCCCTCTTGGATGGGGACAGACTTTCTCGATCACCCACCATTTCATACTCTCTGGGGGATGGTTATGTGTAACAAAGTGGTCAACTAATGGAGCTCCCTGCACATTGCACCTCACTCTGCTCATATGTTGTAGTATCCTGGCCTTCACCTTCTGAGTGGTCTGTCCCACATAGAGTAAGTCGCATGGACAGCGAATGGTATATATCACATTATTGCTGTTGCAATTGGTAAATTGCGACAACTTGTGAGTTCTGTTGTTGTGTGTGAATGTAGACCCTTCAATGGTCAATGGGCAGGCTTTGCATTGGCCACATTTATGATGGCCAATTACAGGCGGTAAGCCCAAATGGCTTCGAATATTCATGGGTTTAGGAGGCTCAAGGTATGCTTTGACAACACTGTCTTTTATGTTTCTGCCCCTCTTGAAGGCAAACAGGGGATCTGCACAGGTATTCAGTTCACTTGCAACAAAATTCCAATATTTCTTCACAATCTTTTTTATGCTGTTGCTTTTGGTGTTAAATGTTGTCACACATACAATATTTTCCGTCCTTTCCGGTTTCTGTTTCACCTGCAGTAGTTGGTCACGTGGGCAGTACCAGGCACGTTTGCGCGCTCGTTTCAGCAGCCCTGTCGGATAACCTCTCTCTTTTAGGCGAATAGTTAAGGTTTCTGTCTCTTTGAAAAAGTCCGGCCTTCGTGTGCAGTTCCTCCTGAGTCTGAGGTACTGGCCATATGGCAGGTTGTCCCTCAAATTGCGCGGATGATGTGATTCATATTTGAGGAGTGTGTTCCTTTCGGTTGGTTTGCGATAAAGGTCACAGAACAAACAGCCCTCTTCTACTCGGAACGTGAGGTCCAGAAAGTCAATGGATTCGTTGTTGCTGGTCATGGTGAACTGGATGTCTCTTGTTCTGGTGTTCAGCCAATCCTGGAATTTCTTGAGGTCATTTTTGGTGCCTGACCAGATCATTATGACGTCATCTATGTAACGCTTCCACACATCAATCTGGTTTATATAAGGGTTGTCAAGGCTGTACAAGTGTTCCTCCTCGTAGTCATCCATGAAGATGTTCGCCAGACTCGGTGCGTAAGTGGCACCCATGGCAACGCCCTTGCACTGATAATAGAATTGGTTCTTAAAGATGAAATAATTCCGCTTCATCGCAATCTCCAACCAGCCGCTCACGAAATCGGTAGGTATCCCATGCGGTCCAGGGCGTTTGTCCAGTGTAGCTCTGACTACGTCCAGTGCCTTTCCTTGGGGGATGGAGGTGTACAGAGAAGACACGTCAAGTGTTACAAGTAGTTGGGTTTGTGAGTCATACGGTTGGCCCTCCAACAACTGAATAATGTGCATTGTATCTCTGACGAATGATTTGGTTTCTGGCACTCAAGGTTGTAGAAAATAGTCAATAAATTGATTGAGCGGCTCCAGAATCGACCCACATCCGGACACGATAGGTCTTCCCGGCGGCTTGTCGAGCCGCTTGTGCACCTTTGGTAGAGTATAGATTGTAGGGATCCTAGGTTCTCTCTTATTCAAAAAATCACTCTCAAATTGACTCAAAAATCCTTGTGCTAGTCCATCTTCAGCCAGCTTCTCAATCAGAGATTTTATCTCAGTAGTCGGATCCCTGGGTATGGGGTGGTAGCTTTCCGTGACTCCCAATTGCAATTCTATTTCTTCCACGTAATCACTGGTGTTCTGTAAGACTACAGCTCCGCCTTTATCTGCAGCCTTGATCACACTGGCATCGTTGGTGCCCAGTGAGGATAGTGCTGATCTCTCTTCTTTACTGATGTTGTGCTTTATATTTTGCCTTTCATCCAACAACTCCATGGTTTCCTGTAAGACAATCTTTCCATAGGCCAATATTTTTTCGCTCATCAAATATGAGCCCGGTGTGAATGTTGATGGCGGTCTGAACGGTGTGGCGACTGACGTGGGATTGTAAGTGTTTTTGTTAAAGTAATACTTTAGCCGAATTTTTCTAAAGAACCTCTGCAGTTCAAGTTTGACATTGAATGAATCAGGTCCAGTCGTAGGAACAAACGACAACCCTTTAGAAAGAACCTCTTTCTCTGCTGATGTCATTGTATAATTCGAAAGATTGATTATTGGGTCCATACATCTTGGTTCAGAGCGGTCATGTTGGTTGATTGGTTGGTCCATACATCTTAAATCAGAGTGGTTGCCCTGTCGCGGGTTAGCAGGAACCGTGGAGTCAGGGCGCAATGTCTCGATGGTACTCGTGCTTGGTTGCGCGTCATTGACTTGTAATACTCGAGTTAGGGCCATTGCTTGAGTCTCTCAATCTACGTGAGTGCTGGCAACTAACGGGTAAGCACTGTTGGGTGGTAAAGTGTGCATTTTCACCATCTGTAAGTTTGCCTGCGTGTTGAGATTTCCCCATGTGTTTCTGGCTGGTAAAAACGGACCCGGGAATAGACCTGTTGTGTGTTCCTGCCCTTGTTCCATCCCCTTGCCCGTTTCCAATTCTGCTCTGAACCGCCCCCCCTGTTGGACTGTCGGTAACCTTCCCCTAAAAAAGGGGGACCTTGGTTTCCCTGTCGGCTGGTAGATGGTCTCTCAGATTCTGAATCGGAACCACTACCCACTGAGGAGTCTGAGAAGGTGTTGAATCTTCTGGGTCCCTGTCTGCTCCTATTCGTGAAGAAACCTTGGCTGTCCTGCTGGTAGTAATCGTCAGCCAAGTAGGGGTAAGTGAGTTTCTTATCGTAGTTTCTCACGTCTTTCGATAGTTTATCCAATTTTCTATTCAGAGTTATCGTGTTGAAGTCTGCTAGTGTATTTTCAGCTCGCTCTAGAGCTTCTTTTGCGTTAGAAAGGGCACTATCCTCCAGTAATTCCCTCTTTAGATCAGCAATTTCCTGAGTGAGTTTCTTAACGTATTCAATTGCCGTTTCCACTCCCAGCACCATCCAGTGCCGGGAGCAGTTGTTGGCAACGTAGCTAAACCCCTCTCTGAATTTAGGGAGGACTATGAAAATCGCAGGCTCATTGCGAACCTGCAATCCCTTAGGAATTATGTTGGATTGTAAATACTTGGTCAATACATGTCCATGTAGGCGTGAGCGAATCAGTTTTTTCTCCAACCTTTCGATCTTTGCTAATTTCTCGTTTAAACTAGCATCCACAGATAATCTATCTGAACCAAGCAGGAAGTTGGATGCACCCTGCTCTTGTATAAGCTTAGTTATGTACTCCTCACTATATAACAGAGTTTCCTTATCAGACATACTCTAGAAATTTTCACAAACAGACAATAAATGAGAGTAAAAAACCCTTGCAGGTCAGTACCTGCACAAATTAATCCAAACAAACAATGGGGTGACCCTGTGTCCCTCAGGACCTGGGTATTTATGAAGAAGAAACAATGGTTCTGTCGGGTAAGCGTACCAAATTTCTTATACAATAAACTAAATTATCTTATTATTTATGTATTATCCTCTTATACAACACAAGACCATTTCAACCGAATGGAAAACACGAGAAGGAACACAAATTAGTGGGTAACAAGTTGTTTTAAATAAATTACATCATTTATAAATTACCCATACTTGGATATAAAGCTGTCAAAAGGTGAAGTCATGTGGTGACGAGTGATCAAGTGACATATTGTGCTCAGTGATACAGTTGAGTGAGTGTTCTGTACAAGGTGAATAAAATATGTACAAGGGAGGGAAACGGAAGGCCAGGCTAGAAACAATAACTCTGCTGTTAATCCAATTTTTAATTTCTCGTGCAGAGCCTTGATCTGGACCAAGAGGTAGCGTCGACGTTTCAACCCAATCTACGCACTATTGAGTAGTCATTACGTGTCTTCATCAGGACAGTGTGAGGGGAAGGAGAGGTGACAGCCTGTGAATTTAGACAGAACATGGGTTAAGTATGTTGCATTGGAGTGTGTTCCAGACAACCAACAAGGTACACAGGCTCAAGACTCACCTAATGTAACCAGAGTGAATCAAAAGTGGTTGGACACAGGGCTCAGGTCAGCGTGGTCATGGCCCCATCAGATAAATTCTGAGGAAGAAGGATTGGGATTTGCTTTAAACTATTATTCAAACGATATGCTCAATAGTTGTAACTGGATTATGGGGGTAAACACTCACCCAGTTAAATCGCAGGGGTCGAGAGATAATTGGTTAATTCCTCTTTCCCAATTGACAAAAGCACGCAATGTCGGGCTCGGAGTGGAAATTAATTCAGGTCATCGTGGTCAAGGCCCTCTCAGAAGATACTGGGGAGAAGGAATGAGTATATATTTTAAAACTAATAATATGCTCAATAGTTATTAACTAGATAAAAAAGGGGGGAAAATCTCACCCAGTTGATTGGCATAGGAAAGGGAAGCAGTGGGTTAATTCCGCTTTCCCGAATGATAGAGGAACGCAATGTCTGACTTCAAGAAATTAATTCTGTAAAAAAGTTAGAAACGGGAGGGGAAGTCAATATGTATCCCGTTTGCATTGCTCATGGTGAAACCGTCCGTGTACCTAAGACGGTGCTTACCTAGTCAGTGTTAAGTTCGGAGAGTCGATTTCGAGTGGCGGCGGCAGGCGAACGTCCTGTCAAGCCGCTGCGATGTGTCAGCTAGTCTCCCCGTGATCGACTCGCTTTAAATGAAGCAGGAACCGGCGTTCGCGTGCACAGCGCGCTCGCGTGTGCAGCAGCGGAATGCCTGCAGATCCAGTTGCCTAGCAACAGAACTATGCGGCTTCTAACATGGTGTCACGTGGGTTACTCCGTACACAGAGAAGGGGATATGGGAGTGATCCAGCGCTAACAATAAAAATACTTCTCCTATATAACTCGGTCATCCAGGTACAACTATCTCTCCAATACACAGACTTATATCCATATGACGGTGGGGCCCATTGACACCGCATATACATTCACTTACTCATTTATTCCCTGGATTACCTCCGTCCTTAACCTAGGAGAAAAAACAGTAAAACGATTCGCTGGAAGGACAAGGGATACCTCTTTTTAACACGACATAATGTTTCTCATTGCTTTTAAGGTATTCCGCTCATTGGTCGATGGACCAACTAGTAGGAATCAGTTGATGGTGATTAAGACCAGCTCAATCACAATAAACTCTTAATTATTGAGCTAAAGAATCACTGAGTCATTTGTTTAAAGATAATAAAGTTTATATAAAGTTTTTAGAAACAATGCATAAGTTTAAGTTTATCACTCAGATTATTACATTTATCATCATTATAAGAATAAATTGAAATTACAATGCATACCTATTGGATGGAAGATAAAGTTTGTCACAGCAAGAACTTCAAAAAGATCTATCTATCTGTCTTGGAAAAATCTAATAACTCTAAATGAAAAATCTATCATGAATAAAAAGGTTATTAAAAAGCAGCATCTTATACCTAAGGAAAATAGCAGCAGCAGCTTCGATCATCCGTAGCAGCAGCTCAGCACCCGCAACTCATCTATCAGCAATCTCAGCTCTCTCTTCTCCTAACAGTACGCTCGCTCATCATCATCAAGAAAAATAATACTACTAAAACCAACCAACCCCTCCCGGAGTAGGTCTTCTTATACCCTAATTCTCGCTTACTAAATAAAATGTTGCCTCTTTATGGCGTGATTCTCTCTCATTGGTTCATTCAAGTCCATATACATTTTTATCAAACTTCCTTGTCTTAACCAGTTCTTTGTGGAATGTCCATGCTTGCATCGTTTCCCACAGTTCATGACATTACTCATCAGTTTCGATCAGTCCAATTTGTATCATTTTCTGATACTTTTTAGGTTCAACAGTTCCGTTTGTCCCTTTATTCATTTTGACTTCTCACGCTTCTTGCTGATCATCTTGGCACACATTTGCTCAGTAAGGTCACAATAGCCTTGACCATACTTCCATCCTAGGCTCTCAGCACGAACACGTGGTCATTCTTTTTCACAGCCTTTCTCCTTTTCCACACGGCTTCTTGCACATGCGTACTCTAGCTCATGGCGGCCATTTTATATCGCTGCTCAACAGGCCTAAGCGCACTATTTTCAAAGATAAACAAAATATTGTTAAAATAAAGAATATAAACCCTTTCGTTTCCCTCCCGTCTTTCTACGTACCCCAATTAGGTATTACCTAGCAAAAAGCAACATATAAAGCCGTCCCTTACTTACCATCGCTTTATTTTGCCACCACACATTTTATTTTCAAAGCACAAATCATGCGTTTATTATTTTATTAGTACGCAAATATTAGATTATGTTAGCCACGTCAACAATTATAAGTAGATTCATTTGCACATAAAATAGCGTGTTACCTTTAACCCTTCACATGTAACATACATTGTTGGTTATTTACTTAAACGAACATGTTTATTAATTAATTTACGTAAATTATTAGGAGGTTAAAATTTTTTCATTTATCCTGCTTCATCAGGAGGTATATGACGGCCCTATTTCGTGCACCATTTAAAGCCAAAATTACAACGCGCAGAAAAACGTACAAAAATTACAGCGATTGTTGGCATAAACAATGATCACGATTTAGGTAAGAACGAATGGTGCTTTGTTTAGTGTTAGAAGGTTTTGCACATTTGGATAGAGGCAAGGGATACCATGCAACCACTTTTGATTCACTCTGGTTACATTAGGTGAGTCTTGAGCCTGTGTACCTTGTTGGTTGTCTGGAACACACTCCAATGCGACATACTTAACCCACGTTCTTGTCTAAATTCACAGGCTGTCACCTCTCCTTCCCCCCACACTGTCCTGATGAAGACCCGTAATGACTACTCAATAGTGCATAGATTGGGTTGAAACGTCGACGCTACCTCTTGGTCCAGGATCAAGGCTCTGCACGAGAAATTAAAAATTGGATTAACAGCAGAGTTATTGTTTCTAGCCTGGCCTTCCGTTTCCCTCCCTTGTACATATTTTATTCACCTTGTACAGAACACTCACTCAACTGTATCACTGAGCACAATATGTCACTTGATCACTCGTCACCACATGACTTCACCTTTTGACAGCTTTATATTCAAGTATGGGTAATTTATAAATGATGTAATTTATATAAAACAACTTGTTACCCACTAATTTGTGTTCCTTCTCGTGTGTTCCATTCGGTTGAAATGGTCTTGTGTTGTATAAGAGGATAATACATAAATAATAAGATAATTTAGTTTATTGTATAAGAAATTTGGTATGCTTACCCGACAGAACCATTGTTTCTTCTTCATAAATACCCAGGTTCTGAGGGACACAGGGTCACCCCATTGTTTGTTTGGACTGTTTTTAATCCTGGCCCAGGGACGCATCAATAAAGTATTATTGGGCACCCGTAGCCAGTAATATCATCACTCTCACTTGCCCTCACTACCTTGAGCTCATCACTGTGGTATTTAGTATACCCTCCTTTACATATGAAAACATCCCTGAGCTCCTCCCTCTCAAAGAGGGGGTTGTAGCCCATACGGTGACTGGCCATCACGGCACAAGGAGATTCCAAATGATGAAGCATGCCATCTCTGGTGGGTGAGGGAATTTGTCCTTTTTAAAATCCCCCCCACCCCTTTTTTGAGCTAGGTTTTCCCTATTACAGTTGCACACTTCCTAGACCCAAGGATTTCTTGTTTGTTATGGAGTTGCAGACTTTTTACCCCGCTGATTTGCCTAAGGGCCTGAGCTGACAGTTACTGGCCTGTTACTGCCCTTCCTTGGCAATGTCTCTCATTCACTCTGTGGCCTGCTTGCCTCACCCTGAACTCCTCTATTTCTCTTCTAGGCAAGCAGTGTCTCTGGGTGCTGGATCCTGAGTGAAAGACCTTGTACCTCCTTTTCTTCATGATGGTAGCCTAGGTGCTGTTCGCCTGCCCCTCCTCACAGGTCAGTACTTGAGAGCTATTACAGCAGGAGGCAAAAAGTATTTTCCTTTCCCTGCGGTGCCAGCAGATAACCACAAGGGGGGGGCAAGCGCTGCACAGGAGACCTAGGACAGCCTCTTCTCTGTCTGCAATCACAGTATGCTGCCACCAGGGGGAGCACGGTGTGCTCTCCATACCTATCCTGGCTTTGCTTCACAGCCTCAGTCTCTGTTGCAAAAACAACAATTGATGGACAGAATGCAGAACAATGTCATACATTCACCCCAGTACAGAGATCTGGGTCTAAATCCATCGTTTTATTGCTCCCCATGCCATTCCAGTTTGAACCCAGCCATATGCAAATCAGTCTTGACCCTGCGCCCAATGGGAAAAGTCTAGCACGAACTGCCAGGCCAGGTCCTCCCTGGACTGGAAACAAGCATCCTAGGACCGGTTTCGGGGTTTCACCCCTCATCAGCCAGCACAGCTTGACTCCAGCGGCATGGAGAGCATGGGACCCACGTCTGGACATATCCATCCCACTCGTGGTGACAAATGTAAAAACAACAATTGATGGACAGAATGCAGAACAATGTCATACATTCACCCCAGTACAGAGATCTGGGCCTAAATCTATCATTTGTTTGAGTAGCACTTTTTCACCCTAAGTGGGATGGGTATGCCCAGACGTGGGTCCCTTGCTCACTGTGCCACTGGATTTAAGCTAGCCTGGCTGATGAGGGGTAATACCCCAAAACCGGTCCCAGTATGCTTAACTGGTCTAGGGGGGACCTAGCTTGGCAGTTCGGTCTGGACTGTTCCCATGAGGCACAGGGTCAAGACTGATTTGCATATGGCTGGGTCTAAACTGGGGTGGCATGGTGAGCAAAAGAACAATGGATTTAACCCAGATCTCTTGACTGGGGGTGAATGTATGATTCATTAGGCATTCTGTCCATCATTTGTTTGCGTAGCACTTTTCGCCCTAAGTGGGATGGGTATGCCCAGACGTGGGTCCCTTGCTCACTGTGCCACTGGATTCAAGTATAGCCTGGCTGATGAGGGGTAATACCCCGAAACCAGTCCCAGGATGCTTGTTTCTGGTCCAGGGGGGACCTGGCTTGGCAGTTCGGTCTGGACTGTTCCCATGAGGCACAGGGTCAAGACTGATTTGCATATGGCTGTGTCTAAACTGGGGTGGCATGGTGAGCAAAAGAAGAATGGATTTAACCCAGATCTCTTGACTGGGGGTGAATGTATGATTCAATCAGCATTCAGTCCATCATTTGATGCGTAGCACATCAGTCTCTGTTGCAGCACAGGACACTGGGAGTTACTCCTACTGCTGTAGCATGCCCTGAGTGAGTTTTGCGGGCGCTGTGTCTCTCTCATCCTTTCACCACAGCAGCGCCCCTCTGAGCCTGTTTCCTCTAGTGGGCCTCTGCTGGGCACTCTCTTCCCCTTGTGCGTGGCAGCCCAGGCACTTTGTCCTTCTCGTTCTGTAGGAAGGGGGTTAGGGGGGTGGCTGGGGCACCGTTGGTGCTGCGGGGTTGTTGCAGGAGGTCAAAATGGTCTTCCCCTCTCCTGCGGTTGTGACATATTATCACGAGGGGGCGTGTGGCGCTCCTCAGTGGCTAATGCCTTACTGATTCAGTTCTCCGTCAACCTGCATCCTATGAATTGGCTAGCAGTGTCCAGGTGCTGCATCGTGTGGGTGCACCGCACCAGCTTCACCTCTAACACTAGGCTCTTCGCCAGTCGTGGCCGGCATGACTCGGGGGGGGGGGGGGTTTAATTAAAATTTTAAAAAACTTACCTTCCCGGTAAGGGAGAGTGCGCATGAACAGTCAGGGCCCACAGCATTGGGCAAGCCACTCCTCCCCTGCTTTCGAGCAGACCCACCCACCCCCAACCAGGCACTTCTACTTTCTCGCAGTACAAGAAGCAGAAACATAAAATGGTCGTTTTACCATTTTATGTTTCTGTTTCTCGCACTGCGAGAAAGCAGTGGGGCGACGCTCCTCTGCCCTAATGGAGGAGCCGCCCCTGCTCTTCGCACTAGCATGTGCCTCTCATGTGCTCCTCATGGCTGGCAGTTTCTTGGCTGGTGCTGCAGGGTTGTCTGCTGTAGGGTTGTCGCTGAAGCAAGTGGCTTCTTCCCCGCCCGACAGTGACAGCAGGCAGGTAGCCACAAGTGGACAAGCAGTGTTTTCTCTCTGCCACGGCCTCTCTTCTTCCTGCTGGAAACTGCTGCCATGACTTGGGTCAGGGGCTTTCTAATGTGTCTCTCGCTCTCTCTCGTGGTCCCTATGCTCATATGCAGCTGGACCACTCTCTACTTCGTGGGTGGGTCCGGTGCCCTTCATTGCCACGGGCTGAGTTGTAAGCCCATTCCTCCTATCTGAGGGCCTTTTCTGGGGGACATGTCTCTCGCGGTCAGGCAGGTCGGGAGCCCTCAGTGCGACCCTGGGTAGGACGTACTCCACAGGTTGGCAACATGGTGTCAGGGCATTGTGGGAGTAGCAGCCCTCGTTGCCAATGTAAAGTGTTGGGCCCTATGCCCACATACCAAGTAACATAATGACACAGACACTAGTGTGGTGGGAGCATAACTGTCCCAGGGCACGTGCGCCCAGCCCCTTTTATTAGCAGTGTCACCTGACTGATGACGCCTGTGATGGATGGATGGGTGTGGGTGGGTGTAGACACTGCCCCCTAAGAAAGGGATGCTGCATTACAGTACACAACACACTTCCAGTCTCTTTCATTGAGCATGTCTCACAACACGATCTCACACTTGATCGGTCTCAGGAGCCCCATTAACGGTCTCGTTCCGGGCAGATCGTCATTTTTTGTTAGAACATTAAACTTTTTGTCCAAAACCTTGAAATTGCAATTCTTTGATCCATTTAACATTAAGAGTCCTGCAGCACCTGTCCACGAGATACAATTGTCAAAAAGGAAAAACATTCTGTGAAACAAGGTTGCAAATGCTCTGGACCTCAAAGAAGGACATCACAAAAAGATGCGAGCAAGGCATCTGCAAGTGAACATAACTAGATTTACTGTTCTCTTCCCGACACCAACGTCCAAAATTTAGTTTAGCAGCTTCTAGTGTACCGTTACATTTTTTTTTAAAATTTACATATTTAGGTTAGTGAGGACTTTATCTGGGTGCACGAAAGAGGTTTTTTTTGCTGCGTTTTTAAAATAATTTAAAATAAGTTTGACTTGATATCTTCTAAATAGTTTACTCCTTCTGTGTGCTGAATGGTTATCAAGCAATATATAAAAATTAAATGTTACTGCACTATCTTTTTCTAGGACTTCGACAATATCTGTGCAGCAACGTATGGTTACAAGTCCCTAGGACTTGAACAGCGGAGAGCTAAAGAGGGCATAATGTGCCCGAATGCTACCCTGGCTATGGTGACGGGGAGGGCTGGTCAGAAAGGGGAGGGAAGGACAGAGATGGGTGTGATCGAATGGGGGCGACGGAGACAGAGAAGGATGCAGGGATAGGAGGGGTTCATTGAGAAGGGGAGGGAAGGAGGAGGAAGTGAGCCGGGACTCCGCCTCCTTCTGAGCTTGTGGTAGCAGGCAGCAGCCATTAGCAGGGGAAGCTGCATGGTGCCCCGGAAAGTCAACCAAGAACCTAAGATCCCTGTCCCCAGGAGGGAAGAGAGCCCTGCGCTGCCGGGCAAGAGGGAATGGGCCCCAGGACGAGGACACATCCGATTCCAGGTAAGAAAGAGTCACCGGAGGCAGGACATGAAGTAAGCAACAGTGTACACCAAAGGGTCAGCTGCCCCGGCCTCATTATCGCAAACCATGTTGCCCCTGTGGGTCTGCGCACGCAATCGTAAATATTTACATTTGAGAGGGCGTGAATCCATTTGATGGCGAGTGTAATAAATGTGAACATTTCTCCTGGCTCTCAAGGTAGTTGCAGCCCTCCCCCAGGACTTTCTGGGTACTGTTTTAGGAGAATTGACTGGGCTACAGGGTAGTTGTTAATTTGTAGGGACCCTCTTATAGTTGTTTGTGGACTTAACTTCTGCGGGGTCATCGCGTAGTTGAAAGACTTCGAGGGCCGGGGGGGGCATGTGGCAACAGAGCGAGGGCTTGTGTTGGGGTACCATGTGGAGGGTGATGTGACTCATCTTGGGACAGTAGAGCATCGCGGAGAGAAGCCCACAGGAAATCGCTCTCGGGGGGCATAACTCGGGCATTGGTGTTTCGTGGGGGCTGCGGGCTCAATGGTTGGAGATCCGTTTCGGATAGCGTGGGATGTTTGGGGGTGTTCTCTTAAGTTACGTGAGAGCTCTTGTGAACAGAGTGCCGAGACCCTCGGGGACTGGTGGGCGGTACGAACCAGGGACGAGAGCGCGTACTGTAAAGCCTCGCGGGGGTGGGGGTTCTCTCACTTCTGTTCAGACCCGGTCTGTCCTCGTTGCGGAAAGAGTCCCCACTAAACCGCCAGGGTTGGGGCCATGAGAGGCGGTGATAAACTAGTGGCTTCCGTATCACCCAGGCATAGGCCCAGTCCCCGGCGCCCGCGTTGTCTTCGGCCCGCCCCCGAGCGCAGGCCGGCGGATGAGGAGGCGCTGGGGGCGGGGTATGGCGCCCGCCTAGCCAAGGCGCGCAGGCCCATCCTGGGCCGCGGTCCTTGGTGCAGAGCAGGATTTGTGTGCAGGCGCAGTGCCGACTACCCGAGACCCTCCTACTGTGATTATTTTATTCGCACAGTACCGGATTTAAGGTTGGGTTATACCTGCAAATGTGGTGTTGTGTAATAGGCATGTTGACTAGAGCTCCTCCAGCCCTGAATACTCAAAGCGTGTCATCCTCCCCGGGTATAGGAAGATATATCAGCTCCCGGGGTGAGAAAGGTCACACTTTATCTGAGCAGCGTGTCAGAAATAACCAGGGGAGATTGTGCTGCTGTGGATTAATCGAGTAAGTGGGTTGTAAGGAGGACAGAGGTAAGCTATGAGATGTACAGAGGAAGAGTCCAGAAGTAAAGTGGAAAGTAAATATAAACAAGCAGTTGCAATGCAATAGGTCTCGCATTACTGATAGTTTGAGGTATTGGCGTTGCAAATAATAATGCAAGGCCAATAGCTCATACTTTCAGTAATGCAAGACCTAGTGCATTGCAAATGCTTGCGTAGTGAGCCAGGAACCAGCATTGTATGTCTCAGTGCAGTACCGCAAGCTGCTCCTGGAGGTCCCTAGTGAGCAAGGCACCAGTATTGTATGTCTCGGTGCAGTACCGCAAGCTGCTCCTAGAGGTCCCCAGTGAGCAAGGCACCAACCAGCACTGCATGTCTCGGTGCAGTACCTCAAGCTGCTCCTAGAGGTCCCTAGTGAGCAAGGCACCAGCACTGCGGACCTCTTTTGGTCACATATGGTACTGCACCCTGCAGAAGATATGGTAAATCCACCCTACCCATAATGCATTGTATGCAAGACAGTACTACAAGTACATTCAAATAGCTATGTCCCTATATACAATTAGTAGCTTTGAATTGTGACAAATGAATTATTACATTAATTTCGGATTTGGTTGTACTGTGTGTGGAGCTGATGAAGGGAAAGTTATAGACGGTATCATATAAATGTGAGATGTTCTAGTGAGTGAAGTAACCACTGCCAGCCTACCTTGGAACCAAGTGTGTATCTTGCCTGAAGACTTTTAAGAAAATAGTTCCTTGCTGCTGTAATTAAAACCTAGGGAGTAACAACACATGTAACAGGGTGGTCCTCATGGGAGGTTACAAGAAGAGACAAGGCGGTACTAAGGAGGGACTACTAAGCCTATTGACCAATGAAAAGCCACTATTTACAAAGGACAGGAGCCAATTAAAAAAATGGGTGGAAAGTGGACGGAGCTTTATGCCCATTTCCTGAATACAGCATGTCTCGAAGAGACAGCGCAAGCGCTGCCTAGCGGAGACCTAAAAGGGAGTCGAAAACGAAAGTACCCTATAACAAGAGTACGAGGAATAAAGGGTATGTAACAGAAGTAGAAGGAAAAAAATGGAAGCATGACTCCCATGGGAGTGGCAATAAGAGAGGGATACCAATAATTCACAAACTCAGTTGTTTGGCTTTTGTGTAGTGAAAGTAGTACCAATCTCTGCTGACAAGTGGGATGGCAGCAACAGTGCAAGCTTCAATCCTAGCATAAGCAGCACAATATTTCGTACACGCCTGCACCTCCAATCCTGTTACACATCTCAAGTTGCAGAGTTACAAGTTTCCGCTATCCTCAGACATCTACGAATTCTCATTTTTCGACCTTAAAGTGGGTAAACAATATGTCAAGGCTGTGGGAAGAGCAAAGAGAAATATTAGAGTGCAGGTGGATAGTTGTTACCAAGGCTGCTATAAATACGCAACAACGTAGCATTTCATGTGTGAATATGAATATACTGTACTTGTCACTTATTGCTGCGCATTTTACATATTTTAACAAAAAATTGTTTAATGCCTATCAACCACAGCCACATTGTTCCAGAAGAAGACTGGGTAAGATACCTTACCAAGATTTGTGCAAATAAAATTATTTCCAGCCAAATGAGTGGTGTGTACTGTATCAGGAATTATTAGCATCAATTACTGAAAAAGCCGTACAAAAGGTAATAAGTTAAACTAATGAGGACAGCTGGCCCGACAACATAACAGCATTAATTGTAAAGAAAAATATAGATTGGTGGTCCAAATTATTTGGTCATCTATTTAAAGTAATTGTGACCGGCTGCTTTCCTGCAACTTGGAAATGAGTGATGATTAAGCCTATTTTTAAAAAAGATGATCCCAGTGAGCTAAAAAAGTATAGCTTAATAAGACTATTGGATGTAGGCTCAAAAATATACGTAAAGCTAATACTCCAGTGCTTGAAAGACTGGATAGATCAAAATGACCTGGTGCCAGTGGAACAAAGAGGTTTTTAATGAGGGTCACTTGACAGTAGACTACTGCTTTAGCCTGTAGGCCATGGCCCAGAAGGCAATGGAAACCCGGAAGGCTCATTTTGCAGCTTTGTAGGTTTCCAATCTACCTTTGATCTAGCAAATCACTCCACGCTGTGGGACAAACTAAGAGGCATGTGAATACTGAGTTGCCTTTTAGTGGTTTTGAAGGAACTACAATATGGGAACTGGGCAAAGGTAATTCTAGATAAAAATGGTGATCTGTCTCATAAAATTCCAATAGAGAACGGTATAAGACAGAGATGTGTACTAACTCCAACTTTGGTTGGGTACTCTGTAATGTCTGGAGAGATCTGCAAGATAGAGAGAAAACAGACTCTCCAAAGATGGCAGGGCGGCATATTCCATGTTTATTATACTTGTATGACCTGGTTATTATGGATCTAGTACAAATTGGGTTATGGAGGAAACGTCAACCCTCCTCTTGGTATTGTGAGAGGAACAGCCTAGCAATAAATCTTGGAAGAACTAAAACCTTGGTAATTGGTAAAACGTGAGACCACTTTACCTAGGTAATTGGGAAAATTAAGGTGGAAAAGGTAACTACCTATGAATACTTAGGAATTGCCTTTTGATAAGAAGTTAAATTAAAAGTTGCATTTAGACTTCATAGAAACCTGAGGCTTGACTACGGTAGGGGGTCTTAAAAAAATTAAAAGGGACTGTCGCGGTTCTCATTTGAACCCATATCAGCTGCATAGAGAGGCATAGTTCCTCCCCAAATTTTGTAGGGGGTCAAGGTTTTAAGTTTAGAGGTCAAGCAGGATTGGAAAAAGCCAGAAGGTAAATACCTAAAAAAACCTTTTAGGCCTAGTCTACCTACCCCCTTTGTATCAAAGTATTGGCTACAAACAATTATGTGCTGATAAACCAAAAGGGTCTACCTTGTGTATGACTGAGATTTGTCAGAGTGAACTGAGCTGGGCTGGGCCCGAAGGTCAAGGGGTCAACTGGAGAAACAGGCAGATTATTTAAAAATAATGGATTTTAAATTGGGGTCTACTGTCAATTTAACTAAAACAGAACTAAAAGCAAGGAGCACATGAGAATCAAGGCATATTTAAGGAGGTATTAATTTTGTCAAGACAGTGTAAATATCACAGATTGATTACATTGACAAATGCTATTGTGTGCATCAGGAAACAAAAGCCTAAGTACTTAAATGTAACTGTGAGTAAACCATGTTCAGTATAGAGCAATATAGTGATAATTGATCGCTTTGCAGCCCGAGAGAAGCTCTTAGACCAGACGTGTGGGTTAGATTGAGAGAAGGAGGATGATCATAGAAGAGTGTTAATAGTTTATAGAAGGGCCATGACTTTAGGTCCATCAGCAACAGGTGCTTCAAAAATAGCAAAACGTGTCGAGTGACAGCCTCTAAAAGATGGTGCCACTTATGTGCGTCAGTCATCCTTTGGCCTTTTGGTTACTTGGTGAAAAATGACAAGTGTGATTTGATCTGCCTTGGTCTAGAATCTTGGGCAGTTGTAAGAAAAAAAGACGGGGTGTCTGAACAGTTTTAAAAAAACTTTAATTGTGTCTTGTCCCTTTATCCAGGTAGGCGGAGCTGAATTGTTATCATGCAGTGATAAGTACCCCCCATCGATACTTGCCCAGGTCGACGCCGTCTGTTAAACGGGTGATGTTTTTGAGAAACTCAAACCATGTCGGCTGAAAGCCTACCCAACTGTAGGAGGATTAACACTCGATCAGCTTCTCGTCAGGTGGCAGAAACTCCACCTGCCATGGATTCTGACAGTTCTTACTCTGTTTCCTCACCTAGCTCTCCGAGTGATAGTTCATCCTCCTTAAGTCCTACAAAAAAAGAGAGCAACAAGCCTGATGTGTTGCCACAAAAGGGTAGAGGGTCTGCAGATGGTGCCTGTCCTGTGCAAAATGGGAAGCCTGCCACAGAAAATGGAGCATCCGCTGGGCAGAATGGAAAGTCTGATGTGAATAATGGGGAGACTGCCAGGAAGAATGACGAGTCTATTACACAGGGTAATGAAACCACTATGCAAGAGAGTGGGTCTTCTGTGAAGGATAAGGAGTCTGCCACCCCTGTTTCTCCCGAAAGTGAGTCTGCTACACAGGATAATGGGTCTGCTGCACAGGATAAAAAAAACCAAAAGCAAGATCTGTCTGCCACACAGAGTAGCCGTTTAGCTGTGCAGCTCGTCTTGTCAAAACCACTTCCTTCCATCTCCCCTGCCACCTCTCAAGGTCAAGATTCAAGCAGCTTTTGCGGAGGTCCTTACAGGAGAAGGAAAGCCAATTTTTCAAATGAGGAAACAGAGACTCTGGTGAAAAATGTAGTGAAGCATTTCAGTGCTCTCTATGGCGTGGAAGCCTGGAGAACCGAATCAACACGTAGGAACCAACGGAGGAGTCAGCTGTGGAATCAGATCCAGCGTCATGTCAATGACCTCGGATATACCCCCCGGTCAATTGATGATCTCAAGCACAAGTGGAGGGACATACGGTTGGATGTGAAGAGAAAGGTTACCACCAAAAGGTCTTCATCATCCATCTTTAACACCCGCCTCACGCCCATGGAAAAACTGGTTGCCTCGACAATTGGACAGTCCCACCTTGATGGGGAAACTGATGGCATCTACCATGAACCAGGTTAGTGAACAAAGCAGACATGGATGTTTTGATTGACATTTGGAGGTTTTTGGGGGGAGGGGAGGGCAGGGTTTGCATTTCAGTAGTGTGCAAGTTGTGGAGTCCTAAAATAAAATGTATCTAGAATTAATCATTTACTACGGGTCGCTCTATGCAAACCAAAGGCATCAGTTTATATATATTTTTAAATATTCACCAGTGGAAAGGAATGCTGCCAAATACCATTAGAATGGTTATCCTTTCAGAAAGGTTCATGTAATCAACTGTATTATATGGCGGGGTGGATTTAGTCCCTATGTCAAGTGTAAACGTCAGGTCTCGTACACTGGGGTGCATCATTCAAAATTGAAAACCTACACAAGACCGAAAAAAATTGAAAATTGGCATAAAATCTTCGAAAACTGATGCACAGTTTATTCTATGGTGTGATCTGATTTGTTCTTTGGCAACCCATAGCATGTTTAGATGAGATAACTGGTGGCGATGTAAGTAGAAATCGGAAGTATGAAAGTACTGTCTCTTTTGGGGGTCAGTCTGAAGCTCTAGATCTAACAAACCAGTGGAAGGAGGGGAGATGAGGAAAAGCTGAAGTTTCAGAGACTCCTTCATTGTCATCGAGGATGGTTTAGAGCCATGGATTGCTTTTTAACAGACTTGCTGTTTCCTGGCGATGTTCAGCACCTTAGAGTTATTATAAATTGGGAGCCGTGGAGGAGAGTGAAAGTGGGGTTCTGTCCCAAAAAATCTATGCTCTGTTTTAAGGTTTTTCTTTTATTTCTTTACTCCTGTGATTACCTATGAGCAACTTTCCTGCTAAACTATTATCACTTTAATTGGGTTCCTCTAAAATATGCACTCTACTGAGAGATACAAAATTGCTTATCTGAATTAGTCATGATTCGACCATGTCTCGGGCAAGCTAGAATTTTATTTTAAAGTGCCTTTAGTAGTTTGGACTCATGACTTGATATTCTCCAGCTGCCTGGTATTTGGTCTGTCGTCTTCTTGTCCCTCACTCTGGGCGTTGTGGTGTTCAGTTTTAAGATGTGTTCAAGGCAGACAAATGTGGTCAGATGAAAAGCAGGTGTCGCCCTCTCAGTTTCTGGACTGATGCTCACTACTTTACCCTCTTGCCACATTGTGGGATTAAATGATCTGGCCGAGGTAGTTGGGAGCTGGCACACTGGTTGTTTTGGTAGCAAGGGATGCAGGTTAGGCACTCATCACTAGTAGGCTGGACTACAGCAATGCTCTCCATGCAGGAATCTCTTAACAACTCCTACACAGACTCCAGACCATTCAGAACGTGGCTGCAAGACTCCTGGTCGACCTCCCATGACACACCCACATCACACCTCACCTAAAGGAGTTTCACTGGCTCCCTGTTCACAGGCACAGTCAGTCCAAATTCCTCATGCACACATACAAAGCCTTACGCAACACTGGGCCTGCATACCTCAACAGCCAAAAATCCTTTTTCCAGCTTGCTTGACACCTACGCTCTGCCTCACTCGCACACATCCCTCTGCGTCCAAAAAAACAGAGCAGGAGGTTTCTCATTCTCCTACGCCTCACCCAAGACCTGGAATGACCTTCCTCAACACATCAGACCTTCCTCCTCATTTCTCCAGTTCCGCAAGAGACTGAAGACCTGGTTCTTGGAATAACACTGAGGGACCACTCGCCAACACGCCCTCAAGCGCCGGGGTGCCCTTACAGGTGATTAGTGCTCTAAGCAAACCAACATAGCATAAATTTGGCAGCAACATATTTTTGAATTTATTTAGCATATCGTTATTGATTTTATTAGAGAAATACAAAGTAATGCACAATCCGCATCTCATGCGACTACTATACTTTCCTTTTCTACATACTGTCCTAGATTACTAGTTATACAGTACATACAAAAGTATGCATTAAAGAGCACATCAACCCATTTCTAAGCTTCGGTGAGTCTGCTCTATAAGTTTATTCTGACAGTTCAACCAGAGATGATGTGATGACATTGTACAATCACTGGTAATATTGTGATATTCACGTTGTGTTTGCAGATTATGGAAGGGACCTTCACTTATTGATTAATGAGGTTGGGGTAAACCCAGATGCATAAATCAAATATTTTAATTTATACATTCCCTACATTTAGAACAGGTTGTTTGGGAGAGTCTAATGATGTGTCCCCCTTGTCTATTCGGTGTACATCCTAGCCGGTACAGTAAATGTGTTCAAGGTGACAGGTCAGTTTAAACAGAATAATGTCCCAGATATAAAGAGGGATGTAGTCCCTCTGCCCTTTCTGCGCATTGCCCACTCATTAAATTGTTTCGATGTCACCAACTTTATTATGCCCTTCCCCCAAGTGGAAATATCAGGGGCTCTAGAGGATCGCCAGTGCATTGCAATCACTCGTTTGGCAAGCATCAGTGCTAAGTCTATGAAATTGCAGATTGTTTGATGTGGGACGTGCCAGTAATCCAAGCAAGTACTCCTGTGGCATGCATACGTTATGACTTTGCCATTGAGGTAAATCAGTCAAAATAAATCCTGAGCTGTGCAATTCCACTCCACATGGAAAATGCCAGCTTCATCGCTACTACGTCTAGAGCATGAGTTTGAGACAGCGGAGTACACCCAGGGACGTTAGTGATGTGTAATTCAGATCAAGCAGAATGATTAATCTGATTGCCCTATATACTTAGGCGAGGAATTTTTTTGTTGCCACCTAATATCAGCAGTTCTTGGGTAGGTGGCTCAGCCGATTTGCATCCCAAAGATAACTGCTCTGCTCTAATCAATGAGGTGTTCATAATAAATTGACCTATGGGTAAGTTCAGGTCCAGTCATAATTGCAAATTTAAGTAGTTGGTTGTTTGCACACTGGTCGGCGCCACATCATATGCCTACTGATAGCACCACAGTGACATCTCAGGTGCATATAGCTTCTTTTTTTTTATTCTTATAAGGTACCTATCCCAACAGTGCCTAGCCACCCATAATAACCTAGGGTGAGTAGGTTTTAGTTTCCCGCTCCCAAATAATATCTTTGATTTAGATTCCTGACCTAATGATCTTTTTATATATTTAACCTCAATGTATCCATCTTCATGTACTCATCTAGCTCCCATTGTAACTATACAGCCAAACAATGTGATTTAAAATAAACCCCCTGTTTGTTATTGGGAATTGCGGTTTGGTAGGCGTAACACTGCACCTGTCACCACTTTGTTTTTGGTGAATAAACATGTAATTGAGATGTTGGAAGGCGGGTGGAAAAAAAGTAATGGGTATGTTGACGGATGAATCAAGTTTATATGTACAATCTAGGGAATATCATTTTGGTCAAAGCGATCCTGCTCATTACTGAGGTCGGCAAACACTACCGAAACAGAAAGACTCTGCTTATCCTATTAAGTGCTTTGTTGATATTGCCACTGACATTGTCGTCCTTCTCGTGATACATTTCGAAACCTAGATACCTGAAGGTGCAGTTTCCACAGTTAGCGCTGTTTCTCTCATCCGTGACTGTGTCGAAAACCCTCGGGCATGCAAGGGGAAGACATTTGATATGTTCTTAATGACCAAATTGGCTTAACTTGTGCAGTAGTGTATTTAACCTTGTTCCCACATCTTGTACGTACAACAGTGTATAACTGAATAAACAGAAATGACGTGGAACTCCATTCAATTGTATGGCCAAAGCAAATAGGAAATATGCCAACCATGGTGTATACCCCTCATCACTGGCCAGGAATTACCTATAATCCCACCCATCCTAACTCTTGCTATGGGATCTTTATGTAACAGTTGCATCCAAGCCAAGATCTCCGTACCGAATCCTGTGCAATGTAGTATAGGAAACTGATAATGCCACCCAATTGTTTCAAAAGACTTTTTCACTATCGATCGAGGCAATCATACATGTTACTTCCACTCGTCCCCTACCTAATATTTTTCAATAACCAGCAGATTTTGAGGGAGGTGCTGCTTCTCTGCACAAAACCATTTTGGGCTATGTGCAAAAGCAGTAGCTAAACCATCATCCGTTTCAAGGCTAGAATTTTGCTTGATATTGTGCAGTCCAAATTAATCAGTCTGAGGGAGCGGTATGATTTCCCTTCTTTTGGGTCACAGCAAGGTTTAGGATAACTACAACCATGAGTTTTCTAGTGGTTTGGGGCAGCATTCCCCCGTCTTTAGCAGTTGTATTCTTCTAGTGTAATGTTGGAGCCAAAATATCCCAAAAGTTAGTGCAAAATTCTGTGGGAAGACCGTTATTGCCCAGTCCCTTCCCCCAAGCCAACAGCTTCTTGGCTCCTTTAGTTGTATGCTGAACAAGGCATTTAGTTCTCCTTTCACTTCTGGGTCCCACTCTCCTAACACAGTGACGCAGCAAGTTACGGTTTACAAAGTATGATTGTGGCTACATAAGAGCATAATAATCAGCAAAATACAGCATTGACCTGTAATTGTAAGCATACCCACGTCCCGTCTGCCAACCGCACTTTAGCAACTGGAGAATGATGTGTGTCCAGTAGAGCCAGTCTGCCCAATAGATGAGCAGTTTTATCCCCTTCAGAGTGTTGCTTAGTAATGTGTTTTTGATAGTCAAACACCCCAAGAGTATCTAGTAATTGAGTGTGTTGTTTTCTTTTCTCTTTAGGATAGGCCCCAGCTTGCAATTTGTCACTGGCGTTTTTTTCCAGTTTTTATTCTATTTATTAAATTTCTATTTATTTACATTTGGAGTCCCCTCAGTGTTTATGGAAACCCATCTTATCGCTGCTTTATATACTTTTCATTCCACATGTACATCACCACCCTGGACCATTCTCCAGAAAATAAGCACCTCTAACTCTCTTGGCCTCCCTTTCAATACTGCATAATTGCAGCCTGCATTGCCTCTTTAGGGAAAAGTCCAGGGTTTGCTCTAGTTCAGACCCATCAGTGAACGGATTCCACATGCCAAAACACCACAAAAAAACAGCTTAGAATCCAGTGCAGTTAATCCATCGGTCACAGTTCGCAATCGAAGGGCATGGTCAAAATTGGGACGTTTACAAACCGTTGCTGTTACAACATTTCAAAATCGGGCCATCTTCCTGCCATTAAGGCTAGCGGGTCGCAAAAGTTTGTTCTAAAAATTGAGTTGTGGTTCTAAAAAGTTTATGAAGCACTGATTTAGAAGGTAGTGGGTATACGGATATCGATAACTTCTGCGGAGGTGATTTGCAGTCCCCCAGTCATTTAGTTCCAACAAATTCTCATCAATTCTTGGATTTTTATTGTGTACCATAACAAGTTGTTGAATTGATTTTGGTGTTATTAACTCTCAATACAAGCTTGTTGTCATTAGCATATGGGGTAGGCTGAGTGGTGGTTTATCGGTACATTTGGGATGTAGCTCAGGTGTATCTAATTACGGCCTTACGTATGGATCTAAAAACATTTTGGCGGTTTGGGTAAAGTTTGTTACAAATTCATTTGATCAATGTTTATATTGCTCAGAAGCCCAAAATAGGAAGAAACTAGTAATTATTCTAGAAGATGTTCAAACCATTTTAAGTGTAATTCCTAATTCTAAGTTCGTGCTGACGGGTGACTTTAACAATAATTTATTCCAACAAGGGCACAAAGCCACCCAGGGGGATAGTATAGACCCACAATTATCGTTCCCGGATCCAACCATTAAAGTTCAGCTGTCAGGGTTGTCTGGTTAGTTCAACCTTAATTCACTTGGGGCATCATCATATAAGTGTCTGACATTTGAAAGATCAACCCCCTAATACAACTTTTAAATCGACAGGTAACGAATCTGTCATTGATTTTATACACTTTTGAATATCGACGATTTTCACATTTTAAAATAATACCTAAACTCAAAAGTGACCTCAACACATTGCCTTAAGAATTAGACCTTTGGAATTCAAAGCAGGTAAGCAGTTAGGCAAGGAAGATTTGATGGTGAGGAAAGGGAAAAGAATAGTTTGGAATCACAGACGTAATCAGTTTCAAGATAAAATTTGGGCTCAACCATTTTTTATGAGCTTCCTGTCAACTAAGAAAACCCAATTGGAGGGGAGGTTTAGAAGTGATATTGATTCTCCCACTGTTCTTCACACCTAATTTTTCAACTTCCTAGCCAGAGCACCTTTAATAAATACCTCTAAGAGGAAACTCAAAAGCGCAGAGGAGCACAAAATTAAGCTACAGAAGACATATTGTACAGAAAGGAATTAACACAGCTGTCAGAGGTAGAAGGGGAATCTACATAATATACCTGGCATAAAAAAAATTGAAACCCAAGCTAAGAACCAAAACTCGTTACATTAAAAAAAAAAAAAAACAGAACAAGATCATAAATGGGCAGAATTAGATATTGCAACAGTTATAAAAAATAATCTGGATTTTTGGTTCATCTTTATTATGGGTGCCAAAACACATGAAGCTGGGTGTGATTATGACCAGGGGGCAGAGCATCTGACAGCATTATATAGGGTGTTACAATTAGATACATCATTTAAGGCAGTCACAGAAGACCGGTCACAATTTAGAACCAGTCACGTAGACGTTGTGAAACGTAGTAAAAATTGCGAAACTTCACATGCACCTGGTCCTAATGGGCTCCCTGTTGCTCTAATGAAGCTTAATCCAGTAAAGCCTGATTCTAACTCGACTGCTCAACATGGTTATACTGTCAGGCCTTTTATTACCTTCATGGAAAGGATCAATTGTGTATCCTATCTACAAGCGAGGCCCAAATATCCTCCTAGTAGTTACCGCCTCATTGTATTGTTGGGTGCAGACAGGAAACTATTTGCTAAACTCCTTTTATCTCACTTGCAGTATTGGTTGCATAATCAAACAGATTAACTTTCCACCAGTCAGGCTTCCACTCTAAATGCAGTACAATAGACCATATCATAGCTTTAACTATGATCGGGCACAAAGCCCGTATCCAGAATATCAACCCTTTTGCCTGTTTCGTAGACTTCTCAACAGCCTTTGATTGGGTGAATTGAATCAGGCTGTAAAGAAGCTTCAGGAGTGGGGTTTCCCCCCAGGTCTTTTACACCTGATAATAGAACTCCATAGCAATACCTGGGTTAGAGTAAAGCTGTCCGACGCAGTGCCTACACACAACTGTGTAAAACAAGGGTGCTTTTTAGCCCTGTTCCGTTTTTATTTGTACTTATCGGACTTTGCAGACTTATTAGCACATAGGTTAGATGACGCTTCAAAGTTAGGGTGGAGTAAAGTCCCCTTTTTAGCTTATGCTGATGATCTGGTCTTCTTAGCAATAGCCCACATCGGCCTCAAAAGCAACTTGAGCTAATGCAATTGTACAATCTAGAAAACAATCTTCTCATTAATATCAATAATACCAAAGCAATGTTCATTGGTCAAAAGAGTTATAAGTTAATCTGGAAGATAGGAAGTGTTAAAATAGAAGAGGTCCAGGAATACTCATATTTGGGTGTTATAATAGATAACTTCAATTGGAAACGTCTTTTTGAGAACTTAAGATACAGAATTACTAGTGCAATGGGAGCAATAAAGAGGTTTTCCACAGTTTACGGGGATGGAGCGAAAAGTTCTTTTGTTGTACGTAATAAAAGCAAAGATTATCCCTGTTCTCTTATACTGTTCCTTAATTAGGACTCGTATAACTGCCCAAAAGGTAGACTCCATGTTTTTGAATTGCATTCGAAAATTGTTACGTTTAAGGCAGTCTCCCCCTTCATGCCGCATAAGATTAAATTTAGGTCGGACTCCGTCATCTGCTTTTGTTGATATTAACCGGATCACTTATCTTATAGATGCTAAGGAGGCAGGAATGAACACCTTAAGACCACTCATTTTTTTTTTATAAACACATTTTTTATTGAATTGTAGACCAGCAGTACTGGTGAAACAATAGAACATGGCCCACATGGTACATCATTGCAAGTGGTAAGCAGTCCGTACAAGGCAAGGCATCCAGCAATTGTAAGATAAGACATTGCTGCTAAACCCACAAGCACATGGTTACAACCAATTAAGCTAGTTGCCCCAGCCATTTCCCACACACCCATGCATGTTTCTGAGGGCAGCCATGTGCTTCAAAGACCACCCGCTCTTGCTGCGCACACCAATTAGCACCTCATCTCCACTTCAACAGCGCAGGTGATCTGGGGGCCATCCATTGCAATGCAATATTGTGCTTCGCCACCTGGAAGGCCGTACCCAGGAAAGACCTCTCAGCCCTATTGCCCCCAGAACCCTCGAATACCCAGAGAAGAACCAATAAGGGAGAAAGGGGAACCTCCAACAACTCTCGGGGCACCCTTGTCCAGTACTGGAGCACCATGTCACAGGCCCACACCATATGATAGAAATCTGCTTGGTTGGCTCCGCATTGAGGACATGTGGAGGCGTGACGCAAGCCTTCTCGATGCACACAAAGTGGAGAAAGGTATACAGAATAAAGGTCGTTGGTCTTAATAAGACACAGCTTAGCGGAGGTGGTAAGTTTCCGTGGGACCATCAGTGCCTCGTCCTCAACGGGGCCTATCCAACCCTCCCACTGGGTCCTAAGGTGGTCTAGCGATGACAAGTGGTGGTAAATCTGAGAAATCCTGCCTTGGCACAAGTGCCCCATTAATAGCTTAACTTCCAAGGGATTGAACTCCGGGAGAGTATCCGTTGGGAGGGAGGGAGCATGAAGGGCATGTCTGAGTTAAAGATATAGAAGTGGACATTTGTACAGCTATATGCCTGCCGGAGATCTTGAAAGGACCACATGTGTGTCCCCGACCATACATCCCACAGTCTTGTAATGCCAATGAGGTCCCAGGGATGGAAGCTGCTAAGAGCAGCTGCTTCCTTTAACCAAGTGCCGTGCCAGAGCGGTGTCTGCTGTGTAAACTTAGCCTCCCATTGTACATGCTGCAGGACCACCCAAAGAACACCACCCGAGTCACCAGGGGCAATGAGAGAGAGATTGGAGCCCCAGAGAGCAAGCTTGAAGACTGGAAAAATCCAGAAGGGAGAGTTCCACCAGGTATGCGTGGTCCCCCATTAAACCATTCACGGAGGACAAGTAGATGAGAGGACAGGTAGTAGAAATAGAGTTTGGACATGCCCAGGCTTCCATCATAGGGCCCCCTTTGACAATGCACAAGGGCAATGCGCGGTCGAGAGCCCGCCACAAAAATGTTTTAGCTGCACTGTGAAGAGCAGAGAAGCATGTTTGGAGCAAGTGAAGCGGTAAGTTTTGGAAAACATAAAGGAAGTGCAGGAGATTCATCATTTTATAGAGGGCAATATGTCCTAGGATATTGAGGGGGAGAGTACGCCACCTAGTGAGGTCTGACTTGGCTTTCCGGACCAGAGGATGGAGATTAAAGGCCCAGGTAAGCTCGGGAAGCAAGGCGATCCATATACCCAAGTATTTAAATCTAAGCTGACGCACAGGGATTGTCGTTTGCCAGTCGAAACAGTCCCTAGATGGCGCCAGAGAAACCAACACCGACTTAGAGGGGTTCATCCGAAGACCGAGCCCTGCTCGAACTGCTCGAGCAACAGGAGGCATCTGGGTCCGCTCACCGCCGGCCGGGCAAGATATAGCAGGACATCATCCCAATACAACGCGATGCGGTCCTCATGGCCTGCACCACATATCCAACCAGTGTAGTGGGATCCGTACGGATGAGTTCAGCCAGAGGCTCTATCGCCAGAGCAAAGAGGAGGGGAGACAGGGCGCAGCCCTTTCTAGTCCCCCGTTCTATGGGGAAAACGTCAGAGAGGACCCCATTTACCCGGACCCGGGCAGTGGGATTGGAATAAAGACCCTCACCATACCCCGAAATTTGGGCCCGAGGCCAGCCCGAGCCAGCACCGACTGGAGATAGCCCCAGTCCACCGTGTCAAAGGCTTTCTCGCAGTCGATAAGGAGCAGAGCTAGGTCCGGAGGCAGTCGGTGATGGTGGGCTAGGGCCACGTGCAGCCTTCGAATACAGTGTTTCGTGCTCTGGGATGGCATGAAGCCACATTGGTCCGGGTACACCAGTCTCGCCAGGACCGCCTAAGCCGATATGCCAAAATCTGTGCAAATTGTCTTACTTTGCAGTGAAGGAGTGATATCGGGTGGTAATCCGCACATAAGGTGGAGGGGGCTACTGTTTTAGGGAGCACTACAATAGTGGCTAAGTCTACCTCAGCCGGAAAGGACCCAACCTGACCGGCCTCTTGGTAGAGCTGCAAAAGATAGAGGGTGAGGGTTTCCCGGAATGTATTATAATATTCCATGGGAAAGCTGTCGGGGACCGGGGTTTTGCCCGTTGCCAAGCCGGACAGTGCCTCTCCGATTTCTTCTGCTGTTAGGGGCTCATCCAGTAAAAGGGCTTCAGAGGGGGACACTCGGGGAAGAGGGAGTGAGTCGAGAAGAGCCAGAGATACTGTTGCGTCCCTAGCTACAGGTTTGGCATATAACTTTTGGTAGTAGTGTGTGAAAGTCTGAGCAATCTCTGGGAGGGAGTGTCGAAACTGACCGTCTGCATCAAGGACAATCCTGTTGGCCTGTTGATGGGAGACCAACCAGTAGAGTAGTTTCCTGTTTTTGTACCCCCAGCCATACATCCTGGCCGTTGTGGCCCTCAAAAGTTGCTTGGCTGCCTCAAGGGAGTGCAACCGGATATCCTCCCGGATGAGGCTCAACTGGCGAGCGGTGCCCACCTGAGATCCGGACCCTAGCTGCTGCTCCAGCTGGAGGGCCCGCACTTTCAGCCGAGCAACGAGAGCTGAACTGTCATGTTCCCAGCCCCTAATATAGCTCTTAGTGAGGCCTCTCATTGTAGCTTTACTCGCGGACCATAGTGTTCCCACCCTGGCCACGGAACCCACATTGATCGCGAAGTAGTACTAGAGCTCAGACCCGAGGGGTTGTGTGAACTCTTTGTCCTGGAAGTACCAGGTGTTTATGCGCCACATGGGTCGCTGGCCCATCGAAGGGTGACCCAGGTGAAGAAGTAAAGGAGAGTGATCCAAAATACCACGGGCCAGAATCTGAATCTGGGTCAACATTTAGCAATCAAGGGCAGGTAAGAAGGCCTGGTCTATCTGGGAGTGGGTGTGGTGAGCCACCGAGGTGTGCGTGAATTACTGATGCCGGGGGGGTGCCAGAATCTCCAAGCGTCGAAAAGCCCCCAGGCGGTGGCCCAGTCATTGAGATGACGTGCACCAATCCCGCGGGAAGCTATGGGAGTGCCAGAGTTGTCCACGTCAGGATCAGACACTGCTTTAAAATCTCCCCCTATTGCGGTGAGCCCTTGTGGGAGGCGGGTGAGAAGACGGGAGAGGTCCTGAAGTCCAGATGACAGAGAGGCAGGTGGTACATAGACGCCCACCAGCAGAATCACCTGGCCCTCAAAGGTGCCCTCCAAAGTGATATAGCGCTCCCTGTGGGTCACGTATCACACTTTTGACCACATGCAGAAAGGAGCAGCGCAACCGTATGCTAACCCCCCTGGCCTCCCAGGGGTACCCTGCGTGGAAGACTCTGCTGTAGCTCTTCCAGGCTAGGAAGGGGCATAGGTCCCCCAAAAGGTGAGTTTCTTGAAGTAACAGGACTTCAGGGTGGTACCGGTGAGCAGATTTTGTGCAGTCCCATCAGGAAAAAAGTTTCCCTTACAAGAGTTGCTCTGTGTAAGGCTGAAAGGTAGCAGGTCATATTTCCAAGGGTAGTGCATGCCTTAATGACTATCGATATGAACATTACAAGAAAGATACTGTCCAAGATTACCCTATTATCCCTTACATAATTAACTAGAGTGTGGCAAGTTGACAGGGCATTAAAACAGAAGATCTGCAGCGAGACCCAGTGGTGAGGACTCGCTACTAGAGCCTTTCTGCTGTTTGATGCCAGCCAGCTAGACCGTGTTCACTATGAACAGTTGACGAGCAGTTTAGAGTTTTTGATGCTCAAAAGCCAGTACACTGTGCATCTGCATCCCAGAACATAATAAATAGGCGTGCCACAAGCACCTGGTCCCTGCACATTGGCACCCCTCGGCAGAACCTGGAGTGTCTGCACCCAGAATCATTTGCAGGAGAACCATGGTTCTGCTTCCAAGGATTGTGCAAAGCATCCTAGCCACTGGTCTCTGTACCCCAGGTTCTGGATCTGCTTGCCCACTCGTCCACCCCATCTGAACCAGCTATCAAGAAGTACCCAGGACTATGGTCCCTGGCAGCAGAACTTATAACTACACCTTTGTAACCTGACTGTGGCAGCTGACTAGCAAAATGCAGGGCCTCTGTAATCCTGAAGACCCTTACACCGTCCGTTCACCCAAAATGTTGGACTGTAAGGATATTTTAAGGGGGAAAAATGGAACATGCTGTTGATACTGCCAGTCTGTGGCAGTGATCATTAACATAGATGACCTACAATGTCACTTGAGCCTTTTCAGCATGCTTTCTGAGTAAAAGCTCTACTTTTATGGCAAATGTGGTGTAATACCGTTCAGGTGTCTGGGCTACATGCGCGTGCAAAATTTCCTATGGGTGCTAAAATGAGAAAGCAAATCTGGTTTTTTCCACCCCCTCCCTTATTTTTTTCTCCTACACACATCTGTACGGAAATTGTTATGTCTGACCTTAGTTTACTATATGAAGCAATTGCTAAATGTAGTACAAATCTGTCCTGGGGTCAAAAGTTAGTCTTACAAGGTCCTTTAGTCGTCCCTCATGGTGGGGACACGAGTTATAGTTACTTTAGGGTATGAGTTATAGTTACTAGAGATAATTATAACTTTTGAATTTCAGCCGCTTGTTTCAAATGGTTTGTTTTACGTGACATTTTCACCTAACTTTAACAACCCTTTAACCTGTGTTTTTTTTTCTGTGTGTGTATTTTTTACCCGACGAGCAAGTTTGAATACACACAAACAAGAATTGACTTATTCAGATTTGCCAGAAAATTGAAGCTGTATAAATATTTCGAAATTAAAGGTCCTGGGCAAAGGAAAATGCCACAGGAGGTGAAACGGACAGAGATGGACATTTTAACAGCGAATGATCTCGAAACCCTAGCAATATTGGAAGAATTGCAATGTGTGGCATTACCACAGAGGAAAGACACGTGGGATAACATTGACAGAGTAGAAAACCTGGGGATCACACAAATGGGACCGTCGAGTCCATTTAAACCCACATCTAAGTTTCTTCCTCAGACTCCAAAAGATGCGATTGATGTATTTGTAGAAAATGTAAACTAGGACCTCATAGCCCTTCGCATCAAAGTGAGTACAGAGAAAACCAAAATAAACATCACATATGCACAGAGACAGACATTGAAAGATCTACAAAGAGATCAGAGCATTGTGTATAAACCCTCCGACAAAGGGGGGAACTTAGTGATGCAAATGAGGGAGACAAACTGCAAAGAAGCCTATAGACAATTAAATGATCGGGACAGCTATGCTCTTACCACCAACATGGAATATATGAAAAGTATCAAACAATTTGAGGAACTGATACAAAAATGGCAGCATAAAGGGATGCTTTCGACAGAGGAATTTACATTTTTAGCAACTCCACATCCACGAGTACCCACATTTTATCATCTACCATAAAGACCAGACCCATCCACCAGGACGGCCAATAGTTTCATCCATAGGAAGCTTAACAGGGAACATGTCCACTTATGTGGATCATTTTCTGTTTCCCTTCGTATCCTAAATTGACATCGTACATAAGAGACACTAAAGACTTCCTCAAGCAAATAGAGGTAATTGTATGGGAGAAAGAGTTCCTAATGATAGTACTTGATGTCATGGGCCTATATACGAGCATAGCTCACAAGGATGGACTTGAGGCAGTTAAATACTTCCTGAAGGGACGCCCATTGAAATTCACATAAAACACTGAGATGCTAATAGAATTTGGTGATTTTTAGGTCTCGCCTGGCGTTAGCAGCGCGCATGCGCTGCTCTCGCCATGCGAGGGCTTCTTGGAATCAATACGGTTCCAGAAGTCGTGTCGCTGTTCTGCCTGCAATTTTGATTTGTGCGCGTCGTTTTGCGTCATGGATTATGCAAAACACAGTGTAATGATTGCACCGGAGGCAATCATTACACTGAGGGTTGCCACCCTGTCCGCTTTTGGCCCCGCCCACCGGGATTGGATCGTTTACTTGCGGAGGGACACGGCCGCCTTCAATTACTCGGTAAGCACTATATATATATATATATTTTTTTGTAAGTTACATGCGCGGTCCGCTTTCATTTTCGGGATCGCGAGCACTATATTTGTTATTACTATATGTGTTCGTATTTTCACTGCCAGCATGGCTGGACAGCTCGGCCGGCTTTTGTGCAACAAAGGCGCTCGCAGAGCGAATTTCATGTTTTGTTTTAATGTTTAATTTAACACAGACACTGGATGGCTTCCTTTCAATTTGGACAATCCCACCTTTCCACATATGTCACTTAGCGTGGATGGCGCGCCCTTCCGTAAAACCATCCACTGAAATAGAGGTTTCGGTATCTCTGCCGCCTCACGGCCAGCGTGTGCTCTCTGCCCTGCCTCTGGCACTGCTTGTTTCAACTTCCACTACAGCAGGCTTGGCAGAAGCGAAATGTGTGACCCGATGTGCTCTGTACAGTAAAATCCAGTGAGCAGTGAAGAACTGCTGGCAGTAGGGTCAGAGGGGAAGCGAGTCGGGGGTCAGATTCTCTTCAAGCCATCCTAGATTTAAATACAGATGTCTGTGAGGGCGCTGCTGAGTGCGCCATTTCCTTAGTTGGTTATGCCCTCTCTCCTTTTCCAAACACACTTTGAAAATGTACCCGGGCCAATTGCTGCGTGTCCCTGATACTGGCCACCCCACTGTACCCGTTGGACTTACTGTACAAAGATAAATCCGTACTTGGCGCATCCTTGAGACCTGGCACTGTGTTTGGAGGCAGGTAAAATGTTTGCTAGGCTAGGTTGTCTGAGGCCGCCAGCAACGACTACGCTGCGAGAGAGAGAAATATGCTGTGCAGTGGTGAGCATGAGTTTTTAACACCGCCATTTCCTTGTTCAAGTCCTCATTCTCGGTTCCGTTTCCTTTCATCTTACTTACAAGGGCACACTTTTGAATAATTCAAAATACGTTTAAGAAATTTTTACAAATGAGCCTGAAAGCTAAATAAACAAAATCCCTGTCATATGGGCGCGTAGGGCGCATTTTAATACTGCAAAAGTTGAGCTTTTGCTTCTGGATCGCAACAGAGGCATAACCAGGCCTTTAAGTGGGCCGGGTCCTGCTGGTGCTCAACCCCGCTATTTTAAAAAGCAGGTGCTGAGACGGTTCCCTAACAGGCTCTCCGTTTTTGCCCTCACCCTCAGGGTGAAAAACACATTTTAACTCTGCAGCAGTATCACCCTTCATTGCCTTTGAGGTAACTTCAAAGAAACGCATTATAGTACTTTCACAGTCTCATCATGTCGGAACGGAAGGATTTTCAATAATGTATGTAGTTATGCCAAAGGTGTTGCATATTTATCTAATGCAAATAACGATTGACAAAGCCAATAATCCTAGATTGTTGTGGGTGTAATGTTACATGTTGTATTATATGTCTGGATGCAATGACAGAAGCAGCAAAATACCAGTGCTCAGCAAAGATTTTTAGCTTAAGTGTTTTAAGCCATGCCAATATTGATATCGACCATGCCCCTTTAAGAGACCACCAGTTTATTCATCTCACTTAAAACTCTGGGCGTAACACAGGCTATAGTACTTTGCATCCCCCGCAATGGGTGGTCCCTGATTTAAACTAAAGCCTTTGAATACCTGTGACACATGACTCTTTGGGCAGGGTCCTGCATTACATTCTGCAGGGACCCCATCATTTTGTGTTACACCACTAGTGGATACCCTGGTTTTGTCAATATTGGTTACGTTGGTGACTATAATATGTCTCGCCTTTGGGACATTATAAGTGTTTAGCCATACAACAGTTGATGTTGCACCAAGGATATTATGCTGCATAATTAAATACTTATAAGGTCCCAAAGGCGAGACCTATTGGCTATGCCAATGCTTGTTTTTTTTTTGCCTGCACAACATTATCTTCATTTTCCAGGACCAACTGTATATACCAGGGGTCTCCAACGCTCTCCAGCTACCTCCGAGTAGCTCACCTGTGTGCAGCCCAGCAAATTAAATTCTAAAGTTTTTGCTAGGTTGAAGTGTAATACATAAAAAAAATTGAAACTATGCAGCACTAATAGTAGTAGCTGTCAATGCGTTTCAATGTACATGAGTAGCTCTCAATACAGAAAAGGTTGGAGACCCCTGGTATATACAAACACAAGGCATGGCCATGGGCACCTGTTTCGCCCCCAGTTACGCAAACTTGCTGTTGGGAGAAGCGGGTGGCCTGGTTGGATGCCTATGATGAGTGGGTCAAGTCAATCAGGCTTTATTCGGTGCATAGTATACAACCATAAAAGCATTCTAATCAAAAAGTAACACTCCTAGTAATCATTAAAATTGTACTCAAACGATGATGAGTGGGTCAAAAAGATAATTAGTTGGAGGAGATATATTGATGACTTATTCATCATCTGGCGGGGGACTGAGGAATCAGCTAGAGAATACATTTCATGTCTGAACAGCAATGATGTGAACCTTAGAGTCACCAGTGAGATTAGTTCTACACAGGTAAACTTTCTTGATTTAAAAGTATTTGTAAGTGACAGCAAGATCAATTCAGCTTTATACAGGAAGCCGACGGCAGGAAATTCAGTATTACATGCCGAGAGCAGTCATCCCCCAAACCTGATTAATAGGATTCCCTATGGGGAATTACTACATATTAAAAGAAACAGCTCCAGGGAGGTGGACTTTCAGAAAGTGGTCAAAGAAAGCGTAAAAAGTTTCGAAGTGAGAGGCTACTGGAAGGAGGTATTAAATAGAGTAATGAAAAGAGCAGAAAATAAAGACTGGGCAGACCTAATAAAAGATGAGCCCAAAGTAAAAGACGGGGACGTACACAGCAACTTCAGGATGATAACCAATTTCTCCAGTGCGGCTAGCAATATAAGGAGAATTATACAAGGGAACTGGCGGATACTTAAATCCGATCAGGTCATAGGACAAGATCTCCCACCTTATCCTTTACTGACATTCAAAAAATCCAGGTCCATCAGGGATCAAATAGTAGAAAGCCATCTACCCCCAGTGAAATTGCCCACACTCCTAAAACAATTGCAGGGATTTTGACTTGTGGAAAATGAAAAGCCTGCGCCCACAGCAACAAAGTCAGCACTTTTCAAATTCCAGGTCTCCCAGAACCCACGATAATATCAAAATTCATGAATTGCAACACACCATAAACAGTATACTGCTTACTATGTGTCGTGGCCTGGAATCCTCAGGATCGTACGTTGCTCAATAAGGGTCCACCTCTCGACACCACCAAAGGTCTGATTAAAATACACAGACACTATGGAGTGATCAAGCGGGGGAAGGAAAGGAAGGGAACAGCAGGGAGGGAGACCTGAAAAATAAGGACACCGTGATCAGCAAACAACAGTGTAGAAATTTCCTACCCTTACCCCTCTTCCGTTGGTATCTATCTAGGGAACCGTACCTGTAAAAGAAATAAACTTCTCCTCGAACTCGGTTAACCTATATGGTGTGTGGTTGCACTCAGTCAGATCTAAAAGAAAAGCATTTACAGCCAACTAGTATAGTAACACCCCCTATCACAGTAGACAGGAACTATAACTATCTAACCTACCATTGA
The DNA here is from genome assembly GCA_963921515.1 of Calotriton arnoldi. Lineage (NCBI taxonomy): Eukaryota > Metazoa > Chordata > Amphibia > Caudata > Salamandridae > Calotriton > Calotriton arnoldi. The sequence continues at coordinate 494,534 of CAWUFW010008327.1, read as the reverse complement.
GGTATTTTACGAGGGCAAAAACAGGGGTGCGGAAGAGCTATCCTCCTGCTCACTCACTGCACTCCTGCTAAAGAAATATACAAGAAAAAAAGGCATGACTTCATAGACCACAATGCACCACATACTCTTAGGAAAACACGAAACATATTCGGCTCAATTCTCCAATGCTTCTTGGTCAATTGGCCATATGAAATAGATGATAAAGAACGGTTTCCTGGTAAGAAACTCCTCGTTTCTTCCTTCAACCCAACAATGTCATAAACAGTTTGTGTCTTGTTTGTGTGGGCGTTTTCCCCGCATGAACCGCTGCTTGCCGGTTCTCCAACGCGGGAAAACGCTCCGATAGTCTCTGAGCCCAATACTGATTCAGCGAAGAATTTTATCTCTGGTTGCTTTCAAAGGGTGCAAATACATAGTAACTGCAGGGTTTATTCTTTCCCAGGTGTTGTGCTCAACCAAGACAGTTGCTCCGCCATGAACCTAGGAAATTGTTTCAACCTACGGAGCAACGTGAACATACCACACAACGCCTTCGCCACTCAAGACAGAGCTGCTTCTTTTAGATTGCCAACAAATAGAAGTGTGGTGCCTGAGGCACCCTTACCAGCCTTTTCTCGTCCTCGGCGCAGCTCCTGCAATGAGTAATCGGCACCTCTCCGATGCCCTGGAAGCGTTCTTCAAGGAACATTCTCAGAGCGTGTTGACGTCATGGACGTCAGAGCCGCAAAGGTTCATGGGGGCTGTAGTTTTCTACTGCTGATATCGCACTTTAGCGCATCGCTGCAGTGTTCCTCCAGTGCCCCTCCTATGGGACGTGACACTATGTCCCTGTGGATTAAGGTATGTGGGAAGTACCATTCATCCCACGAAAATAGGTATCCTGGAACATCAGCAGTCAATAAGTAACAAAGACGCTTCCTACCCAGTCGCAAGACAGCTCAAAATTCACCTCCAGGGTAACAGAAATCTATTAAAGTTTTTCTGCGTGAATCATGTACCTTGCGACATCAGAGGTGGTGATATGGAGTTGAAATTGCGCAGGCTAGGCATACAATAGATATGCAGACAAAAGCACCGTCTGGGCTAAACAGTGGGGAAGAGTTAGGGGTTCATCTATTATCACAATACATTCAGAGGAATCAGGCCAATGAACCAGCAAAAATAGATTTGACAGAAAAATGGTGAATGTGTTTGAGGGCCACATGAGAGAGAAGTTGAATTGATAGGCCCATTCAGGGCAGGATGATTAGATACACATTGTGAGTATGTATTGCGATCTGTTAAAAGTGGTAAATGAATTTGGGAGCCATAAGATGATTTGATAGGCCCATCCAGGGCGAGAATATCTGCCAAACACATGGATTATTATTGAATACAGACTGGCAATTGCTGCTAGAATGCTTTTTTTCATTTGATCGATGTCACCATTATTTATTTGGGAAAAGAATGAATTGGATTATATCTCTATTGCTAACAAACGTGGATGCATTGAAATCCTGTTTGGTTATATATATTCAAAGATGGCGCTCAAATATAGCGAAGAGAAAGTCCGTTGCCTATGTCAGTGAAACTGTAATTGACTTAAATAAGGCAAAAAGATGGCGGCCGCCGACATTGAGAAAGGCGCACTGCCGAAACACGTCTGTGTGGATAAGAGTCCTGAATAAAAAGATAATCTTCTCCCGCGAGTGCTGGTCTCAATTCAGAGAGTTGAAATTACTATGCGAGTTTGCCCTCGCGTGACCGAGCACCCGCGTGCGAGTGGGGAAGCTGTGGCACAAGATGGAGTGTGATATATATATATATATATATATATATATATATATATATTTTTTTTTTTTGTAGAGAACAAGCAACACAGATCAGTGGGGCAAGAAAAGTTTGCACACAGTGCTCCACTTTTAGATGAATTTTATTCGGCAAGGCGTTTCAACCTAAACAGTCTTTATCACGGACTCGTTTGCATATTGTGCCCAATCGCCCATAGAAATAACTTTACAAAGTTTTAAACATAAAAGACATACTACCAGCAATTCTCACAGAGAAAGAGGGAGTTTTTCAAAAACGATTATTTTCTAGTTTGGCACAATTCATGCATTCTCCAAACTTAATATGTGTTCATTGCATGTTATTAATTAAGCAACATGCAAAACATCAAATATCCAATATTAAATACAAACTGCCATATTAAACAATAATGCAAACGGAGTGATTTCCAAATTAATGCAAATGGCATTGAATGCAATTACAGTCCCATTGTTGCTAAGTGGCTGAATCCACACAATTGGCATAGAAGAGGGAACAATTTCAACAAATCAATGTTCTGTACACAAACGTGTGCATTACAAATTCCTCTTGTTGCAGTTTAAACAACACAGATTCTGGCCAAGTGGCCCACATTTTATTGCACCCATTAAGAAACAATCCGTTCATATTTCACAATAACATTCATATCATTGTGCATATTCGATTCAAAGCATGTTTTTACATTCCTCGACTCCCCCTCTGTATTATTAGGAACCCTTGGTGCTCACCAGCTCTTGGTTAGAGCAATTCAGTGTCAGTGAAAATAAAATCCTCAAAAACTAAAAGAACAAATTAAAGGGCAGCACAAAATCAACTTATCCGTTTTGAGCTTAAAGAGGAGGCAAGGGATGATACTATCCATCCGTCATGATATATATATATATATATATTTATTAGTTAGGACCATGTTTCCATAGGCAAAGTGTTTTTTGACTTGCCTATATCTTTGCCGTTGTTTGACGAATCTTAACCAACTTTTCCCCAAAAAAGTGCCCCGGTAAATCTTGTTGAGCATGGAAAGTTTCGGAGTGATCCGTCAAGCAGGGGCTGAGAAAAACAGGGGGGGGGGGGGGGGTAGCAAAAAAAGTGTGTTTCCCAAGTTCATTTCCGTAGACTCTTTAGACACACCTACAGCCCAAACCACTGGATGTAACTGCACCAAATTTGGCAGAAAGCTAGCTTTTGGTCCGCCGATTGTGCTTTTTGTTATTTGGTGTAAATCCATTCAGTAGTTGTTGAAATATTTAAGGAAATCCAAATTTGTTTATCTGCCATGGGGACGAATCAGGAATGCACCAACGTGAATGCCGTTATTGGCTGGCTGCAACCTGAAGTGCGATTTGCAGCCTCCATTTTAGTTTATCGGGATAGTCCCGGGGCTGAAATGGAATGGGGGAAGTAGGCATCAGGGGTCAGGTTTGATGTGCCCTGAACCCATGGGTGGAATGTAATGATCTTTCAGGGACTCCACATGTGTTCAATATGTTGCTAAACAGATTTTTTTTTCCATGTGAGATAGTTGCGAATTTGGCGTGACCGTCGGCATGGCCCCCATGTGTAATGTTGCAACGAATTTGTGAATATTGCCACAATTTATTTTTTAAAATACATTTGCGGACCCACTCGACAATGATGCACCCACTCATGGACCCACTGATACACTTACACAACCATTAAGACACTCACACCCCCACTCAGAGACCCATGCACCCACTCATAGACCCACTCAATGACTCATGCACCCACTCATTGACTCATGCACCCACTCAAGAGACCAAATTAATGACTCCCACTCAGACTCACCCACCCACTCACAGACCCACTTAGACACTCATGCATCCACTCACACACCCATTCAGAGACTCATGCACTCACTCACAGACCCGACGAAACACTCATGGACCCACTCGCACACCCACTCAAAGACTTAGGCACCCACTCAGACCCACATGCAGTCACTCACAGTGACTCCCACACTAATGGAGGCACTCACAAATCCACTCTGACACCCACTCACAGACCCACCCAGACACTCATGCACCAGCTCATGTACCAACTCGCAGACCTACTCAGACTCAAGCAAGCACCCACTCACACATCCACTCAGATTTGAGCACGCACTCAGATGTAACTCAGAGACTCACGCACCCACTTGGAGACCCACTCTCAGACTCATGCACCCACTTACACACTCACTTAGCTACTCCTGCATCTACTCAGACCCACTCAGATACTCATGCACCCACTCACAGACCCACTCAGACACTAATGCACTCAGTCTCGTGCTTTCACTCACAGACCTATTGATAGCAAAGCACTCATTCAGAGAGAACTCATGCACCCACTCACAGATCCACTCGCAGGCTCATGCACAGACCCACTCAGAGACTTATGCACCCACCCAGAGAGAGAGAGAGACACCCACTTAGAGATCCACTCAGGTAGTCATGCACCCAATGAGGGACTCGGAGACTCATGGACCAACTCAGACTCACTCAGACACTTACACACCCACTCATAGACCCACTCAGAGACTGATAGACCTACTCTGAGACCCATGCACCCTCTCACAGACCCATTCAGACTCATGCACTCGCGCACCCACCCACTCACAGACCCACTCAGATGCGTGCACCCTCTCACACACCCACTCAGTCATCCACCCACTCACAGACCCCCTCCCGCACTCATAGACCACCTCACACAGCTACTGAGACACTCACAGTCCCACTCACAGACCCACACACATACACCCACTAACAGACCCACACAGGTGCTCACATTTCTACTGTGAAATGTTACAGTTTAATAAAAACCTTCAGAATTCACTGAAAATACCAACAGGTTACAGGAACGTTATAGTTAGGAAATAGAATTAAAAAAACCTTTGAAAATCACTGAAAAGAACAAAGGTTACAGGAATGTTTTAGTTAGGAAATAGAATTTAAAAAAAACTTAGAAATTCACAGAGAAAGCCAAAGGTTACAGGGATGTTATAGTTCGACTCAGATTTCACTCGTACAAAACCATAAAAATTCAGCAGTTTAGTTACCTAATCTAACTAAAATGTACGCCCCTGCAATGCACTGCTTATGACCTCACATATTACATCACTCATGACATGGTCAGTGACCTCACTGATGACATCTCAAATAGCATCACTGATGAGATCATCCAGTGATTGTTTTTTTAATGTTTGAGTGTTAAAAATATTTACTAAGATACTACAAAAGTTGAGTGAGTATAGTTTGTGAACTACTGAGTGATACTATTTGCAACACATTATGTGAGTGACTGTATCCATGTTTGATTAGGTGTCTGAGTGGCTCTGTGGGTGTGTGAGTGGTTGTATGGGTGAATGAGTGGCTGTATGGGTGAGTGAGTGGGTGTGTCAGTGGTGTATGGGTGAGTGAGCGGGTATGTGAGAGGCTGCATAGTTGAGTGATGGGGTGTGAGTGGGTGAATAAGTGGTGTATGGATGAGTGGGGTGTGTGTGTGTGTGAGAGAGACTATGGATGAGTGAGTGGCTATATAGATGAGTGAAGAAATGTGAGAGTGGCTGTATGGGTGAGTGTGCGCTTGTGTCAGTAACTGTATAGGTGTGTGAGTACGTGTTAGTATCTGTATGAGTGAGTGGGTGCATGAGTAACTGGGTGAGTGAGTGACTGTATGGGTGAGTGAGTAGGTGTGTAAGTAGCTGTATAGGTTACTGACTCGGTGTTTGAGTGGCTGTATGGGTGTATGAGTGGGTGTGTTAGTGTCTGTATGACTAGATGTGTGAGTGGTTGTATGGGTGAGAAACTAGTCGTGTGTGGATGTCAGTGGCTCTAAGAATCGATGAGTGAGTGGGTGTGCGAGTACTTGTATGGGTCTGTGAATGGGTATGTGAGTAGTTGTGTGGGTGTATGAGAGGTTGTATAGGGGTTGGAGTAGGTGTGTGAGTGGGTCTGTGGATGATGTCATTCGAGATGTAATCAGTGATGTCACCAACCATGTCATGAGTGATGTAATATTTAAGGTCATAAGCAGTGCATTGCGGGGGCGTAAGTTAGTTAGCCCTGGTAATTTATAACTGTTGAATTGCTATGGTTTTGTACGAGTGAAATCTGAGCCTAACTATAACTTCCCTGTAACCTTTGTTTTTTTCAATGAATGTGTGTGCATAGATATGGTCACTGCTGTATATTGTTTTGTGTGTGTATATATATATATATATATATATATATATATATTCACTGAAAAAACCATAGGTTTTAGGGACAGTTATAGTTAGTTGGACATTGCACTCGTACAAAACCCGTGACATTCCCCCGTTATAGTTAGTTCAGGTAACTATAACTCGCGCTCCATAATGCACTGCTGATGACGTCACATATTACATCACTCATGACATGGTCAGTGACATCACTGATGACATCACTGATGACATCTCAAATGACATCACTGATGACATCATCCAGTGACTGTGTTTCTGTAAAGTTTAAATATGTTTAATATATATAGGGAAAGGCGTATTGAAGAATGAGTGGGTGTATAAGTGTCTGAATGGATGATTTAGTAGGTGCGTGACTAACTCAATAAGTGAGTGATTAAACGTATCTTACTGAATGCATGGGTTAGTGACTAAACTGGGTGAATGTCTGTATCCGTCTGTCTGTTGCTGTGTAAGTGGCTGCATGGGTTTGTGAATAGCTACATGAGTGTCTATATGAGTTATTGATTGGTTGTCTGGGTATCTGTATGGGTGCCTGAGTGTTTGTGTGGGTGGGGTGTGTGCGACTCTGTGCATAGATGTGTGAGTGGGTGATTCACTGGGTGGATGGTTTCAAGAGTGCATCTGTGATAGACTGTATGGGTGGGTAAGTGTGTGTAAGAGTGTTAGTGAGTGAATGTACGTCCCAGTGGTACATGTGTGAGTAACTACATATGTGAAAGGCAGTATATATGTGTGTTGGAGTATATAAATAGCTATAAGCGAGAGTGTGTGATTGTGAGAGACTGTATGGATGAGTGTGTGCTTGTATCAGAGATTGTATAAGAGCATAAGAATGTGCTAGTATTTGTATGAGTAAGTGAGCTGGTGTGTGTATAACTGTATAGGTGAGTAAATTGGTGTGTGCTTAATTTTTTGCATGACTGACTAGGTGTGTGAGTACCTCTATGGATGAGTGGCGGTGTGTGAGTGTTTATATAGGTGTATGAGTGCATATGATAGTCCTGTACTGAGTGACTGTAAGTATGAGTGACTGTACGGGTGAGTGAGTGGATGTGTGTGTAGACCTAAGAATCAGTGAGTGGGTATGTAGTTTTTGGTGTTGGAGTGTCTATGGTTTTGAGAATGGCAGTCTGTAATTTAGAGTGGGTGTATCAAAAGTTATATTAGGGTGTGAGAAGATGCATCAAATTATCACATGGATGATGTCATCAGTGATGTCATTTGAGATGTCATCAGTGATGTCATGAGTGATGTCACTGACCATGTCATGAGTGATGTAATATGTGACGTCATCAGCAGTGCATTGCGGGGGCGCGAGTTATAGTTACCTGAACTAACTATAACTGGGGAATTTCACGGGCTTTGTACGAGTGCAATGTCCAACTTAACTATAACTGTCCCTAAAACCTATGGTTTTTTCAGTGAATTTGTAAGGTTTTTTAAATGCTAATTTCTAACTATAACGTGCCTGAAACCTATGGTTTTTTCAGTGAATTTCAAAGGTTTTTTTAAATGCTAATTCCTAACTATAACATGTCTGAAACCTATGGTTTTTTTCAGTGAATTTCAAAGGTTTTGTAAATGACAATTTTTAAATGTATTAATTGTTATATTTATTTTTTTGATACTGATTTACTACATTTTTTTAAACTATTTATTTTTAGATATTTTATTTTTTTAAATACATTGTAATTACATTATACATTACATGACAAAATATACTTTCTCAGAATGAATTACTTTAGTTTAAATACTTTGCAAATAGGCTAAAAAACTTTTAAGTACAGTAGTTACAGTTGTTGCAATGGGCAACACAATTTCAAACACAATGCAACATTGAGCTCAATGTGAATTTCAAGTTAAATGCAATTAGTTACTTTATGGATTACTTTTCTAACCACAGGACTGGATCCTAGATTCAGTCCTGGGACATCTCCTGTAAACAGTTGAGTAAAAGCGTTTTGGTTACAGTAGTGATTTTTAAGGAATATTATTGTATTTTAAAAGTTGACACTTAGAAACTTTTTCACATAGAATCACCAATGTTATCCTATGGGAGGAAATTCACTTAGCAGGTAAGTAGTGTTATCGTTACTTTTTCTTACTCAGTGGTGGATCCTGGATCCAGCACTGGTGCATCTCCTGTAAACAGTTGAAAGAATGCGTTTAAGTCATACAAGCGATTTTTAAGGAATATTTGTAGTTTGTGAAAATCGACACTTTGAAACTTTTCTGCTGAAAACCAGACAATGGATTCCTATGGAAGGAAATACAAGTTACTGGTAAGTACGGTTAGAATTACTTTTCAGGGTCAGTGCTGGGCTAAAAGATGCAGCACTGGGTTCTCTCCTGATAACAGGTGAGTAAATCGGAATTCGTAGTTCGGCTGATTTTAGAGGAATATTATAAAGTTCCAAAACTCCACACAGAAGAATTTCCAAGTGAAACCAGTCAATGTTAGCCTATGGAAGGAAATTCAAGTTACTGGTAAGTACGGTTAAAATTACTTTTCAGGATCAGTACTGGGCTCAAAGATGCAGCACTGAGGTCTCTCCTGATAACCGGTGAGTAAATCGGAATTCGTAGTTCGGCTGATTTTAGAGGAATATTTGTATGTTTCAAAAATCGACAAACTTTTTCAGCAAAAAGCAGGCAATGATATCCTATGGAAGGAAATTCAAGTTACTGGTAAGTACAGTTAAAATTACTTTTCAGGATCAGTACTGGGCTCAAAGATGCAGCACTGAGGTCTCTCCTGATAACAGGTGAGTAAATCGGAATTCGTAGTTAGGCTGATTTTAGAGGAATATTTGCACAATGGTGAAGGAAGGGGGTGGGGGCTGAAGTGACATGTCTGCAAACACGCCCTGTGGCGCGTTTTTAAGTTGGAGAATTAATTCCTCCTCAATCCCGAGGGTCCCTAGGGGCCAACTGGCCCACCAGATACCTCCAGTATGCGCCAGAGAGCTGCGTTGCAGAGAGGTGTTCAGAGGCCACGCCCCTTTTTACAACACTCTGCAACGCAGCTCCGTGGCGCTTACTGGAGGTACCTGGTGGGCTAGTTGGCCCCAAGGGACCCTCAGCATTGAAGAGGATTTAATTCCCCATCTTAAAACGCGCCACGGGGCCTGTTTGCACACATGTCACCTGAAGCCACGCCCCCTCCCTTCACCACTGTGCAAACACACCCTGTGGCGCGTTTTAAGTTGGGGGATTAAGTCCCCTTGAATACTGAGGGTCCCTGGAGTCCAACTAGCCCACCATGTACCTCCAAAAGCGCCACAGAGCTGCGTTGCAGAGAGGTGTAAAAGGGGCGTGGCCTCTGTACACCTCTCTGCAACGCAGCCCACTGGCGCATACCGGAGGTTCCTGGTGGGCTAGTTGGCCCCCAGGGACCCCCAGTATTCAAGGGGAATTACTTCCCCTTCTTAAAACGCACCAGGGGGCGCGTTTGCAGACTGCTGCAGGGAGGGGGCTGGGCCTCCAGCACGATGCCGTTTTTTTTTGTTTTTTTGTTGCTTTTTTCTGCCCAGGGGGTCCTTGTGGGACCCCCTGAGCAGACCTAGGGGGTCAGGGTGTTTCTACCCTGCCCCCTTTTTGCGCTTTGCGCACTTGTTTCTGTCCTCGGTTCTACCGAGGGACAAAATGGCTGCCAACACTTCCTGATTTGGAGTGTTGACAGCCACTTGACAACCAATTAGCATGCAGCTCGTGATCGGGAGGGTACGCGGACCCTACTCGGCCATAGATATATATGTGACTTTACTTTTGATTTTCTCAGGAACTACTGAACGGATTTACACCATTTAAGCAAAAGGCACGACACTGAACCAAGGGCTACCTCTTTGCCAAATTTGGTGTAATTCCGTTCAGCAGTTAGGGCTGTAGCCGCGATGAACGGTTCCTATGGAAAAATGAATGGGGAAAACGTGTTTTGGGACCCCCCTTTTTTCTCGGCCCCCGCTTGACGAATCACCCCGAGACTTTCAGGATATGAGCGGACCGGAGCGCCCCAACAAGTTGGAAGCTTTAGCGAAGATTCGTCAACCGGCGCCAACGTTATTTCAAATAGAATGTTGCGGATTTCCTATGGAAAATAGGTTCTAACTATAACTATCTACTGGCGACCGCCAGTAGATAATATAAATCTACCCCCAGCATGACCTCCCACACTACACAAACACCACTGCACTACCCTAAACCCTAAAACACTACCCCCAGTACGACCCCCTACACTACCCAAACACCACTGCACTACCCTAAACCCTAAAACACGACCCCGTACACTACACAAACACAACTGCACTACCCTAAAACACTACCCACAGCATGACCCCCACACTACACAAACACCACTGCACTACCCTAAACCCTAAAACACTACCCCTACACTACACAAACACCACTGCCCTGCCCTAAAACACAACCCCCAGCATGACCCCCTACACTACACAATCACCACTGCACTACCCTAAACCCCCTACACTATACAAACACCACTGCATTACTCTAAACCCTAAAACACTACCCCCAGCACGACCCCCTCACAACACAAACACCACTGCACTACCCTAAACCTTAAAACACTACCCCCAGCACTACCCCTACACTACCCAAACACCACTGCCATACGCTAAACCCTAAAACACTACCCCCAGCATGAACCCCTACACTACCCAAACACCACTGCACTACCCTAAACCTTAAAACACTACCCCCAGCACTACCCACTACACAAACACCACTGCACTACCCTAAAACACTACCCCAGCACGACTCCCTATGCTACCCAAACACCACTGCACTACCCTAAACCCTAAATCTACCCACGACCCCCTACACTACCCAAACACCACTGCACTACCCTAAACCATAAAACACTACCCCCAGCATGACCCCCTACACTACACAAACACCACTGCACTACCCTAAAACACTAACCCAGCACGACCCCCTACACTACCCATACACCACTGCACTACCCTAAAGCCTAAAACACTACCCCCAGCACGACCCTCTACACTACTGCACTACCCTAAACCACTACCCCCAGCACGACCCCCTACACTACCCAAACACCACTGCACTACCCTAAACCCTAAAACACTACCCCCAGCACGACCCCCTACACCACCCAAACACCACTGCACTACCCTAAACCCTAGAAAAGAAACCCCCACCCCATGCCCAATCCCCCTTACCTCTCACTCCTCGTGGTTCCTCTCTCCTCGTGGTTCCTGCTTCACGTCGTCTCTGAGGGGCGGTGCACGTCGTTGTGAGGAAACGGAACAGCCTCTGTTTCCTTACAACGACATGGATCGTCTACATGTTTTTAGAACGCATGGTCATTTACCATACATACCTTTACAACAAAATTTGTTGTAAAGGCATGTGTGGTAAATGACCATGCGTTCTAAAAAATGCGTAGTAATGACTTTGTGATGTACAACGCATGCGTGGTAATGCATGCGTTGTAATGGTATCGCAAAGTAAAAAAGTCGTTGTAACGGCTGTTTACCGATCGAAGCTGGCCCCTGTTCTTCAGTGAGACGTTTATTTGATTAATTTGGAGGAAGGACTGTTTTTTTTTTTTTACCGAAAAGTGCATTCCCGGCTGTTGTATTGTGAAAGTGTCCGCGTGGCCTGGTTTCACTTCCGGTGAGAGAGTGGAAGAGTCTGTTTGGATCTAAAGGAGTTCTGTTGTTGGACGGGGCCGGCGCGACATGTCATCAGAAAACATAGCTAATGGAAAGCGTCCTCCCTGAAGTGTGGAGCAGTGCCATGAGAGGTCAACGAGTGTGCGTCCCACCGCAGTATGACCGTACCGCGTGACCCATGTGCCACCTCCAGGGTACGGGAGGCAGAAGCGGCATCGCAGGTCCTCTTGAAGACCGTTGTAGCACTAATTCTACATTTTGGTACTAGGGCATTTTAACTTCGTTGTTCCTGCCAGATACAAAGAGAAGATCCTGTGTTATTCAGTGCTCTCGTTACCTTTTTTGTGGGTTGTGGTGCTTGTCACTTCGCTGCCCCGCCGGTGCACACGACTGGGCACCCCACCTCGTGTGCCATCTGCAGGGCCTCTGCCCTCGGATCACTGGTTTCGGTTTCTGGAGTGGCAACATAAACAGTTGCTCCCAAAGGACTAGCCTGAACACTTAGGTGAATATCCCCTGCACTAGCATTCCACGAAAATTCTTTCCTAGTTCTCCCACGTCAACGAGGACGTCATAATAGCACGGTTCCGCTCGCGACACCGTATGACGTCATCGGAGCCATAAGAGAACCTCGTCGGCGTGCTGACGTCAGTTCCACCCATTTTTTCCGTGCCACCGAGGCAAACAGGGGACCGAGACATTTTCACATGTATACATAGTATAATAAATATATATATATATATTCACTGAAAAAACCATAGGTTTCAGGCACGTTATAGTTTGAAATTAGCATTTAAAAAACCTTAGAAATTCACTGAAAAAAACCATAGGTTTCAGGCACGTTATAGTTAGAAATTAGCATTTAAAAAACCTTAGAAATTCACTGAAAAAACCATAGGTTTCAGGGGCGTTATAGTTAGTTGGACATTTCACTCGTACATCACCATAGAAATTCCCCCGTTATAGTTAGTTCAGCTAACTATAACTCGCGCGCCCGCAATGCATTGCTGATGACGTCACATATTACATCACTCATGACATGGTCAGTGACATCACTCATGACATCACTCATGACATCACTGATGACATCATCCAGTGAATGTGTGTTTTTCTGAAAATTAAATATGTTTTATATATGTATATCTCAAGGTCGATGGAAGAATAAATGGGTATATAAGTGTCTAAATTGATGATTTTGTTTTGTAAAATTGATTGTATAACTGACTAAGTGTATCTTAGTGAATACATGGGTTAGTGAGTAATGTTTAAATATGAAAATATCTGTGTCAGTCTCTCACTTTGTGTATAAGTGGCTGCATGGGTTGGTGAGTAGCTACATGAGTGTTTATGGGTTATTAGTTGGTTTTTTGAGTATCAGTATGAGTGTCTGTATGGTTCGGTGGGGGGTATTACTTAGTGCATAGATGCATGAATGAGTGACTCACTGTTTGTATGTGTTGAAGACAGCATGTGTGCAGGACTGTATAGGTGGATGAGTATGTGTATGGGTGTGTTAGTGAGTGATTGACTGTCTCAATAGTGTCTTTATGAGTAACTACATATGTTTTAAACTAGTATATGTGAGTATTGGTGTATATAAGTGAGTATATGTGAGAGTGAGAGATTGGAAGAGTTCTTGTACAAATAAGTAGGTGTTTCTATAAGTGATTGTTTAAGAGAGTAAGTATGTGTAAGTTTCTGTAGAAGTAAGTGTGGTAGTGTGTGTATAACTGTATATGCAAGTAAATGGATGTTTGATACTTTGTTTGCATGTGTGACTATGTCTGTGAGTAACTCTATGGATGAGTGGCGGTGTGTAACAGGATGTATAGGTGTATGAGTACATATGATGAGTGAGTACATGTATGAGTGACTGTATAGGGACTGTTGGTGAATGAGTGGATGTGTGTGTAGATCTTGGAATTACTGAATAGGTGTGTTGTAACTGGTATTGGTATGTCCATTGTTTTGAAAATGTTAGTTTGTATTTTTGAGTGTGTGTATCAAAGGTTATATTAGGGTGAGAGGAGGTCTGCCACTCTATCACAAGGATGATGTCATCAGTGATGTCATTTGAGATGTCATGAGTGATGTCACTGACCATGTCATGAGTGATGTAATATGTGACGTCATCAGCAGTGCATTGCGGAGCGCGCGAGTTATAGTTAGCTGAACTAACTATAACGGGGGAATTTCTATGGTTTTGTACGAGTGAAATGTCCAACTAACTATAACGCCCCTGAAACCTATGGTTTTTTCAGTGAATATATATATAATTATTATATGTTATTATACACACTCACACAAAATAATATACAGCAGTGACCGTGTTCTCTAGAATGTGTGTACGCAGCTCCGAACAGACTCCTGTTAAAGCACACATTCTCCAGTCAAAATATGCCTCGTAGCATTCTAGGTCACAAAAACGTCTTGTATGTTCTTTAGTCTTTTATTATGATATTTAATTAAACCCCTTTTGTTATGTAGAAATATTCAAATGTAGGTACACCATAATGTTGACGTGTGTTGGTCTGAAACTAAATCACTTTTACTTCAGTAATAATCTTATATTATTCTTCACATTCAGTGACTGTAACAGGGTAGACAACAAGATAGGATGATTTTAAAAACACATATAAAATACTTCTGTAGCTTGCCCATAAAGGTCATTAAAGAAAGACATATTTGTGTAAATATTTGATTCTGTTTCACTTTTTGAAAAGGCCACAATAGTAAAAATTTGATGTCTAAACCATGGGAATTTGTTTCTTTGCAACAGACTTAACTCAATAAACTGACTTTTGCAACACAACATGCAACTTGTGTGAATCGGAAAAGTCATTTAGTATTGCCATCAGCGGGGACCTCTTCAGTTTAAATCCTACAACAAGCTGCGTGATTTCTTCCAAGACACCTGGTGATCTTTTGCAGCCGTGCTATATATGTGAGAGTGTTCCAAGTCTTATTCCTCCTCCCTCCAACAAAAATTGGAACTATTTAAAGAATTGATTTATAAGTGCAAGAGAAATTTCAACCTCTGATGTGTCCAGCAACGGGTTCTGGTTTGGTTATATAGTGCGTTTGGACAGATGGAATTGTTTTTGGGTTCCTAAAGCCTGTATTTTCCTCAGTGGAGAAAGAGGGTTACATTTAATTTGATTGCTGAAGAGACCATGAGCGTGGGCTCCCTTTCTCAGCTTTTGGTAGCGAGTTCCGAGTTTTTGCATTTTGGCTAGAAAATGCTGTCTCCAGTTGCACCTTATGTTCTTTGACTGCTGAACAGAAGGCTCTGAGGTAGAGGGCAAAGAAAGATAAGGGTTATAGTGCTTGAATCTATGGGATCAGAGAGAACAAGAGGGTCAATGTCCTAAACAAGGTTTTAAGTGCAATATGATGATTTCACAATATATAGATCGTCAGCCTGTGCAGCACTGTCGAGAAAAGGGTAACGTTTCTGATGTCATGACGGAGCGGGAATACGTCGTGAGGTCTGTACTCCTTCTTTTTTTTTTTTTTTTTGAAGAATGTGGAATTGTTTAACTATGATTGCTTTTCATCCTATCCCTTCCTCCCAGGTTTGCCAAGACAATCCATCTTCTACTCACTGAGGGCCTCTTCTGTATTGGGTGAGAGCAGCCGAGCAGACCGAACCAACAGCCTAAGTAAGCATAAAACAGTAGCACTGGTCATTCTGATGTCCATTTCATGAAACACGATATCATTTCTTCGAGCCTAGACCTCTTGAAATTAATGTTTGCCAATTTATGCCGAAAACTTTGTTTAGCATGGTTTTTAAAACTGTGGCCGATAGCAACATTATAACGTAGTGTTTAAAAAAAAATTGAAATACCATTTGTTTCCTTTGTCTTCCTTATGTTAGCCCAGGCCACTTTAAAGTTTTAAACAAAGCTTTCTTCCAACTGATTCTCCATGCATAGTACTACATGTCACCAGTGGCTTTTCAGATGCTTGGATTATCTGTTTACTGTAGAGAGAGAGTGCAACCATGTGGACACACAAAAGGCAATTGGTAGGAGAGTGTGAGTTATTAGAGACAAATTTAATCTTGGGTGGAAAATGTGACAGTCCATGTAAGGAACACCTAGTACACAATGTGTCTCTTCTTATTGATTATGACTTTCTTTAATACGTCAGATACGTTCTTACCCACATCTCTTCTCTGAGCAACGCGACACTTATAAATGCATTCACTATTAAAGTCCATGTCTCATAGCTAAAGTGCTGTATCAAAGTTTACTCCAGTCCTTGAAGGGTTACAACACCACTACTCATTGACTCCTATTTCTCATTCAGTTACTGGTCTCTCTTCCACCAATCCAATTGTACTAAGGAATTACTCTTACCTTAGAGGTTCTGCTTTTAGTGTGAAAATGTTGGACTGTGTTCTGTCTGAGAGAATAGGTGGTAGACCCAGTGACTATGATGGCCGTAGAGTTGTCTCCAACTCCTATTTAACCATGCATTTGCAGTGAGCCAAACCTGTGTAGTCAGAATTTAGGTGAAAGCTCAAGCATTCAGAAGCTCTTCTCCATTCTGGAGCATTCAAAAGTGGTCCTCCGAATTTTTTAGGATAGTGATAGATAGGGGTAAAGCCATAGACTGATTAGTGGAGCAGTAGGTAGACAAATGGGCTCGGCTAAGTGGCTAGATGGGCTATTTCTGAAA
Organism: Calotriton arnoldi; assembly: GCA_963921515.1. Taxonomy (NCBI): domain Eukaryota; kingdom Metazoa; phylum Chordata; class Amphibia; order Caudata; family Salamandridae; genus Calotriton; species Calotriton arnoldi. The sequence goes on along the minus strand of CAWUFW010008327.1, from coordinate 478,169 downwards.
TACCTTTATAGAACTTGCCTTCGTATTCAAACAGGCCAGTGGAAGGATGTAGTTTTGTACAGCTACAAGGCAATTTTGACTTGTGTACATTTGCACATGGTATAATATTTTAATTTGTATTCTTGGTGGCTCTGACATACTAGAGGTAATTTTTGACAGATTGATCTCCCATGATATAGGGATGGAATTCATGGCACAATTCTAGTCCATGCATATTGTGTATGGCGCAAAGGAGGTCATTTTGGACATGGGACACCATAGCACATGGGGACAACCCCTAGGGAGCGTTGGTTTTTTCGTTTGGCACGCCATAAAGAACTTGATTATTTAATGAGCACCCCTTCAAAGCCCATGGCTTTTGAGCAAATTTATGTGAAATTATTCTGTAAAATGTCATATTTGACCAATTTTTCATGATTTTCTTAGGGGGAGAAACCCCGAACCATCCTAGCAGAGGTTGGGTTCACTCGCTTCATTCTGTACAGTAATGGGTTGTAGTTCGCCCCACCACTTACAAAGATCATGTCAGAAACCTAATAGACATTTGCCTGTGCTATTCTATTAATCGTACATTTATTATGGAACTTCAGCAATGGTTACTGTCATGTCTTTAGGATTAAGGTTGTGTCACTACTTCTTGGGAAGATTCAGTGTCGAAGATAATATGGTGTCACTTCCCGTGATGTCATTAAGTTCAAAGGGTGTGTAATGTCACTCCCACTACCCCTGACGTTTAGTGAATCATAGTCCATGTTCTTGGCACAATAAATAAAGTAAACAAGCATTGGCATAGCCAATAGGTCTCGCTTTTGGGACCTTTAAAAGTATTTAGTTATGCAGCATAATATCCTTGGTGCAACAACATTAACTGTTGCATGGTTAAACACTTATAAGGCCCCAAAGGCGAGACCTATTGGCTATGCTAATGCTTGAGGTGGTGTTGATGTGGTGCTTAGTGATGCTGTGGTGGTGCTGAGTGGTGTTGTGGTGGTGCTTAGTGATGCTGTTGTGGTACTTAGTGGTGCTGTGGTGGTGGTGCTTAGTGATGCTGAGGTCATGTTTAGTGGTGCTGAGTGATGCTGTGGTGGTGTGGTGGTGCTGAGTGGTGCTGTGGTGGTGCTTAGTGATGCTGTTGTGGTACTTAGTGATGCTGTGGTGGTGGTGCTTATTGATGGTGAGGTGGTGTTGAGTTGTGTTGTGGTGGTGCTTGGTGATGCTGAGGTGGTGCTTAGTGGTGCTGTGGTGGTGCTGAGTGATTCTGTGGTGGTGCTGAGTGATTCTGTGGTGGTGCTGAGTGATTCTGTGGTGGTGCTGAGTGATTCTGTGGTGGTGCTGAGTTGTGTTGTGGTGCTTAGTGATGCTGAGGCTGTGTTGAGTTGTGTTGAGGTGGTGCTGAGTGATGCTGTGGTGGTGCTTTAGTGATGTTGTGCTTTAGTGATGCTGAGGTGGTGTTTAGTGATGCTGAGGTGGTGTTTAGTGATGCTGAGGTGGTGTTTAGTGATGCTGAGGTGGTGCTTAGTGATGCTGAGGTGGTGCTTAGTGATGCTGTGGTGGTGCTGAGTGATGCTGTGGTGGTGCTGAGTGATGCTGTGGTGGTGCTGAGTGATGCTGTGGTGATGCTGTGGTGGTGCTGAGTGATGCTTAGACGAGTTTTGAATTTAATCTGTACATCCCCCTGTGTAGATAATTACACTCTAGGCACAGATAGATATGCATTATGCTGCCTTCTGCACAGCGACAAGCATGTGCAAGGCTGAGCGAGAAGGGGAAGATGTTTGACAGACTATGTACTTAGCAAGACTTTAAAATGAATGCATTTAAGCAGAGACAAACCTAGCCCATTGTATTGGCTTGTTGACTGTTTAACTCTTTGCTGTAAGCGTCCGTGGTGGCCTCCTCGTCTGCTGACAAAACACAGGCAGATGCAGTGGTGACGTGATGTGTGGTGGGGGAGGGGGCATTAAAGCGCTTGTCCGAGCGAGAGGAAAGCCAGATGGCGCCTCTGAGAAGGGAGGGGGTAGTGCGCGCAGTGTCTGTAAAACAGGAACATGTGTAGACTCTGCTTCGGCTTCCTTTAATTCAAAAGATACATAGCCTTTTGCACCATTGCGCTTCTCTAATGCAAAGAAAGAAAATGAGCAATGTAAAAACTCCTCGTCTGCTGACAAAACACAGGCAAATGCAGATGCAGTGGTGACGTGATCTGTTCCTTTAATTCAAAAGATACATTGCCTTTTGCACCATTGCGCTTCTCTGATGCAAAGAAAGAAAATGAGCAATGTAAAAACTCCTCGTCTGCTGACAAAACACAGGCAAATGCAGATGCAATGGTGACGTGATCTGTGGTGGGGGAGGGGGCATTAAAGCGCTTGTCCGAGCGAGAGGAAAGCCAGATGGCGCCTCTGAGAAGGGAGGGGTTAGTGTGCGCAGAGGAGCCATTAGAGAACACCCAGATGGCAGCTGCGCGTGTGCACGCCATCGTGAACGCAAGCTGGAGGCCAGCAAAAGCCTCTCTGGTAGCACTTCAAAAACCCACTTACTAAATGTCTCTGCCAGAGCAGCGCTAAGCGCTGGCTCAGGCGAGACCTAAAAAATGGCTTATTATTTTCTTAAAGAGTAAGAACAATCATTCTGTGATGGCTTCTGTGCCTGTAGTGCGGCAGACATCTTAAGAGACAACCTGGCTTTTCCATTGCTTGAGGTTTTTTATTTTTTTGTGTTTTCCCTTTATTTTTTCAATTTATTACTTTTCCTTCATTAGTACAACATGTACCTTGAATGGCATTTTATTAACTACATTTTTCTTGCAGGGATTACAATTAAATCCTAAGCATTAAATAGTTCCGCCCATGCTCCGTATTGTTGAGCTTTTATGTAAGCGATATAAAATAACACCCTTTTCTGCGTTTAAAGAAGAACTAGTTTTAAAAATCAAATATATTTTTAGAAGACCATCTTTTTTGATTCGTCCTTTTTTTTTTTGTCAACTTTCTGAAGTGGAAATTAAAGACCTCTTATGTGCAGGTCATCTTGCCTTCTATACATTTTTATGAAGTTCTGATAAGAGAACTCTCCTTGGGCGTATGGCTTGACTTCTCTGATTTTAATTATAAACATGTTGGTTGCATGCGTGGCTTTATATACTCATGCTCTGTATACTGCTGCATTCTAGAATAGGGCCCGGACATTTGCAAAGTGTTTTTTTTTTGTTTTCTAAAGAATTCTTAAATCCCAAGAACCTTGTGATTCCCCTCCTTAGTTCACAATGCACCAGTTTCATGTGGTCTTGTCTTTATATTCAGGTGGCAAGAACAGTCAGAGGCTGCATGGAGTGTTTATAGTGATACAGCTTGTACAAGAGTTCAACCAATGGTCATAAAGCTACTACCAGACAGGATGTTGCTTTAGATATTTTGGGTCCAGTAGCCACTAACATGGGTCAACAATCTGTCATAGTTCTTATTGACCGGTATTCTAGGTGCCCTGAAATGTGCATTACCTATGGAATGCGTAATATGATCATCTTCTTGAGAGAGGTTTTCAGCAGAGAATGTCTAACAGATACAGTTCTTTCCGACAATAGTATTAAAATAGTTTCTTCTGAGGAGGAAAGGATTTTTTTGTTTGTTTAACAGAGAGAGAGGGATTACACAAGTGTGCTTTCTACCACTCAGAAGCCAATGGAATAGTAGAAAGATTTAACAGAGTACTTAAGCGATTCAGATTGTAAGAACAAGTGGTAAGGAGTGGAGAGCTTGGGTAATTGACTCACCAGCAATGTTGTCAATCAGGCAGTATTTGTATAGCGCAGCTTATCACCCCGGTATAGCCAGGTGCTCAGGTTTGAAGGCTATTCCTCGACGAGCCGGGTCTTGAGTCCCTTCCTGAAGTTAGAGAGTGATGGTGCGGTTTGGAGATGTAGGGGAGGTTGTTCTAGGACTTTACGGTGAAGTAGGAGAAGGAACGACCTCCACTGTGGCTTTGGCGGATGCAGGGGGCTTGGGCAAGGGAGACAGAGCGCAGATGTCTGGCAGGTTGGTGGAAAGTCTGGCGGTGGTTGATGTAGGCTGGTCCAAGGTTGTGGAGGGCTCTGTAGGTGTGGGTGAATAGTATAAACTGGCATCTCTTCTGGACGGGGAGCCAGTGTAGACTTCTGAGGTGGGGGGTGATGCTGGTCCATTTGGGGAGGTTGAGGATGAGTCTGGCTGTAGTGTTCTGGATAGTCTGTAGTCTCTTGAAGAGCTGGGTGGTGGTTTCTGCATAGAGAGCATTTCCGTTGTCCATTCGGCTGGTGACGAGGGCTTGAGTGATCGGTTTCCTGGTACTGAAGGGGATTCATCTGAAGAGCTTTTGGAGCATGTGGAGGGTGTGGAAGCTGGATGAAGATACTGCATTGTCCTGGTGCTTCATTGTGACTTTGGTGTCCATGATGATGCCGAGGTGGCAGGTGTGGTCTGAGTGTGTTGGTGTGGGTCCGAGTTCGGTAGGCCCACGGTGAGATGTTCCTCCTGAAGATCAGCACTTCGGTCTTATCCGAGTTCAGCTTTAGGCAGTTGGACCTCATCCAGTCGGTGGAGTTAGACATGGCGTTCTGGAAGTTGGATCTAGTGGTGGCGGGGTCTTTGATGAGGGAGAGGATGAGTTGGGTGTCGTCAGCGTAGGAGATGATGTTGAGTCTGTGTGTAGCAGAGTCATGTAGGCGTTGAACAAAATGGGGCTGAGGGAGAAGCCTTGTGGGACGCCGCAGATGATGATCTTTTTCTCGGAGGTGACGGGCGGTAAGGGACTCTGGGTTAGGCCGGAGAGGATGGAGGTGATCCACTTGAGGGCGCTTTCCTGGGCGCTGATGTGGTGGAGTCTTGTGATGAGGGTGTGGTGAGAAACGGTGTCAAAAGTGGCCGAGAGGTCGAGGAGGGTCAGGGCAGCTGTCTCCACCTCAGTCTAGGAGTTGATGTTGTCGGTCGCGGTGATCAAGGCGGTCTTGGTGCTGTGATTGGCGCGGAAACCGGACTGGGAGGTGTTAAGCAGGTTGTTTACTTCCAGGTGTTCAGTAAGCTGGCGATTGATAGCTTTTTCCAAGACTTTGGTGGGGAAGGGGAGTAAGGAGATGGGATGGTAATTCTTGAGTTTGCTGGGGTCAGTGGAGGACTTCTTTAGGAGGTATTTAACCTCGGCGTGTTTCCATGCGTTGGGGATGGTGGTCGTGGTGATGGAAGCGTTCAGGATGTCGGTGAGTGCAATGCTGATTTCCTTCTGTCCCAGGTTGAAGATGTGGTGGGTGGGAGCAGGGGTCCATTGGTGCACTGGAGTGGATCGAGGTCATGATGGCTGACGTGCTCGGTGTCGTAAGTGGTTTCCAGGTGGTGGTGGATGACGTCCGTGGATGTTAGGAAGTGGCTGAAGTCTGTGGGTTGGGGGTCGAAGTTGCAGTAGATGGTGGATATCTTGTTACAGAAGTAGTCTACCAGGGTGTCGCAAAGGACTTGGGAGGGGCTGATAGTGTTCTCAGTGACTGAAGGGCAGAACTTCTGACGATGATTTCCTTCGTGTGATTGAAGCTTGCTTCTATGCAGTTTGTTAGGGCCGTCTTCTTGTCTTGTTTGAGGGGAAGGTGTTAATCATTGAGGGCTGATTTGAGGGTGGAGAGGGCCATGAGATACCTGGTGGAACGCCATTGTCTCACTAGTCGCTTGCATTCTCATTTGATGGTCCGGAGTTTGGGGGTGAACCAACTGGTGTGCTTGCTGGACCTGTTGGCTATAGTGTCGGTGCTTTTGGAGATCCACTCGGAGAAGGTCTGGACGGCCTGCTCCAGGTGGCGGGTCTGGATGTGCTGAGAGCGGATGTCCACTGGGTATCAGTGATTTTGTTCCATCAGCGGTGGGGGGAGGGATGTTGGAGGGCTTGGTGGTGGACCCTGGAGAGCCTAGAACTGTAAATGGATGATGCTGTGGTCGGTCAATGTTAGGTCGATGACATTGCTGAACTTGACTCTGTCGCTGGCTGTGAAAATGGGGTCCAGTGTGTGTTCTGTGCTGTATGAAGGGCTGGTGATCAGCTGCATGAGGCTGATGTTGCTCATGCTTTCAACAAGGCAGGCAGAGTTGGTGTTGTTTGGGTCATCGAGGTTGAAGTTGAGGTCGCAGAGGAAGATGTAGTGTTTGAAGCCGATTGCTTGGGAGGGGCGCGATGAATTTGGAGATAGTGTTGCAGAAGCCAGGTTGGGGGCTCTGGGGGTCTGTAGGCGAGGGTTCATCTGTCTGATGGTTGTCTTTACATCCGTGTGGATTTGGAAGTTGAAATGTTCCATGATTGATGTGGTGTTGTCTTTGGTGGAGGAGAATTGGAGGGTGTCCTTGTGGTGATGCTTCCTCTGTGTTTGTTGATGTGGTCTCTGTGTATCATCTTGTAGCCGTGGGGCATTGCTGATACGATGCCAGGGTTAGAAGACTAGGTGAGCCAGATTTTGTAGCATCACGTCTAGTGTGAGGATGGTGATGGTGTCCCAGATATCTGTGGTATGTTTGCAGAGGGATCAGGCGCTGAGCAGCATGCACTGGAGCTGTTCCTGGGGTCAGAGGTTGGCTGTGTGGGAGAGGCACAGGTGTCTGTTGCAGGTAAAGCAGCGGCAGGCGTAGGGTCCCTCTGGTTCGCTCGGAGGTGATGCAACAGTTGTTGCAGCGTCGGCAGGGCTCGGAGTTCGGCGGCAGTGTAGCGATGTACAGTGGGAGGGCCAGGGTTCCTGGCGCTGGGTGGCAAGCGGCAGGGCTTTGGCAAAATGGTGGGAAGAAAGCGGCGGGGTCGGCTAACTAAAATGCTGGAAATTAAACTAAACCTGAAGCATATTTCATTTTTTCATTTCATTTCATTTGGTGGTTGTAAAACATAAAATGGAAGCCAACAAACATTCAGGTCACAAGGTGTCGAATTGTGAAAGAAGTGATGAAAGGGAGTCTGGCGAAAGTGGTGCAACAGTGAGAAGAAGCAACAGTGGTGAAGACTCCTAAACATTTACAAGATGAATGTTGCAATGTTCAATTACTTTGTAGATTCATTGAGTAGGAGTATGTCTCAACATGTTTTTAATTATGTATAGGGGTTTTAGAGTTTTCATTATATTAAGAGAGGTGTGTAGTATCTTGGTTATCATCATGAACTAAGTTATGAATGCTGGAAGATTTAGGTGGAATGCATTGGAATTTTATGTTCAGGCAAGAGTTGTGAGCCAAGCACACCAGATGCTGTCAGGTGGATGAGGTGTAATTTTCCCTATCTTGAAATTAGAAATACCTTTTCGAAATCTATGCATCTGGAGTTATCGTTGTCTACACATTCAGACAATTTCATTACACCCCCCCCAACCAGGAGAGGGTAGTTCCAAAGTCAGTTGCCTCTGTTTTTTTTCAGAAAGGCTGTCCTCTTACTGTAATACTGGTAATGAAGTTACTGAGGATGATGGACTCGTACATCGCCATAGTGCCAAATGCCAGGCTCCACGTTTCCACTCCAAGAGTTCCTCATGAGGCATTGGTTAAAGTGGGGGGAGGTTGGGAGGATCTAGTGTTGGTAAAGTCCATGGCTATGCATACACTCCCAGGGTGGAACAGCAAGATTGTGTGGCTTGGCAGGCCTTTATCTGACCCTTTTCTGCAGAGGACCATTACCATAGACGCTTCACCCACGGGATTGGGAGCCTACCTCAGCCAAATGACTGTGCAGGGCATCTGGACCCCAGAATGTCATGGGTGTCAAATCAACTTACTGGAATTACTAGCCATCCTTGTAGCGCGGAGAACTTTGATCAGGCTATTCAAGGGGAACATGTTATCTTAAAGATGGACAACATGACGACCATGAAATACATTCAGAAGCAGGGGAACCTACCCTCCCCAGTTGTCTTTACTGGCTGTTTGCTACCCCCGGAAATGCAAAATACCAAAGCCTCGCCTCCAGGTGCCAATTAGGCAATGCACAATTATTGAACTGGTTCAGTATATTTGCTTTTGCTTTTCATCCTCTCCTGCTTATTCTGTACGTGTTCAGGAAAATAAGGCAAAGATCCACGACCCTCAGTCTTATGGCGTCAATCTGGGCCGAGCAGCCCTGGTACTCTATGCTCCTGGAGAAGTTTGTCAGTCCTCATGGAAAGCTGTACTTTGGGCACAGATTTTTTTTTTAAGACTGGGTTGGAGGCCGATCCTTCCTGGCATTGGGACACAACCCCCACCCCAAGAGGCCAACAATCTTTGTGCACCCTCTGTGGCACAGAACCTAATTATCACAGCCATCCCTATGGCAAGTGAGAGGAAATTTGGATTCCTTTGGGCGAAGGGGTGATATATGGCACAGCATAGAGGGTGTAAACACCACAATTCTCGCTCCCTGAGGTTCAGAAAGTCTAGGACCCAGTGCCAAGACCGGCTGACTTCCACACCATTCCTTATTTGGACACCAATCCCTGGTGCCTTTTGGGTTTTCTGCCCCTTTTGCTGCTGGAAGGTAGGTGGTAAACTTTCTAATCTTCCCTTTAAATGGGAAGAAACATTGGGTTTTCTGGTGGGATGGGTGCTCTGGGCACAGTTAATTGTTTATTTTCTTGTTTCCGTTTTCAGCACGTGTTGTGTTTCACAGTAAGCCTTTAATTCTGCTGGACGACCTATTTGTTTATAATGTAAGAACAGTATAATGTTTATTTGACCCAAAAGAAAAACACAACCAGAGTCAAGGGGCTTCAGCACGGTGTCAAGATAGGCAAGCCCCAGACCCCATTCTATTTCTCACTACTTTTTCTCGGTAGTCTGGTGGGCGTTCATCCCCCTATCCTCGGGATGGTCTGATAGATGTAAATATCATAATCTGTCAAACCAGAGGGGGCTGAAAGCCCACCAGACTACCTTGGAAAACATGGGAGAAAAGAAATGGGAAGTGGTGCTGGACCATCATTGTGTATATATATCCCCCCCAACCCTAACCCAAACACAACTTCCCCACCCACACGCTATACCCTCCCACACACACAAAGTGGGGTACCATTTTTTATTGGGGAAGGGCTGGATGGTAACTTTTATCAATCCCTGCAGATTCTGAAACTGCCCAGCACAAACCTGTGAGAAAAATCTTTGATAATAGCTAAAGGTTTACATTGCAGGGCTTGCTGGGTAAGCCATGGTAGTGCAATGAAAGCCATGCCATGATGGAATTCTCTGGATGTATAGTTTTCCGAAATGTCTGGGGTTGGTATGTTTACTTGGATGCATGCCGACCTCTGGGCCCAAATTCTGCACCTACCCACATCCCCAGCCAGGCTGTAATTCTAAGGTAAAATCTTGATGATTCCATGTTCCAATTTAGGGCCCTGCCTGTCGCAGGTGATAAGCTCACCCAAACAATTGGGTTACATTTTTTATCAGGAGAATTGTGGGAACCCTCAGAGAAGGTCAAGAAAAGTCTGTGCTGTTAGCCAAAGTTTGACATTTGGAGACCTTTCCGGGAAAGAAAATTAGCAGAATGCAGGCAAACCACACCACCCTGTACTTCCTTGGGTGTCTACTTTTTATTAATATCTGGGGTTGGTATTTCTCCCTTGCTGCCTGCCAACTTTGGACCCAAATTCCACAGCTACCCACATCAATGAAATGATTCAGTGGCGAAAAATGTTAATGTGTCCGCATTACATTTATTGGGCTTTTCCTACTGTGGAAGATGGGCCCTCCACCACAAGTGGGGTACCAGATTATTTTGAGAGAATTGTCACTACAGAATATTAGAAAATTTGTTATCACCTATTGAATTTTATCCACTCAGGCTTTCAAATAGAAGTCGGTGTGCAAGAAAACAACAAATTTTGCAAAATGCGATCTAGATCACATAGGTAACCCCAAACTGAGTTGTGCAAATAAAGATCATTTTTTAACTCGGATTCTAGGACACAATTCAAAAAAGCATAACTATCCTTCATAACCATTTTTCATTAATTAAATTTTACCTTATGAATTGATGCATGGTTAGTACACAATGAAAAATCGTAAAATGCAGTTCGGATGATGGCTTTGGATAAAGCATATTTTTAGAGAACTGATATACATCCCTGCAATCGAAAGTGTCTGACGGTCATAACCGTATACTACTATGTAGATCAGCAATCGGGGCCAAAAAAATCAATAAATGAAAACATTGTCGCCTTCCTCTATTTTTATTCCCTAATGAGTTTCATTTGTTTCTGATTTCAACGATTACTTTCGCTGGGAAAACAATGGGAAATTTACACTAGTGGCTTCTTACTGAATTCAGAATTTTTGTCTACTTTTCAGAAATATACAGCTTTCTGGGTTCACTCGTGGGTTTCCCCTACAAACTGCAAGCAGGTAGAAACCAGAAAAATAGGAAATATTGACCACCACTTTGAAAATTGCAAAGCTGATACTCGGAAGAGAGTCATCTAAGCACAGCAAACCTTTTGTTGATACTGTTAAAAATACAAAAACACACTCACACTTTCATGCACAGATTTTTATTTTCTATTTTTATTTTTTTAAAGTACATTTTAGCTATTTTCTCTGTTAACTTCAGAGGAATCCACAAACCCAGAGTTCCTTTAGAAGACCCTACATGGAAGGAAAAAAAGAACGCACATTTGGCATGGATAACTGGGAAAAAAGTATGAAAGTTTATGCATGAACTACCTCAAATATATAAAAGGGCTTAGTACTGCTGGGGGAGAAGCCTCCACACTTATGTGGGTAAATACATTGGTTTAAAAGCCATTTGTTATAAGTGAGTTTTGATGGCCATTTGGTAAATATTTAAAAAATATACAGGTGTCCCTGAACACCACACCCTAAGAAACGTATAGAAAAATCTTGGGTGCAGACAGTGCACTTGTCAGCATGATTCCCCAAAAATTATGTTTTTGGATTTTAAAGGCAGTTTTTATAGTATTGGGTATTCAATTTCTCATGGTCTCCTAATGGATTACAAACTGTAAATAGCAAGCATCTTCCTTAAACACCGCTTCCCACTTAGATCTTTTGATACTGGCCTTAAATTTCTTTGAAAAAGATTCTGATATGTAAATAATTGTAGGATTTTGATAACAGTGCTATTGTTGAGTTTAGACAGGTATTACTGTCTCGCACAGGTGTGCTCCCTCCCAGTTCAAAGACTCAACAGGATTGGATGGAAGAGCGATCCCTTAGGTTACATCTCTGACAGTCTCAAGCCCCAGTCAGCAGTAATGATCATTGTTAGAAATGGGGGTCTCTAGTTGGCAATGGCTGGCCACTGTCCCAAGTAGGGACCCTTCTTCCTAAGTCAGAGTAAGAGGGCTACCCTCCTTGATACCCCTGCTCAACCCTGTGGTAACGTAGCACGAGCAGGTAGGCTTATCTCAGAGGCAGGGTGTGAAGCATTTATGACCATACACAGTAACACAGTGAGGAACACTACAGAGGGACACCACACAAGTAGTTATAAAAAATAAGTATCTTTATATAAAGGCAGATTTATCACAAGACCAATAACTGTAAAAGCCACAATACTGTCAAAAATAGGATAGCTGTTGAAGGGCTGTCAAAGATAGTTCAAAGGTTGCAAGAATAAGGTTCAAATTCAAGGCAGGGGTCTCTGCGCCCTTTCTCGTTCAGAGGTTGCAAAAATAAGGTTCAAATTCAAGGCAGTGGTCTCTGCGACCCTTTCTCTCATAAGACTGTCAAAAATAGGATGGCTGTTGAAGGACTGTCAAAAAATAGTTCAAAGGTTGCAAAAATAAGGTTCAAATTCAAAGCAGTGGTCTCTGCGACCCTTTCTCTCACAAAGTACCTGGGTTTAGTAGCAAAACCAACAAAATGTCGCAAAGAAGTGGTAGCGATGATTCTCGGCACGCGAGGCCGGCGATGCGTTGAAATCCTTGCCGCAAGGGAGGATGATGCGCCGATCTGCGTGATGCGTGCGGAGACACTGCGACCAACTTCTGCACGCTAGGCCGCCGATGCGATGACTTTCTTGCCGTGAGGGAGAAGTCGATGCGACGATCCTGTTGCGCTGTGCGATTGTGTTGCGATGCGAAGAGATGACGCTCCGCGAGGGAGCGACGAAATCCGGTGCAATGCGATGAAAATGGCGGACGCACGGCGTCCGCAAAGCGATGTCTTGAAGCGATGATTTCTTTAGGGGTTGCGAGCGCTCGGCGACAGCAGCGCAATGATTTTTCCAGCGCGTCTCAGCTGCAGCGGCTCGCAAAGAGGCGTTAGCGATGGTTTCGTGTTGCGAGCACCCAGCGGCAGCAGCGCGATGATTTTTCCAGCGCTCTCGGCTGCAGCGGCTCGCAAACGTGCGTTAGCGACGATTTCCAGCACTCTTTTCTCTGAAGCAAAACTAGAGGCCCTGGAACTCACAGGAGCCTCATCACCAGATAGCAATCCTCGCAGGGAGGAAGCAGGAGGTTGGTGGTGGAGTCAGATGTGCCTGAGACTCCAGCAGGAGGCTAGCTCTTTTCCTAGCCCTTGGGTAATTGCTGTAACAAAAATAAAAGTTCTCTCAAAAGTTCCTTTTCCTCTTCTTCAAGGTCCAGTGGTCACTGCTGCAGGCCAGTGCAAGAAACAACACACAAGCACAAGGACAGTCACTTCCTGCAGATTCCTCCAGTGGCACGGACAGAGTTTCCTCTCCAGATCCAAGAGCAATACAAATTGTAGGGGTTTGAGCACAGATATTTATACCCCAAAAGTCTTTGTTCTCAGAAGCTACAAGTCACTGAACCTAGCCAGAACCAGTTCTGCTCAGGCCTGGAGCACTTTGTTTACCAGGCTGCATCCTTCCTTTCAGAAAGAGGGGGTCTGCTAGCAGACACACAGTAGGAGGTGGAGCCAGCATTCACCTTGCCAGGCACAGCCCTATTCAGGTCAAGGAGCCACCCCTCCCCACACTCTAAATGCAGATCTCTCTATTCAACCCAGGTCTGACTCAGCCTGCCCTGCCCCTCTAAAACCAGACAGCCAATACACATAACATCAGAGCACACTGGAAGGCTTAGGCAAGAAAATACCTACTTTCTAAAAGTGGTATTTTCAAACACAGAATATAAAAATAAACTTCACTAAAAGATGTATTTTAATATTCTGAGCTCCGCATACTAAATTCGTTTTTCTACCATGTTCCTGGGGCCAGTTAGGACTATAGAATGTAATAGTCAAACTGCCCATTCTAGCCTATGAGGAACAGGTAGCCTTACAGTAGTGAAAAACGAAATGGGGTGTAATTCACTACCAGGACATGCTACACACACCAAGGCATGTCCTACCTTACACACACAATGCACCCTACCCTAGGGGCGACTTACAGGATGCCAAGGGGAAGGTTCAGGGGCTGGGAAGTGGGTGCACTTCACAGCCAAGATGGCAGTTCTGGACTGCACACAGACACTGCAGTGGCAGGTCTGAGACACACTTTACAAGCTGCTTCTGTGGGTGGCGCAAACCAGCGCTGCATGCCCACCAGCAGCATTTGGTTTACCAGCCCTGGGCACACACAGGCCACACTACTAGGGACTAACAGGTAAACCAAATAAGCCAATCAGGGATATACCAATTCACATAGACATATTTACCAAGGGAGAGCATATGCACTTTAGCACTGAACAGCAGTGGTAAAGTGCCCAGAGTCATAAAACCAACAGAAACAGGTCAGCAAAAATACAGGAGTCAGGCAAAAAGTTTAGGGGTGACCCTGCAAAAAGGGCCATTTCCAACAATCATAAAGTCAAAAGCTAACAATATAGATTACTAGCTGAAGAAGCAGTGAGAAGGCCTGAATATGTCCCCAGAAGTACAGCAAGGTCTGGGACCCATGGAAGGAGGCCCAGGACGTAATATAGGTGTGACCTAGGGTCATAATTTAACTCCCAGCCCCCCATATATCCCCGGGGAGAAATAAATCAGGGAGGGGTACCTGCATGGCCGACTGTGAGGTAGCTGCCCTGCTGCTGTGTCTCGAAACTGAATATGAGATGTACCAGATGCTAGGCTGTACGGTCACTGCTATACTGAAATGGCCCAATCAACTTCTTCGTATTATTATGGAAAATCTAGCAAAGAGTTATAGATTATGAAATACTTCAAAGTAAGTCTTGAAATTCAGCTATTCTTGCCCCCTAGTACCAGGAACATAGAAAGCATCAGCAGTTTGTCAGCTCAGCATGAATCATCACTGAAATAACAGCCGAACATATACTTTGTAAATGGCTCCTTTTCATTTTGTCCTTGCTGTCAAAGGCCACATTTCAACTTTTGGTAAATATCTGGCATGGCCGCTAGTTGTGAGAAAAGCTCATCTCATGGCAGGTGTGGCAGCTGGATCCCTATTTTATGCGAGGGGTGCCCATTCGGCCAGCTTGTACGCTCATTATTACACGGGTGACTGTCTTATCCCAGTGTTAGCCACTAGATGTTAAGGATGCCCACCTAATGCCAGTGTAGGTCCCAGATGAGGTTTGTCCACCACTTGATGTGGGGTGACTGCTTTAAAATGGCCATCCACATTATCTGTTAAGGGTCCCAGATATTGGGTGAGGGATACATTGGAGATACACCCACAATGAGATTAGATACGTTTGGTCTCTGCTCCTCTGCTTGGCCATAGTGGTGCTCCCACTGCAGTAGGCTCTACTATGGGAAGGTCTGGAGCCTTGTGTTGAAGTGTATTCATAGAAGTATTTCTTTTGGTGCAGTCCTCCAAAGGAGGACTGGGCCATTGAACAGCTGCACATTTGATCATCTTGTTAAAAACAAGTTGTTACAGGGTCAACAATCCTCAACTGACATCTACGAAACCAGTGATAAGATTTGAGAGATTTGAGGTCAGAGGTGAGTTACTGAGGAAAGGTGGTGGTGGGGGTGGGGGTAATGGTGGCCTCTTCAGTCTCACGATGCAGTGTCAAGTACATGAGGCAGAACACTAAGCATGAGAGAAATAAGTGGTTAGCGGTGTGCCCCTAGTTCGGTCAGTTGGGAGTGACGCACAAGTGTGCTCTATCAAATTCCCATACTTGTGCCGGGCATGGTAGAGCACTATAAAACCAAACTGAAAGTCTGCTTTTTTCTGTTGAAGTGTATGTTTATTTCAGAAAGTGTTATCCATACCTAGTGTCTTTTCTTAGTTCTAGGCACATTGATGACCTGTTTTCCTCATATGTTTAGAAAAGCTGATGGATATGCTAGGCCTTGGTGGAAGATGAGCGCATTAACAGCCTTTTTTTTCTTCTCCATACCCGCAGTTGCACCAAAGCCAGAGCCATCGAAGGAGATGGCTGTGATGACCCCAGCAATCCTAACAACGACCTCTCAGACGCCAGCAATTCTAACCACTGCGACTCATCTCACCTTCATTGCCGTGCCTGGGGCAACAGTAACAAAAGAGCGTGCAGTTGATGTGAGTAAGCAGGAAGTCATTGATCAGAAGCCCACTCCGGCGACATTGACAGCAGTGGAAGCGGACGCAGGCCCCTCCCTATCAGTAGGTACTCATGATGGGGATTCCGGTCCCTGCGATTCTCAGAGTTCTATGGTGTCCTCGCCAGCGGGCTCCGTGGGTCAGGTGACTACACAGGTGACCTCACAGCCAGACTGGGGGAATGAAGCCAGTTCTGACAAACATATTTCTACCATAGGTTCTGACCAGATTGAGGCTTTCAAATTCAAGATGGAAGAGGAAGATGAAGAGGAGATGCCTGGGAAAAGTGGCAGTCAGGAGATGGATATTGGATCTTTGCCCTCTGAGCCAGTGCCCCCTGCCTGGCAAGATAGTCAAGAGGAGTGGGAACAGCAGTCTGGATCACCCCCGCGCAGTGATACCGCCAGAGAGGATTCACTCCATTCACCAGCTTCACAAGAGGGCACCCGGACTCCAGCAACAGAGCATCCCCCTAGGGAAGGGTGCTCTTGTCTCCTGGAGGACAGGAGAACCATGTGGAGGACTAACATGCAGCGTCTCCTAGAACTGGAGGAGCAGTGGGACCAGCTCTACCACCAGGAGCTAGCGATGTGGGAGGAGGAAAGACTACAACAGCGAGAGCAGCGGGTGCAAGACCGGTTGCTCCAGCAGCAGCTGTTGGGTGTTCTGACAGACATCCGCGATGAACTGAAGCAGATTAGAGAGCAGCGAGCTGCTTCACAGGGAAACCACCTGTCTGACAGCCCTTCCCATAGTGGAGACCTTAACCAGGCGTGCTCGGTAGAAGCAAGCTCCCCAGAGTCTGTGGCGGCAGCACAGACCAATGGAGATTCTGCCCCTTGTTCACCCAAACCTACTGTGTCACGGGGCCGCACTGGCAGCACATCCTCTGCATCTTGGTCACCTAAATCAGTAACATCGCGGCGCCGTCCTGTCAGCACAGCCTCCGCTGCCTGGTCATTGAAATCATTTACTCCGCGGAGCAGTGGACGCCCACGGGGACGTCCACGCAAGTATCCTATCGAGGAATATGATGGTGGCGGACTCAGTTAAAAATTTTCTTTTTTTAACATTTGACAGAAGAGAACACAATTTATGCACAGAGATCAGGAGATGTTTTTAAAGTAATGCCTCCCACGTTCTAGAGAAGGCTAAATAAATAGAGAAGGTTTGAGGCTGGTACCATGGCCAGAGCTGGAGCATCCTTGTCCTCTGGTATTGTCCCCTTGACCACATTAGCTATGTTGTGCTGAAAGGTGGGTGATGGGTTAACACTGCTCATTATACGAGGCAAGACCTGGGGGCAGGTTGGATACAGTGTAAGCCCTTCAAAAGGTTCATGGCATAGTGATGCTTGGCACAGCTGGGCAGCTTCCAGGCCCCTGATCCCTTTTTTTGGAGTTTACTACTCAGTAGACCAAAGTCTTGTCAGATAGTGCTCCAAGTTGGAAGGGAGGCAGCGTATAGATCTGGCACGTCTGCTATACATAAGAATAGTGAGTTTGCCTGGAGCTGGGAACGATTGGTGCAGGCTTTTCTGGATCTGGTTCTGAGCAGACTGCATTCTCTCCATGAAAATTTGAATGATTTCTTAATTAAGTTAAATAGGCCTCAATGAATTTAAAATGGCTTATTTGAAATGAAGTGTCACAACTTTAGTTTTAATACTCTTGTACTGGTTCGTTATTCATAGATCCTCCCCTACAATGAATTTTACTTCTAGAACAGAGCCAGTATAGAAAGCTGATGCCCAGAATTCTCCAGGTGCCCATCACCTGACAGCAGAGGAGCTTGGCATCTGAACAATTTAAAGGGTATATATGCTGTGGACATTGTGCCTCAATCCTCTTACATTTTTAATGCAATAAAGAACATTTTAGAATATTTATTAAGGCTGGGTTACTTGTCTGTCTTCTAATTTTGCAGAGATCCGTCAGCCCATCGTCCTGTCCTTAACTATTGGTCTATCCTCTTTATTTTACACTCTTGGATTTCTGTATAGTTATGTATGCATCTTCTCTTGGTGTCTGGCTCCCTCCCTGTGTGCGCCCTCGAACAGTCATTGGTTTCTTAGGTGTGCATTATTTTGATGGCAGTAAACATGCAGCACAACAACGCTGTACAGAGTGGCAGATGTGTCCTGTAGAGAAGCTTATGCGTATCTGTTTTTGTAGGATTTCTTAGCTTTGCACAAGACATGGCTAGTATACTCTGCAAAATTCATGCACACTCCTTATGGGCAACTTATGATGAAAAGGAAAGCACTTAATTTGGTTCAGGGCATGTTTTTTTATCAAAGGCACATTATTAAAACATCTAACATGGAGCCCTATAGAAACTGTCATAGGAAGAAGAAACCAGTGTCAGTTATTTTGCTGTTGCAGCGTTTCTGAAAGGACAAAGGATGCCAGAGACAATCTTACAGATGAATAATGCCTGCAGGACTACCTCAGCTTTTTAGGTCTTGCTTTGTCCAAGACCCATTAATTTTTAGTAAACCTATGCATATAATATAATTACAGGGGCTTTCAGCCAACCCTCTTTATCCACTGGGCTGTTGTCATCCACACTTTTTTCTTCTGGCCACAACAGCATACAGCATGGGGGCAACAGGTCAGCCACTGCCTAACCGCACTGCGAGCAACAGCATTCAGTCCTTTCACAGGGAGCACATCCGCACACAATGTAGTTCTCTTCAGTGCTAGGGACTACTATAACATTTTGTGCTTTTTTCAACCAAAAAGGTATTTTTTTTTTTTTTTTTTGGTGAATGCTGCAGACCCGGCAGCTTGCACAACAGTAACGTTTTATCAAACCCATCTCAAAACGATCATTGACATTGCCAAAATTTTGGCAACCAGTGTCTGACCAATTGGCTTTGCCAGTGCATGTCCTTGCTTCTCAGCAGTACTTTAACGTATGAAGGGACACGTGGTTTGAGCCCTGGTGGCTGAGAAACAGACAATTTCCACAGCCCAAGAATGTTTTACACACCCCAGAATTCATCACCCAAACAGGAACTGGGATTCCCAAAGCTGGTGAATGGTGGTTGTGGGATCCAGTTCTAAGGGTGGTGAGTAGTTCCCATGAGTCTCTAAAATTGGTGTTCAAACCAGAGATGCCTTGGGTTACCAAACTTTGGGGGCACTTACATTGTGAACAGATGGTCACAGTTTACATTTTGAGTCGCAGTGGAACTGCAGCCTCTGCGGCACGCATTAGTTTCCATATGTAAATGGGATTTCTGGTTCAGAAGCACATGATATTTCATGAACAATGAAGTATAAACATAAATGAAATGAGTTTGAAATCATGGTGCTCAGTCTCTGCCCATGGGGCACTACGCCAAGGTCTGTCAAAAGAGGAAAAAACCCTTTTGTACTTCTTGAGCTTTTGAAGGAGTAACATTGTTGGAATACATACCTAAAAGATCATGTAACCCTTTGAGTGACTATGACAAAGCACACTTCCACCCCTCAGAGTTGTACTCCTTCCCCAGACTGAGAACAGTCTAAAGAAAATATCTGCTTTGGATCGAGGTACAGAAAAAAATGGGGGTGGGAGTGGATAAAGCTTATTCAGGAGGTATGTGGAGCAACCAAAACCTAGAACAATCTTGAAGATTAATGGAAGACAGGATCGGGATAGAGTACTCTGAGAAATGCCCAGTGTTACAATCTCCCAGTGAAGTCTTGGAGCCATCTCAGCTGGAGCTTTCAACGTTTTGCTCCTACAAGGCTTGAGGTCACTATGAGTAAAGTTTACAGTCTGTTGCGTGAACAAAGGATGCACACCAGTCAGGGTTTAACTTTAGAAATGTCAAATTAGTTTCTGATGCAAAGGAATAAGTAATAATCTGTAGCTATAATATAACTAACAATTAATGCATACGCCAAAATTTGACGTTAAGGACTGACATAATCATACAACATAATTTTCAAAGATTGCCTAACTTGGAATGGACTTTTATAGATTGCCCTCAGTATATTCCTCTGAGGAGAGTAGTCATTGAGGACATGAGGATTCAGTCTGGACTTTTAGTAGCCTGGGATGGAACTTTGGGCTTAGTGCACATCAAGTAGCTTTCTTGACTGAGCATCCATCTTTGGGTTGATTGTGATCTGTGACCCAGAATTGTGTGGGGCTTTCGTGCTGTCAGGGAGCTTGTAACGCATATGGGCCTCTACAAAGTCACGAATGGTACTGGTCATTCAGTGTGATTAAGCACCCCCACTCAGTTGTAGAATGTCTCCTGTAGGAACTCCACAACCTTGCAAAGCATATGCCTTTGGTTATGTTTGAGCAGCTTAGCTGTGAGGAACTTGTGGCTTATAGGTAGCTCAAATTCTCTAGCGGACCTCCACGCGGTTTTCCTGTTCTGTGACCCTTTTCAGGGTCTCCTGATCGGGGATTAGGTCCTCTCCACACAATGGTAGTATAGCTTCCTTTTAATTAGGAACCAGTCGCAATATCAGGGCTTCCTCCAGAGTGCTGGGCTTGTGCTAAGCCTTTCAAATGGAAAAGGGTACAGAAATAGCAATTTCCATTGCCTTGTTCCTTGCCAGATGCCCCTCTGCACTGATGATTTAGAGCAGCTTCAGATGTCCCGATTAATACGACCTAGATACTCGGTGGCAAGTATTTATCTTGTAGTAAGGGCACAGGTAGGAAACCAAGGGCAATCAAGTTGGTTTAGCAGGTAGAGAGCGTCTTCATACGCATTCTTACTAGACTTTGGCAAAGGAGAGTAAAGGGCAAATTGTGTATCAAAGTAGAAACTAGCCAGAGTCTTTCCTGTTTCCAGGGAACTTCGAGCACACAATAAAAGGCAAGCTTAAAAATGGCTGCATGAATGTTTATTACAGGGAATACTGACATTCTGCTTGACGATGCACACATATCAGGTAAGAGCTGCCAAGGAAGCAAAACCACATTGTCAGTCTTTGGTTTTCTAGAGTGCCCAGGCCTGGCACAGGGTGAATGAGAGTGTCCTAATTTTTCCAGATGTACCACAGGGTAATACAGAGAAACCCCTATGAGTAGCGTGGTGCAGAGACAGAATATGGAGTACAAAATATCGAGTTGCACAAATATCGAGTCATTAATATCGTGGGTCAGAAATATCGACAGCAAGAATATCGTGGTCAAGAATATCGACTTAAGGTAAGTAATATTGATTTTAAAAATATCGAAGTGTAATATCGTTTGCAAAAATATAGTTAAAAATGTTTTTTTATTATGTATTTTAGTAAATATTTTATATGTATGTGATGTATGTTTTTTTGTATAAGAATTGTTTGTATTTTTAATATGTGTTAAAGTTTTAGTAGTTAATAATTTTTTTTTTTATTTGGATTTTGCGCTTTTAGTTATGTAACGGGGTGTGGGTTTATAGGGGAATAGAGTGGGAAGTAATTTAATTATATTAAATCTATTAATTTTTTTAAATTTGAATTTTGCATTTTTAGTTCCATAGCAGGTTGTAGGTTTATAGGGGAATAGGGTGGAAGTAATTTAATTATATTAAATATATTGATTAATTTATATTTATTAATATTTTTAATTACGATGTTCTAGTGTTAAATGTGTAAAGTAGTTTATTATTTAATTAATAATTGGTTGTTAATTCGTTTTAATTAATTGGTAAATAATTATGGTAATTGTGTAATTAATTTTAGGTGTGTTGTGTTTTTTTTTAGGGTGGCAAGTAATTTATTTTTAATTGATGAATTATTAATTTGTTAATTACTTTTAATAAATTAATTGGTAATTAATTATGGTCATTGTGTAATTTTAGGTGTGTGTTGTGGTGTTTAAAGAAGTAAAGGGTGGGAAGTAATTTGTGTTTAATTTATATATAGTTAATTTTAATTATTTGATATTTATTTTGGGTAATTGTTTATTTTTTGTGTGTTTTTACTTTTAAAGGGCGAAAGGGTGGGTAGTAAATAAAATGTAATTATTTAATTAGTTGTTAGGAATCGTTTTTAATTTTAAAATAAGTTTTAATTGTGTTTTATTATTTTATAGTTTAATTTAGGTGTGTGTTGTGCATATTATAGTGTTAAAGTATGTGTAGTCAATTAATCTTAGTTTTTCTTAATATTTTTTTAATTCATTATTAATTATGTTAATTATGTAAATAAATGTATTTAAAAATGTTGAAGTGTTTTGTTATTGGTGTGGTGTTATAGGGTAGGAAATAAAATAAATAAATTTATGTTTTAATAAATTTTTTTGTTAGTAAATATTCTAGTTTAAAAGAATTATTTCGGGGCGTGGCCAGGCAAGATGGACAAACGGACGTGATCCGTCTCGGCTCCTGCTCCACGCTGGCAACTCGAGTATCAAGCGTCCCGTTTGAATGCGCCAAACTTG
The DNA here is from genome assembly GCA_963921515.1 of Calotriton arnoldi. NCBI lineage: Eukaryota > Metazoa > Chordata > Amphibia > Caudata > Salamandridae > Calotriton > Calotriton arnoldi. Next base: position 456,347 of record CAWUFW010008327.1, on the reverse strand, counting down.
CTCCTACCATGCCTGATCGGTCCCTGCACTGATAGCGGGGTCGCGGGAGCTCTACAGCGCTGCAGCTGCGAGGTGGCACACCGAATTGGAGACTGCCGGCCCGGACCGTGAACCTTCACAAAATGGCGGCCGCGTGAGAATACCAGCGGCGGTCACCGGCGGCGGGAGCTGCACCGTGGGGGACTGTCCCCGTCCCCACGATCCTGTCTGCGGGTCTGCATATGACCCGTATCCCCCATCTTGGGAGGCGACGAGAGTGCAATTGGTGCAATTAACCACAACCGATGCTCGGTGAGTCCCGCGAGCGGTGATGGGGGAACGCGCTAATGCAACTCCACTGATTATTGGGAGCTGTAGCCCTTAAAAGAAGATCAACGAGGGAATCCATTGTGCGCACTCTCAAGGGAGCTGTGATTCTTGTAGCCTACGAGGGACTCTCGGCGCTATGCGGCCCCGCGCCTTTTTTTCACGCCTGACCTTAAGATGGCACCCCATGCTCGAGTCATTAGCTGAATGACAGAGGGCGCGAACTGCTGGGGGGCTCCCTGCACCACCTGAAAGGAGACCGTACCTCCCCAGTGCGGCGACCCAATCCTATGAGCATCCCCCCGGGGACGGACTTGCATCCAGCAGTAGCCCTCTGCTGATGACGCTCTCCTCGTTGGGGCCCTCTTACCTTTGCTATATACCAGAAGAAGCTGCCTACCGTGAATAGAAAGACGCACGATTCTACATTGGTGCAGACCAACATTAAGGGTGTTCACCACAATCAGAAAGAGTTCCCCACTCCATCTAACGGCCTCTACTACCCACCACACGAAGGGCGCCGAGGAGCCCGCACCTATGCGACCAAAAAGGCCACCGCCGCCACCCAAGGTCACCAGTTTTTTTCCATCCTTCCGACAAGCGGCAGCCCTCTGATCAGGGAGAGCCTCAGTCAGACATGGCACTCACCAAGGACGACCTGCTGGCCTCATTACGCGACTTTAAGGCTGAGCTACGCGCTGAGTTGAACCAAGACATGAAAGCCGCCATCGACCAGCTTCGGACGGATTTATCCACACGCATGACTACGCTCCAGCAAGACGTCGACTCCGTAGGTACACGAGTGGTAGATCTGGAAACGCAAACCCAGGGACTGGAAAAACATACCATGGAGGCGCGTGAACAGCTACAGGACCTTCACCATCAACTCTACCTGGCCCAGCTAAAAACCGAAAACAGGGCCCGACGAGACAACATACGGATTCGCGACCTGGAGGAGAGAATGGAGGGGCCGGACCTCGAGGCCTTCCTCGAAGGCCTATTCGCCGAGATCGTTAGCCCGCGCCAGCTCAAGATTAAATTGGAGCGCACTCACTGAGTTGGAACGGCGACCAGTGGTGAGAAACGACAGACCCGGGACATAGTGGTTAAATTCCACTCCTTCAAGGTCAAAGAACTAGTCCTGCAGGAAGCTAGGAAGAAGGGAGATGTCTCATTCCAAGGCCACAAATGCACCCTATACCAGGATCTGGCGCCGGCAACTTTGAAACGAAGACTCCAGCTTCAGCCCCTCACAATGAAACTCCGGGAGGCACATGTGCGATATCGGTGGACGTATCCGTTTGGCCTCAACTTTGAACACGACAATAAACCGCGCCATGTCACTGAGCTCAACGAGGGCCTTAGTTTGCTAGGCCTTCCCTCAGCTGAGGAAGAGGCCCCGCCGGGACCGATGAGGGGTAAAGATGGCAGCACCATGAGAAGATCTCAATGGTCCACGAGTTTGAGGGGAGCGCATAAAGGACTGGAGGACCGATGGTTTCCGACCTAAACTCTACCTGATCACTGCGGGAGTGCACTCTCGCACCACGAGGACAGAACACGGCTTCCCTGAACAATGAGGACTGATGGTCAGTAACTGTAAGCACCCGGGTAAGGAGCACCCGCACAACTCTTAATGCTTATGTGAAGATGGCGTATTTTCTTGTTGAACACTCGAGGGAGGGAAGGAGGGGGCTGGGATTCTGGTGGTGGCACTACGCTCTTACGGACTGCAAGACGTATGGAGCAATCGCATGTCTACTATGGCTTTTTGTGGGGCTGTCATGTTCTCAACATGCATGCGGAAGGGGTACGGATGGGCGGGCATGGGAGGAGGGGATGAATTCCTATTGACAAGATGGTAATCACGATAGCGTCCTGGAACGTCTGGGGCCTTAACTCACCGCAGAAAAGGCAGAAAGTATGGAAATACCTCACGGATCACCATTTCGAAATAGTGGCGCTCCAAGAAACTCACCTCCAGAGGGCTGACTAAGGCTTAAACACAAACAATATCCCCTTATTTATAGATCTTCAGCACTTACCAAGCACTGGGGGGTGGTGCTCCTCTTCCACTCCTCCACGAAGTTTCAACCTCTAGATGTCCACTCAGATGAGGAAGGTAGGATGATCTTGGTTAAGGGAACCCTCAGGGGCACATTATGCACCTTTGTTGCTACATATGCACCTAAACACGGGCCAACCGAGCTTTCTGAAGCTACTGCTAGACAAAATAGACCGCTTTGCGGAAGGCCCTATAATTCTGATGGGGGAACTTTAATCTCACGTGACAACCGGACCTAGATAGCACTCAACCACACAGGGCTGACACGGGCTCCTTTACTGCAGACTTAAAGCAAAGAATGCTTGACTTAGGTCTCCGAGACGCATGGCGGTCCCAACACCCACAGACCAGAGACTATATGTTCTACTCTCATGTGCACCACACCTACTCCAGATTACATTATATTTTTATCACTCAACGATTACTGGGCACACTGCAGGAGGCTAAGATCTTTCCCCTTTCCCTCTCGGATCACTGCCCAGTAGCAATCTGCCTACAATGGGGCTTATCTCCCGCTACGAATCCTAAATGGTACTTCCCAGTTTCCCTGACACGTGACAGGGTACTCCGAACTGAGCTACGAGAAGCGATCACAGACTTTTTTAAAAACAATAGGCCGGAAGACACTTCCCCGAGCAATAATTGGGACACCTTTAAAGCGGTCCTACGGGGGAAATGTATTGAACTTAACTCCACCCTAAATAAACAACGGGCTCGGGAACGGGAGAACCTGGAGAAGGAACTAGAACAGGCAGAATTGGCACACAAAACCAAACCCTCTAGGGTTACCTTGCATCCCCTTACGGCTTTACGCGGCAAGTTAAAGGCCATCTACAACAATAGGGCAGAATACACCCTTTTAAAACTCCGCCATACCTCTTTCACATAGGGGAATAAAATAGGCCGGCACCTTGCGCGTCAATTACGGGAAAAACGCGAGAGGGAATATATTGGGGGCCTCCGTGATGGAAACGATGAGCTGATCCAAAGGGATGAGGATAAAGCTGACTGTTTTCGCTCCTTCTATGAATCATTGTACACCGCGGAGCTCAAAGACCCACTCCTGCAGGATAACTACCTTCGGGCTCTGCGGTTCCCTTGTGTCTCACAAGCCGTGAATGATCAACTCACGGCCCGATAACCATAGAAGAGGTAGGCGAGTCAATTGCAGCCCTTAAACTACACAAAGCACCGGGACCAGGCGGCCTTACAGCTCACTTTTACAAAACCTTTGCCCCCGACCTTATTCCCCATCTCACACGCCTATTCAATCAGATGGCGGAGCTGGGAGAGGTGACTCTTTCGATGGCCGATGCAGTCATCACGGTTATCCCGAAGTCAAGGAAGAATGCACAACTGTGCGCCTCTTACCGCCCTATAGCGCTCCTCAATTTAGACCCAGAGCTCTACTCCACTATCCTTGCGAACCGGATACAGGATTTAATGCCTGACTTAGTCCATCCCGATCAATCGGGCTTTATACAAGGCCGGCAAACACACGAAAACATCAGACGTACAGTGCATCTCATTGAAAAAGCCACCAAAAGAGAGATACCTGCGGTCTTGGTGGGTCTTGATGCCGAGAAGGCTTTTGATCGGGTAGATTGGGCATTTCTCTTCCACGTTCTTAAATCTTTCGGTTTTGCTGAAAAATTCATACGCATGATCCAGGCCAATTACACACGGCCCGCTCTCGGGTACAGGTTAACGGAGTGATGTTGGCCCCCTTCTCTCTTACGAGGGGCACACGGCAGGGATGCCCTTTGTCGCCCCTGCTCTTTGCACTAAGCATTGAGCCCTTTGCAATGTCCATTAGAAACAATCTGGCGATACTGGGGGTTCCCTTTGGGGGAGAGGACCACAAAATTTCACTTTTTGCAGACGATGTACTCCTCACACTTGCAGATCCGTCCCGATCCCTTCCAGCATTGGAAATTGAACTGGCCAAATTCGAAGTAGTAGCCGGATTTAAGGCTAATTTAGACACATCCTATGTGCTTAACCTCACATTGCCGGATGAGGAGGCACGGGCCCTCCAGGCTCAGTCCCCCTTGCAATGGACTAGCCGCTCTCTCCAGTATTTGGGAATCAAGCTAACCCCACGGGTGGAGGGGTTGTATAATGCCAATTTTCCGGCAGCCCTCCATCCATCAAATTGAAAAAAACCTCCAACGATGGAAGCCCCTATTAATTTCCTGGCTTGGCCGCATTCATGCAATTAAGATGACGCTGCTGCCCAAATTATTATATCTATTTCAAGCCCTACCTATCGAGCTTGAACCCACCTTTCTCCCTAAAATCAAATCATTATTTACACGATTCTTCTGGCAAAGGGGGAGGGCCCGCTCATCCTTTACAATTCTGCGACGCCCTAGAACTAAAGGAGGAGTGGGGTTGCCGGACATTGGGCTATACTACAAAGCTACCCAACTGCGAATTGTGACTGAATGGTTTAAAAAGGAATCAGGGAAGCATTGGCTCCATATAGATAGGGGAGTGGCAGGGACGACAATATGGGATCTAATTTGGAAAGCCAAGAAAGACCGACCAGCGAATGCGTACATTAGCACCCCCACCCGCACTGTTCTGAAAGTTTGGGACTCTGTGTCAGGGGGCGAGGGATGGACCACATTCCCCTCCCCGTACACCCCGATTCACTTTAACCCAGCCTTCCCTCCAGCTCTTCAGGAAGGCCCATTCAATGCCTGGAGAGAAGGAGGCTGCCTCATGCTTGACCATCTGTTCCACAACCACGATATCCTCACTTTTGATAGTTGCAGGAGGGATTTCCACTTACCACCAGAGGAACACTTTCATTACCTTCAACTTCGACACTGGGCACTTACCCCTCACGTACACGAACAAGCCACAAGGGAGAAGACAGGATTTGAGAAATATGTTAGAACGGTGGGCTCCATGAGAGGAGTGATCTCTTTTCTCTATAACTATTTGCTCTCCAACACACACACACAGCCCGACCGCGCTACATGGCTATGTGGGAGGGGATATTGCAACGCGATATTCAAGATAGCGAGTGGATGGCACTATGGTCCGATCTCTCAAAGTTCAATCCCTCCCTAGAACTTAGAGAAGCACACTTAAAAACCCTAATGGACTGGTACTTAGTTCCCTCCAAACTCAAACAAATTTTTCTGACCGCGACTGACCGCTGTTGGAGAGGCTGTGGGCTTTTAGGAGATTTCCAACATATCTGGTGGGACTGCCCCACCATACGTCCCTTTTGGGAAGAAATTCTTGCTCAAATCAAAACTGTACTGGGGTACCCCATACCGACCACCATGGAGGGAATCCTTTTAGGGCTTCGAGATCCATCCCTGGAACATCAGACTCGGGCTGATAAAGCCATTATGTGGACCTGTATAGGCGTTGCGAAGGTAACAATCGCGGCAGCCTGGAAGAAGTCGTCTGCTCCTTCCCTCCCTATATGGCACGCATGACTATGGAAACTCCTTTGCTTGGAAAGGATGGCGGATATATTCCACGACGATTACAAAAGCTTCGAATATAAATGGGGTCCCTTAGTTGCCTTCCTCACGAAGGGCCTGCCTTTAGAGGTGTGCCCCCCGTCGATTAGAGACATGCATCTCTTCCAATTCTAACGCACTACATCTTTGTCCATCCGCACATACAACGCTCTTATACAATGTCACCACCAACCACCTAGTTATTGGGGGGAGGGGGGAGGGTTAGGGAACTGGGGGTTCGTTAGGTCTAGTTGAATTAGATGACCTCTTTCCTAGGAATGCCTTCCCAGTTGGAAGGTCCGAATGTAAACCGGTCACGACCCGATGGTTCTCGACCACTTATTTGGGGGGCTATGGCATGCTGTGCCTGAGACTTTTCATGAAACTGTACGGCTCAATATAGACTCCCCTTCAGCAGACGGGCACAGCACTTTTCACACCAATGCCCTTCACCTGGCTATTTTGTGATGATGTGAATAGCATGCTATGATAATTATATTTTGGATGTTGTGACCCTAACGATGTCTTTTTTTTTTTTTACGAAATGCCAATAAATAAATATATGTTTGAAGAAAATAATTATTTCTTTGTAAATGTATTAATTGTTTTATATAATATTTGAAGGTTTTTGTTATATGTAATTAGTATTATAATGTGTTCTTTTTATATGCATAATATATATTTTTTAATTGTTTATTATTATTTTTTTAATTTGTAATATATATATTTTTTCTAAGTGTTTGAGTGCGAATAGTAATTTTTTTTTCTCCGCTATCCAACACTTTCCCTACTTTTGCATTCACTGGAGTGGGAATAGTTATTTTTACCCCTCCGCTATCCAGCACTTTTCCTACTGTTGCACGCACTGGAGTTGTAATAGTAATTTTTACCCCTCTGCTATCCAGCACTTTCCCTACTGTTGCACTCACTGGAGTGGGAATAGCAATTTTTATCTCTCCGCTATCCTGCACTTACCCTACTGTTGCACTCACTGGAGTTGGAATAGTCATTTTTACCTCTCTGCTATCCAACACTTTCCCTACTGTTGCTCTTACTGGAGTGGGAATAGTGATTTTTATCCCTCCGCTATCCAACACTTTCCCTACTGTTGCACTCACTGGAGTGGGACTAGTAATTTTTACCCCTCCACTATCCAACACTTTCCCTACTGTTGCACTCACTGGAGTGGGAATAATTTTTTTTACCCCTCCGTTATCCTACTGTTGCATTCAGTGGAATGGAAATGCTAATTTTTACCCCTGCGCTATCCAACATTTTCCCTATGTTGCACTCACTGGAGTGGGAATAGTAATTTTTGCCTATCCGCTAACACTTATCCTACTGTTGCACTCAGTGGAGTGGGAGTAGTAATTTTTACCCCTCCGCTATCCAACACTTTCCCTATTGCTCTTACTGGAGTGGGAATTGTAATTTTTACCCCTCGGCTATCCAACACTTTCCCTACTGTTGCACTCACTGGAGTGGGAATAGTAATTTTTTCCCCTCCGCTATCCAACACTTTCCCTACTGTTGCACTCACTGGAGTGGGAATAGTAATTTTTACCCCTCTGCTAGCCACCACTTTCCCTACTATTGCACTCACTGGAGTGGGAATAATTTGTGTTACTCTTCCGTTATCCAACATTTATCCTACTGTTGCATTCAGTGGAGTGGGAATACTAATTTTTACCCCTCCGTTATCCAACATTTTCCCTACTGTTGCACTCTTTGGAGTGGGAGTAGTAATTTTTGCCCATCCGCTATCCAACACTTTCCCTACTGTTGCACTCACTGGATTTGGAATAATAATTTTACCCCTCCCTATCCAGCACTTTCCCTACTGTTGCACTCACTGGAGTGGTAATAGTAATTTTTACCTCTCCGCTATCCTACACGTATCCTACTGTTTCACTCAGTGGAGTGGGAATAGTAATTCTTACCCCTCCGCTATCCAACACTTACCCTACTGTTGCACTCATTGGAGTTGGAATAGTAAATCTAATTATTTTGCTATCCAACACTTTTCCTAATGTTGCACTGATTGTATTTGGTAATTTAAGGTTAAATATTTTCTCATAGTTTAATGTTTTAATTCATTCTAGAATGTTTTTTTTAATAATTTAAATGATATATATATTTTATTTTTCTATAATGTTAAAGTTTTAAAATAAATGAAAGATAATAGTTTATTAATTATTAAAAAGTAAATATGTATATATATGTGTAAATCATTGTTTGTGTTTAATATTTTTTATTAAGTTTATTGGTAATATTTTGTAAAAATGTATATTAAATTTAATTTATTTCGTTAAAATTAATATTTAATAAATATTTTATTTTATATATAAATCGATATTTTTTACTTCTATATTTTTTACATCGGTATTTTAGATTCAATATTTTTGTACTTACCTGTGTAGGTATGGGAGTCGGTATTTTTGTGGTCTATATTTTTTTGGGATATTTTGAACGTCGGTATTTTATCAGTGAACCGAGTAGCGTCATGTCCACAAAGCAATGGGGTCCTCAATCTTAAGTAGCAGTAAGTCTTTCTTTGCAGCGGATGCTGTCTAATAAGGAGAAGTATTTGAGACTTTAGAGTGGGTAGTGAATGAAGGAATCGAGTTTTTGCGGACCAAGATAATTTTACTAGGGCTTGTAAGCTCTGAAACATACAGTTGAGTAATTACTTTTTTGTTTTTTTTGTTTATTGAATTTTCAATAAAGGAAAATAACAAAAAGCAGTCACAGTAGCATCCCGACATTTAACATACAGTGCAATCTGAGAGAGTATACAGAGCGTTTTCACATAATCCTGTAGGAGAATACATTAATGCAATCAGAAGCATATATAATTTACAAGTAAACAATACTCAGTATTTGCTCAGCTGCTAACAGAATCAACCGAATACAGGATATCAGCACATGCAGATAGCATTGAGGATGGCTTCAACGCTGACTATGATGTAAGAACTCAAATCCAATCTACGCCATCCAGGTGGGTTCCCTCCTTCTGCCGCTTTTGTTGCTAAATTACTCTGGTACAGGCCCCAAAAGCTTTTGGGACGGTTCCGGGGGGCAACACTTCGCTATATAACTCCGATTCTGTATTGCAATAAATCATATCTTTAGTCCAATCAGCAACAGTGGGCGCTGGCCCTCGAGCCCACCTCATCGCCACCCTACGTTTAGCTAGCAAGAGACCCATGTCTATCAAACGACGCGTATCTTTATGCAATTGTTTCGTCCACCCCAGTAGGGCCACCAGTGGGTCACATGACATCGACCCTGTAATATCACTGTGTACGAAAAATTGGTTTCCAGAATCTAGCGACCACTGTGCATGACCAGGCGACATGCAGGAACCCAGCCGGGCTAACCTTACAATGCTCACATCCTGCGCTGTCACGCAGACCATACCGACATAGCCTATCGGGCGTGTATAAACTCTGTTGCGGATCTTAAAATGTATAAGACGGCGCCTCCCGTTTAATGATGCATGTTTCGTGAGCTTGCAGCAATATCGCCAGTGACGTAATCTAGTACCACCCCAAAATCATTTTGCCATTCCAATCTGGCTTTAGTGTAGTGATTTCTACAGTAGTCTTTTGATATACAGTAGATACTGGAAACTATCTTACTGGGTGAGTCCGAGCGTAATAGTAAAGAGAAGGAGGCTAAGTCTGGGGGTTCGAGCATGTCTTCGCCCAGCGTCTCACGAAGTGCGTGCCTCACTCTATGGAAGTGAAACCGCACTAGCGGTGTGGGATTATGGGCCCTCTGCCTCAATCGGAGCCCATTCTCGAACCGTGCCGTCAGCGAACAGATCCCCTATTTAAGTGATGTTGACTGAAGCCAGAGCTCGGACCACCTCTTTTTCGCAGCATATCGGCAGCCAGTAGCACCATTCCACCGGGGTCAGTGGGGAGTACAGGACAGTGCCCGCCTGCCGCTTTAGCAAATTTTGCCATGCATGAGTGACAGAATTAACAGAATTTAAAATACCCGGTCGTCAGGAAGGGGCATGGAACAACAATAATGGGAGAGGGGAGGGCGTCATCGCAAACTTTTCAATCTGTAAGTGCGGAAGGCCGGCTTGCTCATGCAGCCAGTGGTAGGCATGTGAGCTTTGCACTGCGTGGTAGTATAACTCTAAATCTGGGGCCGGAAGGCCTCCCATAGAGTAAGGTAGTGTAAGGGTGTTCCACTTGACTCATGAGTGTTTCCCGGCCCAGGCCAACTTCAAAAGTAATGAGCGAATAACCTTAAAAATATGTGCAGGGAGTACCATCGGGACAGTCACAAACAGAAATAAAAATCTAGGGAGCACCACCAACTTCATGAGATATACGCCCCATAAGGGACAGGGGAAGTCGGATCCAACGATCCACATCGTCTTCTAGTTTACCAATTGCTTTGCCATAGTTTTTGCTTAAAACCAGCTCAGAGTCCGTGTGCACCCGCACCCCTAAGTAGTGCACAGGTTCAGTGGTCCATATTAGGGGGTATTCTAATTCAATAGGCTCCATGGCTGTGGAGAGTGGAAAAATAATTGACTTGGACCAATTAATTTTAAGGCCCGAGAGGTCACCATATCTTACCACATCATCTAGCACTGGGGACAGATTAGACTCAGGGTCTCTAATATACAGGAGAGTGTCATCCGCGTAGGCTGACACTATGAGGTTATATTTCGGAAAGCGGATTCCCCTTTGCCCATGATACTTCTTTAGTGCACATGTCAAGGGTTCGGCAACCTAGGCATATAATAAAGGCGATAAGGGGCATCCTTGGCGAGTCCCCCTCGATATCTTAATGGGGGCAGTCACTGTATCCCCAACTCTTATCCTGGCTGTGGGGGAATTATATAGGACCGCCACTAACTGCAGGAATACCTCTCCCACCCCTAGCCGCCTCAGCACTGCCAGCATGAAGGGCCATTCCACAGAGTCAAAGGCCTTCTCTGCGTCAAGGAAGACTGTAGCAGCCTTGGTTTCTGGTTTGATATGCTGTATAGCTCCAAACACAGTTCGTAGGTTATATGATAAGTTACACCAGGGTACGAACCCTGACTGTTCCGGACCCACCAAGAACGGAACCAGCGGAGCCAGTCTGTTAGCTAGAATTTTCGCAAATAGCTTGGTGTCGACATTAATAAGCGACAAAGGCCTATAAGATGAGCATTCATTGGTGGGTTTACTCGGCTTTAGTATTGTAACTATCAAAGCTTCACTCATTGAGGAGGGCATTCTTCCATCCTCCCCCCATCTCCTCAAATAGTGTGATAAGGTGCGGAACGAGAAATTCCTTGAATTCTTTATAAAAAGCGACAGTAAGACCGTCCTGCCCTGGGGCACTGCATGAGGGCATTGAATAAGCGCCTCGAGTACTTCTCCCGCATCCAGTGGCCTCTTTAAGTATTCCCTGTGCTCGTAAGCCAACCACGGCAACTTGATGTGTTCCATATAGTCTTGGATTGCTGCCTCCTCCACATTCGCTCTAGATCTGTACAGGTCTGAGTAATACTGGCTAAATCTGTCAGCTATTGCAGATGGGTCCCTCAACAGCTCACCGCCCTCTGCTCAGTCACACACCCCAACTCTCTCCTGTCTCTCAGCCATGCCGCTAAGACTGAACCCGGCCTTTCCCCTTCCCCATATGTTTTGGCAACTGCGTATTTCCCCATGTGCTTGATCTCGCTGTCCGCTATCTCGTGGTATTCCTCTAGTGTACTTTTCAATTCGTCCATTATCCGGGCATTGCCTCCCGCTAGGGTCTCTCGCTCTAAAACAATCAATCGGCTCTCTAAACCAGCCAGCCTTCCTCTAAGAGAACAGAGTACCCCAGAGTGCTTGGACATGGCTATCCCCCGTATATAAACTGTAAAAGACTCCCAGACTGTAGAAAACTGGCGAACAGAGCCAATATTAATGTCAAAGAAACTCTCTATGGCCTCCGCCATTTCGGTCTTAAAAACGCTATCTAGCAACCAGTATGGCGGGAACCTCCAAGTGAAAGGGGCAGGTCTTTTCTGTGGGCTCTTGATATCTAACATTATTGGGGAGTAGTCTGAAAAAGAGCGGGGGTGGGTCACGCAAGCTCTAATCTGGGAATACATAGATCTAGAAACAAACCAGTAGTCCATTCTGGTGTGGAGGTCATGCGGAGCAGAATAATGGGTAAAACATCCGTCAGCCGGTGTCGTCCTCCGCCATACATCTAACATGTTTAACTGAGCTGTCACATCCATAATAGCTCTGGCCGCAGCAGAAGGGCGCCGACAAGGGCCCCCCAGAATGGTCCAATGCCGGATCTAACACACAATTAAGGTCGCCTCCCCATATTTGCGTTAAAGAAGAAACATCTTTCAGGCGCCCAAACAATTCCTGATAAAACTTTGGATTATCAAAGTTAGGTCCGTAAATATTAGCTATAATCAGGTCTACTCCCCTCCCCCAGCATCTAGAGATGGCAAACCTGCCCTCTCAGTCTGTCTCGAGTGCCTTCAGTTTTATCCCTGACTTAGGGTTAACCCAGGTGAGCACACCCCTGGCATGTGTGGTGAACCCCGCCGCATGAAAGGGACCATGTAACCGCCGACGGCTAAGCATTTTACTATCTGTGGGCGAGTGGGACTCCTGTAATAAAGCAACATCGATGTCTTGTAAGATAAGCAAGCACCTTTCGCAGCTTTCTAAAGTCATTAAGGCCTCTCGCGTTCCATGTCAGTAAGCAAACTCTATTGCCCTGTCTCTGTGCCATACCAAGCTACACTAATTAGCTCTACGCTGTCGATATCAATCATGTATCCCTTCCAAGCTCCTATAATGCGGAGCACTATGTGAGTGTTATGTAAGTACTGTATACACACTGCCACTGTAAAAATAAGGGTAAATCCCCCAAAAGCCCCCCCCCCATGCTATGCGATCCCCAACAAAGCATAGACAGAATTCCCTTTCCCCTCCCGCAATTTGAAACTAAACCAACAATGTTTACAGCATCCAACAGAAAACTTTTCTGGCCAATCGCCATACAGTGGGTAACACCAGAGGCGGATGTTACCTGCTCACTGCTTAAAATAGTACAAACGAAAATAGTAACAAGCCGTGGCCATCTGCACATCATTTAGCCAACCACCGGGCAACAAGGAGCTGAGTACAGGTGCAAATTAAGGTAGCCCCACTACCGCTTCCTTGAGTGCCCCTCAGCCAAATCGCATTAGACCAGCATCAAGTAATACAACTTCAAATCGTGGCTGGGTTGAGATTTGCGCATAACCATCACCGTAGCAAAGCTCATAAAGATGTACACTAGCTGCTCAAGGGAACAAGTGGGAAACGACCACCCACGTCTCCAGGTGTTTTCCGTGGACAGGGTTCACAGAAAACAAATTGCAAGGCTTAAGTCCCGCTCCCGAGCAAGTAGTGAGTTCAATTAATCAAAAAATCGGTCCATTAGTCCATAATCCATGTTCTTCTTTATTTTCAAGATGTCATCATATTCAGAAGACACAAGTGTTTCATAGATGATTCATGTCATCATGTTGATGTAGCTGATGTAGCCAACACGTGTTTCGTCTTGGGTTAATCTTGAATCCAGCATCAAGTAATGCCTGAACTGAGGATTCAATGTCTGTCTCAGTTCGCTCTGAGAACCCAGAGCGTCCGCCTCCCCCCCTTCCGATCCGAAGCCAGCGAGATCATCTGCGGCGTACCCCAGGGCTCATCCCTCAGCCCGACATTGTTCAACATCTACATGGCGCCGCTCGCTCACGTTGCCCGACTGCACGACCTCAACATCATCTCCTACGCCGACGACACCCAGCTGATCCTCTCCCTCACCAAGGACCCCCTCACCGCCAAAACCAACCTCCACGAGGGAATGAAAGCCGTCGCCGAGTGGATGAAGAACAGCTGTCTAAAGCTGAACTCGGACAAGCCGGAAGTCCTCATCCTCGGCTCCACCCCCTCGGCCTGGGACGACTCCTGGTGGCCGACCGCACTGGGAGCAGCACCAACACCCACCGACCACGCACGCAACCTGGGGTTCATCCTCGACTCAACACTCTCCATGACCAAGCAGGTCAACACCGTCTCGTCCTCCTGCTTCAACACCCTCCGCATGCTCCGCAGGATCTACAGGTGGATCCCCACCGAAACAAGAAGAACGGTCACCCAGGCCCTCGGCAGCAGCAGGTTGGACTACGGTAACGCCCTCTACGCAGGAGCCTCGGCCAAACTCCTGAAACGACTACAATGCATACAGAACGCCTCTGCACGCTTGATCCTCGACATCCCTCGCCGCAGCCACATCACACCCCACCTGAGAGACCTGCACTGGCTTCCAGTCAACAAGAGGATCACCTTCAAGCTCCTCACCCACGCACACAAGGCACTCCACAACACCGGACCAGCATACCTCAACAGACGACTCGCCTTCTACACCCCGAACCGCCAGCTCCGCTCCGCCGACCTCGCCCTCGCCACCGTCCCCCGCATCTGAAGAACGACCACGGGCGGCAGATCGTTCTCCCACCTCGCCGCCAAGACCTGGAACACCCTCCCCATCCTCCTACGGCAGACCCAGGACCTACTAACCTTCAGGAGGCTACTAAAGACCTGGCTTTTCGAGCAGTAGCAGCACCCCTCCCCCTTCCCCCCAGCGCCTCGAGACCCTCACGGGTGAGTAGCGCGCTATACAAATGCTCTGATTGATTGATTGATTGATTGATCCCAGCTCCACAAAAGCATATGGAGGGATCTCCTTCGGTATCTGGCAGCGGGCATCCATATGTCCCCTCAAGCGTACAACAAGCAGCAAATCGAGTTCAGCATACCTGTACAATTAAAGTTATAATACCAGTGTATAGTCGCATCAGTCCTGTTCCTCCAGGTCACTGCCAACTGCCCCAGCCGTCTCCTCCGTACCTACTCTCTGCTCACCAGCCTTGACATATTCCTTGAGGGCCTTCTGCAATGCTTTAGGATCAGTAAAGATTTTTGATTTGCCATCCATGATGACCCTCAGTCTGGCCGGGTGCAGCATTGCATACTCCAGGTTATGTTCACGTAGGCGTCGCTTCAAGGGAGCGAACTGTCGCCTCGCTTCTTGCACCCTCATGGTGAAGCCCGGAAAGAGCGAGATCGAGGGGCCCTCAAACCACAGTTCACGTCTCTCCCTGGTCTGCTTCAGCGCTGCATCTCTGTCTCTATAGTTCAGTAATTTGGCTATTACAGGCCGAGGGGGAGCGCCAGGCGGAGGTTTAGGGCCAAGGGAGCGGTAGGCGCTTTCACAACAAACGTGTCTGAAAAAGTAACGCGGCCCAGGAGCGACACCAACAGCTGTTCAACGAACACCTCTATATTGCCCATGGTCGTCGATTTGGGGAGACCTGTAATGCGGATACTGCATCTTCTCGATCTAGCTTCCAAATCTTCTGCCTTGTCCTGTAGAACGCTGAGGAGCCTCCCCATCTGCTTCAGGACATTAACTGTTTCCATCTGAGCTTCTTCAACCTCGGTCACTCGTCTCTCTGCCATGTCCAGGCGTTCGGTGTGTTTATCCAGTCGTTCTGACATGCGGTCCATCCGGTAGGCCAGCAAGTCAATCTTACCATCTGTAGTAGACAGGCTTTTCTGCATGGCCGC
Source organism: Calotriton arnoldi (assembly GCA_963921515.1). Lineage (NCBI taxonomy): Eukaryota > Metazoa > Chordata > Amphibia > Caudata > Salamandridae > Calotriton > Calotriton arnoldi. The sequence continues at coordinate 440,844 of CAWUFW010008327.1, read as the reverse complement.
CAAGATCTGGCGAATGCCCCCTTTCAGCCTCCCCCAGGTTGTCATTCTGCTCTTCGGTAGATCTGTCTCCACTAGTCTCCTTCTGTCTGGACTTTTGCTGCTCGAACTGCAGCTTGGGCTGTGTTTTGTCCACTTTGCCCATCATTTGAGGGAGACCAAGGCACAGCGCAGCCGCCGTCGGACACCCAGCCCCCTATTTCACAGCACGCAGCGACGAGAGGCCCCAAGACTATCTCAGCCACCCGCTGACCAGACCTCGGAGCCAGGCGGGGAGTCCCCCAAGTAATTTGCGTCTGCATGGAAGCACAGCCGGTGATCAAGCAGGCGGGCACGGGAGGGGGATGCCTATTCCAGGATCCCAGCCCAAGCAGTACAACTCACAGCTGTTCAATCAGAGGTTTGGGGGGGCCTTCAAGTGTATTTTCTGGGGTCCGATCCTGCAACTACCAATCCGCACTCCATGGTGCTTCCGCCTGCATGTGCCCTCTGTCTGCCAAATGCCCAATGTTAGTATCGCTTACCGGCCCCCGTTGTGCAGCCAGGCTCGCCTCGCCCTGCGCCGTCCAGGCAAGGGGGCCAGCGCTGTTGCGGCCAACACGCTAGTTCCACAGTAGTTGATGGGAGGGAGGCCAGGCTCCAGCCGCCAGCAGCTCTCAGTTGGCTCCCAGCCTGCCAACGGCCGCCTGCCCAATCGGGGGCGGGCCTCGTCACACCCTCCGGGCCGCTTCCTGTAATCCGCTTTCTGTCGAGGCTTCACCATAGAGCAGCAAGCGCTCTCCCGCTCGTCACCTGCGAGAGATCTGAGCGCCGGGGCACCAATCTGCTGTGTGTTTACCAGGCAAGGCCGCACCATGCTACATAGGCCCACATCGCTGTACAGCCCGGTCCACGAATGGGCAGCCTCCACCAGCTCCAGCGATCGCCCGCCGGGCAGGGTGTACACGCCGCTCTCCAGTAGAGGCCAGGTCGAGCTCCCGGCCTCGAGGACGTCTCTATCCGCACCGCTGCGTCCTCCGCTGCAGCCAGGCCACAGGTCCTGTTGTCTCCAGGACCCAGGCGGTCATGTTCTCTCTCCATCCCCCAGCCGCTCGTTCAGGCGCAATGAGCACACCGCAGGGTAGAGCTCATCAAGCGCAACCCGGGTCAGCAGCAGGAATATATATTATTGCACCGATGATGGAGGATTCCTGTCGGATATTTAGATGGCTTACGCAGCTATCTTAAGTTGAGGCCATCTTGAGTCCAGGCAAGCAATCCGCCCCCCCGTTGAGTAATTACTTGTTTCTAAAAATAGACAAAGCTCCTCCCACCAGCAACTTAAACCCTGCAGATTCTAGCACCAGTTAAAGAACCAAAATTTATCTGACTTCTTCCAGAAAAGCCAATAAATAATTGTTGCTCCTCCGTCCTGTCCGATTGGTCAGGAGTAAAACTTCAGTCACCCTTATCTCTGGCCTGTGGCTCTGCTTGCCTCAAAGTTTATTACCTGTATGATCTTATTGACACATATTCTGGGGTTTCCCACCTCCGCTTTCAGATTCTGGTTTGCAATAGCACCCTCGCAAGAAGTTACCCTCAACCAGCATTCAGCACTATGAGGCTGAATTAATAGCCACCATACCATGTCAAATGACCCTGGTGCTCATCCTGTACCCTCTTAGATGTCTAATTGGCCTAAACAGACCTATGTCTGGGCATACCCTTGGCCACTTAGGGTGTACACAGTAAACACAAGATGATGGACGGTGTGCTGAAACTTCTCAACCATTCGCCCCCAGTTAAGAGACCTGGGTTTAATCCATTGTTCTTTTGCTTACTATGCCACCGCTGTTTGGACCCAGCCATATGCAAATCAGTCTTGACCCTGCTCTCATGGGAACAGTCCAGCCCGAACTGCCAACCCAGGTCCTTTTTTGACCGGAAACAAGTATCCTTGGACCGGTTTCGGGTTATCACCCCTCATCAGCCAGGCTAGCTTGAATCCAGTGGCACAGTGAGCAAGGGACCCACGTCTGGGCATTCCCTTGGCCACTTAGGGCGAACAAACACAAAAGAGAGAGGGAGCCCATATAATCTTCTAGAGCTTAGGCTACACCCTACAAATTTACAAGAAAAACAGAACAGCTCTAGCATGAATAATTGAAAAATATTTTTAAAAGGCAGAGGAAAGACTTACTATTGTCACCTCTGGTGGTAGGGGAATCGAACTCACCGTGTATACTTAGTCAGTTATCAAAAAAACTAAAAGAGAATTGATTTCTCTTAGCTTAGAGGGGACATTACTGTACTACGAGTCACAGCATAGCTATTTCTTTGTCTTTTTTTTGTAGAGCTTTTCTAAATAATCAAGATCTTTTCACAAAGTTTGCTTAGAAAACAGCCTCATGTCTGCACAAAATATATTCACAACAAAAAAGCATCACATTGACATAAACAACATATTGCTGAACACAAGTTACTGCAACGGCGGATTATATACTCTTAACAATTACAAGAAGTGTATACCGCCATCAGGTACCAACGTCTAATCATATTCTGACCATCTAGTATATAACTCAATAAGTTGCCTCAAATGGCATCTCTATGGTCACAAAGACGCAATCAGATGCATAGATGTCTCCTGGACAGTTGGCGTTGATCCTGGAAAGTAGGGGTCGACACATTTCAGACCTACCATTTAAGGCCTCCTCAGAACAAAGCGGGGACCTGGGTCACCAAAACTACAAAAGATAAAGGGAGTAAACTAATTTTTGGGCTCCAAGGAAATAGTATTTATAAATGTTAAAATCAACACACACCAAAAAGGGACTCCTGCCAGAAAAAAGATTTTTTTTTTTTAATAAAGAGGAGTGTGTATACTACAAAATTATGCCCTTGAAGTGGTTTTAGCGTACCAAAAGTAGAAACCATAGGGCTAGAACATATATACACCCGTCCATCATGGCCTCATGCAGCTACATACCGTGCACAAACATTCAGTGCATGCAAAGAAAAATTTCAAAAAGAAAACGGCCACCCTGTGCAGGGTCACACGGAGGAGTGCTTCCCAATGCATGCTGTTATTAAAAGAAGTTAACCAGTCCCCAAGCAAGTGATCCTCTTAACTGGAGTAGAAAAAATCCTTTCTCACCTCAGAGGGATTTTATTATACTAAGACCGACGATGTCAGTGTTTGCTTTATTAGCCTTGAGAGATGTAGCAATCTATGGGACCATCTGGTGTTGCTTTTTACACCACGTGTTCCTATTAAAAATAAAATGGTGTGGGGTTTAACTCCTGCTGAAGCTAATAGCACATGTTTGCATATAAGCGCCATTCCGTGAGTTCTACTTAGGTTGACGGGGACAAAAAAGTCCATAGGGCGAACAAAGCAAACACAACAAGATGCTGGACGGAGTGCTTTAACTTTTCAACCACTCGCCCCCAGTTAAGAGATCTGGGTTTAATCCATTGTTCTTTTGCTCACTGTGCCACCCCAGTTTGGACCCAGCCATATGCAGATCAGTCTTGACCCTGCTCTCATGGGAACAGTACAGCACGAACTGCCAGGCCAGGTCCTCCCTGGACCGCAAACAAGCATCCTGGGACCGGTTTCAGGGTATCACCCTTCATTAGCCAGGTTAGCTTGAATCCAGTGGCACAGTGAGCAAGGGACCCACTTCTGGGCATACCCGTGGCCAATTAGTGTCCGTGGATGGCATAGAAAATTAAATTTTCTGATTCTTACTGGAAGCTGGCTCTTCTACCATAGATGCGTAACTATTTGGTGGTTTGGGAGCTGCACATTTCAGGTGATTGCGTCTTCCCGGTTTCCAAAGGACTCTGGGCCAGATGTACGACCCTAAATTGCATGCAAAATGGCCCAGGGTCATGTACAATTCCTAAATAGCGAGTCGCAATTTATTTGCGACTCGCTATTAGGAAGGGGCGTTGCCTTCCTAATAGCGTCCGCAAAGCAATGTATGAATGTTTTGTGACTGCAATTGCGGTCGCAAAACACTCGCAAATTACCACCCTCTTCAAGAGGGTGGTAATGCAGTCGCAATTTCGGAAGGGGTCCGCAGGGGACCCCTTTCACTTTGTGACTGTCTCTAAAAATATTTTTTAAGGGCATGCAGTGGTCCCAGGGACCACGACCTGCCCTTAAAAAATTAAACGAAAATGTTTCTTTTTTTTTTTTTTTAAATGCATCCCGTTTTCCTTTAAGGAAAACGGGCTACATTTAAAAAATAAACTGCTTTATTTAGAAGCAGTCCCAGACATGGTGGTCTGCAGAGCCGGGCAGGTCACCATCCCTGGGAGGGCCTGTCATTCCCAATGGGCTCGCAAATTGCGAGAGGCTCATTAATATTCATGAGCCTCGCAATTTGCGGCCCCATTGGGAATCGCAAACAGTGTTAAACACACTGTTGTACATGCCAAATAGCGCCTCACAAATTGCGAGTCGCAAATGAGTCGCAATTTGTGAGGCGCTATTTTGCAGGTCGTACATCTGGCCCTCTATTTCTTAATCACCTTTTGTGCTTTTTGGACCATTAGGCCAGCGATGTCTGCACTTTTAAGAATACTAGGGTTCTGTGTAATGTAACATGTCTAGAAGTGTCTCGTCTATCTTGTGCACACTGTTTGCAGCTTGATGCTCTCCCCTTGTGAAGGAGCCTAAAGATTTTTCTTAGTGGTAATATATCCAGGTCTGTGCGGTCCCTAACCAGACGGAAATTCCACAACTCATTCAAACACACCTACATTTCGTTCCAAAGCTACTGCTCCCTTCCCAGACTAAGCAATATCTCATCCCTTTCTCACTCACCATTTCTACCCTCCACTCACCTACTGCCATCTGTGGTGCTGCACTCACATGTGGCATTCTTTTATAATAAACCTCTCTACATTCCTCTTTCACCATATGACCAACCATCATGCGCCTTCCTCCCTTTTTTGTTTGCTACCTTTCAATCCACTCTAACTGCCTGCACTCTTACCCTCCCACCTCCTATCCTGCCTTATCAATCCCTTCTTCTCTCAAGCCACCCTCCCCACTCTTATCCTCCCCATCTTATCGTCGGCTAGCTCTGTGCTAACCTCTGCCTCACTTTTCCCTCCTCCTTACATAAACTTGACCGCCCCCTCTTTTTTTCATTACGTTTGCCCCTTAGCACTCTTCCTAGTCCCATAAATATCTTCCCTCCTCTCCCAGTGTAACTTTGTACTCCTTTCTAACTGTCCTACCCCCTAACCTTCCAGTTTCACATTGAATGCCTCTCCAGTATACCCACAATTCTGTTCTCTTCTCATCACGTTGCCTCCACCCATATAAAAATATTGTGTTCTTCCTTTCTACGTTTTTGTGTCCCTCACTTCCACCAACTCCACCTGGTCAGTCTTTTATGTACAATTTCCTCCAGTTTCCTTTTTTCCTCACCTTAACCTCTGCTCGAACATGTTATTGCCATCATCACAGGCCCCTACTTTATCTCCCCTCCACCCTTCTTTTTCATTACCTGTACCCCACCCTACCTCCTTTCATAACTGCCTTTCCCTTTCACATGACTCTCACCGCCAACTAACATTCTAACCTTCTACTGCTGACCGTCCTGCTCTTTCAATCCACAAGTCCCCCAGTATTCTCTTCGCACATTACATCCATTGTCTCCTTTTAACTCCCCTCCACTTAATGCGCTCCCTCGACCCCTTATCTGACCTAAGAAGCGTTCACAGTGCCACCCAGTATTTCTTTATGTCCTCCGCCCCAACCCTCGATCCTCTCCTCCTCTGCCTTCCTCTCCTCCAGTTCTTAGCATCCTGTGCCATCCCTCAGTCTTACATGATGCATTCCCCCAGAATATGGAATCCTTATACCAAGAAGACAGTACGAAGACTTATAGTTGGATTTAAGAACTCCTTGTATACCACAAGCGTTCAACTTTTTTTCACGAATGGTTGTGATATTACTAATTTGCTGCTTTTTCTCCTTGAGAGCATTTCTGCTGATTTACTAAGCCACAGAACAGCTAAATAGTTACAGATGCCTTGTTAAATGCTTTCTCGGACATCAGCATAAACTACCTAAACCTCTGCATGCTGGCACAGCTGTGTATTTTGTTCAACAAAGCTAACCTCCCACAGACTAGATTGATCCAGAGGAACCTAAAGGCTCTCAGTTTGCTTCTGGATCTATACATAAAGCTAGCCACATCCTGGACACAATCGTCTCATAGCCCAGACTTGGCACAGTAACAGGAAATCATCCCATCATTTTAAGAGACCACATCTTGTCATCTTCATTGTTGGCTTCCTACCAGAGTAACAGATGCAGTAGCAGTGACTAATAAGCAAGCTACAAACAGTGAAAAAAAACTTACTTTCTCCACACTAAATTCTCATTTCACATTTCCTGACCACGCAAGAGGTAAATCAGCAGTGTTTTAAAAAAAAAGAAATGTCTTTATTGTTTTACCACAGAGACAACAATCGTCGCTTATTATAAGCCGGATAATCTGTATCACATTTCAACCTTTATAGCATGACCAATGGCCTAATATCCTAACAATTCTGATGTTCATATGCTCCAAAACAGAGGAAAACTTAATTTAATTTGTACACCCCCCAACAACCCCCCCCACCAGCGTCTTGATTTCAATGTTAGGTGTGTTTACATGTTAGTCCACGTTTCTCAGGAGTCTACTTGTGGGGCCTCATTTTGTCTTTCCTGTCCTACGGGGTCCCCATAATTCCTCTGCGTACCCCCTGTTGGGTTTATCTGTGATAACTGGGGTGTGGCTATCAACTCCTGTATCATTGCTCCCCAGGCCAGCAATACGTTTGGAAGCTTCTCATCTCGTCTGGTTTTCCTCATGTGTTCCTCCTCTGCGGTCGCCCATTCCTTAAGATCTGATTTCCATTTCTCAATAGATGGGACCTGAGGGGACAACCAATGTATGGCAATTCGCCTTTTTGCTATCGTGAGTCCCAATATCGGAAAGCGTTTGCTCGTTTTACGCTTGGGATTGCTCGGTATCAGTCCCAGAAGGCATGTTTCTATCTGTGGCGGAACCTTCCACCCCGTCACCCTATTGAGCTGTTCTAGAACCTCTGCCCAGTAAATTTGTATATGTGGATACTGCCAAACCATGTGTACAAAATCGGCTTGTGTATACCTGCATCTAGGACTGTGGGGATCTCTTGAGGCATTCATTATATGCAGCCGTCTGGGGGAGAGATACGTCATGTGTATTACATTGTATTGTATTAGTTTAAACCTAGCCCCTATGGACACCTTACGAACTCCCTCATGGATTCTTCCCCAATCCGACGGCGACAATGAATGGTCGATCACCTCTTGCCACCTTTCCTCTATTTTTAGGGGCTTGCCTAGTCTATCCTCCCTTAAAGCCCGGTAAAGGTGCGTCTCGAATTTACGCCCTCCCACCATGGAGATCATGGTGACCAGTGTATGTGAATGTACAGTGGCCTCCAGGAAAGACAACCATAGCTGTCAGGCCGTGGTTGCTATTTTTGCATACTGCAGAAATTGTCCGGCCCCTAAATCAAATGTTTCTACCGCATTCTGGTATGTGATGAACCTATTCTTCGGGTAGAGGTCCACCAGCATTAGGGAGCCTCCATTTTTCTATGGTCATAATCTGCTCTATCTTGGCAAACTGCGGGATTTCCCAGACATCCGCCTCTGGTGCGAAGGGCTTCCTCTTGATTACTGTGTTTACCGCCCTGTCCCACACGGCCATTAACCGTATCAGAGGGGGGGTCGAGTCCGGCATGCCCCTTCCTTTCATGTGCAGGGTCCCCAGCCGTTGGTCTCAGTAGGTCCCCTCCAATAAGGTGCTCTCCCATGAGGGATCTATATCCAGCCAGGGTATCCCGTGCTGGAGCTGCGATGCCAAATAATAGAGCTTGAGATCTGGGATTTCTAACCCCCCTTTGTCCTTCTGCCGTTTCATCACGTCTAAACTCACCCTGCAGCGCTTCCCGCTCCACAGCTAGGATGTCAGCAGGACTTCCAGTTCTTTAAAGACCTTACGCGGGATCTCATAAAAAGACCCCTGCATGACATAGAGGCATCTGGGTAGTATCACCATTTTTATTAGAGCCACTTTAACCATAAGGGAAAACCTGAGGGTATTCCATAATTGCACACTTCCGTTTAGTCCCCTTATTATCCTGCCCATATTCAAATCGTAAAGCCGCTCCCTGTTTCTGGCAATATGCATGCCTATGTATCATACTGTTTCTAATTCCCAGGGTAGCTCCAATTGAGGAAGTCAGGTCGCCTCGCCCTCTTCCGGACGTATTATCGGGTATAGCTGCGACTTAGATTTATTCATCTTTAGCCCGGAGGCTAGTGCGAATCTTTCTAGCACACTAAGCAGCAGTACAGTAGACTGTGTTGGGGAATTTAAATAGACTAAGGCATCATCTGCATATAAGGAGATTACGTGTTCAGTTGGTCCTGTTGTTATGCCATGTCCTTTAAGAGTCATTCTCAAGTGGCAGGCCAGCGGCTCCATTGCTAGTGCGAAAATTAGCGGGGAGAGCGGGCAGCCCTGCCGAGTCCCCCTCTGAAGCCCTATACTTTCAGAGACATAGCGTCCCGTACGGACCCTAGCCAGTGGTTGTGTATAAAACAGTTGGACCCATTCGATGTACTGCTGCCCTAGACCCAGTTTTGCGAGTACCAGCCAGATATAGTCCCACCTGACCGAGTCAAACGCCTGTTCTATATCCAGGAAGGCCAGGACGTCATCCCCCGACTTCCTTCCAGGGACTGCATTACATGTGCCAGGCGTCGAATATTTCGTAGGGTGTTCCTACGGGTATGAATCCCAATTGGTCCTCATGAATAATCTGGGGCAGAAAGGGGAGCAACCTAGAAGCCAGGACGTGGCTTATGATTTTCAAATCCACATTTAACATGAATATGGACCTGTATGAGGCCGGCAACGTGGGATCCATCCCAGCCTTGGGGATCAGAACGATCAGCGATTCCCGCATAGAGCTCGGTAACACTTTTTTTCCCCGTGCTTCAACCACTGTCTTAAGCAGTCTATCTGCCAATATGTCTGGGAATTGTTTGTAAAATTCGACTGCCAGGCCATCTGCGCCCGGGGACTTTGAGGTTTTCATTTGTTGAATCGCCCTTATTACTTCTGATTTGGTTAATGGGGCGCCCAGTCTTTCTTGGGCTTTGTGGTCTAAACAAGGCAGTGTAATCCCCTCTAGGAATGACGCTATTGTCGAGGCTGGTGTCTCGGCTTGGGGTTCAGTATATACTAACTTGAGATGTTCCGCAAAGACAGCATTTATCTCGTACTGAGTATACTTCATAGTCAGTGCTTGGATCCCTTAATGCCCGTATTGGTTTAGGCTGAGTTTCCATTTTTATAAGTCGTGCTAGCATCCGGCCTGACTTGTCCCCCTCTGTATACCAGCGCTTTCTACTTTTATTTCGGTCGAACTTGTCTAGCCGGTCCCATAACTCTCCTATCTTTAGTCTCTGTTCTGTCCAACTTTGGCGGTCCTCTACATTAGTGGGGAGCGTCTCTTCCAGCACGGCCAACTTACGCTCTTGCAGGTCACGATCTAACACTTTTCGGACTCCCGCTTCTGTTGGTATACACACCCCTCTAATTACCACTTTCATTGCGTCCCACTCTGTCGCCCTGGTATTTGTGGTTTTCCAATTAGTAGTAAAATACCCCCTCAGCTCTACGTCTATTGCCGCCTGGTAAACCTGGTCTGTCAAAGCATCCACATTAATCCTCAATAGTGGTATCTTGGATCGGGGTCTGCTCGGGGTGTATTCCAGCAGCACGGGGCATGGTCGGACAGGCAGCGAGCTAGATATTGTGTGTTGCCCACTCTATGTATGGTCTCTGCCTGCATGAAGAAATAGTTGAGCGTACTGCATGTGTTCGTTGCCGGTGTATGGCAGGAATAGGCTTTCTGATGTGGATGTCGGTGCCTCCAAATGTCTACCAGCCCATAGTCGGATTGCAGTTGCCTCATGGCCCCCTGGCTTTGGGTTTGGCGCTCGGTCTCAGTGGGAACCTGTCTAGGGTGCCATCAAGGGCACAACTTTAGTCTCCAGCCATTAGTAATTCAAAATCAGGGTTAAGCTGGGCCTGACTGAGTGTTGACCCCAAGAATTCCCCATCATCGTTATTAGGGGCATATATGTTAAGCAAACACATATTGTGACCGTCTAAGGTGCCTTCCACTATTACAAATCTGCCATGAGGATCTAGTTTGGTCCATAACATTTTAAAGGGGACCCCCGGGGCCACCCACACCAGTGTACCCCTAGAAAATCCCGAATAGGATGTCGCATATATTTGGCCTCTCCAGCGTCTTTGAACATACTTGACAGCCACCCCACAGGTGCGTTTTCTGTAAAAAGGCTATTGAAATCTTATAGCATTTCAGGAAAGCTAAAACGCGGTTACGCTTAACAAAATTATTCAAGCCCTGGACCTTTCATGTTATAAACTTATATGTGTTTCCCTTCGCTGTCATGTAATTGGAATATCCCTGATGGCCAGGTTGACTCCCATAGTGGTTGCTTGCCCAGCACAGCCCCTAACTGCAACATCGCTACACACCTTTTCCTGGTTGTTAGAACTTCTGGAACGACTGCTGGTTGTAAACTTAGCCCTAAAACAACAATTCCCCCAACTTTCCCCTCCCCCGCCCATAGGCAGTAGCTCTACATCCTTTCTGTACCAAAATGGCCTAAGGACTTGGGGGTCCGCCCCACACCTCTAATCCCCCCTCCCTTACTTCCTTTTACCCTAACAGCTGAATACTAGTCTAATTGAATGAGTATGAAGAAAACTCAATCCCCCAGTTCAATAAAAGACAATCTAGGTATGTAACTTTTACAATGCAGCCAAGCCACCGTGCCCCGCGATACCCCGCCGGACCTTGCAGCCCCGCTAGGCCATTCACGTGGGTAGGCAGCTGGGAAGTCCTAATAAGTCTTTTAGGTTACATTCTCAATCTGTCCCCCCCCCAAACGCTGTACCTCTCCATGAACCTGGCACCGTCCTTTTGGTTTCTTGATGCAAAGCACCGATCCACCCCACCAAGTTCTTACAGTAGTTCCGAAGGCCTTAGTCCTTCAGCATGAACCGTCCTCTATCAGCTTAATAGTCCGGCCCCCTGCATCATTCCGGGGTTCCATCCGCCTGCGATTGAGTTTCTTGCACCAGGCAGAGAGGAAATAATTGATTCTGGAGTTGTATGGCCGCCGATTCCGTTCGTAGAGTTCCATCCGTGTCGACCAGGATTCTACCCGATCCGGGGGCCTCCTGGGAAGAGTTTCTCTGTTCCGCTCCATCCCGGCGCTGCCCTCGCTGTCTCTACCGACGTGACCGCTGTTCCTGCCAACCCTGGTTTTGGTCCGGTCCTTCCAGTCCTATCAACTCCATCCAGTCCACCACCTCCTGTGGTGTCTCATAGAAATGGACCATGTCTTTATGCTGGACTCTGAGTTTTGCCGGGAACAGGAGGCTGTATTTGATGTTATGTTCCCGTAGGTGCTGCTTGATCCCCAGGAACCCATTACGAAGGTCTTAGACTTTTCTGGTGTAGTCAGGAAATATTTGGATTACCCTGTCCTCATATTTCGGTGGGCCGTTGAGACGAATGTGCTGGAGGATAATGCCCCCGTCTCTGTGATTGAACAGGCAAGCTATTATTGCTTTAGGCGGAGAACCTGGGCTCGGCGGGGGCTCCAGGGCACGATGGGCTCTTTCTACGGTGAAGAATTTAGAGAGTCTGATATTGCCTAGGGCCGTGGTGATCCAATCCCCCAAAAAGAGGTCCGCCGCTGGCCCCCTCTACTTTTTCAGGAAAACCCACGAACCTGAGGTTATTCCTCCTTGAACGTCCCTCCGCATCTTCCACTCTGTCTTCCATGCGGCTGGCCTGGGTTTGTAGTGTGGAGACCGTTGTGCGGAGCGGCTGGACCTCGTCCCGCAATGACACCACCTCCTCCTCGGTGTTGGTGACTCTATCCGCCACCTTCTGGAGATCCAGGCGTAGGTGGTTGATATCCATCGCCATGGTGTCTATTTTTGTTTCTAGGGCCACCCGGGAATCTTTGATGGCCGTTAGGATGTCCATTTTGCCTTGTGCCTCTGTGTCATGGCTGACCGACTCTTCCGTGTCCTGTCTGGGATGCTCCGCCAGGCCCGGTCCGGAAACCGTGTACTGTGTACTGCATAATTTTATTGGACTGCCCTCCTTGTGCTGACTTGTCCTTACCCATGACGGGGTCGCGCCTAGTAGACATAGGCAAGGGAGGCCCAAACAATTATCGGAGCAGCCTCGTGGACCAGGCTCCGTTAGGTGCTGCCTCACTTGTTCGTTGGCCTTCCCCTGTATGTGTAGTCCTGTAGGGATTATTATTATTGGAGTTGCCCTTCGTCCCTGGGCCTACTGGACCAGTGGCGCTGGCTCAAGGCAGTGTTCGGCCTGCTGTTAGGTTATGTAGTCCACCTGGACACTGGAGTTATTTTTGGCACTGATAGGGCCTGTTGCTCAACAGCGGCCTCGCCCAGACCACCGTCTTGGAGTGGGGGGGGTCGCCCCTGCGATTCTCACGCCACATACTGTGCCGCCTGCGGTTGCCTGGGCCGAGCTCCACTGTCCCTGGTCACACCCGGATCTCCGTGCAGTGTCACAACCTACAGGTGACGTTTGCAGCCCCTCCTGAGTTGCGGCAGGTCTTCTCAGTCCCTGGGCCTACAGCAGGGCAATTCCAGTGGACTCACCGCGGCCCTCCGGCGTGACGCACGTTATTTATGCTTGTTCTGGGGCCGGGTCCCGTCTCGAGCCGCCCCACACTGTATTCGGAGGGGGGGGGAGCCAGCCTCCAGGGAAGATCACCGCCACTCCCGGGGTCCTCAGCAGTGCGCCCAGAGCCGCTCAGTCTCGTTGGTCTCCCCGCCGTTGCTCGATCGCGGTCCCAGCGTCGGGCGCCGCCATTACCGGATCAGGCACTCTCCCCACGCTGAGGTTCCGGCGGTCCGAGTTCTGCAGTGCATCAGTAGCCTTTCGACACGGTGCTATGTTCCTCGGGGTCTCGGTGAGCAGCGGCCACTTATCCTGACACCACGCTGCCAATTCCGTCAGGATATTGAAGGATTCCGAATGTTACGGGACGCCTGGATGCGACTACTCCGCCACCCCTGCTCGTAAATCAGCAGTGTTATGGAGATATGTACAGCGCACTATCACCCAGTAGTGCATGCTAGATCAACACATCAGGAGGAAAGTGCCTGCCTGGACTGTGATTAAAATACATTGACTGACTGTCATCAGTCGCTGGGCTCCTTCAATCAGCTCTCCTTCTCGCAAACATCTAGTCAGAGCTAACTACCCAGCCACCTTGCTGTCAGACTCCTGTCCTACACAATTACTAAAGAGCATCCTTTTATCACAGCTTCGAGCACCACTGCTTTGTCCAGACTTCACTTCATCCGAATTTCACCACGCTTCAATGCTTCCCTCCGCTTTCTACCAGAACTCATCGAGTCCTTCAACCGGGCAGATATTACGGCCATTCCGACGATGGATAATCTTAACACTGGGATACCTAAGAGACCTACACAACTACGGAATAGACCAATGATTGAGACGACCAGTAACTTTAAACTCAGCTAGTCCAAAGCTGATCTTAACCTGTGGCAGATGGAAGAACCACCAGCTTGTGATCTTCTGGTCCCGGAATTTCACACACCAGCAGCACGATTAACAAACGTGAGACACCAGGAAGTGGCCAGAGGCTCTTGTCTCTCCCTGGTGCTCCAAGTGAACCAAGTCACGTGCAGAGCCTTCTAAATGGTACATATTCCATCTCTGAGGTTTTCCCTTAGAAATTCCTGTATGCCATCTCCGTTATCATTCCAAGTCTTGCTTTGGCTAAGCAAAGGTATGCTACCTGTAAACCAAGCTCTTCACTTGCTATCTGTAGCCTGAAGTTTAACCTTCGAGGCTCTCTCCATCACCCACAGGGGCATCTACAGCAGGTGCTCCTTCTTTATCACTGTCAACATCAATGTCAAAAGAAAGCCTGCTGTGCCTGCCTGCTGGCACCCCTCAGCTTTCCCCTTCCATACAAGAAGTGTATCTGTGAAATGTCTTTTTCTGTACATGTAGGAGAGTAGGATCTGCCTCTTATGTTGCCCCCACTTTTTTTCTGATGTTTACACTGGTTTCTGGCTATAGTCAGGCTGGGACCCTGCCAATCAGGGCCCCAGCCTCTCTGTTCTCTCTAAACGCCTGGGAGTGCACTCTAGGTGCACTAGTGATTGGATACTGTGGTACCTTATGAGTCCCTAGTATAGGGTACCTTAGGTACCAAGGGCATAGGTACTTCACAGGCCTACCAGGGGCTGAAGCATGTATTATGCCACCCCTGGGAAGCAGACTAAATCTGACACCACAGGTCTGCTACTGCAGCCTGGGTAAGGTGGTGCATGCACCCCTTACTGTGAAATAGGCTACCTATATCACTACATAGATACACACATATAAACCTATAAGTCACTCCTATGGCAGGCCTTATCAATCCTGAAGGCAGAGTGCTTGGTTCCTATGTGAGAGGGTGCCCCTGCATGAGCAGAGCCCCTCTGCAGCAGTCAGAGACCCTTCTCTGAGGCTGTTAGTAGTGCAGCCTGACCATATACTCTTAAGCGCATTATAACCTCGCGTTAAATGCTAACTTTGGGATGGCTGCACGGAAACATGTCGTGTTTGGTGTCAAACATCTTGGAATACTACCCCCCGCCAGTTCTGGCGGCGGGGGTAGCATTCCACCCTTCTAGAGGGATAGACATGTACCTACTGTGGAAACGCGGTAGAATCCTGAAGAGCCCTGACATCACAAAATGGATGCCACCAGTCACAGACACTGGGCTGCCCTCCTGCTGATGACCAACACTCGCAGTGGAGGAGGCCCAACAATAGGTATCCTGTCACAGGAGGGTGTGACCACCTTCCAGACAGGGTTTAGTGTATTGGGGCTGGGTGGGTGCACTCCTAGAGTGCTTTGAAGTCCTGCACTGGGGGAGCAGAAGGATCCTCTGTGCATATGCCAGTTCAAACCAGCTCAGGGGCTACCTGCCCCTGCTCTGGCGCGAAACTGGACAAAGGGAAGTGGGTGTAGCCACCCCCTCCCCTGACCCTCCCATAGGTGGGGTCATAGAGCTAGTCCCTCCCTTCTTTTTAGTATAAGAGGGGGGAACCTGTGCATTGCAACCCAGATCTCCCTGGACGACGCTCTAAAGAAGAATCCTGGACCTTCGACGTTCCACTACCTCTGGAAGACTGAAGAATCTCCCTTGGAGTCAAGGAGTGACTCCTGCTTGGCAGGCACCAAAAACTACAATGACGGTCGCAAACTACGCCGCTCCCGCCAGAGCCCCAAGTCCCTGCAGCCCAGGAAGAGGATTTCCTGACTTCTCCAAGGCCATCGTGAGTCTCCAGCGAAGCTGAGGCAAGTGGACCCCACGAGCGACGAGGAACCGCAGCCCCTGGGTACCATGCACTATTGTCGAGTGCAACCCCTTCACGACGTTCTACGAACTTGTGCTTTGGACCACGTGTGGTCCCAGCCTCTAACAGGAATCCCTCCGAAGATCAGAGGCCTACACCGTCCCGAGTGACCGTGGGCCCCTGTTGAGTGAATCCTCCCGAGGCGTCTTCGTGATCCCTTGCCAGCCGGCTTGTGGGTCCCCAGAAGACTTGTCAACGAAACCAAAGGGCTCCCCTGGTTGCTCCAGGCCTGCCCTGACCTACCCTAGCAGGGTAAGTCCCCCAGACCTTGCTGGTCTGCACCATTGACTTTTCCTCATCACCACGAGACTTGCTGCTACCAAGGCTTGTTGGCTCCAATCGAGTCGCCGACACCTCAGTAAGCTGCAGACGTCGTGGGACACACCGAATCCAGCTCCTGGGCATCATCGACGCTGCCTGGACCACGTGGTCGAAGAGTCAAGACACCCGTGAACGACCCGAAGCTGTCGACGACGGTGGGCATTCATCTTCCTTGCCCAGGGTCACTGCCAAGTGACTGTGAACACTGTCCCCTCTGCTTTCAGGTCTTCCTCCTTCCGAATCCAGGCTTGGATTCCAACGGACACTTCTTCTGTCGTCGCAATCAGCAAGTCTTCATTGGTTCCCACTGAGAACGACGCCGCGACCCGACACCAAAGGACACCTATGCACCCGGCTACCCTGGGTGAGGTAACTTCAGCACTACGGTGCTCCTGTGGGTGTGGGCCCTAGAACTACTTACCCTGTAAGTGGCTTGCTTGTAGCTACCCTAGAAGTGCCCTAAAACTCCTATTTTCCCCGTGCGATTATCGCACTGGCTCGTACAGGGCTCGCGTCTGTGTTAGACACATCGCGTCCAACTCCCTTGTAACTCTATCAGTATCCGCGTCCTTCGACTCGTACTGACCGATCGGTGTGTTTGCCTCGAACACGCCAGGGACCTGTAACATTAATAACTCAATCGCATTCTCTCGCATAGACTCGTACAGGACTCGCACCAGTGTCTGAACACCGCGTCCGTCCCCTGTGGGTCTCCTACAACTACCTGGGGTGGTTCTTTTGTTGTATACTTCATAGGGTGTCCATAAGCGGGCTTTCTAGACTCATGTCCTTATATAGGCATAACCCAACCTGCCCTTATATAGGCGTAGAATCCCAGGCCTTATTTAGGCATAAACCATGCACACCAAATACAGGCATGGCTTCCGACATCCGTCCACCCTAACGTCTCAACGAGTCCATGAAAAAACAGACCCTCAGGCTGTTTCCCTTGCCCAGGACTATTGATTTCTTCAAGGACTCATACATTATGCATGAACCTCTTATTCCCTAAGGGATTCATTCATGACGTCTTTCACTGCCCAACTCACGTCAATGCTACCATTTTCAGGTATAAATATACCTTCCCAAACCCCTGTAAATCAGAGGAGACCTCGACTTCAGAGGAGCCCGATTACCGGCCAGACGCACTGAGAAGACACTGTCATTCCTGCACGCAGAGAGTCCAGCTTCCAGTGATCTAACTTCCTTACTGGGTGTTGGAGTTCGAGTCCGGATAGAGATTCCTACCTCTCTCATTCTTCAGGTATGGCGCAGACTAGAACCTAGAGGGACTCTTGGCATACTAGACTCTTGGCATACTAGGCGTAACTTACTCTTGGTATACTCTAGTCAGGAATACAGCACCTACTTCTACTTCTCCCTATACCTAGGATAGGTTAGGTACACTGGGATAGAACTAGGGTAGAAACGCATCGTATGAGTACTCGCATTTTTAGATTGTGTCATTTTATGTAAATGCATACATGCTAAAAAGATAATGCTGACGCAGTATTATTTATTTTTACTGCTCACCTTGTATATTATTTATCTTGCATACTATACTGTCTTGTGATCATAACAGCACATATAATTTACAACAGAAACAAGACTGTTCAATAAATCCTTTATTGAAACGCCCGTCTGTTATTTCTGTGTAACTCTGAGAATAACTGAAACATGCACAACTGAGCTGAGTGAAATGGTTATCTATTGTTTCTACGACTCTGGGACACGTCCTGATTCTGTAAGGGAAACACAGTGGTCATGTTCTGCGGCAGCCAGAAACTAATCCCTTCTTGTCGTCAAGAAGTTTCTAGTGGCCTCTGAGCTAGCTGGCACAAGTAATTAAGTTTAATATACTCGATAGGGACATACCGACCTTAGTCCTATGTCAAACCTATAGGATATATTATTCCAATGCGCAGAGCCTATAAGGGAAATAGGAGCTAGACTACATGGCGCCCAACGTTTGGTAAGGCAGTAATTCAACGTTAGATACTGAGTAACTCAGCTGTGCACTTTTATTTTTCTCTCAGAGACCCCTACCCCATATACTCCAAAAGACGTCTGGAGTGGGCAGGGTTAATATCCGCCACGGCTACATAGGGGAGGCCCCTATATATTAGCTGTTTGGTTTGCTTGAAGGATAGACTGTTCCACAATATTGTGCATCTTATCTTTGTTTCCTTGAAACTAGTTCTACAAAATGAATGTAGACGCCGAAAACGGTGTTGCTGCGGCTGAACCAGCCCAAGCAGCGTTATTTAACAACACAGGTTTAAATGAAGCCGAAGAGGGTGTCAAGGACATTCCTCCTAACTTAAGAAGAGCCATTACTCTAAAACTTATAAAACATGGCCTATCTCCAAGAGGAGGTAGAGCAGTTTTCGTGATAGAGGCACACTGAATCCTTTCAGACAGAGGTATTCTATTCATGGGTAATATTTCCTGAATCTAATCCAGTAACTCACTTGTTTAACTTCTACAAAGAAGATGAACAACCGGAGGAATACATTCCTTTCGAGGATATTGAAATTCCATTAACATACCAGGTGCACCAGCTCTGGTTTAAAGGCGCCCTAAAACATCACAGAAATATAACCAGGCTCGGTCCACTAGGTAGACCAGGAGCAACATGGCCGATTCTAGCCGGCTACACACCTCATCCAGACATCGAAATAATGTCAGACGAGGAACTACTTAATCAACTCACAGAGTTAATAAAAATCTACAGACAATTGGTTCAATATGTCATGCGGACTTTCACAGTCCAACAACCATTAACACTTCCAAATCAAGCTCCTCCACAGGGGAGTACACTAAAAATTACACCACAGACTCTATACGCAGTCGTGGGTAAAATGCCCACTACGCGGGAGCAAATTCCATTTTGGATAGCTCAAAAAATTACTCAAATTGAAGCAGTATTTCCAAATACTAGCCCATATGAGAAACGCAGAATCCTAACCATTAGTTTACCAATGGGGATCACACCACAATTGGAAGACTGCACCACTTGGGGCTCAGTCTTTGCTGCCATCTACACTAAAACACACAGCATTCCGTCAATTGCGGTAATACCAGATGTCCTAAAACAGATTCAAAACGAATATGGAGCAGAGCCTGCTTTAAATTTAGGTATGAAATTACTGAAAAATTTTGAACAGGTCTCAACAATAATATTATCTAATATTAAAGGGGAGGCAGCAGCAGTGGCGATCCGACAAAAACTAAGGGAATTCGATGTTACAGAACATCAAACAGAGCTACCCAGAATTATAGAGCAGTCATATGCAGAATTAGGCAGAGATAGTTTGGGTGGGAGACCAGTTAAACCAAAACTATCTGAAAGTTCTGAGAAGGACTCAATTAAACAAATTCCTACATCTTCTAAAAAGAAGTGGGAATCTAACAAACAAAATTCAAACGAGAAAAGATCTCAATCCCGAGGTAGGTCTCCTCAAAAGGAGCCCTCTGAAAGGAGGTATAACCTCAGGAATAGGGATAATTTGAGAAAACCTGATAGGTATCAAGATAATGATACACGTTCCTCTCGTCCCTTTCAGGTCTCATCACAGACTTCGGAAAGAAGAGGACGTACAGAACATAGAGAAGAACGCGTGAAATCGAAAGACGACAAGCACGCAACAAAAATTAAAGCTAAACCTCAATTCTCCAAAAAGAAAGTAGCAGGTCTGAAAATAAGACATGCCGAGAATAATGGGATCACAACTCAAAAACGGGGAATGGGCTCAGACGATGCTGGACAGTGCAGCAGAAGTCACAATAGCTCGCCAGAACCTGATGGAACTTCTGGAGATAGTGGACTTGAATGAGTACATTACGGTAGAAACTGTAGATACCAGGGTTAGTACTCCACAAAGGTTATATGAAATAACACTCCGGATGGAGGGAGACAAACCTAGACAGGTTAAAGCACTTTTTGGGAAAAACTATCAAAGGGTTATGACATACTTCTAGCAGAAAAAGACTGGCCACCACAATTTGTCAGGGAGTGCCCACACGGCGAGGACATGATTATGCCTGCCTTCTCCAATCACATTCCAATTCACTTAAAATATACATATGCCAGAAAATGGGCAGTAGCCCAAGCTCCAGCATTATATAAAAATCATGTAGGATGGGATGAGGACTCCCTCACCATAAAATACATCTGAAACATGAACCTACTGCACAGAGGCAGTATCCAATTAAGCAAGAAGCTAAAAAACAGGTCAGGAGATTTTAAATCAACTTGAATACCAAGGGGTGATTGAAACTAGCACCTCATCTATGAACAATCCTTTGTTTCCTGTCTCCAAACCAGACAATACATATCGTCTAGTTTTGGACTACAGACATTTAAACACTTGTTCTAAAACTTTTGCAGTGCAAAATGCACATAGCACAGCATTAATGAATAACGTGCGCAAAAAATACAAAACCACATTAGACATCTCAAATGGATTCTTTTGTCAAAATATAGCACCTGGAAGTAGGTACTTAACGGCTTTCTCCATAATGGGGACCCAGCGTCACTTTTGTCGACTCCCACAAGGGTTCAAGAACAGCCCAGGTTTATTCTCAGCGAGAGTAACGGAGTTGCTACAAATTTATGACAACGAGGCATTGTCCTATGTCGATGATATTTATCTGACAGACGATGACTTAGAAAAACACTTGAACAGGGTGAGCACCATTATATTGGGATTCGCCTCTGAGGGCTATAAGTTCAACTTTAAAAAGTCCCGAATTGCCCATCTCAATGTCCTATTTTTGGGATATGAGCTTTCAAGTGAAGGCAAGAGCTTGGCAGCTAACTTTCTAGAGAAATGTGCGCTGATCCAACCTCCTAAGACGCTAAAAACTTACAATCAATCCTGGGTTTCCTCAATTTTGGTAGAACATACATTCTAAACTACGCAGAAAGGGTTAAACCTCTCTACGCACTAATCAACCTGATTTTTCAATCAAAAACTGGACACAGGAACACACAGAAATTTTGCGTTCATCCAGGCTAACATCTTAGCAACAAATCACTTACAAACACGCGTAAGTAAAAGAAATTTGGTGATTCGAATAATTTCGGGTCAATGTGGATTCACTTACTTAACCTTTAATGAGGGTGAGAAAGTACCAATCGCGTACAAATCACATTTGTACACACAAGCAGAAATGCGCTTCAGTTCAACTGAAAAAATTCTGACAGCAGTTCAAACAGCTGTAGCAAAAGAAAGAGCCTTAGCCCAAGGGAAACGCATAATTGTCGTTACCCCAGTACCAGCTTTAGAAGTAGTCACAAAAGCGAGCATTCCCAATGCTAAAGCTTTACATCCGAGATGGATACAATGGGTTAATTCTCTTGCTGCAACTGATGTTGAATATGTATTTGATCCAGATTTAAAAACACAGGCATTTCTCCAATATGAACAAGAATGTCCTCTGCCCACTGAGATTCTGCCTCTCGATCAGTATGAATTCGTAATTTACACTGACGGATCCGCACAGCCCGCAACAGGGAGTAAGCAAGCTTACAGTGCAGCGTGTGCTATCGTTAAAGGTCGCATACGAAATGGCATCTTCAGACCTATGGTCACAAAAACTCAGTCACTAGGTGAATGTACAGCTCAGCGAGCTGAACTACAGGCATTCAAACTGGCACTTGAAAGTACGGATCGAGAATTCCTCACACTGATAGTGTGCGATTCCTTTTACTGTGTTCAGTCGTATAATGACTATATACGAACCTGGCTTGAAAATGGTTTTAAGGATGCAAAAGGTGGCACAATTAAGCACAAACTGCTTTGGCAACAAGTAGTTCTGTTGAAAAACAAACTACCAAAGGCTCACGTGATTCACACACTGAGTCATCAGCGTGATGGCGTTCACGTTGCAGGGAATTCATTGGCTGACGAAGCCGCGAAGGGGGCTGTTCAGACGGCTTCCGTAGCTGCGATCACTCGTTCAAAAACAAAAATAGACGGTGAGATAATGTTAGCTGTCAATGCTTCAAGCAAAGGCAGCAGTGCAGCATTACCAAGAAAGTTTCCACTCAAGTACTCTTATGTAATTGATGCGAATAACGTTCCTTTTGCTCGAATCCCTGGAGTGGGGGATAGGGTAATTCCAAACATGGAACGAAGAACAGCCTTGATTTATGAAACACATTTGGGGGAGGGTCTGTCACATCAAGGGATCTCAAAAACAATTTTGAAGTTAAAAGAGATGTACTGGTGGCCTGGAATGAATACACACATTCACATATTCATCAACAATTGCTTAGACTGCAAATTACAGCGAGAGAGCCATCAGACACCATGCAGCGAATGCGGCAGCCCAGTGCAGACACCACTGTTAGACAGCATTAGGCTATCTAATCGCCAGCGTCCTACTGGACATAGGCATTCCCGCAAATACTAAATCTAGGTTCCTATGGTTATGGCCTCAGCGCTCAGCTGACGCTCGAACTGTTATAAAAGATTTGCGAGTCTTTATTGGCACATACGCAATAGGCACGTTTCATTCTGACCAGGGTCCTGCGTTTAGCTCTAGGGCTTACAAGGAGGCCATGGCCAGTCTGGGCGTTGCATTGCGGTACTCCTCTCCATTCCATCCTGAGGGAAATTCTGTTGTGGAAAGGAAAAACCGGGACATAAAGCAATCTATAACAGCTAGGGTATTAGGTTCGGGTGATGGGTGGGTCAAACACCTCATTAGCGTTCAGCGCGCTCTTAACAATCTGCCAAGAAGTTCTCTAGGGTGAGTCACTCCATATGAGGTCCTATTTGGGACAAGAATGTGGGTTCCAGACTTAGAACACGTAGGCACAGTGGTGGACAAAAAGAATTTGATATCAAAGATCGTTTGGCTTTTTACAGGAACTTAACAAGTTAAGAACGAAACAAAGCAACGTATCCTTACAGCCAACCACCACTGGGGAAAAATCGGCGGTCCCAGCAAGGCCTGTCTGGATTCCAAAAGTTGGGGATCTGGTCAGAGAAAAAACGCGGACAAGAAGGAATTTGGACCTTCTTACAGACAACCGGTACCTGTTCTAGCTGTTCGAGGAACAAGGACAGTACTTCTGCCGCCCCTTGCTGGAAGAAAGGAGAAAAGATTTGTGTCAATCGACCTGATCAAACCACAGTATGTGGCCAATACTAAACAGTAGGCCTCGTGGACTCCGACCTAGTAGCAAACGCACTCCTCTCGCTACTATTCAAGAGGTTCAGACTGAAAGACTGATCACGATCGAGAATTCAGCTGTAACGAATGAAGGACTATGCAACCAAGCTATGGAACTCATCCCTCTTGAAAACCAAATAACAGTTCGTCCAAATACACCTGTCTACACCAACGTGACTCGTGAAGAACTGGTTCCTGTGATTTCAACGAATCCTGATGCAATTCCAACAATTGACAGAACTGCTTCTGGCTATTTCATTGACTTTGATACGTTCTCCGAGGATCCAAGCGAACCTGAAACGACGCCAGCATCATCAAAATTCAAGCAGCAAGTACAAGACTTTGTTCACTTTCTGAAAAAGACTTATCTGGTTTCTCCATGGATTGAACTCTGGATTACATCTGGACTTTTTGTTTTCCTGCTCTGGCTAGCTTTGGTAACAACAGTAAGCATGCTTATAAGTGACAGATACATCCATGTGAACAGTGAAGGAAAGGACATAAACGTGCTTTTGAAACCACATAAATCTTCCCATCGTGAAGCAAGAGACTTGTCATCAGTGAACATCACAGCTGTTCCTATACAGGATGGTATAGTGTGGGACAAAACAGATTATGAAATATTCGGCCCAGGTGAACAATTGAACATTCCACATTTGTTTAAAATTTCACTAAGCGATTTGATAATGTCCAGTACCTATTCAGATGATTGGGACTTAGAGACTGTTCAAGATATAATGTTTGATCTAGAAAAATCTGCTGCATTTTCTAAAAATGAATATTTAGAAGGTACTAATGATTATGAGAAAATGTATTGTTATAACCACTATGGTCATCATTATTTGCACAAAACTGCATATCCAAGAAATATATTTATGTATAATCAATGGGAACATTGTCCTACACCACCACAAGGTAGTTCGAAAACTTTTGCTAGTAAATTTCCATATTTTTCAGGTTATAATACATCTGATCCAGAAACGGTTTACTATAAAAATGTAAACAAGACAGGACTGAAAATTATGTTAACAAATACAAAACAGATTTACTCTGAAGCATTTATTGCCCAACTGTCTACACAGGGTTTCGACTTATGGAAAGACACAATTGAGACAAAAACTGTCTGGGGTAGTAAAGATTGGCAAGTACAGGGTATGGAAGCTTTATTTAGGGCCTGCATAATCCCTGAACAAATACTGTTTTTGAATGACACCGTCCAACAGACATCTTGTCTTGGATTAGCCAAGATCAAAGAGATGAAAACACCTTCTGTGCCAACACCTGCCAGTGATAATAAAACAAAGGCAGTGATGACAGTTGACAATATACTACAACTCAACAGAACCAATTCAAATTGGAATAAATGATTGATCTGGCCCACAGACACAAATAACTGTCAGGAAAGGTTCTTGAACAAAACTCAGGGCTTTGCTCTTCATAGGCCAGACCCAAGATATGTCCAAAGACAACATCCGGGGTAGTAACAACATATAGTGTAGGAAAATTATGCCTCGATTGGCTGCATAAATCTACACTACAGGATGTGAAGCAACACTTATCCTTACTTGCACATGACGCAGATCTTAAGGAATTCTTGCTTGGACCAAGAAAACCGCGTCAAAAACGTTTCATATATGCCGGCATCTACGCTGCTTATAACGAAGCATGGAAAGTGTCACAGATAGAGGCTGCAGAACGAATACGTGAACTTGATCGTATTAATTTAGAGAAAACACTCTCTGTAGTCGACAATGGGTTAACAACTTTGTCCTCCAGAATTTATTCATTGGATGGCATTGTATCCTCTGCTATCGACATTCTAGAACAAGATTTGGCTATGTTACAACAAGGTCAGTCTCAATTAACTTCTATTGTGTTATTGACATGGACGCTGCAATCTTTGCGAGCGGGCTATGTGCCTTGGCGTTTCATCAACACGTCGTCCCTGTTTGCAGAATACAATCTGACTGATAAACAGATCGAATTGGCACAAAGAGGAGCGAGGTATACAGTGCTGAGCATTGAAAAAATTGACAAATTACCATTCACAGTGGCAGAAAAACCGGCTACAGAATGGCTTATTCATGGAAAAATAACATTACCTGTGACAACTTTTCAGTTCCAGTATTGCCTCAGACAGATGCAAGCAGGCAAATATGAAAGGTTGGGTAGGGAATACATTAAGACATCTTGGAATTTACCGTATACACATAAATGTTGGAGTGGGGATCGTGAAGTGTTTCCTAGCGGTATTAACTGTAAACCTGCACTGACCGGTTCACTCATATGTCAGGACATTATTTTGCACGGAGCTTGTAATGGTTCTGCGGCAAACTTGTCTTGCCATCAGCACGGTTCACCAGCTGCAGTGATTAAACCAACGTTTGGACAACTTTCTAATGGGAGTTACCTCATGTTGAATGATCAGAGCTGCTGTGGAATGTTGCCCGGCATCCCATATCTAGTAACGGTCAACTCCAGGGTCACTTGCTGTATGCAAGTATTGTTTCCCCCGATAGACACAGTCAGGGAGTCGGCTTTATGGCCTTCACTGGGTGTCTCTTTTATAAGATTTGATACTATAAGCAGAATGAAAGCCATGCTTTTACAGCAAACAGTGCCTTTGAGTGGAGAAGTGTGGCTCAATGGTTAGAGCGGCAGACCCTGATGCAGAGATCGGGCCTGGGACCAGGGTTCAATTCCCGCCTCGGTGGGTCTTGGGCTCAATTTCCTCGGACCTGATAATTCTCGCCTCGGTGCCTATTGTAATCATGGGTCCCACTCTGCAACTCTGGGCAATAGCTTGCTTAATCTCCACAATGGCCCCACCAGCGCTGGGATGCCTGGCTTCACCTTGGGGGTGCCCAGGAGTGGACATTTCACAGGGAAAAAGCCAGGAAGGGTTCCACAGCGGTATGCGTTCAGCGCCGGGACACCGCTGTTAGGGGTAGCCGTGCGCTTTACAAGTACAAATTTCATTTGACCTCGGCCAAAGAAACCTATGATCTACAAATTGCAAGGACTTCGGCTGAGATACAGAATTTAATACGTACAAACTGCCCTATACATTTCGTAGAAATTTTATCACGTATCTTCAACATGTCAGATACAACAGGAATTGTACATGTATTTAAGAGCATTTGCACCGGTCTCTTAGCACCGTTCCAGGCAATACTTGGAATCATTCCGAACTTTGCACATTCGGTGTTTGGTGGCATACCATTGATTCTAGCACTTGTTGCGGGAATTCTATTCATCTGTCTGCTATTGCGCTATGGCCAGCCACTTCGCAGAAATAACTCCGAGCGAAATGGAGAAAGCTCTCCTTGAAAGAAAGTGCCATGAGCGAATAGTACAACTATTGGGCATGACTCGTCTACGGGACCTTAATACCACATGGTTCCTGTCATTCCGACCAATCTGGCATGATTGCATCTTACCTGTTCTACGCTGCCTGCTATGCGGTGAAGAATGCGTGTTGGACGCTTGTCTAACATATCCATCAGCTACGCCAAAGGACGTCGATACTTTGCTGGTCCCGATAACGGTCCATGCTTCGTGTTGTCCCCAGAGGCTCCCAATACTGATGTCAGCATTCATTGAGATCTCACAGACGCTTCCTGCTGCTGCTGAGGTACGAGAAACAACTCCAGGTACACAGGTAACAACGGACGCGAACATTGCTGCGGCGACCTATGCTGTGGGCGGTGTTTCCCATCTTTGTGCGGTCAATCTCTTACATGAGGTGTTCGATCTTACACCGTCAACAGTGGATGATGTTTTGTCTATTGAAATAGATGATCTCATGTTTACACCAGACCCGTGAACTGACTCTAATTCGGCATACTTTGTTCCAGTGCAACAGCAACAATTTGGCCTTCATTTTTCAAAGACCTGGAACATTACCAAAATTTGAACTTTTTTCATTTTTCAAACACAAAAATGGCACTTCAATCTGCTTATAGTAGAACTGGCCTTATAATACAGACTTGGCAGTACTTCCAGGGACACTTAGTCATCTTGTGTGTCTAAATCAGTTCATTTAAATTTCATGATTGGAAATGACTTTGATTTTGATCAAACTTATCGATCATTTTCGTCATATGTAAATATTGCTTTTTATTTATCATTCCTATTGCATTTATTTCACACTTTATGCAGGAGATGAAAAGCTTTGCTTCGAATTGTACAGAAACTTTTGCATTTTAAATATGTCTTTTAAATGCTTTTAGGATATGTTTTAATATGCGGTACTCTATTTTAATGTTTAGCATTTTGGATGTTTAGCATTTTAGTATCATTGTTTCCACGAAAGAGGAGTGGGTGTTGTATACTTCATAGGGTGTCCATAAGCGGGCTTTCTAGACTCATGTCCCACTGCACCGAGAGCGGTTTGAACCCTGCAGCTGGTTGGGGAGAGCGACGGATATCGGAGACTGGATATCCCCTGAAAAACAACCAGAACCGGTGGTTTTTGTCCGCGCTGGCTGAACCAGCCCCAACCCTTATGCAGAATGGCGGTTGGGTCGCTGACTGCGTGCTTCCCCGAATGATCGCGGAGATGAAGGCTGCTACTGATGGAGGTGAGCCGCGCGGCTGCCCTGGTGAGGCTCCCCGTCAGAGTGAACGAGTAGTGAGTTTTTGGATTAGTGCGACCGGCGGCGGTGAGAGACCGGGAGGAGTGGTGATTGCAGCGGGCAGCTTGTGAGGAGCCGCTCCAGTATGATTCATGGCTGGAAACCGGAGCCTGCGGTGAGTGCTGGCGGGCCCGCGATTTAGCCCTGGGCTGACCTCACTGCCCCCAAACAGTGGCCTGAGGAGAGAGGAATCCCGGGGTGCGTACTGGGGCTGACGGCTGGGTGCGCCCAGGAATGGGGTCGTTCGTAGCTAAGATGGCCGCCTAAGATTGAGACCCTTTTTCCCGCCGATGCGTTAAGTGGCTGGGGATTTAGCGAGCGAGGAGAAAAAGACGCCCTGGGGAGCAGCTGCACATCGGTGCTGGTGGCGTAAGAAGACGGGCCTGAGACTAGGTTGTATTTTACACGCCTTTCACAGGGATCGGCCCCGAGATGCTGCCTGACTCCAAAATGGTGGCCACAATTTTCCCCCGTCCGATTGACGTCTGCACTCATCTTGCGGCAATACTTGCTTCACGTGTACTACGGAGAACTTAATCACTAGTACTTTCTTCATTGGTGGGCCTTCGATCTATTGGAACTGCTAAACTACTCACTCTGGTCCTCTTTTGCTGATCTGCTTCTTAACCCCCTTTTTCTACTCCCCTCCCTATATCCGCTACTGGGGACTTGTTCATCTATGTTTACTATCCAACTGTAACTAATGTAACTATGCATAAACTGTCACTCTTGTTATGTCTGACCGTTGAGACCTGAGCAATTGTGGCTGATGCCCAGTGGAGCTGCTTGACAGCTATAGAGGAGATTGTCCTTGGTTCACCCCCTAGGCCATCACCTACCCAGCCGGACATTGGGCACAGTTCTTCCTTGTCTTCTCGCTGTGTCTCCTTCCTCCCCCTCCCTCGGACGAATCACTGTA
The DNA here is from genome assembly GCA_963921515.1 of Calotriton arnoldi. Taxonomy (NCBI): domain Eukaryota; kingdom Metazoa; phylum Chordata; class Amphibia; order Caudata; family Salamandridae; genus Calotriton; species Calotriton arnoldi. The sequence continues at coordinate 412,206 of CAWUFW010008327.1, read as the reverse complement.
ACATTGTTTTTATTTCCATGTGTCTTACTATGATCTTGTAACGGATGTAATTTGTAACTTAATTATCCTCATGTAAAGCGCTCTGATACCTCCGGGTCTAGCCAGCGCTATATAAAACTCTTCAAATAAAAAAAAAAAAAAAAAAAAAATATAGGCATAACCCAACCTGCCCTTATATAGGCGTAGAATCCCAGGCCTTATTTAGGCATAAACCATGCACACCAAATACAGGCATGGCTTCCGACATCCGTCCACCCTAACGTCTCAACGAGTCCATGAAAAAACAGACCCTCAGGCTGCGGGAGTTTCCCTTGCCCAGGACTATTGATTTCTTCAAGGACTCATACATTATGCATGAACCTCTTATTCCCTAAGGGATTCATTCATGACGTCTTTCGCTGCCCAACTCACGTCAATGCTACCATTTTCAGGTATAAATATACCTTCCCAAACCCCTGTAAATCAGAGGAGACCTCGACTTCAGAGGAACCCGATTCCCGGCCAGACGCACTGAGAAGACACTGTCATTCCTGCACGCAGAGAGTCCAGCTTCCAGTGATCTAACTTCCCTTGCGGGTGTTGGAGTTCGAGTCCGGATAGAGATTCCTACCTCTCTCATTCTTCAGGTATGGAGCAGACTAGAACCTAGAGGGACTCTTGGCATACTAGACTCTTGGCATACTAGGCGTAACTTACTCTTGGTATACTCTAGTCAGGAATACAGCACCTACTTCTACTTCTCCCTATACCTAGGATAGGTTAGGTACACTGGGATGGAACTAGGGTAGAAACGCATCGTATGAGTACTCGCATTTTTAGGTTGTGTCATTTTATGTAAATGCATACATGCTAAAAAGATAATGCTGACGCAGTATTATTTATTTTTACTGCTCACCTTGTATATTATTTATCTTGCATACTGTCTTGTGATCATAACAGCACATATAATTTACAACAGAAACAAGACTGTTCAATAAATCCTTTATTGAAACGCCCGTCTGTTATTTCTGTGTAACTCTGAGAATAACTGAAACATGCACAACTGAGCTGAGTGAAATGGTTATCTATTGTTTCTACGACTCTGGGACACGTCCTGATTCTGTAAGGGAAACACAGTGGTCATGTTCTGCGGCAGCCAGAAACTAATCCCTTCTTGTCGTCAAGAAGTTTCTAGTGGCCTCTGAGCTAGCTGGCACAAGTAATTAAGTTTAATATACTCGATAGGGACATACCGACCTTAGTCCTATGTCAAACCTATAGGATATATTATTCCAATGCGCAGAGCCTATAAGGGAAATAGGAGCTACACTACACTTTGGGGTCCCTCGATTCTATGTGCTCTAGACCACGGTCTAGCCAAGATAAGATTGTGATATTTACTTGTGCTAACTTATTTTTGATAACATTTGATTTGTACATATGTTCCTGACTTCTAATCTCATAAAGAGATTAGTAGAGAGTTGTTTAGTAATAAATACATATATATTTGATATATATACCTGTGTGGTGTCTTTTCATTTGGTGATTCAAGAGATTGTGTGGTAAAACAAGCTGCTTTATATTCCTCCAAGACTTAGCCTGAAGGCTGCTCTCCACAGCTACCACTAGGATAGCTTTCTATAAAGGTTGTCTTAAACCTACCTACCATAAGAGTCGAATTGTACTGGTGCAAGGTGTCCACTTTAACTAGTGAACAGCATATACCAGGCCAACTTCTCACATTGGTGGCAGCGTGTGGGATTCCAGCTTGCTATTGTTTTACTAGAAAATCTCTATTTAAATTACTGACTGAAAACCACTATAGGTACTCAAGGTACATATAAAGTCAAGCTTAGTATCAATAAGTTCTACTGAACTTAGAGCTGTGTGCCAAGGGATAGCACACCCTTTCTACAGCTCAAGCTAGGATCAGTAGGCCACAAACTAGTGTAGGTAGTACAACACTGCACAACACTAGAATGTCCTTAAGGGATGGACCCAGTGGATCCACCCAGCTTCAGTATAAGGACATGACTTTCTTTGACTTGAAAGCCATGTGTGCTGAGAGGCACCTGAAGATAGGACAGAGTCCCTCCACACTACACCTGATAGATCTGCTGACAGCAGATGATCTTAGATTAGCTGTAGGAGCTAATGGGTCTGAATCAGGGGGTGGGTCAATTACAGTGTCTGGGTCAGATGATGAACATCAAGTTGACCAAGACTCTGTGATTGAAGGGCCAGGCCCCAAGGGGTCTGCAAAGGACCGAGGAATTCTCCCTAAGAGAACTGACACAGTGGAGGAGAGGCATAGGTCCCTTTCTAGGGACTCTGACCGCTCCTATCACTCTGGTAGAGAATTTGTCCAGCAGAGGAACTCCTACTTCCCAAGAAGAGAGACCTCCTGAAAGACTGTGCAAACTGCTGCAGTATGAGGAAGCAAGATTTGCCCTCAAAACCAAGCAGTTGGCATTAGATAGAGAAGCCTTTGAGCTCCAGAGAGCTTCTAGAAAAGAGGGGTTAGAACCCCCTGGTGGCAGCAACAGTGTCCCTAGAGGCAGAGAATATATTCCAGACCATAGGAACCTGAGCAAGGTTGTTCCTCCCTACCAGAGTGGGGATGATATCCATAAGTGGATAACTGCTATGGAGAGGGCCTGTAGAGTACAACAGGTCCCCCAAAAGCAATGGGCAGCAATCTTGTGGCTCTCCTTTTCAGATAAAGGTAGAGACAAGCTCCTCACTGTTAGAGAAGAGGATGCTGATGACTATGAAGTCCTGAAGAGTGCACTGATAGATGGGTTTGGCTTAACCACTGAGCAGTACAGGTTGAAGTTCAGAGACACCCAGAAGGCACAGACTCAGGACTGGACTGACTTTGTAGATTGTGCAACCAAGGCTCTGGAGGGTTGGCTGGTTGGCAGTAGGGTTACTGATTTCAAGGGATTGTATAATCTAATGATGAGAGAACAGATCCTTAATAATTGCCAGAACCAGTTGTTGCATCAATACCTGGTGGACTCCGATCTGACCTCTCCCCAAGAATTGGGAAAGAAGGCAGACAAGTGGGTCAGAACCAGGGTGAGACAGAAAACCCAGAACCAAGGGGGTGACACAAAGAAGCAGGATTCTAAGGGCTCTGAGAAAGGTGGGGATAAGTCAAAAAACCAGAAGTCTTCACAAGGGTCCCAAAAATCTGCATCTGGTGGGGAGTCACAATCCAACAAGGGAAAAGGCCAAAAGAAGCCCTGGTGCAAATTCTGTAAACAGAAAGGGCACTGGACTTCTGATTGTAACAAGTCCAAAGACCAAACCACCACCACTCCTGCCCCTAAGGCAACTGTTCCCCTAGTTCAGCTACTGGTGGAGGTGGTACTCAGAATAAGGGTGTAGTAGGGTTGACCCTGGGTTCTGAAGTGGACTCTGACCTAGTCAGAGTAACCACTCAGGCCATGCTGATTTGTGATGGAGACATTGACATGTCCTTCCTAGTAAGCCCCAGTAATCTGGGCAAATACAAACAGCAGCCTGTAATAAATGGCAAACAGGCTTTGGCATTTAGGGACACAGGTGCTAGTGTCACCATGGTGGCAGAGGATCTTGTGGACCCTGGACAGATCATCCTGGGTGAAATGTACCAAGTGACCAATGCAAGCAATGCCAGGACCAACCATAGTCTGGCAGTTGTGAATTTCTCCTGGGGAGGGGTAACTGACCTCAAGAGGGTTGTAGTCCGTGCAGACCTCCCTGTAGAATGTCTATTGGGCAATGATCTAGAGACTTCAGCCTGGTCTGAAGTAGAGTTATGGACTCATGCTGAGATGTTGGGCATCCCTGCAGAGGTATTTGCTGTGACCAGGTCACAAGCCAAAATGCATGACACTGAACCAGCTCTGGATCCTGAAACTATGGACCAGATGCTTCCCAAGAGGAGGAGCAGTAGGGTTAAGGCAGTGCCTTCCCCTCTGTCTCAGATCACTGATTCCCCTCCCCAGGGAGGAGGAGCAGATCCTGAAGAAGGAACTGCCCCAGAGGAACTTGAGCCTGATCAGGTTGAGTTCTTGGGGGCAGGGGCCCTTCTAGGGAAGATCTGAGTAAGGAGCAACAGTGCTGCCCCTCTCTTGAACCCCTCAGACAGCAGGCTGCTGCTGAGGCTGTTGGGAGTGCTAGTGGGTCCCATAAAGTTTATTGGGATGATGGACTCCTATATTCTGAGGGTAGAGATCCAGCCCCTGGAGCCACCAGGAGGTTGGTAATACCTCAGAAGTTTAGGGGGTTCCTCTTGACCCTAGCACATGATATCCCTTTGGCAGGTCACTTGGGCCAAAACAAGACCTGGGACAGGCTTGTTCCACATTTTCATTGGCCACATATGTCAGAGGACACAAAGGAGTTTTGTCGCTCCTGTGGCACATGCCAAGCCAGTGGCAAGGCAGGTGGCACGACAAAGGCCCCCCTGATACCACTGCCTGTGGTGGGGGTACCCTTTGAAAGGGTAGGGATTGACATTGTTGGTCCTCTTGACCCTCAAACTGCATCTGGGCACAGATTTATCCTGGTGGTAGTGGATCATGCCACCAGGTACCCAGAGGCAATTCCCTGAGGACCACCACAGCCCCTGTGGTGGCAAGAGCCCTCATTGGAGTCTTCTCCAGAGTGGGTTTCCCAAAGGAGGTCATCTCTGACAGAGGTACTAACTTCATGTCAGGATATTTGAAAGCAATGTGGAAGGAGTGTGGTGTGACTTATAAGTTCACCACCCCTATCACCCACAATGCAATGGTTTGGTTGAACGCTTCAACAAAACCCTGAAGGGAATGATTAAAGGACTCCCAGAGAAGCTTAGGCGGAAATGGGACCTTCTTCTTCCCTGCCTGTTGTTTGCATACAGAGAAGTTCCACAGAAGGGGGTTGGTTACAGCCCATTTGAGCTTCTGTTTGGGCATCCTGTAAGAGGTCCCTTATGTTTGGTAAAGAGGGCTGGGAGTTACCTCTCAAGCCCCCCAAACAGGATGTGATGGACTATGTACTTGGTCTCCGCTCCAGGATGGCTGAATACATGAAAAAGGCAACCAAAACCTGGAGGCCAGCCAAGAATTACAAAAAGCTTGGCATGACCAAAGGCTGTGCTGACTGTATACCAGCCAGGACAGAAAGTGTGGGTGTTGGAGCCTGTGGCCCCAGCAGCCCTCCAAGACAAGTGGAGTGGCCCCCATACAATAGTTGAGCAAAAGGGAGAAGTCACCTATCTGGTGAATCTTGGAACTCCCAGGAGCCCCCTGAGGGTGCTCCATGTCAACAGATTAAAGCCATATGTTGACAGGGCTGACATGGGCTTGCTCATGGCAACTGATGAGGAACAGGAGGAGGAGAGTGACCCTTTCCCTGACCTGCTCTCACAGAACCCTGATGATGGGTCAGTAGATGGTGTTACTTTGGCAAGCAGCCTCACTGACCATCAGCAAACGGAGTGCAGACAAGTTCTGCAGCAGTACAGACATATGTTTAGTCTGACCCCTAGTCAGACTACCTGGTGCACCCATGAGGTGGACACTGGGGACAGTCTGCCTGTCAAGAGTAAAATCTACAGGCAACCTGACCGTGTCAGGGACTGTATCAGGACTGAAGTCCAGAAAATGTTGGAGTTAGGTGTGATTGAGCCTTCAGATAGCCCTTGGGCTAGCCCAGTAGTCCTAGTACCCAAGCCTCATACCCAGGGTGGTAAGAAAGAAATGAGGTTTTGTGTAGACTACAGAGGCCTCAATGCAGTCACTAGGACTGATGCCTATCCCATACCAAGGGCAGATGAGCTGATTGATACTTTGGCCTCAGCCAAGTATCCAAGTACATTTGACCTAACAGCTGGCTACTGGCAGATCAGATTAGCTGATGATGCAAAAGCCAAAACAGCATTTTCGACCCCTGGTGGGCACTACCACTTTGTGGTGATGCCCTTTGGATTGAAAAATGCACCTGCCACTTTTCAGAGGTTGGTGAACAAAGTTCTGGCAGGAATGGAAACTTATTGCTCAGCTTATCTAGATGATATTGCTGTCTTTAGTTCCTCCTGGCAGGATCACCTGGTCCACCTCAGAAATGTTTTGGAGGCTCTGCAAAAAGCAGGCCTCACTATCAAGGCCACTAAGTGCCAGATAGGGCAGAGTCAGGTTGTGTACCTGGGCCACCTTGTAGGTGGAGGCCAGGTTCAGCCTTTACAGAGCAAAATCCAAACCATCATGGAATGGGTTGCTCCCACCACCCAGACACAGGTGAGAGCCTTCTTAGGCCTGACTGGGTACTATAGGAGGTTTGTGAAGGGATATGGATCTATAGTGACCCCCCTTGAATGATCTAACCTCAAAGAAAATGCCAAAAAGGTTCAGTGGACAGCTAGCTGTCAGAAGGCATTTGAAGACCTAAAGCAGGCCATGTGCACTCCCCATCTTACAGAGTCCAGACTACACCAAAAAGTTCATTGTCCAAACAGATGCTTCTGAGCTGGGTGTGGGAGCTGTACTGTCTCAACTTAATGATGAAGGTCAAGACCAGCCAGTAGCTTTCATTAGCAGAAGACTGACCCCTAGAGAGAAACGTTGGTCAGCTATAGAGAGGGAGGCCTTTGCTGTGGTGTGGGCCCTGAAGAAGCTGAGGCCATACTTGTTTGGCACTCACTTCATAGTTCAGACTGACCACAAGCCCCTCCTATGGCTTAAACAGATGAAAGGTGAAAACCCAAAACTTTTGAGGTGGTCCATTTCCCTACAGGGGATGGACTATACAGTGGAACATAGACCTGGGACCCAACATGCCAATGCAGATGGACTCTCAAGGTATTTCCACTTAGAACACGAAGACTCAACTGGTCAAGGTTAGTTTAGTGTCCCTGCGTTTGGGGGGGTTGTGTAGGAGAGTAGGATCTGCCTCTTATGTTGCCCCCACTTTTTTCTGATGTTTACACTGGTTTCTGGCTATAGTCAGGCTGGGACCCTGCCAATCAGGGCCCCAGCCTCTCTGTTCTCTCTAAACGACTGTGAGTGCACTCTAGGTGCACTAGTGATTGGATACTGTGGTACCTTATGAGTCCCTAGTATAGGGTACCTTAGGTACCAAGGGCATAGGTACTTCACAGGCCTACCAGGGGCTGAAGCATGTATTATGCCACCCCTGGGAAGCAGACTAAATCTGACACCACAGGTCTGCTACTGCAGCCTGGGTAAGGTGGTGCATGCACCCCTTACTGTGATATAGGCTACCTATATCACTACATAGATACACACATATAAACCTATGTCATTCCTATGGCAGGCCTTATCAATCCTGAAGGCAGAGTGCTTGGTTCCTATGTGAGAGGGTGCCCCTACATGAGCAGAGCCCCTCTGCAGCAGTCGGAGACCCTTCTCTGAGGCTGTTTGTAGTGCAGCCTGACCATATACTCTTAAGTGCATTATAACCTCGCGTTAAATGCTAACTTTGGGATGGCTGCACGGAAACATGTCGTGTTTGGTGTCAAACATCTTGGAATACTACCCCCCCCGCCAGTTCTGGCGGCGGGGGTAGCATTCCACCCTTCTAGAGGGATAGACCTGTACCTACTGTGGAAACGCGGTAGAATCCTGAAGAGCCCTGGCATCACAAAATGGATGCCACCAGTCACAGACACTGGGCTGCCCTCCTGCTGATGACCGAAACTCGCAGTGGAGGAAGCCCAACAATAGGTATCCTGTCACAGGAGGGTGTGACCACCTTCCAGACAGGGTTTAGTGTATTGGGGCTGGGTGGGTGCACTCCTAGAGTGCTTTGAAGTCCTGCACTGGGGAGCAGAAGGCTCCTCTGTGCATATGCCAGTTCAAACCAGCTCAGGGGCTACCTGCCCCTGCTCTGGCGCAAAACTGGACAAAGGGAAGTGGGTGTAGCCACCCCTCCCCTGACCCTCGCATAGGTGGGGTCATAGAGCTAGTCCCTCCCTTCTTTTTAGTATAAGAGGGGGAACCTGTGCATTGCAACCCAGATCTCCCTGGACGACGCTCTAAAGAAGAATCCTGGACCTTCGACGTTCCACTACCTCTGGAAGACTGAGGAATCTCCCTTGGAGTCAAGGAGTGACTCCCCTGCTTGGCAGGCACCAAAAACTACAACGATGGTTGCAAACTACGCTGCTCCTGCCGGAGCCCGAAGTCCCTGCAGCCCAGGAAGAGGATTTCCTGACTTCTCCAAGGCCATCGTGAGTCCCCAGCGAAGCTGAGGCAAGTGGACCCCACGAGCGACGAGGAACCGCAGCCCCTGGGTACCGTGCACTATTGTCGAGTGCAACCCCTTCACGACGTTCTACGAACTTGTGCTTTGGACCACGTGTGGTCCCAGCCTCTAACAGGAATCCCTCCGAAGATCAGAGGCCTACACCATCCCGAGTGACCGTGGGCCCCTGTTGAGTGAATCCTCCCGAGGCGTCTTCGTGATCCCTTGCCAGCCGGCTTGTGGGTCCCCAGAAGACTTGTCAACGAAACCAAAGGGCTCCCCTGGTTGCTCCAGGCCTGCCCTGACCTACCCTCGCTGGGTAAGTCCCCCAGACCTTGCTGGTCTGCACCATTGACTTTTCCTCATCACCACGAGACTTGCTGCTACCAAGGTTTGTTGGCTCCAATCGAGTCGCCGACACCTCAGTAAGCTGCAGACGTCGTGGGACACACCGAATCCAGCTCCTGGTCATCATCGACGCTGCCTGGACCACGTGGTCGAAGAGTCAAGACACCTGTGAACGACCCGAAGCTGTCGACGACGGTGGGCATTCATCTTCCTTGCCCAGGGTCACTGTCAAGTGACTGTGAACACTGTCCCCTCTGCTTTCAGGTCTTCCTCCTTCCGAATCCAGGCTTGGATTCCAACGGACACTTCTTCTGTCGTCGCAAGCAGCAAGTCTTCATTGGTTCCCACTGAGAACGACGCCGCGACCCGACACCAAAGGACACCTATGCACCCGGCTACCCTGGGTGAGGTAACTTCAGCACTACGGTGCTCCTGTGGGTGTGGGCCCTAGAACTACTTACCCTGTAAGTGGCTTGCTTGTAGCTACCCTAGAAGTGCCCTAAAACTCCTATTTTCCCCGTGCGATTATCGCACTGGCTCGTACAGGGCTCGCGTCTGTGTTAGACACATCGCGTCCAACTCCCTTGTAACTCTATCAGTATCCGCGTCCTTCGACTCGTACTGACCGATCGGTGTGTTCGCCTCGAACACGCCAGGGACCTGTAACATTGATAACTCAATTGCGTTCTCTCGCATAGACTCGTACAGGACTCGCACCAGTGTCTGAACACCGCGTTCGTCCCCTGTGGGTCTCCTACAACTACCTGGGGTGGTTCTTTGGGGTCCCTCGATTCTATGTGCTCTAGACCACGGTCTAGCCAAGATAAGATTGTGATATTTACTTGTGCTAACTTATTTTTGATAACATTTGATTTGTACATATGTTCCTGACTTCTAATCTCATAAAGAGATTAGTAGAGAGTTGTTTAGTAATAAATACATATATATTTGATATATATACCTGTGTGGTGTCTTTTCATTTGGTGATTCAAGAGATTGTGTGGTAAAACAAGCTGCTTTACATTCCTCCAAGACTTAGCCTGAAGGCTGCTCTCCACAGCTACCACTAGGATAGCTTTCATAAAGGTTGTCTTAAACCTACCTACCATAAGAGTCGAATTGTACTGGTGCAAGGTGTCCACTTTAACTAGTGAACAGCATATACCAGGCCAACTTCTCACAGTACAGACAAGAAAACTCATCTCTTCAAAATAGTTCAAGATCAGTAAAATCAATTTACAAAGTTCCCCAGTGGGGCTGAGGTTTAAGGCACAACCTTTGACCTCGGTGCCGTGGCCAGAAGGGGTGTCATTGGTAGGTGTATAGCACTGTGAAGTCACTGGACTTTCACATCTTTAGTGTGCAGCATATTAATATGCATGGAATGACCACAGGCACAAACGGCAACCAACCACAACAAGAAAAAGCACTATTTTATTTAAAGAGTGGTAAGAATTGGTGAAATCACAGAGATTGCAGATCTGTCCAGTTGTCAACTCCTCTACACTCCTTTACAACCCCTTAGATTTAGTTATGGAATTTGTCGAACAGAGTTTGGGTAACTAAATAATTATCAGGATTGAGTAAAATAGTTTTACCAGTATCATATTTGTTTACTGTTTAGGAAAGTTAAGAGCACCCGCTGCTGCCAAGTAGCTCCATGTTATGTGCCCGTCTTTGCTTTTTATATCACAGCATATTGCATTCAGGACCATGTACCTTTGCTTTTATCTTTGCAAGTATGGTCTAAAACAGGGGTCTGCAACCTTTTGTGTAATAAGAGCAACTTAAGTTCTGTGGAAATCCTCCCGAGCTACTAATATGATTAGTGTTGTACAGTGACCACATCAGACAAGATTACAGTAGTGGTCACCCAATACAACACTGTCAGCGGTGATCACCCCAGTGCACTAGGCAGGGTTGCCAGCAGTAACGCAAAAAAGACCATCTATTTGGAATTCCTACAAATGGGTAAAACATAACAACCGTAGTTGTTGGGAAGCTTCTTTCGCCAAGGTTATAGTAAGAGTAATAAGCTTCCCCAGCTCCACGTAATTTATCACTGAAATGTAAGCTTTAAATAGATTTTGGAAATTCAAAAATTTTCTCTCAGACATGAGCTTAAGAGTTCTGAAAATACACGTAGCTTCATCTTGGATAGATGCTTTACAATTTTGGTATATGTATGTTAATTCAGCTGAGCAAAAGCTTCTAATTTAGTAGGCTGGGCTGCACATAAGAGAGCTACTTCGTAGCTGGAGAGCTACCAGTAGCTCATGAACTAGTAATTGGATAAGCGTGGTCTAAAGCACCCAAGCATGGTCAATTGCTGTTTGCTAAAAAACATTGTTTTAAAAGCCTGGACTGGCAGAAGGTTTCACGCATGACATAAGGTCATCTGGAAGTTAGTAAAATTACCTATCGAAAAACACCATATAAAACAGTTCTGAATACAACATTTCGCATTATTCCAGATTAGCATTACGGCAATAGCAGAAGGCTACCTAGATTTCTGGGACTAATGGTAACCTTGAACTCTTTATTCACAGCCACAATATCAACCTTAAACGTCTTGTTCTCAGCCACATCTCTAGGCATCTGGCAGTGACAGGGACTACTTGATAAAACAATCCAGTATATTGCCATGGCTTGAACTCCCTCACCCCGCGCTCCTATCTCCCTCACCTCCTCCATAACTAATGTTCTGAGTCTGGGTTTAAAAAATACCTCATTGGAATAGGATTTCATTCCTCCCAGGCCCATGAAGGAAGATAATTTCCTTCACGACTGTTGGAGGAACTGAACACTTCTCCCTACCTGTTGTTTGCAAATCACCGCAAGGGATTATTCCAGGGGTGCTCTGACCTCCTCAAAACTGCTTGGGGAGCTTATTTCCGTGATGCCCCATGAACTCTGTGCCCCTGTCCAGACCACCTGTAGTTCATGAACACAGTGAAGAGGTGCCTCTTCCTAAAGCAGGGTTAACGGTCACGCAAACAGTAGTCTGAACCTTTTGCTTCACTAGTATGAGGTGGGTGACTAATAATTCAGGACCATATCCACCAAAAACAAGAGCAGATCATTCCAAGAATGGCAGGCACAACCATGCATGGAATATTCCCTCACTTTCCTCTCCTCTAAATAATTACAGTGGGATGATATGAGGAGCCTCTGCCATGCGGGCACAGCACTAAAATACTTTCCACGTATGCTACACTGAATTCATCTCCTTTTCCAGCTATAGTATGGAACCTCTACAAGCCTAAATGTTCTATCTTTTGTCCTATTACTCGCCCTTTTCCTTCAATACAGGCCAAGTGGCAGACTCACAATAAAAGCAGATATCTGGTCATCATACTCATCAAGAGACTTCATACAGAAGTCATACTTGAGAGCTCCACTCTTCCATACAAGTATACCCGCAGTGTAGTGTGTTACCTGTCCTTGGATCCTCATGAGGGACATTAAATGTGTATAAATCAACTAAACACAATACAACACAGGATCATCTCATAAGTTGGAGTATCTGGGCGTCTGTGATTGATCCATATTTGTACTCTTCCTTTAAATGCCCTTTCTCGCCTATCTTGTCCTAATCTAGACCCATAGGTTGTGGGCATGAACCTCTCAAAGTTGACCTAATAAACGTATGATGTGCAGCCAGACACACCTGCAGATCCATGACTTGGGGAAGGAGAAATGCCTTATTTTAGGGATCACAGAGTCTAAATATAAACCCCCTCATGAAGGACAGACCTAGCAGTGGAGGTGGTAGTTTAGTGCTAATATCCCTGATATGCTTGGAGATACCCTATTCAGGTTATACTTCATTCGATCACTTAATAGGGAAGCTCTTCTCATGCTATCAGATTCCACAGATGTGGACCTGAATTTGTATTAAAAAAGATCAATATCATACCAGGTTCCACATTATCTCAGCATTAAGTCCTGTCTTGTCAGAAGAAAGGCGGACAATCCACCTCTGTTTACTTCATGATAAGTTTTTGACAATGACCAACAGGATTCTCCCTTTTTCATTACCCTTTTCTGCAAATTTCCTTTCCTTTTATATATAGAGAAGCACCACTTAGGATGGATACTGACATAAATAGCGTCTTACCGGGTTATGACAAATGCTTCTGACCCCTTTCAGCATATCGAGAAGGGAGAAACATGTCGACCTACATTACAGAGACACAACTATCAGATGAGTTTTAATAGCCTATAGTTCTTTCTCTTTTAATCTTTTAAGAAGGCACAGATATAGAATATTCAGCTTGCCACAACACCGTTTTTAACCACTTGTGTTCAATAGGCACAAATAAAGAATATGCAGCTTCTCGCAACACAATTTTAACCACCAGGTGACCTCTGGTTCAGGTAAGAATCACTTACCTAGGACATACTTTAGTTGCTGGTAAGGAGTGAACCCATATGAAGAAGCATACACCTTTTTTTAATTAAAATACAAATAAAACCTTAGACGCAGGTGAAGGATTAGCCTGTTAATGATATTCACTTCACAGTGCTGGGTAACTGTACTTTTTCATGTATTTTTTTGCACATACCAGTCAAACATGAAACGATTAGGATTGAAACTGCAGCAACAATGGAGAAAAGGTTAGGTAGTCCCAAATCTGTTAAGACCATGTGTGTCCCACTGGACAGATTCAAGTGGCTTGTTTTGAACCTGAATCACTGAATGCTATGTAGATATGCACTTGTACAAACTGATTTTGACTGGAGCACTCCGACAAAGGGACAGTGGTCTTTGTAGATGGAAGCCTGGCTGTCATTGAAGACTGTTGGAGAAACAGGTTTTGTACTGCAAATAATTTGAATTGTAAGTACTTAAGAAGGCTGGCAACACAGAATCTAAGATCAAGACCGCAGTAAGGTAGGATAATGCCAGATTGCAGTTGAGACTGGAAGTAATGAACCCTAGGGAGAACAGCACTTGAGGAAGATGATAGATGCCAGGAAGAAGAGACTGTCATGACAGGAGACCTTCCTGACACAGGAGCAGCAGACAGAATAGGTGTGCTGGGCAGAGACAGAGCATGCTGTCACTTCATCTCTACATGTGCAATATCAGAGCAGTAGGCGTTCTTAATATCCTGCCTCCATTGCCCATCTGATCTTCCTCATTTGCAGGATGAACCCCTGGATCCCCATACTCTGGGCATGCACTTTAGAAGCCCCTCCAGCTATGCTTGCATTGGTCCCAGAAGGTAAGAACAGGCACCCCGCACCAGCAACACCCTTGGGTCCAGAACAGGCACCCCGCACCAGCAACACCCTTGGGTGCAACTAACCTGCCATGTACAATATGAGAGCCTATTACAAGCAATCTAGACGGCAACAAATATTTAATATGTGACCCTAGTTAGAATCACAGAACAGAGTTGTTTAAAATATTCTGGGTTGCTAAAAAGCCTCAAAGAGAGCATATGTTGCCTCCAATCAATTCTGAAAGCATTGCTTATTTATTTTAAACATAATATCCTAGAAAAGTCTGAGTTATCAATTTACGGTCCTCAAACTGCCCCAAATTCATTTTTTTCTCCCCACTTTTAGAGCAAGTGGGCAAAACATAAGTCTCTAACCTCCATGCTCAAAGATCATGTCTCTATTTGTTTTAGATAGATCAAAAGTATAAATTATAGGCACATCTCAAATCTCCTCATTGTGGGATAATCATAGATGGTTACGGTCACATGCAACTTCAGGAATTTGAATTTATCAAACAATATGACAGACCGTCTGATGTTAGATGAGGGAGGTGGTGGGAAGCTTCAATATACGACACCATGGAAGCCTTGCTTCTTTCCTTTAATATCTCAGTCAGAAATCCTAATGGACCTATTTGCCTTCTGTGGCACAGTGAACTGTAAGATAGTACTGCAAAGCTTAGAAAGGTGGGTACATCACCAGTATGGCTCTTCAGTGATGTCATTCGTACCTCTCAAACCCTAGTCAACAGACATTTTAGCTGATCCTCTTCCTGTTTGAAAGCCATCAGTTGTGATGTCCGCGTTATTAATAATTTTCTTCCCTGTTTATCAACACATACAGGAGACTACTAGCCTAGATCGTGTCGCACCATCACCTGCAATTCTAAATGTACACAGACGTTGTCAAACAGCTCATTTATTTGAGTGATCGTAACTATCAGCAGGTACTAGTAATAGTTTGAGGCGCATTAGCTTATAGAGGCAGAGCTTTTGAAGTCTGAATCGAACAATGACCAAAATTGTCATAATTGAGCACCTCCCCCCAGCCACCCACTCACCAGAGATCTTTCAAACGCTACCTTTACCCCCACCTCTTTTTTAGGTCTCACCAAGGCAGTGCTTGTGCTCCCTCTTCGAGACATGCTGTATTCAGGTATAGACTTGAAGCTCTGCCCATTTTCCGCTGATCTATTCAATTGACTCCTGTTACCGTCCTTTCTAAATAGTTGCTTTTAATTCGTCAATGGGCTTAGTAGTCCCTCCTTAGTCCGCCTTTTCTACTTTTGTAACCTTCCATGAGGACTGGCCCTTTTACTTGTGTTGTTACTCGGGATGTTTGAATTACAGACTGTGAGCACAATTTGCTTAAAGGACTTTCTCCTACCAGCTGTTGCAGGCAGGACAAGCTCTCCCACAACCGTTTTTTTATTTTTTAACCCAGTCTTGTTTCACCGCTTCCAAACCCTCAGAAAAAGTCGCATGCGACGCAAAGGGCCATGTGGAAGTAAAACATTTTTTTCTTTCTTTCAGAACGCACCAGACCGCGCTTTATCATTAACATGGCGCCCTCTTTACTTTAATATGCACGGGCGCCGTGCATTATCATGGCGCCTGCTTAATTTCATTTCATATGCATGGCGCTTGATAATGGTACCCGCTAAATTTAATATTCACGGGTGCCACACATGATCACGGTTCCCACTTAATTTAATATGCACGGGCGCGTGCATGATGTTGTAGCACAGCGCCCATTTGATCATTGTTTTTTTTAGAAATCATCAAACCCGGCCTGCCCAGTGCCCCGTCTGAGGGCGGGCACGCTGCTAACGTCACTAGCCTGGGACAGGATAGGCATATCAGTGAGTTTAATGCACGGGCGCTGCGCATTATGAGCCCACTTAATTTACTTTAATAAAACTATTTCACTTGCGCTGCTGCTAAGCAGGAGGAATATGAACGCAACCTGTTTTAACTAATGAGAATAAAACCCGAGCCCACTTTTTTATTTGTTTCACAATGGCGTCCGCTGCCGCCACACCACTCGCGGGATGCTGCCCTTGAGCAATGGCGGCCGCATGCAATACGGTGTCTGACTCTTGACCATCCACCATTCCATGCTCTTCTCGGCTTCCCTGCTTCCGTTTTCGGCTAGCCCTCCCCGTTACTGTACAACCCTTGTTTATTACTGGCATGGCGGCAGCATGCCGGCCACTTCAGGAGGCATGCGGCGTGTTTTCTTTCATCAACACAACAGGGCTTTATTTTTTGCATCAAACTTACCCCCTCTTTTTCTTTCGCCGGTTTGTTGATCTGTAAACCCCCAGACTGTCCGAACAGCTGCCTCCCAGAACTATGTGACGCCATTTCCCAATTGTCCTAACAATATGCCAACGTCGCTGTTCTTGGAGATTTTAATACACATGTCGATGTCCCGAACTGCTCCCAGGCGTCTAAGTTGATTCAGACCTTGGCGGTCCTTAATCTTACCCAGTTAGTCACCACCTCTACCCATAGAGCGGGCCGTATACTGGACTTAATTTTCTCTAACATCGCCAGCTTCCAAAGTGATGCCCCCTTGCGCCTGATATAGACGGATCATTTTCTTGTCCCGTTCATTTTTTTATGACGTGGGAAACTAGCCAGAGATAAGTACAGCATCTGAAAGGAGGAGGAACTGCTGAAATGTAACGAAGGCATCCTTTGTGCCCTCCCTTCAATCTACTTTGCCATCCTTCACAGACAATCCCAACAGTGATTCGATCCTTTTCAATCTATGGATCGCTAAAGCACTGGGCCTGCTTGCTCCTTTAAAAACAGTAACAGATCTAAGCCATCTTCCCCCTGGTTCTCTGCTGGCCTTGGAGCAGAGAAAAGCCTCTGTAAGAGGCTGGAGCATTGCTGGAGAAGGTCCTATGACCTTGTAGCAAACATGCCTATAAGGCGGCCCTTAAAGTTTGCAAATTTACACGGCAAACGATGAGAGAGCATTTCTCGTTGTGCATCGAGAATGCTGTTAACTTGTCTAAAGAAATTTTTAATATTGTAAAATCTTTTACCACACCGGAAGTGACTAAAAGTGCTTTTCATCCATCTCCTGCTCTATGCACTAGACTCTTTGATTTCTTCAATGAGAAAATTCAAAAACTATACTCAACGTTTTCATCAGAAGTTTGCTTAGCTGGACCTTTAACATCGTCCGATAGAGCAGATACTGGGCTATCGGAATTTTGCCTAATTCCCGAAAAGGACTCTCTTGCGGAGTTATTGAAATCTAATTCTGGCTCCCCAGATGATCCCTGTTCCCCTCATTTTTTAAACTGGCTGCTCTAAGTGTGAACCCTATTCTCTACAGGATCTGGAATGCCTCCTTGAAATCTGGCAATTTTCCTGCTTTATGGAAACAGACGTTCTTATTACCACTGCTAAAGAAGCCCAATGCGGACCCTTGGATGCTTAGCAATTTTAGACCCATCTCATTGCTACCTGCACCCGCGAAGTTCTTAGAAATGCTGGTTTATCACCAATTGTCTTCCTTTGTAGAAGCTCTTGACTTGCTTCATGACACTCAATCTGGCTTCCGTGCTGGCTATAGCACGGAGACTGCTCTATTGGAAGCGTCTGAGACTGTTAGAGAGGCTCTGGATGGCGGTGCCTCCGCCATGGTAGTGATGCTTGATCTATCGGCTGCATTCGACACATCAGCATATTCTACCTTGTTGAATAGACTAAGCCATTTTGGCTTTCAGGGAACGGAGCTATCATGGATACGATCTTTTTTAGAAGATCGATCTCAACAGGACTTACTTCGTCCATTTTCATCTTCGCCCAAACCTTTGGGTTGTGCAGTGCCACAGGGTTCTGCTCTCAGTCCGCTGCTTTTCATCCTATACTTGTCCACTTTGCCACCCTTATTGAAACCTGGGGAGTAAAGGTTGTTTTGTTTGCAGATGACACACTATTTGTGTTTTCGTTTAGAGAACATTCAGAAGCAGCTTTTCTAAATTTTAAAGAGTGTTTAGAGGATATTTCAAAAAGGATGGACACCAACTTTTTTAAACTGGACACGAACGAAACTGAGGGGCTCTTTTTCAGTTAGGTGGCTCCCTCTCCATCTAGCCTCTGATGGCCCTCTGAATTTAAACCTCCACCGACAGCTGTTATTTTAGCTAGAAATTTAGGGCTTATGTTTGACTCTGACCTCTCCTTCACTTTCTAAATTTGGCTGATTTCATCATCCTGCTTTTTGAAGTTAAGATCTGTCAGAAAGCTATTGCGTTTTCTTCCAGAAGAGACCCGAAAGATCATAATCCATGCGTTGGTGACATCGCATTTCGATTACGCTAACCGCTTATATCTGGGTCTTCCAGCTTTCTTGACTCAGACTCCAAATGATACAGAATGCGGCGGTCAGGCTGATTCGACGGGTCCCCTTTTGTCATCACATCTCCCCTCATTTAAAGCAGCTTTATTGGCTTCCAGTTGCCAAGAGGCTTGAGCACAAAGCCCTGACATTGGCATTCAGAGCCATTATGGGCAAAAGACCACAATACTTTAGGAATAGCCTTAGCCTGTACAATCAGGAGAGAGCCTTGAGATCTAACCACCTGCGACTCCTGCACATCCCGAGGTTTGCTAAGGTTTGTCGAGGCGGCAGGTCTTTCTCGGTACTGTCGGCCAAGGTTTGGGACACCCTGCCCATCCATGTTCGCATGGCCTAGTCCGAACACTGTTTCAGGAAAGATTTAAAAACCTTGCCCTTCAATCAAGTTTAGATAGTAATGGCCAATCCTGTTCTTCAATCTTGATTTGAGCGCCGGAACGCCTCTGCTGAGGTGGCCGCGCGCTGTACAATTGACTGATTGAATTCGGCGTCCGACGCGCTTCATCTACTAACATGGCAGCTCGTTCCCAGGGTTTGCTTTGGTAGCCTAATCTCGACTCCGCATCAGCTGCAGGTCAGGAGGCGCCGCTGCAGATTCGTGCCTCGTACAGCCTCACTTCATGGGCCCCATCTGCACGGATCACGGCGATATTAGGCAGATTGTGGGTCGCTAAGCGGAGCGACGTTAATGCTCAGCCGCCATCTTGCCATGGCTGGCCACGCCCCACTACTTCTACCCCAACTCAATAGAAAAAAAATTCAGGGTGCGTTCAATAGAGTTCTCTTTTGACCAAGTCTCAGCAGTGGTCAAAAACCTACACTGAAGCTCCCAAGACGTCCTGAATCTACAGACGATATAAAACCAAGCAGTCAGATTAACACAACCCTTAAAAAACATCACTGCCTACGAGTGGCTCAGGCAATAAAGCTCAAATTGGTTTGTTTCTTGTTCAAACGTGGACGATTTTTGGGGAGAATCCTTGTAAAATGAAAGTAATGACGATCATTGTGGTAGTGCTCTACAATGACTTCAGTCGTAAGCTAGTGCTGTACAAAACAAATCCAAATGTCAATAACCTAACATTCACACATACATCAAGGCTTCTAAAGCCTGGTTTGAGGCGACAGAAGCTACTATCTTGGAATGCTCTTTGGGTGTGCCTCCCCGGCCCGCACAGCCTTGTGAGCTGTTGGCGGAATTTCCAAAACTTAAGTATACTTGCTAATTGCTGATAACGACAGAAATAAACACATACATGTTAACGGTTCTGTGCTGCTTTCTTCGAGTGCTACCATAACCAGTACTCGTGTTTATGCCTTTTGACGCTTTAGACTTCCAGTATCTGTGGTCTGTTCCAAGAGTTTGCTCCCATGCTGGAACAGATACTGGAATATTTTATCATTTGAATTGTTCTGCAGCATTCAAAGTCAGCACCGCTTAAAGTGACTGGGTTCCTGTGAAGACCGTGAATGAAAGCAAAATGGTACATTAGGAGAAAATAGACCTGTACGAATTGTTAAAATAAAAGGGGATTACCTCTTTGCAAATGAACCAGTATTTTCCCAAAAAATGAAGATTGAAAAACGGAAAAAAGATGCAAGAACTACATTTATCACAGTGCTATGGGACCTCATTGAAATCAGTCTCGATAAAGGCACGCAACTGTTGTGAGTTTCATCTCTGTGCCAAAATATGGCTTCCGGTTCATGGATGAAGTACCCAGGCAATTCTGGCAATCCGCTAACTGTATGTCCAACATACTGAGTGGACAACTCGTATCCAGTCATCCACTGATACAATGCAGTCCGGAAATAATGTGAAAACACACTCAACTTTCCTAATGAGATAATCTGATAGAGACTTTTAGACCCAGATTCCTTACCTTTGAATATTCCCCAAGCGTCAAACTTAATCAGGAAAATTTTGAGTAGTACCCATGCATTTAGTAGACTGTGCTGATCAGCTCGGCGTCGCTTGCGGCAGATGTGATGTGTGTACATGCCACTGCAGCACGCTGACATCAGTTCCTTTTGCGTGGATCTGGAACAGCTACTTCAGTCACCTTTTGAATGTTTTTTCGACTTGTTGACCTTTTGCCCAATTGAAGGAATTTTATGAGGCTATGGACCTATTCTACGGGTGAAACAACCTCTTTGGAGAGCCTTTGGGCGTCATGGGTTTGGATGGTGCCCTGACTAGGTTCCCGGCCGGGGGGTTCGCCCTGGGCGCTAGTCGGGCCCTTTAGATCCGTTTCTGGATCCAGATAGACTCTGGTTGCGAATCCACGACCTTCACCAGGGTTCGGGCCAGTGGTAACATTCCTGGCGCTGCCAAACTCTTATTTAGTCCCGACTCGGATGCAAAGCCAGACCAGCATTGTCCAATGTCGACCTGGCGCTGACCAGACCAAGACCCTCTGGGTTTAAGACAGTGCCTTTCTTTCCTGGCAGGCCCTGTGAGGAGTTTGACTGGGCTGGGTTTGAGGACCCTTATGGTCAACCTGATCCCCTTGAAGAGCCCATGATCGAATACAACTAGTATGAGGACCTCGCCAGGCACTGGCCTGGTCTCTCCTCCCAGTGTGTCTTCGGAGGAAGAGGCCTTCTTCGGCTATGGTGGTGAGGAGGGAGGCTGAAGTCCTCGACCTTACACTGCCCTCGGTGGAGGTCAAGACCAATGTCTTGATAGAGGTGCTTTAACTTCTGGTATACTACAAACAACCCCTTCTCCCCTTCAGTGAAGCCCTCACTGATGTACTGCTTGGGGCATGGGCCAAGTCCTGCAGTGTTCCTCACCCAACACCCCACCTCTGAGAGCCTGGTGATGCAGGTGTCGTCCTCCAAAGTTCACCCTGGTGCATTTCCTTCCACTTCACCAGATAGGGAATCCAAGAGGCTGGATACTTTTGGTAAGAGAATTTTCTCTTCCACCAGCGTTGCACTACAGTAAGTGAACACTACATAACTCTTGGGCTGGCATAGCCACACAGTGTGGGACTCAGTTGAGCAAGTGCTGGCCGTGGTCTAGGAGGAGGCCCGACCCATCCTAGCTCAAGCTATTGGCAATGGCAGGGATGCAGCAAAGTTCAATATTCATTTCAGATTGCACACAACGGACTCACTGGGCAGAGCCATTGCTTCATCAGTGACACTTCTCTGCCACACCTAGTTGAGATCAACTGGCTTTTTTGGGGATGTCCGGGCATCCGTTTTGGACATGCCCTTCGATGGCACTCGCCTGTTCAGCGACAAGGCCAATTCAGTGCTTGAGTGATTTAAAGAGAGTAGGGTCACCACCTGGCCGTTGGGAAATTCCATGGCCCCACGCCAACTGCATTCTTCTTTTCATCCCTTCTGTGGCTATTGTAGGGGCTACCAACCATGTCCTATGCAACCCAGTCACCACAGCAATAAGGCCTCCCAGCAATTTCATGGCCATGGACGTGGCTCTCACGAGCCTTGTGAGATCCAGAGACTGAAATCTGCCACCCCTCCCCTGCAGTTGCTGCCTCCAAACCACTTTAGTTTGCCTTCACACCAACATGGGCATCCTGTTAGTGGTAGGATACTGCACCACCTGCCCCAATGGCAAGCCATAACTTCAGACAAGATGATGCTCCAAATAGTTCAGTGAGGTTATGTCCTTCCATTCATAAAAACCCCACCTTCCCTGCCGCCATCCTTTAATCAGCTAACTGAAGACCATCTCTTCCTGCAGTGTCAAGAAGTGCAGGCTTTTTTGGCCAAAGATCCATCGAAAGGGTGCTGACATCAGAAGTAGGTCATGGTTGCTGTTCCTGCTACTTCCTGGTGTTGAAGAAAGAGAGAGGTCCCCCGCTCTATACTAAATCTGAGCCCCCTCATCTACTTCCTGAAGAAGGAGTAATTCAAGATGCTCACAGTGGCTCTGGTGCTGTCTGTCCTGGATGCTGGGGACTGAATGGTATTGCTATACTAGACTTGCAGAATGCATACTTTCACAGCCCCGTCTTGCCAGCCCACAGACATTACCTGTTCACAGTGGGCAACAAACATTTTCAGTTTGCTGTGCTCCCCTTTGACCTTACCAGTACCCCTTGGGTGTTCACTAAAGTGATGGCAGTGGGTGCAGCCCATCAGCAGAGGTCAGGGGTTCCAGTCTTACCCTACCTCGACGACTGCCTGCTAAGGCAGGCTTGCCCCAGGCATTCATCACTCATCTTAACTCACAAAAAGAGGAAAAGGAGGAAATGTGAATGTTCTGTAAAAACAAACATCACGCAAGGTTAGTTAAAAATTCCCTCACCCACTGATAGTAGCATGCTTCGTCATAGGGCTGCTACAACATCCCTGCACGGACCAACGCCTGGGATGGAACAAAGGGATATGGGAAAGACATTACAAACATGTATATTGGGATCTACTCAGCAGAACAAAAATGGTGAAGGATAAAACTATCTCGGGGATGGCCTAAACTGTCTGTTTTTCCTATGTAATATTTCTGTTTCTACAGAACATTCATATTTCCTCCTTTTCCTCGTTAAAGTATTCATATATAGGGAGGATGGAAAAGGAGATGTACCTCTCGCCCCTTCTGTGTGTGTTGCAGTCATCATTTATCTCCAGACTACGGTGGGCCTCCTGCATTCCCTGAAGTTCACTATAAACGTGCCGAAGTCACACCTGACACGCTCTGTCGCTCCCCTTCATTGGAGCCATTCTGGACACAGTGCAGTTCCGCGCCTATCCTCCTGAGTGAGGATATTCAGGCTAGGATTCCAATGTTTCGGCCTCTATCCTGGATTTCAATGAGACATGCTCTGAGGCTGCTTGGCCTCATGGCCTCCTGCATGCTGCTGGTAAAGCATGCCCACTGGCATATGTGGGCTTGGCAGTAGGGCCTGAAGGCCCAGTGGGCACAGCATCAGGGGATTCTCTCCGACCTAGTCCAGATATCGCAGGGAATTGCCAAAGATCTGCAGTGGTGGCTAACGAACCACGACTGGGTCGGCCACAGACCCCTCTTCCTTCCCCACCCACAACTCACTGTGGTGACAGATGTGTCACTTCTGGGTTGGGGTGGCCATCTGGGAAATGTGAAGATGAAAGAGCTCAGGTCTCCGGCGGAGTCATCTCCATATCAACTTGAGTTCAGAGCCATTTGCATGGCATTGAAAGCTATCCTACCTTCTATCAAAGGGAAGCTGATCCAGATTTTCATGGACAGCACCACACCATGTGGTACTGCACCAAGCAGGGACGGGGTGGAGTCATGAACCCTGTGTTAGGAGGCTCTGCGCCTCTGGACATGGCCTGAATGCCAGAACGTTTTCCTGGTCGTGCAGCACCTGGCAGGATCTCTGAATGCCAGGGCAAACAAACTCAGCCATCGATGCCTTGTGGTACACTAATGGTGTCTCCATCTGGAGGGGGTGCAAGGTCTCTTTCGCGCCTGGGGAGAACTTTGGTTAGATCTTCTGCTGAGAATGTGCAATATCAGCACTTCTGTGTGTTGGAGTTTTCAAGGTGGCGCTCGCTCAGGGACTCATTTCTTCTCGAGTGGGACTCAGGACTCCTGTATGACTTTCCACCTATACCACTCCTGCCTTGAGTTCTGAAGAAAATCCAGACGGCCTTTCCCCCAAGTCATTCTAGTGGCTCTGGATTGGGCAAGGAGAGTATGGTATCCTGAACTCCTGAGCATGAGCATCTGTCGTCTGGTCAGGCTGCCTCTTCCGGAGGGTCTCCTGTTGCAGCAACAGGGCAGGGTCCTACACGTAAACCTGCATATGTTCCGCCTTAACACGTGGAAATTGAGCGCTGAGAGTCTTCAATTTCACTCCCAAAGTCTGTGAGGTCATCTTGGCAGCCAGGCGTCTATCAACAAAAACTGTACACGCCTGCTGTTGGGTCAAGTTTGTGGCTTGGTGTGTTGAAAAACATGTTGACCCACTTTCTACACTCTTGTCTTTAGTGTTGTTAATTTTGTTCTTAGCCTGGCAAGTAATACTCTGGGCAGAGTTAAGGGGTATCTTTCAATCATCTTGGCTTTCTTGCAGTTGCTGGATCAACCGTCCCTATTTAAGTTACCCGTTCAGACATTGTTTTCTGAAAGACATTTAACATATGTTTTCCCCCAAACCTTTTTGTTATGCTCCAATAAAATTTTAATTTAGTTCTAACATTTTTGAAGTGTTCTCCCTTTGAGCTCATGCATAGCTACCGTCTCAGACTCGACATTAGACAGTCTTCTTGGTGTCCATCACATCAGGCAGGAGAGTTAACGAACTGCAGGCTCTCTCTGTCCAACCTCCATACACCAGCTTGTTCCCAGAAAAACTGGTTCTCCACTCCGTGCCTTTTTTTTGCCAAATGTGGTGATACCTTTCCGTGTCGGTCAAAGCAACACACTGCCGACATTCTTTGCTCCGCCACATCACTCCAAGGAGGAAGAGAGACTCCACCGTCTGGATCATAAAAGGGCACTGTATTTCTATCTCGACTGCACCAAAGAGCATTGGGTGAATGTTCAGCTCTTTGTGGGGTCCATCGGAACAAAGAAGGAGAAAGCAGTGCAGAAACAGACCATCTCAAATGGATTGTACTCTGCATTAACATCTGCTAGGCACTGGCCAAGCTGCAACCCCAGAGGGCTTGCAGGCTCATTCCGCCAGAGCCCAGACCACTGCGTTAGCTTGCCGAGGCACTGTCCTGGACATCTGTCAGGCTGCTACGTAGGCATCTCTGCACACGTTTACCAAATATTACTGCCTTGACATCCAGGCCTGTTGCGAGGGGCACTTCGCTTGTTCGGTCCTTCAGGACTTTTTGGTCTGAGCCAGTTTGCAGACCCACCTCCAGGGAGGTATTGCTCTGGTATCTATTCTAAGGTAAGGAATTGGCAGCTAGAAGTCTCTGTCATGAATAAGTTACTTAACTTTGATAACTCTTTATCTGGTAGAGACTCTATCTAGCGGCAGATTCCTTAAAGACCTTTCCATCGTCCCCCTTCTGCTAATCGACTTTTGTACCTAAGAAAGTCCCTGTAGGCCCCTAATATCTGCACACTGGTCTACCAGCCTACTGATGAAGTTCTGCGCTGCTGGCGCGAAAATAGTCACTTAACTGATGTCCGCATTCTGGGGTGGCGCCTATATAGGCACTGTGGTGCATGTCACATCTGGTGCGGTCGATGCCAATGCTGAGCAAATCGGCGCCACCTACTGGTACGCAGAGGTACTGTTCAGGATTTTTCGTATCCAGTCTGATCCCTGGGGAATATTCTTATGTAGGGAATCTATGGCTAGATAGAATCTATCAGATAAGGTGTTACAGAACGTAAGTAACTTGTTATTCCTGACCACGGCTCCTTAGTACATGGCACTTTGAAAATTATGCGTTTGTACACACAGCAGCCGGTACAACCTTCTGGTGCATGGATCGGTGGATATGCTCACAATGGTTACACCAATAACACTTTAGATTTACTTTGCGCAGACCAAGTGCAAGGACAGTTGCAAAGATTTTGAACACAGAACATTAAATGAGCAAAGAACAACTCCATATAAACAAATATTGAATGCTGGTTCTGATCACACTCAAGTTCTGTACTTCTGGCACTGTTGAAACACCTAATTCTGCATTTCTTTCTGTAGACTTATTATAATGCAAAGTAATGGGCAAAGATACACTCTGCTAAGAACAACAACATGTTTTGCTTTAACTTCCAACCGTCATCAGAACAGCAACCTTACAGCGCTTAAACTTGTATGTTAGTACTAAAACATTAATACTGATCATATAACACAAAAACAAATGATAAAATGAAATGCTAGCACCTGGATTACTTAACCTGCCACTGCTCCTTTTCCCCAGGCACAACTTTATTCTTTGTGTTTAAACAATTTACCAGAATGTTTCTTTTTCAGCTCGTTCCCTTGTGTACTTCTCCCCCTTCCTTCTTCTCTCGTCCATGTCGTTTGCGCGGCCCTCCTGCCCTTCCTCGTCAGTGTTGCTTGCCCCTCCCTGCCTGCACTCCCTCCGTTGTTGGCCGTGTAGTTGCTTGATCCCACACGCCCTCTTGCTTTCTGTTGTCTTTGTTGCAGCTTGCCCCTGCCCCTCCCTCCGATGTCCATCAGGTTGTCCCCTCCCTTCGTTCTCTGCTTGCTTCCAGGCCCCCCCCTTGTCTGTGATGTACCATGACCTGCCACCCCCGTGTTTCTTCCCACCCACTTCCATGTTACCTCCCATCTCTCGTCTCCCACGGTCCCACCCCACATTATACACACAAAAAAACCCACTGATGCAGACGTTTTATATTTTGACTTTCAGCCATGCTGCATAGCAGCCACGCTGCTGCACAACAGTTTAAAAGACTTTGACAAAGCCAATAGCTCTCTCATAGGCAGGACCTATTGGCTGTGCCATTCCTTGCTTTATTTATCGCTCAAAATAGTGTACGCCATCTTGGATTGGTAAATGAAAGGGCATCCACGTCAGTAAGCACTCCCATGCTTGGTGAGGCATGTGCATACCTCCTCACACAATCACAAGTCTACTGAATGATGTAGTTTCATGATGTCTGAGGCTTACATGCTCGTTCCCTTTTCGTGTCAAGTCTTTACTTTGCAGAAGCTGTTCAGCATTGACAAAGCCACTAGGTCACAAAGTCGTTGGCTTTATCAATTTTTGTTTTTGCAGGTGAAAAGCTCTTTTATGAAAATAACATAATAACATTTCACCTTCTCATATCTAATGCCCATCGCCAATTCACGAGGCAATCAGATGATACTTTATTAGCACCAGTAACTGTCTATGAGGAACAAAGGTAGCTCCACTTGTAAGCGGTTAACTTGTTTCACCTCTTTTCCCACTGAAAACGTCATCCTTCTGGAGGAAGAATAGAGCAGACGTGGAGGCTTTACAGATTAGGGAGATGGTGGCTATCCAGGGACCGGACAGCGGCCAGTAGCGTGCTTACAGACAGGCCTGCGGTTGAATTGAGTCATGTTACCCCAAAGGGTTTGCTCTTGGCCCTTTTCTGTCCCCACATCTTTTTATGTTTTCCTTCTATGTACCCATGGATATTTTGTATACTACAGAGCGTTTCCACACTGACCTTTGCGGGTTAGGCTCCTCGAGAACCTCCTCTCACTACGCTTCATCTATATAGGCTGCTCCGTAGAGTTCTCTGGTTCCTTGTGTTCTTCAGGACATGGTACCAGTAAGATACTGTGATATATATATTTTATGTTCTATTATGATTGGTCCATATGCCTGTGTCAAAATCTTCTGTGTACTGCGCTTCGAAGATCCAAGAGAGACTGGAGTGAGAGCACCTGACGGAGAGACACTAGTGAGGTAAGGCAGAACTCTGTTTCTTCTCTTATCCTTCCCAAGTTTGTTTCTGGAAGTGATAAAGGGTTCTGCTGGAGTGTGGGGATGGCGAACATGCGAGTCCAGCTTGTATGTTTGGATAAACAGTGAGCATAACACTGTACAGCACACTACTACAACAAACCAGTCTGCAGGGAAGTACCGCGCCTCTCCATGAAACAGTCACTTTAACTGGTACATTTAGCCGGTTTATGTAAGCTGCAAACTACAAGCAAGGCTTCATCGAGCAAAAGGACTTGAACTTCAAAAATCACTGTGGAAAAATGCGGATGCAGCTTCTTCTGGCTGGCACATTCGCGAGGGCACACGACAAGCAAGCACTGGCGCAGTGCACGCTCATCCTGCACATAGTGTTTGGGGCCAGCACCAACACCCCTGAAGCCAAGCTACAAGAACAGGGTACCATGTTCCCTCACACTAGGGTAAAAAGGCACAAATGTGGGTCTTCTTCATAATAAAACACTAGCCCTGTGGTGTCCTTGATGGACAGCTGTTTGAAACAGCACGAAAAACAGGCTACACAGTGCACCGTAAACTCGGTCTGCCTCTAGGACTGTCTTGACACAGACATAACGCTGTCCGCCATTGAATATCCCATCAGGGCCACCACTTAATCATACAGTAGGGATTCATACAACTAGCCGTGCTTCTTTAAATGTGTGCATGGCAAACACTACCGTAACACCACTGTTGTATCTGCT
The DNA here is from genome assembly GCA_963921515.1 of Calotriton arnoldi. NCBI lineage: Eukaryota > Metazoa > Chordata > Amphibia > Caudata > Salamandridae > Calotriton > Calotriton arnoldi. The sequence continues at coordinate 383,953 of CAWUFW010008327.1, read as the reverse complement.
CCAGCACATCAACCTCCTCTATAACCTAGCTCCCGCTTTGCTGCACTACCTACCCTTGATAACGGGTTCCTGTGCAGCAGAAACTAGGGCTCTGCGTTTTGGATTTGAGGGCAGGTAGTGCAATTCTGTTGCCTTCTGAACTTTGCTGTAGAGCTCAAGCTAGGGTTATCTCATGGGACTGCTGAGGGATGTACCAGGACGTTTACTTCAGACACCTGTAGAGTAGAAGGTCTATGGTGCAGTGTTCACATGAATGCCTGCTGCCTATTTTATGTTTTGGCAGAGCCTATGTGTTCTGGTACAGAAAATCATGGTTAGAATTCCGTGCATGGTGCTGTACTTGATTATGGCATGTTGCGCGCCAAAAATGTTTTGGGCTCTGTTAGGGTTTCGGTCTTCATCAAAAGTGGAATTCCTTTTAGGATGGGCGACTAGCCACCCAATATACACAGTCCGTAACACTTATTACAGTTGATGATTGCTGATTCTGGAGGGTATAGCCCTTTTTCAACTAACTCCGAGCTGTCTCTCTTTAAAACTCTAGTGTAGGTCCTAACTGCAACCCCCAGCCCTTAAGTAAATGTGCATGTAAGTGCTTCTGTACTTGAGAGGTGAAAAACCCAGTTTAGGATGCCCCATGTAAGTAGGAAGCTCTTAAGATTGGAGGGTGCCCTGTAGCACATCACCCCTGCAGTGGTACTTTAGTGCCCCCCCCCCGCCTGGAATTCATTGTAAGGACAAATCCACTGTCTGGCTTTAACTATGCATTCCCATGAGGCACCTTCTGTGTTCTGGCTGAAACTATAACCCAGTTCCAGCAACTCTTATGATCTGAGATTTTGGTCTCGTATCTTGGCCAAATGATACTGCGTGGTCCATGAGCATCATTGTACCGATTTTTAAAAAGGGCGATCGTTCTAACCCAAGTTGCTATAGACCTATCTCCCTCATCGACAACACCCTGAAAATCCTAGGAAGGATTCTCTATAACAAGATAAGGTCATGGGCTGAGGGTGATAATATTTTAAGGCCGTGCCAACTGGGGTTTAGAAGTAAAGTAGGCACAGTGGAACAGTGCCTGAATTTAAATCTGATTATTGGCAAGTACACTGTTGCAAAAAAAATCTCCTATATATCTCGCCTTCATGGACCTTACCTCTGCGTTTGACCTTGTCAATAGGTCACGCTTATGGTCCATTCTTTTAAAACAAGGCCTGGATGAAGTTTTAGTTCACTTTTTAGCATATTTGCACAGAGATCTGCACGCCCGGGTGAGGATTAGCCAGGATGGGGATGTATCAAGTGACATTAAAATTGATAGAGGTGTCAGACAGGGGTGCGTTCTGGCACCTCTTCTTTTTATCCTATATGTTAATGATTTGCATGATTCACTAGTAAAGCTTACCCACGATGTCCCGAGAATAAATGGTAATACACTCCCCGCCCTATTGTATGCTGATGATGCAGTTTTAATGGCACGCACCCCAAATGCCCTAGGCATTTTAGTACGAGGATTTGTAGATTTTATGGCTGTTTTAGATTTAAGGACTAATTTTAAAAAATCGTTTTGAATGGCTTGTGGTCCGAAAAAGCGTCCTATTAATAAAATTATTGTTAACTTGGACAGTTTACAAAGCACTTGCACTTTTTCTTACCTTGGGTTAGTTTACGCCACAAATGGCTCTTGGTCTGATCACGTGGCACACAGCAGAAGTAAGCTGTCACGAAGTATTAATACACTTCTGGGATTACCCCAACCCAAAAGGTCTGAAGTAGTTTTAGCTCTTAAGAAATCTTTTAAATTACAGTGTGCTCCCACCGCAACCTATGGAGCAGAAATATGGGGCTTCACCAAATGCAGTAGTATTCAATGTGAAGAAAACAGACTATGTAGGAAACTTTTGGGAGCACCTATTTCTTCCTCTGTATATGTGTGCCACAAAGAACTGAAACTGCCCTATATTGAAGACTATATTAGGGCCCGCCCGGCATTGTTCTGGGTTGCAATTTGGAATAACACTGCGGCAACTCTCACCAGAGACATAATAACTGACTGCCTTAGATGTGAGAGGGGTGGGGATATACCATGGCTTGCCGCTGTAAAAGAGAGCCTAAAGAGCGTAAACCACCTGCGCATCTTTTTAAATCCAACTCAATCCGAGTTAACTAACAAAAAAGTGATACAAGAGGCATTGTATAAAAAGTAAAGCGATGAAAGGTACTGGAGAGAGATCAAGAAAACCTCAGTTGTAAGGTATATGTCCATAGAGGACTGCTCTCATTTTCCTGCCAGATACCTTTTAAAACCTATAGGACACTGGGAAAGAGGGTTGCTATTTCGCTTACGGGCAGGTACTATGAAATATTTATTATGCTTCCCTTTGGGCTATAATTCCGATCTTGACGCATTGCCCTGCCCTTGCAACGCACACAGTAACCAAACAATGTTGCACTTTTTATTCTCTTGTAGTTTTTATTCCAAATTCACAAAAGGATTTTTGATACCTTTTTTTAAAAAAAACGTGCTATTTTTGACTTCAGGATAGCCTACACGGTAGTGCTTAAACTGGCGGAAGATGAATTAATTCTCCGCGTTGGATCATTCCTGAAGTCAGCTGTATGGTCACGTAGAACCATGTGTGTTCAATGAAGGTCGTTAGAACTGTATATTATTGTAATGTTATTAAAATCACCCTATCGAATGTTAATATATGACATATCCCTTTTATCCACTGTAGGTTGCACCACCCAATCCAGATATCCAAGGTACAAAATAATTTTAAAATGTCCATCCAATGTTAGAAATGTTCAGATTTCTTTATTCTTCTTTTTATTTGAAACAAAGCACCAAGCAGCCAACGCTTTTCGTTCTTTTAGACAAGAACTTCGTCAGGGCTGTAAAAACATTTAAAAACATATATGTGATACAATCTAATATCTATTAACATAAAACAACACATTCAATACAATGCTAAAAGACAGGAGACATTAAAAAATATAGTTGCAAAAACTTCATTCTATTGATCCAAAACATGGTATTTACAAGCATATTTATAATCAAACCCCATGAAAGCTTTTTCTTCATGAATATTCCATATTATAAAGATCAATTACCTAAAAACATTTTTTTGAAATTTATGAAAAAAACATGTAATAAAATCATCCACCATGATTGAGACAATATCCAACATAGATAGTCCTGTGGCTACTGTTAGTAAACCAACTTGTTCACCCAATTTTTCATGCAACCATACTAATCGATTGCAGTAATGACCCCAACGGAAATGCCAAATACAGTTGGAAAAACAGAAAAAGAGAGGCAAGTAGAAACATTACATCAATAAAGTTGCGAGAGACAAAGAAAGAAGGAAAAACTTGAAGATAATCAAATACACCAAGAGAAAAGAACTAAGAAAATTATTGAAGGTTAAACTAAATAAAAATTAAAATTAAAAATAACCTTATATACTGAAATCACTCAATATATTAAAGGGTTGCCAAGTGACCCCTTTTTCCTAGCAAATTCATCCAACAGAAATCCTGGTCACCTACCAATTGAACTGTTATCATTTGCTTAAACGGGAAAAAGGAATCGCCAGGCTAGCTCAACTAAGAACTCCGCACACAACGTCACCTTTCTTTTCTTAAATAGAATAAATGGCTGTTGTGCCTAGAAAAAATTATAATAGATTATTTTTAAGCCTTATCTGTAGGCCAAATAGATATAAAATAGCGAGACACAACTATTTATGCACAAATATATACTGGTAAATGATATAACCTTGAATGTAAACCATATTTGCCAAAACTGAACCGACCTATCAACAACAAACTATTAAATGGCTGTTGTGCCTAAAAAGATATATATAGGACAATACTCCTCATGTCTACAACCACTTGTTACAGATATTTACTTTCAACCTTTAATTAGGGAAATTTAAACAAGTCTGACTCTAGAGTATATATCGTACATCGACATATCTCCAATAAGGACATGTAAAGAAAGCCCACGTGTACAGTCACTAATAAACGATGCCAACCGATTTCAAGGCACCGTCTAACAAAACAAACATTATTTGGCATAGAAATATATACCCTCATTCATTCTTTTGCATTTATTAGAACAAAACATCCCCACCCTCCCAGCAATATCGTTAAATAAAAACGCTCCAATATAAATGCAGGGACGAACTTGCAATATAACCTAGAAAAATAACAATATAACCACCCCAGTAACATTGCCAGTAGCCCCGTCAAGTTAAATATACTCAAATTTAACGCCAATAAGTATTCAAGCTGAGCGTACGTAGGAGAATTGCAGCGGCTAGAATCGTACGGCCTCATTACGATATCAAAACGTGGTAAACACTGAGCAACGGCCAGGGCTTTCAACTCTAACTTAGAGGGGGTTTCTAACTTAGAGGGGGTTTCTAACTTAGATGGGGTTATTGTTAGCCGGGTTATCTTTTTACATTTGTTGCTAAAGTTTATTAACCCTGCCGTTGCTCGGTGTTTACCACGATTTGATATCGTAATGAGGCCGTACGATCTAGCCGCTTGCAATTCTCCTACGTACGCTCAGCTTGAATACTTATTGGCGTTAAATTTGAGTATATTTAACTTGACGGGGCTACTGGCAATGTTACTGGGGTGGTTATATTGTTATTTCTTCTAGGTTATATTGCAAGTTCGTCCTTGCATTTATATTGGAGCGTTTTTATTTAACGATATTGCTGGCATTGCTGGGAGGGTGGGGATGTTTTGTTCTAATAAATGCAAAAGAATGAATGAAGGTATATATTTCTATGCCAAATAATGTTTGTTTTGTTAGACGGTGCCTTGAAATCGGTTGGCATCGTTTATTAGTGACTGTACACGTGGGCTTTCTTTTACATGTCCTTATTGGAGATATGTCGATGTACGATATATACTCTAGAGCAGGGGTCTTCAATCTGTGGGGCGCGACCCCCAGGGGGGCCGTGGAGTCATAGATAGGGGGTCGCGCATTCCCGGTTGCACTTCTGCCTGGAATTGGAATCCAAAACACTCCTTTATTTTCACGCCCGCCCTTTCCCCACTGCTGTCTTTGAAATTCCTCTGCTCTGCCCTTGCTGTAATCTGTTGCCGAACTCTGACCTCCGTTTTGGCTTGGGGAAAGCACACATAGGCTATCCCGGGCTCTAGGGTAAGGTGGAGTTGGAGGGGAGGGGAGGAAGGGGGAGGCAGTCAGACTCCCACCTGCGCCACCGGAAAGACCAATCTTTTGAAACAAAAAGGGTTTTTCGAAGACAAAATTAGCTTTTCTTAACAAAAGCTAAGGACCAGACCCCAGAGGTAAATGCACTATGTGCAAATGGAAATCCCTGTGTAGGTCACACTTCTCAGTGTACTTGCTTCCCTGGTAGTGTGCATGCAGGGCCAGAGGCGCAACTAGAGTCAAGTTTCAGGGGGGCTAATAAAACCTTCGAGGGGGTAATTTTTTTAGCAATTGGCAGATTGAAGATGCAGGTGCTCTAAGAAGGGGTGAAAGAACAACAAAGCCTCGTTAACATGTAAATGGTCTTTTAAAGACCTGTGAAGTACTCGGGTGAGGCTGCAGTGAGACGGATGCCAGACCACAACAGCTCAAAAACTGTCTGTGTGTGTGCCCGGGAAGCTGTCGCAGCCCGGGCTGACACACACGAGGAGGGTTGGAGGGGGAGCTGAAGCCCTTTGAGCCAAATGGGCGTTGCGCACCTGTGCAGGGCACATCAATCAGCTCAGTTCTCCCGACAACTGCCTACACACCTTAAAACCCCTCTGTGCACTGTCCCACTGGCATCTACCAAGCCAGTTACATTTGGTAAATAGCACGAGTTTCACTTACTGATATCTGTTATTCGACTTTTATTGCAATGTTATCCCACATGCTTTTCAATCTGACACTTCCATCTGTGATTTATAGTTCCCAAGGTAGGCAGTCACACTCCCACCTGCGCCACCGGAAAGAACAATCTTTTCAAACAAAAAGGTTTTTTGAACACAAAACTAGCCATTCTTAACAAAACTCAATCATGTGTTATCATTGAGTATTCAACATATGAAAATAAGGAGAATCCAACCAGAGGCGTCACATGTTGTGTGCTAGGGGTGTGCCTTTTACTTTCTTCCCGAGGCAGGGTTGGGCCAGTGCTGCTGTGGTGAAGGCTGCAGGTGCTCTTCCCCCTTTAGAAATGGCACTGCCATCATGCAGCTGGCAGAAGGGCAGTGTGCTTGGTTGGGCCAGAGGAGGGTTTTGAAGGGGGGATAACACTGTAGGGATGAAGGGGAGGAGCCTGGACCGACAAGGCACTGTCTGTGTGTGATTATTAGGTATTGAAAGACAGGGCCAGACATACTTTAGCTGACAGGAGATGGGGGTATGCGAGGCCGATTGGGAGTCAAGGAGAGAGGTGTGGAGCTAGCGGTGAGAGGCGGGATGCAGGTGTGGGAGGGGACTGGAGAGAAGGGGTGGATGATGTGAGAGAAGTGAGGAGAGGCAAGGTGAGAGACGTGAGAGGGGAAGATGTGAGAGGTGAGGAGAGATGAGGGTGAGAGGAGACGGGATGGGAGAAGACAGATGAGAGAAGACAGAGGAGAGAAGTGAGGAGGGCAGCAAGGAGTCAGAGAATTCAATTTGAGAGGTCAGGGATGAAGAGAAATGTGAGGAGAGGTGAGTGTGAGAGAAAGGTGAAGGCAGAGAGGAGAGCTACCATTAAAGGGTGAGAGAAGATAGCTGAGAGGTGATCCATGAGGTATAAAGAGAATTTGTTGCGACGTGGGTGAGGGAGAGCAGCGAAAGGGATTAGAGGGAGTACTGGGGTGGGTGCTGAGGTAACAGGAGAGAGGAACGTTAGTTCAAGAAGGTGTGGAAGAACAAAGGAGAGATGGGAACGATGAATGGCGGGACTGGAGAAGTGTAAGATACAAATAGATAAGACAGAAATTTGAAGGGAGAGACTTGAGGTGAATGAGAAGTGATGAGGGTTGAGAGAGGAGACGGGGCCAGGGAGGCCATGAGATAAATAGGAGATACTGTTAGAGATGAGGGGATTGAAAAAAACAGAACAGCGAGAGATGATTAAAGGTGCAGTGAGAGGTTGAATGGGGAGAGTTCAGAAGTTGTAAAAGGGGTGAAAGAAAATGGCCTGCAAAGGGAGAGAGGGATAAAGGGGACGGGGTGGGAGGAAAGAGGTGTGTGTGAACTGCTTAACTCTGCACAAGACCGCCAGGGTTTTAAGGGACCCGTGCTGCTCCCGGCCAGGGCCAGGTGAGCTTCTAATGTGGCGACACTGCAGAGTGGAAGGCCCTTCACAAAGGATGACTAGACATCTTTCTGTTGTTTATTGCTGTATTTTGGTTATAAACTGGTACTGATGAGGTGAAATCTTTGCTTAGTGTTACCCTGTTTAAAAAATGTCAAAATAATGAAGCAATACTATCCCAAAATATGCATCACATAGCATTATTTACATTTTCTTACCACACAACTCAATCAACCCTCCTGCATAATTTGGCCCTCCCCTGCCTCATAATTCCAGTAGCCCTGCCTTTAGGGCAGGCAGGCAGTTCCCAAAGGGATGGCCAATCAGGTCAGTGTGTGGGCGTTTTTATTTTTTTGCTACTTGCTCGCCTGTTGTATGGTCTGGTGGACTGTTTTTACTGTTCATTTCTGTGCTATGACCACAAATATTGTCTGCAGCAAGCACAAATGCATGCAGTTTCCCATTCCTTGAAACACTTATACAGCTCAGCCTTTACAAGTTTAAAACTGCCACATAATTTGGTCCTCCCTTGCCTCATAATTCCAGTAGCCCTGCCTACAGGACAGTCTGGCAGTGCCCAAAGGGGTGGCCAGGCAGGTCAGTGTGTCGGCTTTTGTGGCTGCTTCCTGGCCTGTTTTGTGGTCTGGTAGACTGTTTTTACTGTTGATTTGTCACCCACAAACCTTTGACTTGCTAAACACTGTTAAATAATATTTCCCCACTGTAAAAATGATTTTCTGTGGGAACTGGGGGCGTGTATGGTTATCGATAATGAGGAGTATCAAGTTCTAGAAATGTTTGTCAGGAGGGGGTCCTTACGTTTGAAAATGTTGACAGGGGGTCTCGGCATCCAAAAGTTTGAAGACCTCTGCTCTAGAGTCAGACTTGTTTAAATTTCCCTAATTAAAGGTTGAAAGTAAATATCTGTAACAAGTGGTTGTAGACATGAGGAGTATTGTCCTATATATATCTTTTTAGGCACAACAGCCATTTAATAGTTTGTTGTTGATAGGTCGGTTCAGTTTTGGCAAATATGGTTTACATTCAAGGTTGTATCATTTACCAGTATATATTTGTGCATAAATAGTTGTCTCGCTATTTTATATCTATTTGACCTACAGATAAGGCTTAAAAATAATCTATTATAATTTTTTCTAGGCACAACAGCCATTTATTCTATTTAAGAAAAGAAAGGTGACGTCGTGTGCGGAGTTCTTAGTTGAGCTAGCCTGGCGATTCCTTTTTCCGTTTAAGGAAATGATAACAGTTCAATTGGTAGGTGACCAGGATTTCTGTTGGATGAATTTGCTAGGAAAAAGGGGTCACTTGGCAACCCTTTAATATATTGAGTGATATCCGTATATAAGGTTATTTTTAATTTTAATTTTTATTTAGTTTAACCTTCAATAATTTTCTTAGTTCTTTTCTCTTGGTGTATTTGATTATCTTCAAGTTTTTCCTTCTTTCTTTGTCTCTCGCAACTTTATTGATGTAATGTTTCTACTTGCCTCTCTTTTCTGTTTTTCCAACTGTATTTGGCATTTCTGTTGGGGTCATTACTGCAATCGATTAGTATGGTTGCATGAAAAATTGGGTGAACAAGTTGGTTTACTAACAGTAGCCACAGGACTATCTATGTTGGATATTGTCTCAATCATGGTGGATGATTTTATTACATGTTTTTTTCATAAATTTCAAAAAAATGTTTTTTAGGTAATTGATCTTTATAATATGGAATATTCATGAAGAAAAAGCTTTCATGGGGTTTGATTATAAATATGCTTGTAAATACCATGTTTTGGATCAATAGAATGAAATTTTTGCAACTATATTTTTTAATGTCTACTGTCTTTTAGCATTGTATTGAATGTGTTGTTTTATGTTAATAGATATTAGATTGTATCACATATATGTTTTTTAAATGTTTTTACAGCCCTGACGAAGTTCTTGTCTAAAAGAACGAAACGCGTTGGCTGCTTGGTGCTTTGTTTCAAATAAAAAGAAGAATAAAGAAATCTGAACATTTCTAACATTGGATGGACATTTTAAAATTATTTTGTACCTTGGATATCTGGATTGGGTGGTGCAACCTACAGTGGATAAAAGTTTATGTTGGTCATTTTTGATCGCTCCTTGGAAACGGCAGGGGCAGTGGGGTTGCACACCATGGGAGCATAAGGCTCAAATGTTAGTTTAACTACAGGAGGCTTTAAAAAATAAGGATTATTGTTCCTTATATTGAGTGAGGTGCGTTACATACACTCCACAGTGTTTGGATGGTTTTGCTGTTTCCTTTTTTTGTTTACATATGACATATCCCGTTAACTATGGTCTATTTTAGTCACTGTTATAAATGTACTGTACCTTTTGCTGTGAATACGTTGCTATGTATGAATTGTTTTTATTGTGCTTTTATGGATATTCCATATTCGAATAAAGATATTTTGATTTGATTTGATGATTTGATACTGCTTTTTAGAAAAGATAAAGCTATTGTCATGACTTGTATTGTGTTTTTAGTGGTAGAACTGAAGGGGCAAGCTGGTGGTTCCACTCGCAGATGTTTGCTATGGAGATGTATCTACCTAAATGAAGAAATGCTCTCTGCAAAGAGTGGTTCCTCCCAGAATTTTGCTTAGGTCTTGCGTGAATCTTTGAGAAGCACCCCATGTGGAGGCCTGTCGCCCCTGAGAGCCTCTTCAACCAGACGTAACTGCTGTAAGATGCCCTCTCTCCCTCCATGCCTGCAACAGTCTCTGAGGCCAGTTTATCTCTGCCAGTTGCACTCTACAACCGCTGTCTGCCAGCACCAGCACAGACAGATCACAAGTGCTAGCATTGCTAATGCTTTACCCAACATCACCTGCCTTCCCCTGTGGAACTATACACCACTGACAGTGGCGCCCCAGCTTGTGAACTCACTGGTGGGCTCACATCACAGAGAGCCTTAACTCCACCGGTGTCCTAGATAAACGCAGACTTTGTGCCAGGCTAAATCCTAAATTCTTTCTTGTGTAATTGCCACCCTGGTTTTCTCATGCACACTGTCCTACCCCCTGCTGAATGCAGAAGGTGGTAAAAACATGTTTACTAGATGCTGCCTGCTGAGCTGAATGCCTTGGGACTTCTTAAAGGTACTGTGCTTAGTTACTTTATATTAATGTCTTATTTTTTATATAACAAAGCCATATTTGGCAGGATGGTAAGAACTCACCCCGACTTAATCGACACTTGTTTGTCGTTTAAGATACATAACCCTGAGGTAGTTGACGCTTTCACGCAGCTCTGTGCGGGCGTCAAAACTTTGCTGTCTAGGCCTATTAAGAAAATTTATCCGGACCCAGGTTGGTTTGACGCTGATTGTTCTGCAGCTAATAGAGCTCTCCGAAGGGCGCTTGCTAATAAACCTAGAGACAGCTCCCTTATTAAATCACTTAGACTACGCTATAAACTAGCTATAGCAACTAGAAAGGAGGAAATCACAAGAGAGCACTGGGACAATCTTGCTCGGGCTACCTCGCTAAAAAATGGCAAGGATTTTTGGTTAGCCGTTAAAGGCATGAGGTCCTTGGGACATTCTATGTCCACAATTAGCTGCAATATTTCTAGTGAGTCCTGGGAAGCACACTTTAGGAAGATCTATTTTGCCCCAGTCTCACTTACAGCTACTAACGAGTATGCAATGACCACTAGGGTCCTGATTGACTTATCGGAAGTAGAGGAGGCTATCGATCAGAGCCTGGGATGCAAAGCCCCTGGCCCTGATGGTTTGCCCATCGACCTTATTAAAAGTCACCCGGATTTTTGGGCGCCCTTACTGTTGAATGTTTTTAATAATTTAACAAATTCCACCACACCCAATACTTGGTCCTCCAGTATTATCGTGCCGATTTTTAAAAAGGGGGACCGTTCCAACCCAAGTTGTTACAGGCCGATCTCCCTGATTGATAACACGTTGAAAATTCTGGGGAGGGTCCTGTATAACAAGATCAGGTCATGGGCCGAGGAAGCTAAGATCCTACACCCTTGTCAGTTGGGGTTCAGGAGCAATATTGGCACTGTTGAACAGTGCCTTAACCTCAACTTGATTATCGGTAAATACAATGTTGCTAAGAAAACACCTATATATCTAGCATTTATGGATCTCACCTCGGCCTTCGACTTTGTCAACAGGTCACGGCTGTGGACTACTCTTTTAAATTATGGCCTGGACAAATCCCTCGTATATCTTTTAGCTCATTTGCACAAAGATCTACACGCCCGGGTGCGTATTAGCAGGGATGGTGAGGTTTCCAAAGTCATCGAAGTTGGCAGAAGGGTCAGGCAGGGCTGTGTCCTGGCCCCCCTCTTATTTATTCTGTATATCAATGACCTGAATAAGTCTTTGGTAACACTTACCCATGATGTTCCCTGCATCAACGGTAACAAACTTCCTGCCCTGTTATACGCCGACGATGCAGTGCTGATGGGCCGCACACCAAAAGCTCTCCGCATTCCGGTTCGGGGCTTTGTAGACTTTATGGCTGCCCTGGATTTATGTACTAATTTAAAAAAATCTTTTTTAATGGCGTGTGGGTCGAAGAAGTATTTTAATACATCAATTGTTTTAAATTCAAATAGTTTACAAAGCACTCGCACTTTCCCATATCTTGGGCTGGTATTTGCTTCAAATGGATTGTGGGCTGACCATGTGGCTCACTGTAGGAGAAAGTTTACAAATTCTACTAATATGATACTCGGGTTGCCAAAGCCAAGGAATACAGAGGTTGTATCTGCCACTGTTAAAATATTTAAACTCCAATGTATACCAATTGCCACTTATGGTGCAGAAGTTTGGGGCCATACTAATAGCGGCAGCATCCAGGATGAAGAGAATAGATTTTGCCGTAAAATCCTGGCTGCTCCCATTTCCTCTTCTAAATATGCCAGTCATTGTGAACTGAATTTGCCATATATTGAAGATTACATCAAGGCTCGCCCAGCATTATTTTGGCTGAGAGTTTGGAGAAACCCTGCGGCCCAACTTACCAGGGAGATAATATCAGATTGTTTAAAATGTGATAAGGGGATGGAAATACCTTGGCTGGCCGCTGTATACAAAAGTTTAATCAGTGTGAATCATGAATATTTATTTTTAAACCCTTCAGACCTTGGTACTATTAGTAAAAAATCGCTTCAGACGGCCCTTTACGCATCCTATAGGAATGCTAGATTTGACAAAGAGTGTAAGAAAACATCCGTCGCTAGATACATGCGCATTGAGAACATCTCATGCGCACCCTCTAGCTATTTATTAAAACCCATTGGTCGCTGGGAAAGGGGTCTACTTTTCCGGTTGAGGACTGATACTATGAAATTCATGCTTTCATTCCCTGCGGGGTATATTTCCAACCTCGATCATTTGCCTTGTCCATGCAATAGCCAACATAAACAATCTATGCTGCACTTTTTATTTTTTTGTAGTTACTATTCAACACTTACTAAAAGGTTTTTGATTCCATATTTTAAGGCTTTACCTGAGATTGACTACAAGGCAGCTTATGGGAAGGTCATTGCTTTGAAAGACGATGAGCTAACCTTCCGGGTTGGTTCCTTTCTGAAAGCGGCGGTGCGCACTCGTAATTCTATGTGCCCCTGCTGAATCATATCATTTTATTCCGCTCTTTTAAACTTTTAAGCTATATGTATTTGCTGGTATATAAATATTTTAATGAATTTTGCTTTCTTTGTACCATTTTTGTGTATTGTACTACTGGAGGACCAATTTTAATTGGATATTTTAACTGCCCCTTTGTTGTTGGAATTCTCATTACATATGTTGTTTTCTGTCTGTACTTTTATGGATATGTATCTGTATCCGAATAAAGATGATATTGATTGATTGATTGATATATAAAAAAGAGTAACAATGTTCTGGTAACTGATGTTTTGTATGTGTTATTCGTACTGCCTGAAAGATATTCTGTCCCACCTCAACCTCCAAAAGAACGCCCTTTACCCCGTAAAAGTCTAGAAAGGAGACCCTCGGCATTTCACAGAGATCTCAGTAGGGTCTGGTTTCTGCATTTCTAGTCCTGGGACAGCGACACGTCGTTGTCTATCTGTCCATGAGTTGTGCAGGCGCTGGAGAACTGGCTTGATATCGCCATGGGCTGGAGTGCAATTATGGTGTTCCAGTTGGATGAATGTGAAACAGGGAAACCTATATCCTATGATTGGACATTGGAATGCGGCGCCCGAGAGGAATACCCACTACTGCTCCTTATGTTTACCCTTGCAATGGAGCCACTGGCAGAAATAAGCAGGAAAAGGCTAAATGAATGGGAGATTGTGATAGGTGGTGCCTTACACGTGATATCTATCACAGTTCTACTTGAGGGCCCAAAAGAGTCGGCGCCACAGATGCTTCGGGCACTGAAGGAGTATTGTGCTGTTACAGGATTGGACACTTACTGGAATACGTTGGGACAGTTTCCATTGTGGAAATGGACACACACAACTGGCAATGACTATACAGAACTACGACTACAGTTGTAAGACACAGGAAAAATACTGGGGAATAGTGGTGACGTGATCTAGACTGAAGAATTTAACTAAACAGATGTGGTAATCAGTGCTTTAAATGGAGAAAATTAAGTGCAGGTACTCACCAAAAGGAGCGGTGGACTGGGGGTGGAGTGTGGGGCAGGGCTAGGTTTTCAACCTTTCTAAGCTTTATATGCAAGAAATCCAAGTGCATTGTATGAAAGTCGGAAGTATCTGCCCAATGGTTATGGCCTCAATAACCATTTATAAAGTATTTACTAACAAGGGTATGTTCAAAACAGTCTCAGATTTTTGCCTGCTGGAGTTTTTAGAAACTCTTACTTATAATGAGAAAGGGGAACTACAAGTCCCAGAATGCAAAAGCATTGCCAACTAAACTCCAGAACTTTCTGAAAGTGAAAGACATTCCATGGAGTATCCTGTCGTATTTGCGTTATGCATGGTTTCCCATACAAAACAAGGGGTTTAAATGCGCCAAACCAAAAAAATTGTGTTGCCTTTAAGGCATTTTTAGGTCGAGCCTAGTGCAGCGTGCATCCGCTGCTCTAGGAGAGGGCCTCTTGGAATCACTCCAGACTTCCCAGAGACTTCTCCGTGTGGGTCGGACTCTCCCACACATTCCCTTGGCCTTTGCGTGTGGCTTTCAATAATGAAAGCACGCAAATGGCCAAAGACGGGTGCATGTCCCGCCTTTCCTCTAAACGTTCACTCCCATGGCCTTTGGGTCTCGGGAGCGAACAGCGGCGCGCAGGCTGGCAGCTGGTCGTGGATCAGGTTACTAATTTATAGCGCGGTCGCTTTCACTTTCGCGGCTGCGCTAGTTTTGTGCTTGACCGTGATTATTAATGTATTTTACAGTTCAAACTACATGTGGGTGGAGGGGGGATAGGGGTGTTTTCTTCCTTACATAACACACTGAATACGTCACTGCAAGCAGGCCTGAACGCGCTCTTCGATACCTTCTCCCGAATTACTTATTTTGAATTTCTTAATCGGGCCGGCCTGCCTGACTTCCACCTGCCTGTGCGCTCGTTTGTTAACTACCTCTCGCACCTAGGTGGCATTCCAGGCCTGTCTGCATATTTGCACTTGCAGACTCGGCGGCCCTTGCACCTTTTCATCTCTCCCCGCCCCCTGGCTACGCTCCGTCTGCCCTTCCATTCATGCTTTTTAAAGGCTGCCTCCCCTCCCCCGCCCTCCTCACCTTCAGCTCATTCATGCTCAAGTCTCCCTCTGGTTACACCCCTGCCATCAATCAGCTGTCTGCAGGGCTGCTTCCTGTCTGGTGAAGCCTCTGCCGCCCCCGCAAACTGCTGTGGCTTGGGTTTTTTTCTGCTCTGTAAATGTTTGGTGAAGTGTTTGCTTAGGTTGGGATTTCCAGTGCTCGCAGGGGCGGAGCTATTACGTGAGCAGTATATGCACCGGCCCTAAATTTGAGAAAAACTTTAGCAGGGGAGTAACGCAGGACCCTGCGCACATAAAGGCCCCAACCTTTACGTGAGGGGCGGGGGACATGCTTTTGTCTGATTAAACACCCCAATATTTGCAGGTTGTAAGAGCTAGTCTGGGTGAATTAAGGGGCGCACATCAAAAGGGGTTCGCCAAATCTGCATATTGCACGCACCCCTTATTCTCTTTATGAAAGCATCCAACATGGCCCTTAGCTGCATGATGCCCCCTTCCTTTTTGATAGTTGAAACTCCCCCCATCCACCTCCCCCAGTTTCATCTTGAATGGTTATGGCAGGTTTCCCTCTTTGCTCCTCTAGACTTTGCCTCTTCAAGATGGCTTCCTCTCCCATACGTCTTTCGTTATGTCATGGGTTGCAGCCTCGGTATCTCATTTACTGCGGTTTTTGGCAATCATGGGCGCTAGAAGCAGGGGTGCTGCAGCACCCTAGGTAAAATCATGCTGGAGTTCAGAAGGTTTATAAGTAATAAATATGCCATTTCAATATTGTGTATATCTTGTCTCGGCTGCGTTCAAATACAAAGATCAAATATCAGGCTAAGTCTTGTGATAAGTTACTGCTTATTCTGAGACTGGAGTGTACTTATAATTTCTCTGACTACAAAGTGAGAGAATTTTGTAAAAGTGACCTGGGTGACAATCCTGCTGGGGTAAAGGAACGGTTGTAGCATCTCGGTTTTTTCTAACGCACAGCAACATTTAAATATTAGGAAATCAACTATACACATATTTTAAATATATCAGCACTCTACTCAATGCAATATAAATACACTCCACATAATACCACTCAGTACCACATAATTACACACCACGTAATTACACTCTACTCAATGCAACATAAATACACTCCACATAATACCACTCAGTACCACATAATCACACGTCACAATTACACTCTATTCAATGCAACATAAATACACTCCACATAATACCACTCAGTGCCACATAATTACACAACACATAATTACACTCTACTCAATGCAACATAAATACACCCCACATACCACTCAGTACCACATAATTACACGTCACATAATTACACTCTATTCAATGCAACATACACTCCACATAATACCACTGTGCCACATAATTACACGCTCCTCAATGCCTCATAAATACACTCCACAAAATACCACTCAGTGCAACATAGTTACACGCCACATAATTACTCTACTCAATGCAACATAAATACACTCCACATAATACTACTCAGTGCCACATAATTACACGCCACATAATTGCATTCCAATCAATGCAACATAAATACACTCCACATAAATGCACTCTATGCCACATACCACCAATCAACATAAATGCACTCCACACCATGACAGAATTTCCCTAAGCATAATTTCACTCAACACCACAGTTCCAGGCCACACAATTCAACTCCACACTTTTCCAATACACACCACATAATTACACACCAAACAACATATCAACTCCACAATCCACAACGTACCTCCAATCCACACCATATAGTGGCACCACCTGAGCACCAAACATCACTCACCACCACCATTTTGCATCAGCGCATCACCTAAGCATCATGTCAGTCTGCCCTTGGAATCTGGCATCTGTTGATTCTCCCCTAGTGTCCGTCCGCTGCTCGTGCCCTAATTAAATTACTGTTTTCCAACCTCCACTCCCCCGTTATTTATGTCCCGCTCCCCCATAACAAAAAAAATTATAACAAACAAGCATGAGAACAAGCAGGAAGAAGTTGCCAGCAGTGCAAGTACAAAAAAACTAGAAGACATTTTTATGTTAAAATCTTTTTTTAATCAGGTTGTTCAGTTGTATATAATGTCGTCTTGGCTTGTATAAAGGTAACAAAAATGCTTAACACTTTTTATTATAACTTTTCAACATGATGCACAGCAGCCACAATGCTCTACAACATAGCCAAAAGTTCTGGCTAAACACATAAGGTCCCAAAGGCGACACCTATTGGCTATGCCAATGCTTGTTTAGTTTGTGGGTAATCATAAAATTGGCAGGGATTTACATTCAAGTAAAAATTATTAATTTAAATTGCCGATGAACTAACATTTCTGTCATTTAAAACACTGGGCATGCTAAAGAGCTGTACTGCCCTGAAGAATGTGCCCCACACCCTCGGCCATTAGTTCTATGGTGGTCTCTAAACTACCACTGTGCAAGATCAAAAGGTAAACCAAACACCCTGCCGCCACACCGCTGCCGGAAGTCTTTCAGAGCAGCAGGACAAGATTGCTGTGTCCTGGTAAGAAGAACTGCTGATCTGGCGCTCTTGTGCGAACTCAGCCCGGATTGCAGAATCAGAGCGGGTCGAGTGAAAGGTGCTGCCGAGGCACGAGAAACTGAGCGCAGCACCACGCGTGTCAAGGCAAGGCCCCCCTGAGTACTGATATTCTTCTTGTCCGAGGAAAAGTTCCGGTACTCAAGGGGCGAAAATTAAAAAGTGCCGTTACTCGGTACCGGTGAGTACCGGCCCATTTAAAGCACTGGTGGTAATCACAAATACACGACAATCGATAAGAGTTTTGGATGAAACTGCCACTCTCCTTAATAGGCAGAATGGCATTGATAAAAATGGCCATTGGCCTGTGGTGTCTGTATGTATTAGTGAATATTATAATGTCGAGGCGATTATTTCAGGAACTAAACACCGTAATCATGAAATTACTCTTAGCAGGTAAGAGACCCAGAAGCAAACTAAGAACAGTGCTGTTAGCATATGATACAGGGAGGGTGGAGGAGTGGGCTAGGGGTACCAGACATGGAAATATATCACTTAGTGTCACAACTACAGCATTTACCATACTGGTGAGCAGAGACCCATAATAGAGAGGACGACCTACTGAATAGATGCTATGGACATACACAGCTGCAATATATGTGCTTTGCAAAGGACAAAACCTCCCACCTGATTGCACCAATGACACACTTGTTGGACTGGCCCGCTAGACTGATAATGAAGACACCAGTTTCTACTGTGGGCCCCCAAAGAATTTAGACAAATACTCCCAGAGGCCAAGGCAACACATAGGATAGAAGTGGGAATTTATGCAATGAGCGACGTCTACGAAGGGAAAACATTAAGTACTTTTGGAAAGGTCAAAACCACTTTTGATTACGTGGAGGACAGTTCCTGGCGTAGGCATGGCTGACTAGGGTGGCTCCCACCACATAGGAGAGAGTCCCTGGAAGACATGAAATCCAATACATTGAAGACACTAACGGTGCACACATTATTTCCAGGCAATATGCTCAGAGTGTCCATACCAGCAGTTAAAAATCAGAGATAAATGAGACAGAATATAGACCCTACTGACCAATATGAAATGAGAATACACATTGGAATACACCCACAAAGTATAGAGCAGGGGCGGTGCGTCCATTGGGGCGTAGCCCCCCCGCCCGCAGCTCCCTCGGCGTCTTTGAAGTTCAAAGACGCCGAGGGAGAACTGACAATCATGTCAGTCAGCATGACGTCGGACCGCCCACCCCCTTCAGAGACTGAAGGGGGTGGGCGGTCCTGCGTCATGTTGACTGACATGATTGTCAGAGGGACCAGGGGCAGCAGGCAGCACTGCAGCACAAGTGTGCATGAGTGGGGAAGGGCACCGAATTTTCGCGCCGTGCCCAGTAATGCGCACTTGTGTTTGCACTGGCTTGCGCATGCCCATTAGGAGAGCGAGGGTTGAGCAAAGGCTCAAACCTCGGTCTCCTAATGGGCAGGCGGGCGAGAGGTAACCGTGCCTAAGCCAATCCTGGCGCTGCCAGCAGCGCCAGGATTGGCTGAGAGGGGCTATAGGGCAGGCCGCAGGCGCAAACGGAGTCGGACCCGAGGCGGCGCGGAAGGCGGACCTGCTCAGGTAGGAGTTCCTTTTTTTATTTAAAAAATCACCCCCCCCGCGCGAGCCGCGACTGACCGATTCTGTTAATGCAGTGCGTTTATTTCAGGGCCACAGAGCGTCTTTTTGATGATGTGGATGTAAAATTATCACACTGAAATCAGCATTTCACAAAGATCCGGAGAATTCTTAAGTAGCGGGAGAAAATGTTGCTTTAATACGTTCTGCATCAGAAGGGAAAGCCTGTTACACTATAGTGGGATTTTACGCAATACATAACATACTAACTGGTCTGTTCGCAAATGCGCTTCGGCGTCCCACCTTGTGGTATGAAGCGCTATGTAAATGCAAAAAAACAATAAAACACAAAGTGGAGGCGGAAAGTTGCCCTCGAAGGAAAGGGACCGTTTTCTTAGGTTTTCTCTGTTTTTTTAATATATAAGAAACCTCTCTCGGTGTCTTTGTCTTTAAATAGCCGGTGGGACTGACTGTATGACTCATTCTGGCGATGAGTGGCAGCGCTAGAGCCCGTCGGCCTCTGGGCATTATCCGGGGCATCGGAAGACATCTCGGACTGACCCGGGACCCCGTATAACAGACGTCAGTCAAGCGGAACTGGCCTCGGCCAGGTCACTGCGTACTGTCGAGTCCTTTCTTTGATGAGTCCAGTTCATGATGCATAGAGCATCGCCTCTTGGCGCTTTGAAGCTTCCCCCCGGGCTATAATTGTTTTCGCCATGCGCATTTACGTTCGAAGTAATCCCCATCATTGCAAGTTCCGCTGCATTGTTTAGTCACCGGCATCAACGTACCTCTGTCTCGGCTTAGCAGATACAACCCGCCTGGCTCGTGGCCATTCAGTCTTTGGCCTCTGCTGTGAGTAGCACACGTGGTGAAGACTTGGAGTAACATCAGAGGGCAGGCCCGGGTTTAAAACTGTCACAGAGTGGAACAGTTCTTGGTTTTGGACTGAGAAGTGTATCTGCGGTGTTTGATTCAAAACAATAAATTGTGTCATGGATGTAAGGGTGGGTGGATGGATGGGTTAGTTGGAGGGGCTGGTTGGGTTGGATTGGATGGATGGGTGGGTGGATAGATTGGTGGATGGATGGGTGAGTGGATGGATTGGTGGATTTTGGATTGTGGATGGATGGGTGGATGGATTGGTAGATGGATGGGTGGGTGGGTGGATGAACAATAGGTGGATGGATGGATGGATGGGTGGGTGGCTGGCTGGATGGATGGGTGGGTTTGAGGGGATGGATGGTTGGGTGAGTGGGTGGGTGGGATGGATGGATGGATGGTTTGGTCTAGAAGGAGTCATTTGTGTTTGAAGACAGGGCCCCAGGCGTGCGTTGGTGATTCTAGACACGGAAAGAGGCTGTCAATTACACACCTGGTGAAGACACAGGGAAGGCACTACAGCTGTCCTAGCTGCTCGCCCGACTCCACATGTGACTATGGGCTTCATAAATACTGAAAGGACAGAAGTGCACACACGAAGGCTGCCTGTGTCCGGCACAAACCACAGTGACAGCCTAATCTGTTACTAGAGGAACAGCGACAATCACCGTGACGCAAGCAGCCACGTCACACACCAGCACTACTGCACTGGCACGCGCCTTTCTGATACGTCATCATCCTATTGAATTCGAATGGTTGTGCACTGCTTCAGCCCACTTTTGACAGTCTCTGGGCGCTTTGTAGGGTGGTGGATGCATTCATCATGTTGAATATAAACATGCAGTGTGTCGTGGCCAGATAGCGTCCTAATGTTAAAGGGCATTTTACAGTCAGAGTGCAACTGAAAGATTAATTGTTACAATCCTGGCATTGAATAATGGTAAAGTCCCAGGGAGGGTCCCTGGCGAGGGCACTGCAGTCGTAAAGTGTCCAGCTGATGGCGAAGGAGGGTACCATTCTTGGCTGGCCGACTGGTACCACGTATTGAGCACACGCACTAAACGGGCGGTTAATTGGCTCTTGAACAATAGGCGATCGACCTTAGGCGGATGAAAAGATGAACGAGCCCTGCCGGGATTTAAACCGGTGACACGCGGATCACACAGTCTCTGGCCGATACGAAAGGAGTCGACCCTATCAGTATGTAACGCCCTGTGTACGATACGCCCAGATCCTAAACCCACCGAGCTAACCTCGCTGCTTCTAGTGCTGATCATTAATGCTGTTCTTTGAGGGTGCTTTAAAATGATGAACCTCGTCCACCGATACTAGCCCTTGTTTTTAGGTCTGGCCATCTCAAAAGCATCCACCTATCCTGCTGTTCACACGCCGTGCACGTTCACGATAGTGCCATGAAGTAAATGTAAATCCCCTTTACCGAGAACAGCAAAAGTCCATGAGCAGATGTTTTATCTTCTCTTTGCTTTCCATATGTGACTTGTACGTGAACCTGAAATATATCCCTGCGCTGTTAACAACCAAAACGTGAAGGTTTTTTAACAATGTAATCTATTCACACACAATTCGATTCCGGCAGCATCCAAACATGTATACGCATTTTACGCTGTATCAGTAATAAGTTTCCACTTACCTTGTCTATATTTGATCTACACAGAGAAAAAAAACATTAAGGACGCTAATGAGAGAACTCAGTGAGGTAATGTGTCTTTACTTTGAGGATTGAGCCATGCCAGGTGTTTGAGAGGCTTTGATTGAGAACGCAGGCGATAAGGCTAAAGCCAAACAAAGTGCCTGTCAGTGGGTTGGCCTCTCTGCAGAGCACACAGAACAATATTTGTGTATTCCATTTGCAACTGAAATTCTGTGGAAATGTGTGTGAAGGGGGTACACTGATGTCAAAAGAGGGAGTGCAGTGCATGTTGGGGGCGGTGAAGTGACAGAGATGTGGCGAAGGGCATTCGGGGAAGATTGAAAAGAGGATGCTGAAGAGGAAAGAGGGGGTTGAAGATGTGCAGATGGACAAGATATGCAGAGAAAAAGAGGATACATATCTAACATAAAGCACACATAATTGAAGGCCAAAGCTCCTTCCGCAGGCCTCAATGCTATTTAATTCACAGACTCACTATTTCAGAATTTAAACATTTTCAATGTTAATTATTTATAAGAAATCATTGTTGTTACTCATTTATCTTAAACAGCTAACACCCAGTGACAAAGCCAATCATACTGACAGGCTTTAGGCGTATGTCAGTTGCTGTGCAATTTATCTGGATAAAATTACATCTCAGAGAGAGACCAAAATACCGGTCTGATGGCACACTATGGGAATCACAGAAATGTATTTGGCATGTTCCTTTATAGGGAGCACCCACTTTTTTCATCTCGCTTAAAGACCTGTCTGCACATATTTCTATATGACTGGTTACAGCCAGCAGCTGTGGGTGCTTCCTGAAGTCTGGTTAGAGCATATTTTTCCAAAGTTAATGCTGCATGCAGTGCTAGACACTGGGCAAGCATACATTTTAAAGGGCTAAAGTTGTCATGCAGAACAATTTACATATTACAGTAACTGTTGAACAAATTCATGCAAGAAGATACTGGGCAGTTTTTAATGTGTTTAATATTTCAAGACTATACGTTCCCACTGCTTAATAAGCCTTGCTTTATCGCTGCATTCATTTGCTTTAAAATGCACCATTTGCCAATCTTTTTAAATTTCTTTCTCAGGAGAGGGACTCTCCCTAGACCCCAGATTTGTCCATTGAACTTCTTCACATCGCTAACTAGTGTTTTCTATTGGAAAGGGTAGAGCCAAAGCAGTCTTGCTTAGTACCCTAGCCCTCTTCAGAAGTCAGACTTGCTTGGCAACCCAGAAATTCTCTGAAATAATGTATGAGTTTTCTTTTATGAATGCCTAGAAGAACTGAATTTTCAGTCCATTTATCACAGAAATAGTGCTGAAAATCGCACCCAAAAAATGCCAATTTTTTAAAAATTTCTTCACGGGGGGAGAACCCCCCCCGAAACCCCCTTATTGCCGTCGGGCTCGCTCGCTCGCCTACATTGATTCTTTCTGCTTACGCCCCACCAGTTTCAAATTCCACCAGCCACCACTGGTATAGAGTAATACACAATGTTGGTGTGCATGCATAAAATACATATATAGAGTATATCTGAATCCAGTAATTCTTAGTACAATACACCAAGCAGGAGGTGGGCATACATTGTCCTAGATACAGAGGGTACAGACGGCATGCATATGATATGAATGTTATGATTGTTAGCAATTTTTTGGAGTGCGTTACAGACACTGCAGACAGAGCTGGGAACCATGATAGCATTAGACCAATGCATATTAGGTCTATACTAGAAACCAAGGATAAAAACAAATGCAATATTGACTGGTGACACTAGGATTGTTATTAACACGCAGGCCCATTGTGATGCATTGGAAACAGGAGGGTGGTTCTTAACACACACACTATGGATGACAGACTCAACATGATGGATGACTGCAGAATAACTCAAAGTGAAAGCAGTTAGCAAGGACCATATATTGAATGAACACCAAATGACCTGGAGACAATTGACTCTCATGCTATATGAAAATGGCTCTAATTAACTAATGAAAATGCCTATTGCCAAAAGAAAAAATGGAGAATGCCAAACCGCATTATTGCTAAAATTGCTAGAGGTAATCTCAAATGATGAGATGAAAATAATAAGAATCATGCAAATGAATCCCGTGTAGAACTATGACATACGCTGAATCTTTGCAAGAAAGGCTGTGTGCTTTGTTTAACATTTGTGTTGAAATTACAAGGCAAGTACAGAATAAACGAAGTTAAAAATTCAAAAGTGGATTACCTCAGCTCCCATGATTGTCCTGAGCTACTCTTAACCCCCAACAGAGGTGAGGTGTTGGATCTGTACTACGCACGTGGTAACTTGAAGTTTACACAACTGCACTGTGAACATCTTGTACTTCTACCACTAAAATAAAACTATTTTGTAGAGGACTTAAAATTCTGTTAGAAGAATGGAGGCTCGTTTATGATGAGTGTTCTTCGTAGAAAATGTATTGCAGCAAAGAAAAATATACAAATACAGTATGGAAGAAAAACATGGCAAGCAAGGCAACCACGGTCAGCTGTCTAGAAGTTCACCAATCAGGAAAAGTATGTAGTATAAATACCTCTGCCTAGCAGCAACCGTCCTCTTCTTTGCTGCTCTAGCAGAGAAATATATCTTTCATTATTTCTCCTTTACTGCTTATTTTCATTAATAGTCTATGGGACAGTAATTGTTTTATGCATTATTAGCGTTTATACTGCCTTTGTGTTGATTGTTAGGTCTCGCCTACGCAGCGCGCATGCACTGCGTAGGAAAAGACCTTTAGCCATCGATTCTGTTTTGCTGCCAAAAACGTGCACGCGTTGCATTGCTTCGATTGGCAACGCGTGCACGTTTGGCGATTCCCTTCGGGCACGAGCTTTGGCACCATCTGTTTCTAATTAACTTGGAAACAGATGGTACCCCTGCTCGCGCCCGCAAGGGAAACGCTGTGTGGGTTTTTTTTATTTTTTTTATTGCGTGCGCCTCTCTCCTCACCCACACGTCCCGGCCAGTCAGTTTGTACAGCTTACGCTGCTCTACCACTTAGCTTAAAGGTCCCAAAAGCGAGACCTATTGGCTATGCCAATGCTTGTTTTTCTTGTGTGGTTCTCAGCGCATGCTCTCTCGACTGCGAGCTCTCAGGCACCCGCCTTTTCTCCTCAGTGGGCGTCTGTCAAAATCAGCTGTTGCCTCAGGCGTGCAGTCCCCTGATGCGTGTCTCCTCAGCACTTCACTCCTCTTCACTTGGTGGCCTCCCTAAGCTCCAGCGTGTCCCCATATCAATCATTCCAGACAGCCCTGGCCTTTGTTTCAATGGTCGCTTCCTGAATATTTAAATGTGCACTGAGTCTACCTTGGAGTAGGTTTCTTCCATATCTCCACACCTTTAGCTTGCACAGGATTTTTTCCCTTACATTAATAATTTATATTAAATTGACTTGCATTTAAACTTAATTAAAGAGAGTATTTTTAAACAATGTTTACATATTTAATCTTTTTTTCCCTGATTGAGTACACACTATTTACCTGTGGTATGGAAGGCACTGATAAAAGCAATCTGAAAAGACTAGCGATTTTAAATCCCTTGATGAGTTCAGAGCCTCTTGACTCTGACTCCTCTGTGTAAGAAGCATTGGCATAGCCAATAGGTCTCGCCTTTGGGACCTTATAAGTGCTTAGCCATGCAACAGTTGATGTTGTTGCACCAAGGATATTGTGCTGCATAACTAAATACTTATAAGGTCCCAAAAGCGAGACCTATTGGCTATGCCAATGCTTGTTTTCATTTTGAGATGAACACAGCAGTTGTGTTTATTAAGTCAATATATACTGAAAACTAATCAAACCAGCTTCTCATGCTATTATTTTAGCTTTGTGTGGCCTGAAATCGTCCGAATTGTCAAACTTGTAGGATGTCGATGCTTAGGTGTTATATTGGTACAGTCAATAGCCGCGCTGGCAGGGTATGAGTGGTGCAGGCTGGAGTAGCCTTCCAAGAAGGGCCCTGGCACTTAATTTTGAACAAATTAAGCGCTGGCAATAAGTGGAATGCAGAAGATAAAACAAAAACAACCCTTAACCTCCGCCTTTTAGCCATACCTCTGCAAAAATATCCCTGTTGCTCAGCTTTTATAGACCAGCTGGGAAGTGTAGGAAGCAACATGGCGAGGAGCGCAGCAGCAGAAGAGGGAGAGACCTAGCAAACAAAAGCCCTCTTATGGAGTGCTGAATGCAAAAGAAAAAAGTAGTTCCTTATATGCGAGCAGTGGAACGACACAAGTCAGGCAGTCAAAAGAATGGTAAAGAGGATATGCTCGAGAGGAGGGAAATATAACAGAAGAGGAAGGCAGGCCATTGAATGAGAAGTAAGCCAACGAGACTGACACTAAAGCCAACCAGCGGTAAGAAATGGGCAGATCTAAGCCCACTGTAAGCGCTCAAGACATCTTTCCCAGCCAGACACCCTGTGCTGTCTGCTAGGCTCGACCTAACAAAGGGGGTCTATCCTAATTGCGTATTCACCTCTTTCAATAATGTGTGGTGTCCATACAACAGCCTCCTTTCACTTATAGGTCACTCCCAACACGAGGCAGTTAAACTCAGCAACGGAGCTTCCCTCTCCATTATTTAAATATTTACATCAACACAACAGATATTGCTGTGAACAGAACACACTAGGGGAAAAGTTTATTTTACTTCTAAGAAATACAGAGGGACTTTGGCATTTGTTAGCTTATGGCTCATAATGTCTTTAGGAAAAACATGCGTTGGATGCACAGTGTCAGCACATAGTTTCTGCTCTCAATGGGAAAAAAACATGCCTTGCTCCTCACGCGCCCCTTCTCCCAACCATCTTAGTTCTTAGCACCAAGGTTGAGAAGAGCAGAAAAGCAATGTCAGTGAGAGGAAAGTCGTTCTGTGCAGAAGACATTAAATGAAGTCAGAAAGGAACGGCTGGATGGGCTAACACTGAAAGGTCTGCGGTGTAGAAAGTAGAGATGGTGAGAATCCTGAATGCGAGTGTAGGGGTATGAGGAAGAAGATCACATAGGGAGTGAGTAAAGTCAGGTGAGGGTGGGGGGTAAAGGTGTGGGGGTGGGGTGTTGGGAAAGAGCGCTGACAGTGTGAAGGAGAAAGGGAAGTGCGTCCGGCATAGGAGACGCTATCGTGAAGGATTTTAGAGTGTGAGATAAAGGAAACAGCAAGGGGAGGGGTGAATAGGGAAGAAGAAGATGAGAGAGGGAACAAAGGAGAGACTTAGAGAGAGAAACAAAATGAGAGGGAGGGAGAGAGGCATAAAGTGAGGGACGAGAGACAGGGAGGGAAAGAAAGATAGTGTGGGTGTGTGTGTGAGAGAGAAAGAGACAACGAGGTGGGAGGAGAGAGAGATAAACATGAATGTGTGTGACCTTGTGTAATGTAATTGGGCGCTCATGTAAAGCGCTCCAATATCTTTCAGTCGAGTTCGCGCTATATATATAAAAAAAACTCCGTAAAAAAGGGAGAGCGAGAGAGACCGGGAAAGAAAGAAAAAGGGAGAGAGAGGGAGGAAGAGATAGAGCTATAGGGGCAGTAAGTGAGAGACCAGGAGAGAGAGAGAAAACGAGACGCGCTCTGTGGTGGGGGAGGGGGAAGAGCGTTGAAGCGCGCGCTTGGGTGAGCAAGTGAGAGGAAAGCCAGATGGCGCCTGATCGAGCGATGCGAGGAATGCGCGTTACTGTGCGCGTAACCGCACGCTCTAGGCCACACAAAAAGCTGTGGTCGGCTTTTTAAAGCCCACTCACTAAATGTCTCACCAGAGCACCGCATGTTCTGGCTCAGGCGAGACCTAAAAAAAGTGCCAGGATGGGCATTCTGTTCAGGAGTCTACCAGAGAGGATCCAGTCACAGTATTGGATATAATCCAGCCCGCTGTTTCAGCATCAATGCAGTCGATGCAAGAGGTGCTAAGTTAACAGCTGCCATTTTCCTTGGGATCTGCACAACGAGATTGTGGCCCACCTCCAGGCAGCTCCAACTCAGTATGCTGTTATAGCACTGAGGCTTAGAGAGGCCAGGCAGGGGGAAGGGTGTGGAAAGGCAACTGGGGGAAAGAGATCTGAAAAGGAAAAATCAGTTAACACACATAAATCAACAATCAGCTTAATAGCCTTCAAGATTCGTTTCTGTCTCTTATCTTAAATATCTCTTGGATATATTCTATGATCTGCTATGATCCTTCTCATACAGAAACAGATATGATTTCTGCAATAACATCTTGCAGAACTATAAAAGACCCAAATATTCTGCAATGACTAATTGCAGCATGGCGATACACGAGCACTACACATAGCAGGTGTATTCCAGCACCCTGTTCAATGGTCACAGGCACTGACTTATGTAATAAGACGTGAATCTCGAGTCTGAGACACACACATACATCAAAACACTCTCCGAGAATACTGCCCTGCAGAGATTCAAGAGAGGGCGTGACCATAATGCAGAAATTAACGCGTTCCCCACCAGGGAGGTCTGACCGCTCAGAGCACGGCCTGCTCTGACTATGGCTACTGGAGCGTAGCCGAAAATGGAACTGCAGCAAGCTGAGGAACCTCTCCGCTCTCGACAGAGGACACGCACCAGTGCAGGACCAAGGGCTGAACAATGACTGGAGTGCTGTCGAGCAACGACGGGACTTCACACCAGAGACGGAATCCAAGATGCGCTCCAGAAATCCCGCAGGGCCAGCCGCCGTCACTGGAACCTGAAGGAGGAAGAAACCAGGAGCTCCTGCTCCGCCCAAGATCGAAGAATAGTGAGCAGCACCCCAAGGGCGGGGCTGCTCGTATAGATCTGGACCACGCCCTAGATGACTGTCTTCAGCAGCAGGGAAAACAAATTGAAGCAACTGCAGAGAAAACCCCAGCGGGGAAAACCCAGCAGCTGCAGAAGGAAAACAATTTGAAGCAAAACCCCAAACAAGCATTGCAACCTGTAACAGAAAGGTTACATCAAAGCAGGACATTGTAACCACCAACGTGGGGAGTGGGACAGATGCCTTTTCCCACAGCATACCACTACCTTACAGGGGCAGGGTGGGACCCACAAAACCGTGCACGCTGTGGGCCCTAGAACGCGTGCTGCTGCTGCACTGACACTAAGCCACTCTATTGCCACCTTATTTCATAAATTTATAAATTATTTACCTCTTTATCTACAGAATGAGCCCCAAGCTCCTTTGGGATGCAGTTCCCATTGAGTTCAGCAGAAAATGATGATTTCCTCAAAGAAAAGAATGACTTGAGGCATCTCATTACCAAATTCCATCCACTTCCATTTCACTTTCGTCTTCCGATTGCCCTGTTGCTTCTGATAAATCCTATTCTGTTAATCCAAATGATACTGATGAAGATAATATAGAGAACCCAAGTGTTCCTCAAGGACCGAAGAATTCTAATTCCTCTGAAACACTCATTGACTTGGTGGGATATCGTTATTTAAATCCTGATGTGATATCTCATCCCAGGTCAGGTGAATGTGCCCCTTCTGCTCCCATTTCCTCTTTCCTGGCACATTGGATTAGGAGATGAATGGATAAATCGAATTGCAATAAACTCCATGGGGAGTGTCCCAGACCAGTAATACCAGTGAAATTATCATCCACCCCAGGTAGAGACCCTGCTATGGAATCTTCCCTTTCAAAGAAAAGCAAAGATCCCCAAAAAGGTATAGACATGGTTCTTAGACAATGTCAGGGCAAACATTTGGCTGTCCTAGGCCCTTAACACAAATTATTGAAATTTCTGAAGACGTAACCCTTACTGGAGCTCCTGTCAATCTTCCAGTTCAACAGGCTATTTCCCCCCTTGGTAACACCAATGCTGCTTTGTCAGTGGGGAGGAAAAAAAACATCCTGATGAGGATTGATCCTACATTTGCCGATATGGCAGACAAAGAGCTGGGTCCGGAGGAAGAAGGCCATCTCTTTGGTGATCATTTCTAAAGGACATTTCTTCTTGCATCCAAAGTTTTACTTGTCTAGACAAGGCACAGCAAAACTTAAAGAAGGTTTTTTCACCATGTGTCTTTCAAAAAGCCAGACTAGGAAGTGCTCACTCCTCCAGCAATTCTATCCTATCGAGCTTACTTCTACGTGCCTAGGTGGGCATACTCCTGGCTTCAGCGATGAATCGGGGGTAAACATTTCAGAGGTTAATTCCAATGAGGTAGAGGTGGATCCTGTGCCAATACAGCTAGGTGATGTTGTTTTAAATCTTTTTCCCCCAAGAAAGCTGGGTGTCAGACTCGCTCTCTTTCTCAACAACTGGAGACATCAGATCAGTGGGTTTTGTAAGCAATTCAAGGATTTCAGATGGAGTTTTATTCCCCTCCACTGCAGGTGCTTCCTACTTATCCAATAGTTTTCAGTGTTCTGGAATCTGAGCTGATCATGCAAAAAGATACAAGATTTGTTACCCAAAGGGGAAATTCAGTAGGTACCAGTCCAATCCCACAGGTTTATCAGCAATCTCCTGCTAGAAAAAAAGGCAGAAGAAAGCTCTCACCCTGTAATATATCTCAGATCTCTGAACAGCTATTTCCTGCTCAGATATTTAAAAACGGAAGGGATACATTCTCTCAGGGATTCCCTTCAAAAAGACAATTGGATGATAAAAATATTTCTCAAGCATGCTTATCTATTCATCCCAATTCACCCGTCATTTGCTCATTTCCTCCAATTAATTTGGTCGGGGCACAAATTCCAATTCCTCTCGTTGCCCTTCAGCCTTCTGATCAGGACTCTCTTGTTTTTCCAAAATTTTAAAACCAGTGGCCACTTTACTTCGACTTCATGGGGTATGCTTAGTCATCTACTTAGACAACATTTTATTGATGGCCAAGTCCAAAAGATTACTACAGGCACTAACCCTGTGGGTGGTCTCCCACCTTCACATCATAGGTGTTGTGATAAATCAAAAGAAATCTATGCTGATCCCTTCTCAGTCAATTTAATTTTTGGGATGCATTATATACTCCCAAGAAATCAGCTCTTTTTCTTCCTCAAAAGAAAGATCAAGCTGATCAAAATAGAGATACAGTCGGTACTACGGTTGAACAAATTTTCTCTCCGCAGGGTAGCAAGGCTTGTTGGCCAGGTAACGGCATCCGTTCAGGCATTTTTCCCCACTCTCTTCATTATCGAGTGCTTCAATGTCTAAAGGCTTTTCATCTTTACAGAGGCCTCCCTTACTCAGCATTAGTTTCCCTTTCCGCAGCGGCTCAGGAAGAGTTGGAGTGGTGGCTCTTTCAGATGGAATGCTGGAATGGAAGATCCATTTTTGGTCAGGCCATAGATATCATGTTAGAATCCGATGCCAGCAAAACAGGTTGGGGAGCAAGATGCGGAAATATTGTGATAGGAGGAAAATGGTCTCCAGACGAAACTCAGTATCATATAAATTGCTTAGAACTGCTCCTTTGCCATAAAACGTTTGGCTCCCTTAGAGGCAATCTGTTGTATCCTTCTGTGGTTGCACAATGTCTCTGTGGTATGTTACATAAACAAATTACGAGAAATAAGATCTAGTACACTGGCAGATCTTGTGAATGACTACTGGTAGTCTTGCCTAGACAAGGAGAATATATTCCATCCCTCTCTAATTCTGTTGCAGATAGGGGATCTAGGTTTCTTTTCGTCAGCACTGATTCATCCCTTCATCCCAATGTTTTCCACAAGATTCTCTATCTTTGGGGACCTCTAAAGATAGCTCTGTTCACTTCCTGCCTGAACCACAAGTTTCCTCACTTCTTCATCTGGATACCGGCTCCAGAAGCAGGGGCGATGAATGCTTTTCTGCAACACTGGGGTTTTCTCCACACATATGCCTTTCCTCCTGTTGCAGTGATTCTTTGAATCCTTCTACATGTCACAAGAGACTGAACCACATTAGTGATAGTAACTCCCTTTTGGCCGTCTCAAGTATGGTTCCCTCAACTTCTACAACTCTCTGTAGATTTCCCAAAACTTATTCTCGCCTTTCCGAAATTACTATTGAACCCTCTGGGTTAACCTCATGATCTGATACTTAGGGGACATCTTCATCTTATGTCGTGTAAGATTTCAGGTCAGCCTGGCATATCTCAGGCCTTTCGTCAGAGGCATTGTTCATTATCAATGATTTCTGGGCTGCCACTCAATTCGGTTATAAATATACCTGGGTCTCCTGGGTTAGCTGTTGTGTGGAAAAGGAGATTAATCCATATCTGCATCTCCGGTAGATATTGTCAGTTTTCTTGTTACCCTTTTTGTGTCTGGTAAAGCGTACATGACAATCAACTTCTACTGGTTGGTTATTTCTGCAGGTCATGTCCTAGTGAATGGAGAACTGGTAGGTAAACATTTCTTAGTGTGTGGAGCCCAAAAATCAATCTGATTTAAGCTTTCTCAAAACCTAAATCCTCAACCCTCTGGGATGTAAAGGTAGGATTGGACTTTGTGCTCGCTAGGCCTCACAATGAATATCTTTCATAAAAACAACTACCTGCAAAATTAACTATGCTTGTTATCATTTAGTAAAGTTTTGAATGTTAAAGCACTTGATGTTGATAGCAAATTCTTTTCTCCTCAGGGAGTAACGTTTTATCTTACAAGAAATACAAAGACTAATTCTTCCTCAATATTTTATCCTTCTTTTCATGATTTTAAAATATTATGTGGTCTCATGCCTTTGTTATTACAAATCCTCAATTGCTGCTTTTTGTCCTTCAGGAGTATCTCAATTAATGATATCTTTTAAGAAACCTTGCGCTCCTGTGTCTCAAGCTACCTTCTCTAGATGGATTATGGCAGAAACTGGCCTAGACATTTCTATGTTTGGGGCTCACTCGGTTAGAGTGGCTGTGGCCTCTAAAGGTTTTATTTCAGCGAGGTGTCTGGAGGACATAATCGTCATAATCGAGCCTGCAGTCGTGTAATAGAATGTAAATGTCCCCCACTAATGTGACAGGAGGTTTGGATTCTGTTAAATACATGAAGGCGAATATTATCCTTCCCACCTCTCCCCAGATGTTCTAATGGTATATTTTTCTTCCAGCTTGATATCAGGTTACTGAACCTGCAAAGAAGCAGGGTTGGGAAATGTTTCTTCATGTTTTTCTTCCATTTCAATTTTGGATGCTCTCCAGCATTATGGTTCAAGTTATAGGTCAAGAGGTTGATAGGGATTGACTTTTATTGAAATTCTGGTTTTGTCATGATGGCAAAGAAGACGGTTGCTGCTCGGCGGAGATAATTTAATACATATTAACTCCTGATTGGTGGACTCAGCATGAGGTCATGCCTGATCTAGACAGCTGACCTTTGTTGCTTTGCTTGTCATGTTTTTCTTCCATATTGTATTTGTATGCTTTTCATTGCTGCAAGAGATTTTCAGAAAAGAAGATTCATCATAATCTTCACCTCCTTCCCTTTAATAGAATCCAAACCTCTGGCCACTTATTGGGTAAGATTTAGATTAGGCGTGGGTAACACATTTTGCTTACCATATACCGTTCAAGATACGCTCTCACCAAAAAGGGAGCTAGGCAATTATTCTCCATAAAACC
The DNA here is from genome assembly GCA_963921515.1 of Calotriton arnoldi. NCBI lineage: Eukaryota > Metazoa > Chordata > Amphibia > Caudata > Salamandridae > Calotriton > Calotriton arnoldi. The sequence goes on along the minus strand of CAWUFW010008327.1, from coordinate 350,688 downwards.
TACAGGGAATTCAGAATATAGTGGGTATAATAAAAGCAATGCAATTGCACCATGAGGTTATGCTCTCTGAACAGAATAGTGAGACAGGAAAAGCACTCCTACCAGTGATGGTCTTCATGAAGTTGTATCCATCCCCTTATGGAGGGGCCAAAATCATATTTTTCCAGGACTTGAGAAATACATTCCAAACCTATTGTATCAAAGGTTTCTCTATATGTATGTCGTACCCTGCATATTCCCCATCCACTGCAACTAGGGAATATTGTACATGTGCCAGTCAGTATAGGCTGTGTATAATGTTACTTTTTGAGATGACTCATGACTGGTCTGTATGAACCAAATCTGAAATTACTTCTAGTATGTGTTTCGCTAGTGCTCTGCACTGTATTTTATTGTCAAGCGGGATAATTGATAATGGTCTATAATCAACAGTCTTTTTTGACATTTCATAGCTTAGCGACCACTATTATGGCTACCTCTCTCGTACTGTCTGTGAAACAGCTGATTTCTAGTTGTCTAGTTATTTATTTTATTTATTTGGAAGGCAGCTGCAACTACTAGGCCACTCTTTTTGATAAAATGCACTTTTACAGACCTTTTATCATTTTCTTTTTAATTTACCTCTCCAGGTGCCCTCCATCTTGGTCTGGTAAATATTTAGTAAATACATAGCAACGGCTGCAGCTCAATGATGCATGTGCCCACATATGGCTCCTCCTACCCGTGCCCCCTCTTCTTGCCAACCTCACCTTTCCATTTGTGCTCCACCTTACTTACCACCTGTGCCTGCCTCATTCGTGCCACACACACCAACCACTCTGCAATCTACCATTCACCAGACACACCAAACTGCACACACACACACACATTTTACTTACCAATTTGCCAGCGTGACATAACTTACCTCTGCTTCACTGCCATTGCTCACATGGTGCCAACCCCGGGAATAAAACCCTGGTTGGCCGGCTAGAAGTCAGGAACTTACCCATTGGACTACTCTGGCTTCAATGTCTGTAGTCTGACAAATCTTCCCTATATCATGGCTATCCATTGAATGTTCATCAAAAGCCGGAGCGAAGTAACACTCCTGTGCCGGACGCACAGCTGAATCCCTGAATCATAGACGATCCCACAACCTTTTCCACATTCAAATCAGTTTTATTCCTTATATTCCAAAATTTCAAGTTTACTCATTTATTTCATCATGTCACATGAGAGGCACAGTGTATATTTTACTTCTAATGCATCAGATATGCTAATCCAGGCCTTTTTCTGAAGCAAGAACTATACATCAATCATCCTCAGTAGAAGATGTTAATCCCAATGCATTTCAGGCTTTCCATAGCCCTTCGTCAGGGGTTCACTACAAATTAAATTAAATAACATCAACATTAAGTTGTACAAAGTAATCAACAATACGTCACAAATTCCATCCCTGGTTTTAAAACTACCCCCATGATCAACGTTTTCCCCTCTAACAGCCTGACTCCACGCTACCAAAGCAGTGCCCAAACCTGTTTCTGTCCCACTACATAACTCTTCCAATTTTAATCCCCTCATTTCATTTAGCACCCCCCTGTCACCACTCCCCATCAACTGATGCCAAACACCTCACTAAACTAACCCGTCCCCACCAGTGAAACAACATCAGCATTCTCCCATACCTGGGGGCATGCCTACCCCAGGGCAGCTGTTCCATCTTTTCTCCTGCTGCAGCAGGCATGATGCAGGTCTAGGGAAGCATAGTCCTGACTTTGCCCTTTTCTGCCTCTTGAAAAATACAAGTCTAGCTTCTGATTGCACCTAATAAAGGCAGTTTCTTTCACCTGCCCCAAACTTTACCCATCATTTCATGAGCGGGAGCTCCTACTTTGCCTTTATGCCTAGCCGCCTGCAAAGGCACCATCCACCTGATTTGAGAGCTATGCTTACTCCAAAATGAATAATCAACACCATTCAGCCTATTTTACTATCTGTATAGTACCCTCCTCACATAGTTCTGCTCATTTCTGCCCCTCCAATCCACATGTGCGCACTCCAAAACAGAAGATTTAAAGGAAAATAGAAGACATTGATAAATGAAGATAAGGCTTTGCCCCTCTTTTACCTAACAACAGGGGAGTGTGAGGGAGATCGGGAGGGAGGTTTTTAAATTTGAGGCACTAATTCAAAAAAGAGTGTCTCAAATTGCTCCTCTGTCTTTCAAAGTAAAAGTAGCATTAGTAAATGAAAAAAATATACTAATTGATAAATTGTGAGATTAAGAAAGCTTTGTAGCATTGGTAGGATTTGAACCCTTAACCTGGGGGGCCGGTTTCTACCAGAAGGACAAGACATTACCACTGAGCTATAGGCCACTGTGGCGTACTGGACGGCAGGAGACTGTCAGATACATAAAGGCCTTGCCTGCATTGCCTGTGGCTTCCATTGCACATGCAACGGATAGCCATGATATAGGGAGGACTTCCCACACTAAAGTCATATTTAGGAGAGCGGTATTAAAAGAGGTATTGGGATTGCCTTATTAAAGGGGTGATCAAGGGTAGAAATCAATGTGGGTTCTGAGTTTTTTGGGGGGCTACCGATACAGTAGTTGTTAATGCTCCCCTTCCTCCACGGGGGTGGGGGGGGTACCCGAAAAGGGTAGGGGTAACTGGGGGGACTTGTCGAACATGCTCGTGACAGTTTCTGTTACCAACCACAAGGGGCACCACACAGGCCTCCTGTGGATATGATACTGAAAGGGACAACAAGGAGCATGAGGTTTGATTCTTGGGGGGGGGGTGGCAGGGCTCCCTAAGATTTAATTATTTAATTGCCCCCCTGCAGGCTTGTTATAAGGGCTATTGGGATGGTTGTATTGAAAACAGATACACAGACACTGCTGGGAGGGGGCATCTTGAGAAGTGTGCTCCAATCTTTCATCTGACGCAGTGATGGCTTCATCGTGTACTCTCTTTGTCACGTAGACAATCTGTCTGGAGTTATTTTCAAAAGCTCATCTTGAAAAATAGCGCATCCTGTGGTCCTTTTCAGTTTTCGTCTCATTGCTTCATTTTCGATGTTGCTGAGGGAAGAGACGCATGTTGGGGGGAAAGGTTGAAAGGTTTTCCACGCGCTTCAGTTCTGTCGATGCACCATTTTATTAAAATTAAACAGGAATTACATCAGCGCAATTGACTAAAGCACATACAAGGAAAAGTGAACGGCTGCAAGTTAAATGGAAGGCTACTGTACATATTTACACAGAAGTCATGTTCTGAAATTATTTCCCTGACACATTAAAAACAAATAACCCAGCATTTAAATTTTGTGTAATTGTTTCGTTTCTTGCGACAGTTGTGTGGGGGTGTATTTGCTTTAAGGCTACATAACATAAACACATTACCAACTATGTACAATGCAATGTGCTTTATAGATATGGCAAAAGAATTTATTTACTAATCATGGTGTTGCATGAGACATTTATTTCTCTTTGAAAACTTCTGCCCATTTAATTTATGGGTTAGTTTTTTTTTTCTTTTTTGATACTTGAGATGGACTAAGAAACTACAGACTACGGGGCATATTCACAAGGGGTTATCGCCACCAGAACGCCACTTTTTTGATGTTCTGGTGGCGATAACCCCTTCACCTTATTTACAGTGACCCCACGCCGAATGCCAACACCCCCGAAGCCCTGAGGTGCATCCTTCTCAACCCGCGCTCTCTGCGCAGACATGCCGTAGAGATCTGGGACCTCCTCAACACCATCTCGCCTGATGTCGCCTTCTTCACGGAAACCTGGACCAACTCCACCTCTGCCCCCGAAATCGCCACAGCACTCCCCGACGGATACAAGATCCAGAGGAAGGACCACCCCAACCTCGCGGGAGGAGGACTTGCCATCGCACACAAGAGCTCCCTCTGACTCACCACCTCCAGCACAAGCGACTCCCCGTCCACCACCGAACACCTCCATTTCCAGATACAGACCAGCCCCAGAACCACCCTACACGGCACCCTGGCCTACAGGCCATCCCCGGACCTCGAACAGCATTCACCACTACCATCGCCGACCTCGTCACACCCCACGCCATCGCCTCCATGGACTACATACTCATGGGAGACCTCAACTTCCACCTTCACAACCTCAACGAACCCCAACTCCTCCACCCTCCTGGACAACCTCGCCAACCTCGGACTGAAACAACTCGTCACCACCCCCACCCACATGGCAGGACACACCCTCGTCCCCATCTTCGCAGGAGGGAACAACATCCACTTGTGCCACACCACGCAACCCCTCTGGACAGACCACCACTGCGTACACTTCCATGTCGACAAACCCAACGCCCCCAAACCGGCACCCTGCCCACCGCAAAGGAACTGGAGCAAGGTCACCGAGGAGCACCTCAACTACACCCTCAAACGCGAATCCCCCTCCACCTCGACCGACGCCAACCTCGCAGCCAAAGAACTACACAGATGGATCACCAACTGCGCAGACAAACATTGCCAAAGAAAGGCCACCTGGTTCACCGTCGACCTCCAAGAATCCAGACGTCTCAAGAAGAATTGGCGAAACAGCAAAACTGAAAAAAGACCGCACCACATACACGAACGCCATGACAGAATACCGCCAACTCATCAGATCAACCAAAAGGACCTTCATCCAGAACAAGATCACGGCCAACTCCAGCAACTCAAAGGAACTCTTCAGCATCACCCGAGAATTCACCAAACCCCCCTGCGAGGCCACAGACATCACCCCCTTCCAGGACCTCTGCAACAAGCTCAGCTCCTACTTCCATCGGAAAATCAAGTCCCTCTATGACAACTTCAACAAACGGACACCGGACTCCGAAACCACTCCCTCCTCCAACAATGCCAGCCAACCCACCATCTCTGCCTGGAAGCCAGCCACCACGGAAGACACCAAATCAACCATGAAAGGCATCCACTAAGGAGCACCCACGGACCCCTGCCCTCCGCACATTTTCCACAGAGCCGCCGCCGCCATCGCACCAGAACTACGACGCACCATCAACACCACCTTCAAAACCGGCATTTTTCCCCGATGACTGGAAACGTGCAGAAGTCAAGTCCCTGCTCAAGAAGCCCACGCAGATCCTTCGGACCTCAAAAACTACCGACCCATTTCCCGCCTCCCCTTCGCGGCCAAAGTCACCGAGAAGACCGCCAACGCCCAACTAACAAAATTCATCGAAGAGAACTCCATCCTCAACCCCTCCCAATCCAGACTCCACAGCAACCACAGCACGGAGACCACTCTACTCGCCGCCACAGACGACATTCGCACCCTCCTCGACCAAGGCCACACAGCGGCCCTGATCCTACTCGACCTCTCGGCAGCCTTCAACACCGTCTCCCACCGCACACTCCCCGCCAGACTCCACGACGCCGGCATACAGGGAACCGCCCTAGAATGGCTCCGCTCCTTCCTCACAGCTAGAACCCAAAGAATCAGACTGCCACCCTTCCTCTCCGAACCCACAGAGATCAACTGCGGAGTACCTCAAGGATCGTCACTCAGCCCTACGCTCTTCAACATCTACATGGCCCCTCTCGCTGCCATCGTCAGACAGCACGGACTCAACATAGTCTCCTATGCCGATGACAGCCAGCTCATCCTCTCCCTCACCAAGGATCCCATCACCGCCAGACTCAGCTTCCAGGAAGGAATGAAGGACATCGCATCCTGGATGAGCAGCAGGTACCTGAAGCTCAACTGGGAGAACACAGAGGTCCTCGTCCTCAGACCCTCCCCCACTGCATGGGACAACACCTGGTGGCCAACCACCCTCAGCAGCCCGCCCACCCTCACGGACCACGCCCAGAACCTCGGCATCGTACTCGACTCCTCCCTCTCCATGACCAGACAGGTCAACGCCGTCGCCTCCACCTGCTTCAACACCCTCTGCATCGATCGCAAGACCTTCAAATGGATCCCCCTGAATCAAGAAAGACCGTCACCCACGCACTCATAACCAGCAGACTGGACTACGGAAACGCCCTCTACGCCGGAATCAACAAGTCTCTGCTCCGCAAACTCCAGACCATACAGAACACCTGGCTGCTACCGCGATGGAGTAAGGACGTTGATCAGATCGTCTCCAGTTGCAAAATTACGCTGTGCCCCGAATTGCCTGATTTATTCAGCAAACTCTTGCCACACACACGGGCCAGAATATTATGTTCCATGGATGGTTTGGGCACCACCGCCATGGTTTATATCTACTGAATAAAGGGAATTGTCCTTAGTTGGCCCTTGCCACTTCATGGGCATTGGTATTACCAGGTTTTGGACTCCAATTGAGCATTGCAAGATTAATGAGGGTCATTTCACCTGTCCTCTTGTCCTGAGGAAGATCCGCATAGCTGAGGTATTAAAGTCCCTCGTTTGCCGATAAGCCGGATCGAAACGTTGATGCTACCCCCTACCGCACCTGGACCAATTTCCCCTTCCCCATTACCCCTGTTTACAGCCTTAAGGAAATTCTCCTTACAAATTCAAATGAATAATTTGCATGTGGCCAGGTTGCATCTAACTGTTTATTGGATATCAGTTTTGTACAGTTTTTTAAATATATGCCCTTTACTTTTCTACACACTTTGAGCTCTTTTGACTCCTATATATACACTTGAGCACTTTTTCTTACACGTTCCCTAGAACATTCTCCTTTTTTTCTTGACCCTCTAATGATTATTCCTTTCAATGATTAAATAAATATATTGTAATAATACTTAGTGGTTTTTCTGCACATTTATTTTTACGATTTACAGACGTTTGGGAGCTGATTAATGTAAGCTCAAATAAGTTGATAATTCTGTCAATCTATCTCTTCCTTGAACAATTGGTCCAGGACCACTGTTTCTTTATAAATACAGAACACCACAGCCAGACTCGTCCTTGGCATCACTCGACAAGAGCACATTACCAAACACCTGCGAGACCTCCACTGGCTCCCCGTCGAGAAGAGAGTAACCTTCAAGACACTCACCCATGCCTAAAAATGCCTCCACAACACCGGACCACAATACCTCAACACGAGAACCTCCTTCCACGTACCCAAGAGAAACCTCCGATCCGCCAATCTCGCCCTCACTGAAATCCCGTGCATCCGCAGAGCCAGAACGGGTGGAAGGGCCTTCTCCTACCTCGCGGCCAAGACCTGGAATGAGCTCCCGATCGACAACAGATGCGCCCCCTCTCTGCACATCTTCAGGAAGACCCTCAAGACCTGGCTTTCGACTGACCGGAGCTGCTTAAACCCCCCCCCGCCCCCAGCGCCTTGAGACACTCATGGGTGAGTAGCGCGCTTGACAATTCCCTGATTGATTGAGTGTGGGGAGGCACAGGGCAAGATTTGGAGCAAATGGAATTGTAAGATACACTCTGATATTTTTGTAGAATGGAGCTTGATGTGAGGCCCACCAATTATCAAAAGCTCCTACAGTTTTCTCGCAGGATATGACACTGAAAATCTGTCCCCAGTGTTAACTGCCTAGTGTTTCCCAGGTAGTGAACACCTTTTGCATGTTGTAGGTACAGTCCCGGGCACACGTAACGAGGATATAATATCAGGAGAAATGTCTCATACTGCAGAAATGTAGAGGGTCTACACCAGAATGATAATCATAGGTGTTTAATATAGTAACAGAGCATAAGCAACCAGCCAAAACAAAAGCAACCAGCCAGGGCTGTATGAGACATTTCTCCTGATATTATATCCTCGTTACGTGTGCCCGGGACTGTACCTACTTCATTTGTGTGGATTTCTATCCATACCATCACGGGGGTTTTAGGGCATATCCCCTGACCTGGTTTGCACCGTTCACACTCCTAGTATAACATAAACTCAGCGCGAATTAGCTTGAGCGCCATTATTCCTGTCAATACTAAAAACCACACACTGATACATACCTTTTGCATGTTGCTGGTATCGGACAGTCTACCTGGAGTTATACTATTACAACATGAAGGTATGGGGGGAGGGGTTAGGGGGGAAGGGTGATCCCTGGAAACAACTTGGCTAGAAGATCTTGTGCCTTACATATCAGGCACAAACACAATCTTATTTGGAATCAAGCAAAGTTGCAAGGGGATGGTTGCAACCACAAGCAAAGGGGTCACAGGTCTTTGTGCCATGTTCTGTCTGCCAAGGTACATTTTGCCACGTGCACTGTGGAGAAGTGTAAAAATTGACTCCAACCCAAAGAACATGTTAGGAGTGCATTATAATCAAATTTAATCTGCACTCACATATATTCTGTGTGACTAACGTCAATAATGGAAGATATCCCTGCAATCTAATGTGATTTATATGTCTGTTTAGAAACGTAACTGATAGGATTGTAATTCTTTATGAAAATGTTTGTGAACATTGTCCACAGACAAGAGAAGTACTGCTGTGTTTATTAAATGAAAGTTCATTTGCTTATAAACTCTAATTGAACAATCATGTTGGTACTGTGTTAACTTTAAAGGTACATGTTGAGAATTTTGATTAATCTGTGTGTAAAGAGTGCACTTAAATGTAACCTGTGCACTTTTTAACTTAGTCTAACTTGTGGGCCTGAGATGCATTTGGATTCAAGCTCACGTTTCAGTTTCACATTTGAATTCATATTTTTTCCTTTGCAGTAGAATGTTGCATGTATTTTGTGTTCCCACTGCTGGTGAACATGGCTTCGTTAGCAGAGAGAAAGGGGTCTTTGTTCTCAGCAGATAGTGACGCATGTGAAGCGGCAACTAGTACGAGGAGAGCAATAACATAATGGGAGGCGAGTTCTTATGGGAGAAAAAGATGAGACCAAGGACGGCTGGAATAACGATTGTAAGAATAAAAAGATGGTGTGAAGAAGCCAATGTGTGCTGAAAGAATGGAAAAGTACCAGACGAACTTGTGGGACGTACCTTAGATGCAACTGATGTTATGATGTAACGTAGTGAAGGATAGTTAGCTTTCTGGCTTAAGGCGCCTTGAGGTAAGACCTCTTTCTGACATCTGTGGCTTTATGCTACTTGACCCATGTTGGAGCTTCTTTCACAGAGGACTCTGGCGGCTGACACTTTTTTCCATATTCCATCCTTACCTAAATCTTGCTTTAGCTTAGGATTGCCACGTTCGAGTAGAATAGGGATGGACAGGAGCCTATGCATATCTTTACTGACAAGTTGATGCAATTTGAGGCAAAGTTCTGTTTCCTTATTACCTATATCACAATTATTGAACTAGTGGTTTTCTTTTTACTATATAGGGTGAATCGCTTTCGAAGGTTTGGCTTTATCCTATTTGCATTGTATTTCTATACTATTATGCTTAGACTGGTTTATATAAATCTGTTTTTGAATTTGAATCTGGAATAAACTCACTAACTTGATACTTGGTTTTTAACTGAGTTATTGTGTAACCACATTGGCTACACTGTATTTGGATACTGAATTGAAATGCTTTTCTCCACACCTCTCAAGTCGCACAAAAAGACTGTCAAGTAAGTCTTACTGAGTAAGTGGGCCCAGGCTCCATTAGTTGGTAGCTATAGAGGATGGTTGTGCATTTGAAGTGAGGAATTTAGAATTAAATCTAGAACAGTCCAGACCCCCACCCAAGTGTCCCTAGTCTAGAGCCCAAAATCGAGGATTGGACAACAAACAAAGTGCAGCAAAAATGGCGGCGAAGGAGTGAGCATAAATAGGGTTTTATGTGTGAAGAATGGTGTTTAGATTGCGGTGGAAATTGGTTGTGTGTTGTCTGGTGGAGGTGTTGTGAGAGTCGTGTGAATGTGGTGATAAGTTGTTGTCGAAGTTGTTATCCGCTCTGAAGTGGCCTAAGATTCCAGGATATATAGTAAGGTCCAGAAGACACACTGCTGTATTTGTCTGCTGAGTTTTGTGGGGTTTGTTGTGAGAAGTCATCAATGGTCTAATTGAGACAGGGAAATTTGTGTGAATGGGACGAGTGTGAATAGTGTGGTGGACCTTTTTGCACAGAAGGAAAGCTATACTGATTCAGGTGATTCCCCGCTGGTCGAGGTTTCACTGCAAATGTGTGTTCTTTGAGCGAATGAATTCTATTGATTCTTTTAGAGGAGCTGACAATTGTTGTTCAAGAAACTCATGTGTGTGCGAAGAAATTGTGAAGGAGGGTGAGCTGCTGCGAGGAGTGAGAGTGACGTTAGAGTTTGCCGCACTGGGATAGGTTGTTTGGTGTAACGCCGCACTGTGATTGGTTGGATTTATTGCATTGTTGGCGGTTGTACCGCTGTGGAACTTGGGAAATTTTGAATTTGAAGCTAAATCGTACTTACCCACAGGAAGAGGAAAATTTAGATGTTTTAGAGTGATTAGAGATATGATTCGAGTAGAGGTGGGTGTTACTACCAGGATGGGTGAAGAGGCACCGCCCTCCACCTCAGGACACACCACCTCATTATATGGCGATGAAAGAAGGGCTTCACACTGTCATTTGAGAAAGAAGGAGCATTGACATTTCCATGCTATGGCACATTTAATTTGAGAATTCTTGATCATTTTAGGGGGATTTTGTTTGACATTAAACCATTGCCTAGACCCACACAGACTGAAGCGCTTAGTGCATGGGAATGGGCAGCACATGTAAAGATGAGACCAATGCAAATGACAAAAGCAATGCATACATATGCAGATGCGAGATGGAATGAACAGCAAAAGAGATGGGGAGTAGATATGATTGAGGGAGCAGGACTGTATCCTGCCTTAGTGACCCGAGAAGATGATATGGGGAAAGAGGTGAAGAAAAGCAGAGAGGACAGGAAAGAAGGCAGTCCTAGTGATGCTAATGACAGCTTGTTAGATGGATTGCTGGCTGAATGTCCCCCCTCCCATATAGCCAGCCAAAACCAGATACCACCAGTAATACTAGAATTGCTTTGGCACCGGTGACTTCAAACCCAGATGTCATTGGGGTTATATCAACAGGGATTGTACACAATGCTGTGAAAGTAGAGCGGAGAATGTGTGCCCCTGAAGGTTTAGGACATTGCAATCCTGTTTCTGTCTCAAAGGTTCCGGATACCCTTACAGAACCAGTCACTATCGGCCCCATTGTTCCCATCTATGATCCAAATTCGCTGGGAGTGAGGCTCAGAGAACGTTTGTAGCTACCGAGGGAGTAACGTTACAGGAAAGGTTAGAGATTCCTAAACCAAGATTTGTTCCATTGACTCCGATGAATACAAGTACCCCTTTTGTGGCGACTGCAGATCCGTCTGTAGTCCAGATGGGGTTAGTACCTATAAGGTCTTTTCCTGGACTGGCAGGTCTGGATTCACCTGTATGGAAAACACTTCCTAGAGTTGTAACAGCACACCCTGAAAGACTGCTAACATGCAGAACACAACCGAGAGTCATCACACATTTGACGTCTTGGACATAAAAATATGGTTGAAAGAACACAAATGCTAGTGACAGTCAGAACACTGAACTGAGTCAGGGAACTATAAAGTCCGCTGTAAAAGTAGATTCAATTGATGTGCTGAAATTGAAAACCAAGTAGGATAAATTGATAAGTGGGAGTTTGGATCTAAATCAAATTGATACCTATCAGCCAAAGGAATTGGTGTTTGTAGCCAAAGAAGTTACCAGGAGGGTGAGGCAAGCTCATGAGAAATTATACGAATTAGCTCAGAAATATGATGTGATCTTGGACGAACGAAGTCTTTGCAAAAGAGCAATAGGCTTACTTTCAGTGATTGGAATATTGAAGATTTGAGAACCCCCAGACTGAAAACCCACATTTGTGAATTAATTGCAGGCATTCGAGTTTGGAGTACGTCAGAGAAGTGGGAGGACAAATGGTCTAGGAGAAAGGGATCTAAGAGAACAACTGGAGAACCACCTCCTTTGGCGGAGAGTGTTACAGGAGTTGGAGCCTACTCGTTATGAAAGGTGCAAAGTGGGGGTTATGTACAAGTACCTTGCAGTAGAGGTGATCTTGCTGCATTCACTAATGACTTCCGAAAGTTGAGAGAGAAGCCCGTAGAGTGGTACAAAAAGTTGACTGCTTTGTAAATATCTCAAAGGTGTTGTGGGTTGACTTGAACATGCTATTTGAAATTGTGGTCTCTAGTGATTTGTAGTCTGCATGCAAAATAGCTATGGAATGGCCTGAGGGTGATCCGGAGAGGGACCCAGTGACCAGTGGCGTAGCTAGGCACTCTGCCGCCCGTGGCGGTCCCTGCCTTTTGCCGCCGCGCTGAGGGGGGGGGGGGTGCTGGCGATGATTTTTGCCGCCGCCCCCAAAACTCGTGCCCCCTCCGCCCCCCCTTGCTACGCCAGTGCCAGTGACTCATGGTCCGTCACCGATAGTAATGAAGAAGTACAATCAGCTGGTTACGTGGTTAAAGGTTAAGGTGTCTCCACAGGATATTGATTGGTTTAAGATCGAACAGCTCAAGAACCTAAAAAGACAATTCATACCTACTATGAGACGTTGTTACAGGCTTTTAAACAGTACAGTGGAATGAATACGCTTGAACCCAAGGATATGGGACAGTTTGTGTAAAAATTTATAACTGGATTGAGATCCGAGATTAGCATGATGATTCAGCAGCATTTAATTTGTTGGCAGAATAAATCTGTTGACTAAATTCTGGTGATGAGGTTGAAATGAGACATAAAAGAATGAAGGAGATGTTGATGCAGATGAAGGATGCTCAGAGAGGAGGCCAGATTCAGCCTTATGTAGGGAATGTTGCCCCAGTGACAGGGTCATAGTTCAATGTTTAACAAGGCGGAGGAATACAGGGACAAGTAAGAGGCAGAGGTGTTCCAATAGATCCAAAGACTGGAGTTAATGTTGCTATTCTAAAGAAAACCAGTCCATGTCACTACTGCAATTGGGTGGGGCTTTGGAAACGCAAATGTCGTCTTAATCCTGCTAATCAAGATCTGAATGGGGGATTTAATCAGACACGGTAACATAATACAAACCCACAATGTACCAAAACCAAGATTGCAAAATATAGGAGGATATCAAGGTCCTGTGATGCAAGTGCCACAGCCTCTGATGCCACAGCAAGCTGTGCAGAATGTACCCCATAATAATGTTCCATTCCCGCAATTCCCTATGATTGAGGCTTTCAATGACGATGGCACAGATCAGTCCTTATGAAGGTGCCTGAGGGGGGAGGAAGACTGTTCACTTGGTGCAGTCTTAGAAGTAGACCAGAGTGGACCATACGTCGATGCTGGTGTAGATGGTCACAATGCCGCCTTTTTAATCGACAATGGTGCTACCCGCTCTACTGTGAGAACAGCAGAGGTTCCAAACCTACCCCTCTCCAGAAAAACAATCCAAATTGTATGAGTTGCAAATAAGAGGTTGTCAAATCCTTTGACAGAGGATGTGCCTGTAAAGATAGGGACATTTGAGGATAATCATTAGTTTGTGGTGTGTGATTCAAGCTCAGTGTGTCTCTTGGATTGCGACTTGTTGTGCAAATTAACTTGTACCATATATTGCACCCCAAAGGGCATCGAGCTCCAGAGAAAAGATGAAGATATTGCATTTAAACTGGCAAACCAAAACCTGAGTGTTCCCTTGTTTCCTTTCCTGACAGTGGAGGATTTACCACTGGATCTTAGAGATACAGTGGCAGATGTGATTTGGGATTTTTCAGGAAAGGATATTGGATTAAAGGAATTGAGGCAGTCCGCATACAAATTTAGCCCAATGCTGAGTTACAGAGAACACCACAATATAATCTGATGCCTGAGACAGTTGCTGGGATAACAACTGTGATTACATCCATGACTGAGCAGGGGATTTTGAAGGGGATCCTGGGGAGTCCATGTAACTTTCCCATTATGGGCTTGCAGAAGCCTAGCGGTTAGTACCGCATTGTGCAGGATCTTCGAAAAATCAGCAGTGTAGTGGTCCATTGTTGTCCCATGGTACCGAATCCATCTGTGATATTGTTTCAGATTCCACGTGAAGCTGAATGGATCTCTGTCATTGATCTTTGCTAGGCATTTTTGTTATCCCTTGCATGAATATAGTCAATTTTTGTTTGCATTTCGGCTGGGGAATCATATTTTAATGTGGTGCTGTGTCCCTCAACGGTATACAGAGAGTCCCTCCATCTTTAATCAGATTCTGAAGAAAAATCTCGAGTCTCTGGTTATGCCCTACAATTCGGTCCTGGTACAGTTTATTGATGACCTTTGGGTTGCATCGAATATTCGGGACACTTGTAAGACTGATACAATTGCCTTGTTGAACCATTTGGCTGAGAACGAACATAAAGTGTCCTCAAGCAAATTGCAATACTGTATGACAGAGGTCTTATACTTGGAACATCGCATTGAGAAAGGTGTCACAACCAAGGATTTCGGTGATCATGCAAATGAATCAGCCATGCACCCAGAAAGAAGTCAGATTTTTTTTGAAAATGGTAGGCTAGTGTTGCCCGTTGATACCCAGCTTTTCCCTAGTGGCGAATCCTCTGCAGAGGTTGACACACAAAGATATGTCATATACGGTGACTGTTTGAATGCATTCCTGGAGTTGAGAGAGTCTCTGTTGTGCTCCTGCACTGGGAATGCCAGATTACAACAAAGTGTTTTCACTCTTCTGTCATGAGAGAGAGGGTTGTGCACTCTGATTTAACACAGAACCATGGAAATGCCCATAGACCTGTCGGCTATTTTTCATCTACTTTAGATCCAGTAGCATCTGCGTTGCCAGGATGTCTCAAATCCGTTGCTGCAACTGGTGTCAGCATAGAGAGATGCAAAGGCATCGTGATGGATCACCCCTTGACAGTTTATTTTCTGCATTCTGTGCAATTACTGTTGACTAAAACACGCACACGGCACATGACTATAGGCTTACCCGATAAAAGCAGGTGATCTTGGCTGCCGAACATTACCTTGAAACGATGTTCTATCCTAAACCCTGTCACCCTATTACCTTTGCCTAATTGTAATGAAGATGAAGATGAAGGAGAACATGACTGTCTCAATGTCACTGAACTATGCACAAAACGCCGCCCTGACATTACTGACGAGCCATTGCCTGAGTCTGACCAAATCCTGTTTGTAGATGGCTCGTGCTTAACGGATCATGAGGAGAACTTAAGGGCTGCCTATATTGTCTGTACTGTTTCGGGAGTGGTGGAAGCTGCTTGGCTTCAAGGAGTATTATCCGCACAAGTGGCTAAATTGGTTGCCCTCAACAAGTGCATGCTGCGTTTCAGACCAGCTGAGAGTGACCATCTTCACCAATAGCCAGTATGGGTTCGGTGTGGTGCATGATTTGAAGTTATGGTCTCAGAGGGGTTTCATGACCTCATCAGGATCACCAATACATAATGGAGAAGCTGAAAGAAAATTGCTGGAAGCCTTGTTGATGCCCCGAGAAATTGCAGTGGTTAGCCCTGCTCACTGTCAGGGAAACAATTTTGTTACAGTTGGAAATCATTTCTCTGATGAAGTTGCATACTATTGTGCACTAAATGTTTGTACTTTCAATGGGGAATACATGAATGAAAAAACAGATGAGTCCAACTTCAACCTTTTGGTGATGGTTGCTGATACTTAGGAATGAGGTGAAAAGGTTACAAGAGGAGGTGTCTGAGGAAGAGCAATTGAATTGGACTAAAGCAGGATGTGTGAAAATAAATGATGATATTTGGGTTTCAAGCGATAGTGACCAGTTTTACCTAGTAGCCTGTTCTACCAGATGGCAAGACATATTCATAGGCCGACACATGTAGGAAGGGGTGCAATGGTGATGCTGTTCAGGCAAACATAGTTTAATCCAAAGTTCCGGATGATGGCTGCAACCTTGCCTCACAGGTGTGTGACCTGTCAGCAAATGAATGTAGGAAAGAGAACTGCTGATACATTGAGCCACATTGGGAGGTCAGGAGAACCTTTTAACAGGATGCAGTTAGACTTTGTTTAGATGCCTGTGTGTAACAAGTTAAGATACATTCTGGTAGTGGTGTGCATATTTTCTCGTTTGGTGGGAAGCCTATCCTACTAGAAGATGTGACAGTCTCATGGTAGCTAAACTACTGTTGAGGGAGCTCATTCCGAGGTTCTGATTTCCAACTACTTTGAAATCAGACCGAGGATCTCATTTTAATAACAAGATCATGAGACTGTTATGTGCAGCATTACAAGTGGAGCAGAGATTGCATTGCAGTTATCGGCCAGAAGCGTCGGGCATCGTGGAACAGATAAATGGCACTATGAAATCAAGGCTTGCTAAAGTGTGTGCTTCGACATCTCTAAAATGGCCCGATGCTTTGCCTCTTGTGTTGATGAGTCTTCGTAGTGTCCCAGACAGAAGAACAAGACTCTCACCTCATGACATCCTCTTGGGGCGAGCTATGAGATTACCCTATGTGCCTGCCAACATGCTTGTGAACATATTAGATGATTTGGTAATTGACTACTGTAAAGGATTGGCTGCCGTGGTTTCTTTTGTGTCTCACCAGATTGAAGCAGCAATGGCACCACCCCATCAGGAGCAGTGTCACAACCTCAACCCCGGAGAGTGGGTCGTTGTCAATAAACATGTAAGGAAGAACTGCGTTGAGTCTTGTTGGCATGGCCCGTTTCAAGTGATTCTGGTCACAACGACTGCTGTGAAGTGTGGTGGTTTTCCGAACTGGGTCCACGCCTTCCACACTCATATGGGCCTGTGTCCCATTGATGAAACAGCTCCCTTTCCAGAAGATACGCCACCAGTGGTCGATAGGCCATGGGAGAGGGTCAGTAAAGCTGTAGGGGAACACACTAAGCTTGAAGCAGCACTAGAGCAACCTGAGGGGGTCCAGAAGAAGTTGGAGCTGACTCACATGAAACTGGTACAGTTGTGGTGAATGAGTTCGATCTTGATCCCAATTAAGGGACTAGTGCTGTGAGACCACGAGTGGGAGTTGAAGAAACCTGGCCGAGGGAACAAACAACGAGAAGTTTGCAGTTGTTTCCTGAAGGAACAGCTGAGGCGTTTGAATCAGAGCAAAGTGAACACAAATGTAAAAGGCTAAGTCCAAGAAGGTTAAAGAGATCAAAGGTGCCTTGTCGAAGGCACTCTTCTCCTGAGTGGAGTTATCTGACTGCGAATGATGAGGTAGACTTCTGGGAATTTTGGAATGATAATAGATGTCCTATTGAAGATTCTGGCGACCAATGTGAATTTCCTTCTCACGCTTGGCCTTCCTTTCCCACCAGTGCTAAGTGGTTTGAGAAATCTGATACTGAACGAGACTGAATTTCCTCATCTGAATTAGGAAGAGTCTCCTGCTTTAGTTGCTAAACTGAGAAGAGCACTAGTGGAAATGCTCATTGATGAACTTGGTTCTCTTCTTCTTAGGGATGTTGAATAAACTCTGTTGAGAGTCATAAAGAAGATTACCTAGGCCCGAGTGGAATTAGGGTTTTACCTCAAGAAGAACATGGAGTAGGGCTAGGGAAGTCTCACGAAGATTATGTATATTCTGTAAAATAATTTTTTTTATTTGAGCAGAGAATGTTTGCTATCTGCACATGTGGAGATCAACAGAGAAAACTCTGTAGCTGCTACTTCTCTAATCAACGTGGTCTGAGTCTAAATTAGTATGGAAACTAATAATTCTAATCGTAGTTGCAGGTATATAATAGGTGCCTTGCAAATAGAAGTAACTTTGGAAATAACAGTGTTGATTGTAGGGCTGGGTTTGACCCCCTAGTGATAGTGTAAACGAGACGCATTCACCTGAGAAAGAGGCTGTGCCTAAAATGGATGAAGGTTTAGTTTAGTTATGAGAACAGCATTTACACACAGACATGGTTAGAACAGACCCAGTGATTTCTGGAGTTTATCTTGTTTGTGGGAAGAATGCCTATTTTAAGCTGCCTAGTAAATGGTATGGTTCATGTTATTTAGTTGCAGTGTTCCCAATGATTTATCATGTAGAAGATTTTGATCACCCGATTTGGGAAGAAAAGTCAAGACACAGACGCGGATTAAGCTGGAGAAATTGTGGGAGATATTTTTGGAGCTATCATACCAAATGTAGGGGTAATACTGAATGATATAAATATTTGAAAGTTATCCACTGTAGTCGATAGATTATCTACTAATACTGCTGGAGCTTTGTTGTTAGTGAATACTGAAATGGTTGCTATTAGAACTATGGTTTTGCAGAATCTGCTTGCCTTAGACATTTGCTTGCAAAAGAAGGCGGAGTCTGTTGAGTTCTAAAGTTTCAATAGTGTTGCCCATACATTCCAGATAAAAGTAAGGACTTGCAGAAGTACATAACAAACATTACTGATGTCAAGAAGGATTTGAGTGGGTTCGGCAGCTGAAGGTGTTCTGTATTCAGTTGGAAATTGATTTACTGCTATAGGTAGATGGTTTGTGAATTTGGCAAGTGGAATAATTGGTTCTATCTTGAAACCTGTGTTAGTAATTGGTCTTTGTGCCCTTGTTATAATGGATATTGTGAAGGGGTACAGGAGGTACAAGACAAAGGAAGGGGAGAATATAATGATGGAGGGGATAGAATTGGAGAAGGCTCAGGATGCATATTACCAAGATAGAAAGCGTTTGGAGGACTTCAAATGAAAAGAATTACAACAACCATGGTTTAGGTTGGTTCATCTGATAAGATCAGAAGATTTGTGAGATGGCTCAATTCGGCATCGGAGAAGTGTAAAAATTGACTCCACATTGAAGGATATATTAGGAGTACAATATAGCCAAATGTAGTCTGCACTCACGTATATTCTGTGCGACTAACGTCAATTATAGATGCAAGATTATGGCATTTATAAAGATATCCCTGCAATCTAATGCGATTTATATGTGTGCTTAGAAATGTAACTGATAGGATTGTAATTCCTTGTGAAAATGTTTGTGAACATTGTCCACAGACAAGAGAAATAGTGCTGTGTTTACTAAATGAAAGTTCATGTGCTTAGAAACTCTAATTAAATAATCATGTTATTACTATGTTAACTTTAAAGGCACGTGTTGAGAATTTTCATTTATTTGTGTGTAAAGAGTGCACTTAAATGTAACCCGTGCACTTGTTAACTTAGCCTAACTTGTGGACCTGAGATGCATTTGGATTCAAGCTCACGTTTCAGTTTAAGATCTAAATTCATATTTTTTCCTTTGCAGTAGAATGTTGCATGTATTTTGTGTTCCTAGTACAGGTGAACAAAGCTTTGTTAGCAGAGAGAAAGGGGTCTTTGTTCTCAGCAGATAGTGAGGCATGTGAAACGGCAACTTGTACGAGGAGGGCGATAAGATGAGAGGTGAGTTCTCATGGGAGAAGGAGACGAGACCAAGGACAGCTGGAATACCAATTGTGGGAATAAAAAGATGGTGTGAAGAAGCCAATGTGTGCTGGGAGAATGGAAAAGTACTAGGTGGACTTGTGGGACGTACCTTAGATGCAACTGATGTTATGATGTAATGTAGTGAGGGATAGTTAGCATTCTGGCTTAGGGCACCTTGAGTACAGACCTCTTTCTGACATCTGTGGCTTTATGCTACTTGACCCATGTTGGAGCTTCTTTCACAGAGGACTCTGGCAGCTGACACCTTTTCCATATTCCTTCCTTACCTAAATCTTGCATTAGCTTAGGATTGCCAAATTAGAGTAGAGGAGGGATAGACAGGAGCCTATGCTTATCTCTACTGACAAATTGATGTAATCTGATGTAAAGTTCTGTTTCCTTATTACCTATATCGCAATTATTGAACTCGTGGTTTTCTTTTTACTATATAGGGTGAAACACTTTCGAAGATTTGGCTTCATCCTATTTGCATTGTATTTCTATACTATTATGCTTAGACAGGTTTATATAAACCTGTTTTTGAATTTGAATCTGAAATAAACTTACTAACTTGATCCTTGATTTCGAACTGAGTTGTTGTGTAAACGTATTGGCTACACTGTATTTGGATATTAGATTGTAATGTTTTTCTCCTCGCCTCTCAAGACGCAAAAAAAGACCATTGAGTAAGTCTTACTGAGTAAGGGGGCCCAGGCTCCATCAACTGCACTGTGGAAACAAACATGGCAGTGGACAGCAAGGGTTACGGGTGGAACAAATACTCCACCCCCAGAAAAAGACAACAGAAGCAGGGCTATGGGGGTACCCCTCGTAAAAAAACAAAAGGACCATAGAACCCAAAAATAACAGCTGAGACACCACTCGCCAGGGCTGTCCAAGCCCTGTGCACCTTCTGCTCACCTGATTGCTGGCTGGGGTGGGGCTCAGTCCCCCAGCATTCACAGCGGCGCGGGAGGCGGGGGTAGCCTTCCCGATGCCGTAAAGGCATTTTAGCACTCATGCAGCGCAGGACGCGTGCGGGCCAAGGGCAGGCCCACCTGCGCCCGTCCGTGGCCGGGCCAGGCCCCCCCCTCTTGGTTCTTCATCAGGGGTGCCTCAAAGAGATCCTGACAACATAAGGTACGATAGAATTGTCCTGGCTGCATTTATAATCACTCTAATTTGGCCTGGTTTGGGTAGTTTTCTACTGATCTTAAAGTACTTTGCGAAAATGAGGAAACAAAAGCCAAATCCTGTCCACTGGTCCTGCCACTCTCGATGGCTTCCTGCAGCAGGCTGTGGGAGCCATAAATAAAGAAATAGAGGTGGCTGACTTTAGGTTATCTCTTTCCACACTCCCACCTCCTCATATGATGACAGAAGGGGATGAGGCTCAGAATGCAAGTCAGCAAGTACTGGTCGCCCTATCCCCTGCCATTACTGTCTGCACTCATCCGGGCAGCCATTCTCAGGATATTGTGCAGAGTGTAGTTGGGACTGAAGGTTTCAAAACTAAAGTGGGAAAGAGGAAAAGGATGGAGCCTGCAACAACTTCTAAGAAACAACGTTCAGCTCCCATGAGAAGCACGCTAAATGTTGATCAGCAGGACATTGCTCCAGTAAATTCTTTGCGTGATAATAGGCTTCAACTTATTCTGGATGGTTTTTATGCCAGGTTAATGAATCTTGTGAATGATGCCTCAAAACCTATTTTGGTATGTTTGGGGAAGATAGAAGATCAACTTTTGTATTTTATGGAAACTGTCAAGCCTGAGTGTTGTTTAGTATTAAATCGTTTTTATTGATGGCATATAGTGCAGAGAACCAATTGAAAGTGCCTACAACCCTGTGGGCCGGCCCAGCATAGGCAGGATATGCAAAACATGGTATGATGTGGGTGTGAGTACCGGACGTTAAACACAGCAAGCCACCTACAACCCAACAGGGCCGGCCGTGTCTGAAAGAGTGTAGAAAACGGTAACCAATGATGAGAGCAGTCTATGAAGCAGGCGAGAACCAAGGCGGCTCTGGAACTGTGGGAGGATCCCGTAAGTGCTGCAGACACTCTGAAATAGGCCACGTGTAATTTTACCATAAACAGAACAAAACTAACACTTCAAAACTATAAAAACCCCACTTAAGCCTTCGCCCACCCCCCACCCCGTCTCCTCAGTGAGCTGTTCGAAAAGGGGAAGGGGAATCGACAGCGCGTGGTCCTGGGTGCTGTTCGAGGCCTATCACCACGGGCAGCGGCAAGGGGCGCGTGGCGCGCGCTCTCAAGGGAGAACAGAGGCGTCCTCAGGGATCAGTTTCAAAATGCGGAGGTATTGTGGGCAGGACAATTCTCGGAATTCTGTGGTGAGAATAGTTAGAAAGGGGGTCCAAGTTTTGGCAAAGGCTTCACTCTTCCCCGCAGCTGTCATAGAGAGCTTCTCCATTGCCAGGAGGTTCCAAAGTTGGTGCACCCAGTGTATGTGCTCCGGGATCCGGTCTGATTTCCACCGTGCCAGAATGACCCTTAGTGCAGCGTTCAGCGCAAGCGCCATTTGTCTCCCCCCTAAGCGAGCGCAGAGGAAAGGTAAGTGCATTTGGGAGGCCTAAAAGTGTGTACGCCGGGAGCCGGGGTATGAAGGTATTAAAGGCAGCATCGATATCATCTAGAATCTGTTCCCAGTAGCGAGTCAGTTTGGGGCAGTGCCAAAGCAAATGAATCAGTGTCCCAGGGTTACCACAACCCCGCCAGCAGAGGCCATCGCAATGAAGTTGCCATTTAGCTAGCCTTGCGGGGGTATAATACCAATATGTCGTGATCTTAAAGGCAGTCTCTGTGTGGCTCGAGGAAAACGTGGTGTGGTGCGTGCGATAAAAAATATCCTCCCACTCTTTATCCGATAGCTCGCGTTCTAGTTCTACCTCCCATCGCCTCTGACCCGCAGTGCGTTATCGAGGGAGGGCGGAGGAGAGAAAGGAGTAGATTTCGGCGATAAGGTGCTTGTCGTCTTTCTTGGACATTAGCCATTTCTCGAATGGTAACCACGGGCGAATGCTAAGGAGCGCACCGCGGCGTCCGAGATCCAGTGAGTCATCTGGGAGTGTAAGTACAGGTCGGTCATGGACAGGTTGTAGTCCGATTGAAGTTCCCTAAAGGGGATAAGGCCTCTATGATCGAAAAGGTGTCCCAGTCTTTTACAGCCCCCTTCAATCCATCGTGAGGCGGCGCCATTATGCATTCCCGGCTGAAAGGCAGGGTTCATAAAGAGCGGCGTCATGGGAGAGGGAAATGTGGTCAGGTTTGCCCCACGGGAGTCTTTGTCCCAAGCAAGCAGTGTGGGGCGCGTAACCGGGGAGGAATAGAGGCCCCAAGCACGATCCGGTCGCGGCATCCATACATCGCGCCAAATATGATGGCCCGCTACGTCTGATCCATGAAGACCCAATATTTCTCTGTCATGGGGCGGTTCCACTCTACCAAGAACCGCAACTGTGATGCGTGGAAATATTGCGTAAGATTAGGGAAGGCTAGGACACCCAGTTTCTTAGGGCGTTGCAGCTGCGTTTTCGACAGACGCGGTGCGATTGGGCCCCAAACAAATCCCTTGATTGCCGATTGCATCTGTCGCAAGATGTGTGTGGGGGGGTTCTAGTGGCAGTGTTTGAAATAAATACAGGGCCCGTGGCAGTACGTTCATTTTAACCGCGGACAGTCTCCCGAACCAAGTCAGAGGAAGGAGACGCCAATGAGTCAAATCTGCTCGAATCCGTTTCAGGAGGGTCGCGTAATTCCGCTCTGCCGTCTGTGCCAAGCTTCCGTGGAGAACCAGCCCCAGGTAGGTAATGCTGTCTGACACCCATTCGAAGGTAAAGCTATTGCGGAGTGTGCTCACCTTCTGCGGGGCGGCAGTGAGATTGAGAACTTGTGATTTCATCATGTTGATTTTAAACCCGGAGAACTGGCTGAACGTCTGGAGGTCGTCCACAATAGCCGGCAGAGAGGTCAGCGGCTGTGCCACCGAGAAAATGAGGTCATCCGCATACAGGCTAATAAGGTGGTGGTCTAGGCCGAAGGGAATGCCACGTGCAAGGGGGTTGTCGCGGAGTCGTTGGGCTAGTGGCTCCATATAGAGGGCGAAAAGTAAGGGCGAAAGGGGGCAGCCCTGTATTGTACCGCGCCCTACGTCAAAGTGGTCAGATAGGACTCCGTTGACCCGTACCGATGCCTGGGGCACGCTATAAATACTCCCGATCCAGTTCCGAAACCTCGGCCCCAATCCGAAATGCTCAAGTGTAGTGAAGAGGTACGGCCAATGTACACGGTCGAATGCCTTCTCCGCGTCAATTGCCAACAGGAGGGCTTCTTCTTTTGACCGGTGCACTTTGTCGATCAGGTGACATATACGTTTGGTATTGTCCCCACATTGCCGTCCCACGATGAAACCGGATTGGTCCGGATCTACAAGACCCGGCATATGGGGGTTGAGTCTGTGCGCTAAGATGCTAGAAAAAAGTTTTGCATCTATGTTCAGTAGTGAGATTGGACGGTAGGAACTGCAAAGTTCCGGATCTTTGTCCGGCTTGAGGATAACCGTAATAGAAGCTAGCAGCATGGATGGGGTGAGGGATCCGGTGTCCGCGAAGGAATTAAATAAGCGGGTTAACAAAGGGGCGAGTTCGACGCAATAAGTTTTATAAAAAAGGGCAATTGCAGAAATCACTTCTTCTATGCGGATGGGCGAATCCAAAGCCTCGGATTCGCCCGCCGGCAAAGGCGTCACCGCAGCACCGCCAAGGTATAGAGAGGGATCAGGGCGTAGAGAAGGATCAGCAGCATAGAGAGAGCTATAGAAGGAGCGGAAAGTCGAGACTATTTCGGCATTACCGGTGATAGATCGTCCGGAACCGTCGCGAAGCGTCGCCACCGAGTGGGCTTCCTGTTGTCTACGAAGGCAATGCGCTAGCATGCGGCCTTCTTTGTTGGAGCCCACAAAATATTTGTACTTCAAACGAACCACTGCGTGTTCTGCTCGGTCTAGGTCTAGGCGTCGGAGCTGGAGTCTCTCATTCTCCAACTGCCGCCACACTCAGGGGGCGCCTGTGCGTTTGTGTATGGCCTCAAGTTCCTTTACGGACGCCTCTAGATCAGCGCGTTTCGTCCGCCTAGTTTTATTCTCGAAGGCCGCCTTCGCTATAAGAGCTCCTCGCACTACCAGTTTAAGCGCCTCCCAGACCGCGGAGAGCTGTGTGTCTTCACGTTCATTAATCGCGATGTAGTCCAAAATGCATCGCCTAGTGTCCGCGACTACATCAGGAGATCTAAGCAGTGAGTCTCGCAGGCGCCAGCGCGGCGTAGAGGCAGAGCATTCAACAGGGAAGCGCAGGGATAGGGTAATATGCGCGTGATCCGAGAGAGCCCTAGCCTTGATAGTGGAACCTGTAATGAGGGGCCAGGCAGCTGGAGTCACCAAGAAATGGTCAAGCCGAGCGTACGTCTTGTGCGCAGCCGAGTAGAAGGAAAAGTCCCTGTCCGTTGGGTGCAAGCAGCACCAGGCGTCCCTTATCCCAGCATCGCGCAACCAGTCCCTTCCTGTCGCAGTGATGGCGCCCGCGCCCCGTGAGCGAGAACCAGAGCGGTCCACCTCCCCATTCATCACCAGGTTAAGGTCCCCGCCTATTATCACTGTAGCATCGGGAGATTGCAAGACCTCGGAGCAGGCGTCAATCAGGAACTTCTCTGGGCGTTCATTGGGGGAGTAAATGGAGGCAATCGTACATGTGGAGGTACCGACCTGAAGCCGCAGAGCCAAAAGACGCCCTTTGATCTCTGCCACGGTCCCCAATACTGAGCCCTTAAAGTGCCTAGCAATTAGTATGGCAACCCCACCCCGTTTGGCATTGGTCGAGGACCAGTGCTGGCGAGGGAAATGGCCATGGCGCATACGGTAAGTGTCAGTGGAAAGCAGGTGGGTTTCTTGGATGAGGCATATGTCCCCCCCGGAGTTTTCTAAGAGGGATAAAATCGCCCTACGTTTAACAGGGTTGGTAAGGCCCCGGGCATTGAGACTAGTGATTTTAAGCTCCAGGTGGAGGCGTGTAAATCAGAGAAGCGCTAGGGGGGAGCAATCCCGCTCTCGAGGGGAAAGCAGCGTCAAAGACATGGTAGCGGAGGATAGACAAACTTGCACGGGTCCCTTGTGCATAAGTGACCGAGGAACTCACTGAGGAGACAACCCACCCTGCCCCAAAACAGATAACAAAACCCCAAAAACTAAACATCAGTAAAAACAACTCCTGTATCTGGCCGTACCAGGGTCGGCTGATCACTGTCAAACAGGGATATGACCCGCAACAGCGCGAGAATGACTCATGTCCGTCAAAAGGGCACAGTTTGAGGGTGTGGTGGCGAACCAAGTCCATGGAAGTGGAGAGGTGCCGATCCCCCGGCCCGCACGAGAGAAGGGACCCAACATCGTGCGATATCAGAGAGTCAGGCAGGGGAGGTATTAGCTGGGCTGTTTGTCAGCGAGGCCAGGACATTTTCCCTCTCCTTTGCTCGAGCGGCTGCATCCGGTCCACGATACGGTGAGGAAGGCTTGCCCACTGTGTGCCAACGATCCGGCCTGTCACCGCGGGGTGTAGGAGTTTTCAGTGGACGGGACGTGGCTGGAGGTAGGAGGCCTAAGAGATCTGAGGCTTCTTGGAGAGATCGTAGCTGGCGCAGTTTCCCGTCAAATTTAAAGATGATACGGAAGGGATGCCCCCATTCGTAGGGAATCCCCTTTTCCCTCAGGTGTTGTGTAATGGGCCTGAACTCTCGCCGTTTGAACAGGGTGACTGCAGAGAGGTCTTGATAGAGTGTTGGAGCAAGGCCACGAAATTGCAGGGGGTGTGAGTCTCTAGCTTTGCGGAGAATAAGCTCCTTCAATTGGAAGTTGTGGACACACGCCAGGATGTCTGGGGGCGGCGCCGCATCGCGGCGGGGGGGTGGCGCACTCGATGCACTCTATCAACTTGAATCTCGGTGGTATGTTCCGGGCCTAGGATATAACGAAACAGTGCTTGTACAAAGCCACCAATGTCGCCTTCTTCCGCTCCCTGCTTCACTCCACGGATGCGAACATTGTTGCGGCGGGAGCGGTTCTCAAGGTCCTCCGCTTGTCCCTGTAGTTGGAGGTGCTGTTCTTTGAGAAGAATAATTTCCTGTTGTAACCCCTCAACTTCCTCGTCGCGGCCATTTTCGTGCTCCTCCAGGGTCGCAACTCTGTCGCCTATCTCCGAGACGTCGCGGCGAACCTCGCGGAGGTCCACCGCCAGCTGGGCCTTGAGCTCCTGGAGGTCCTCCTTGAGTGCTGTAAAGAGCGAGGTAATAAAGGCCTTTGTGGCCGGCGCGTCCGCTCCCTCCGTCGTCCCCACAGCCGAATCCGAGCCCTGCCCGACCACCTTGGGCTGTAGCATGTCTCTGACCGAACGATCCTTTCTCGGTCGTCGTGCTGCCATGGTGGTCCGCTACCCAGGAGGCCCGACGGGGGGGGGGACTCCACCAACGAGTGGAGCAGCAGGCCATGCAGTGCTGCCAGTGACGGGTGAGCCGAGTGCCGGGGTCAGCTTAACAAGGCCTGTACCGTTTAGACGAATATGTTCCCTGGAGTGGGGGGTCAGTCTTGCGGGAGGGGCTTACATACCAAGACTGTAGGCCTGCGAGATGAATTATGGAGTGCAGCAGGCAGGCACACGATTGGGCAGGGCCCAGTTCCCCCGTGTTGTCCCAAGGTCAACGGCGTCGCTTGAGCCTAATGCGGTGCCCATTATCCAGTAAGTCGCGACTTGCAGACGTGACTCAGAGGGGGGCTCACCACCCCCCCGGATGGGTCAACCGCGTCCGGGCAATCACCGATGGCAAGTGTCCCAACTGTGGAGACAGGAAGCAGATAGGCCCCCTCCCTCACTTGATCCGAGGGTGTTATAGAGATGAAAGCTCAGGGCCACCTTCAGGGGCTATAGCTGTGCAGAGGCGGTCAGGCCATGTAGAAGGGAGGCCATCAACGGGACAGGACCGCACCGCCAAGCAGGGGGCCCGGGGGAATGTCCCTCCCCGGGCAGAAACCAGATGCAGTGGTGGGCGCCCCCGCCGCTTCACTAATCGGCAGTCCGCGGGCCTCGATCCGGCCCCGAAATGGGTCCGCAGGTGGGTATGCACACCTCGGAGGAAGAGGGAAGGCCGCCGCGCCCCGTGCGGGCCGCGCCGCTAATAGATGGACTCAGGCGCAGGACACGACCCCACCGGGGCCGCAGCAAGATGGCGGGCGCACTCGCCTCCCCAGTAGTCACAGTGCGCGGGTCGCGGGCGCCAATCCCCGCCCCGAAGCGGACCCGCGTTGATCAGCCCAGACGACAGAGGGAGTGCACCGTCCAATCCCCGGGCCCACCGAAGCCGCCCCCCGCGCCAGTCCCACACCGGCAGAGCTCAGGGCCAGTTAAACTCCACGGGGGAAGCAAGGCGCCGGCGGCGGAATGCCACGTCCGGGAGGCCGCCGCGGGAGGACCCGGGGAGGCAGCGCAACGGCACGGGAGGTACCTTGGGCCCACGGGGGGCGGAAGTCCTGACAGCAAGGTCCCTGATTGTCTGCTGGGCACAGCGGAATGATCCGACCCAGGATCCAGGCAGCTCCGCCACGAGCCGCGGCCGATGATCTCCGGGCCACACCACGTGTGCGGCAGGCCCGCGGCTCCACACAGCGTGCAGCAGGAACGCAGCAGTCAGTTGGGTCCACCGGAGGCGTCCACCCAGGTCAGTCGGTCACCACCGGGGTCCGCCGCCCGCCAAAGCTCAGGATGGGGTGCTTTAGTTAGGCTTTAATCCTCGGCGGGCCGGAGCGATCGCAAGGCACGTCCTATGCGGTTGCCATCTTGGCCACGCCCCCTGAGTGTTGTTTAAACCCCACACGAGTGAACTGAGATACTTTGACTACCCAGATTCCAGCCAATTGGCCTAATACAGCAACCAATGAATGAAATGAAATGAAATAGGGATTTATAAAGCGCACGGTTACTCACAAAGAGTGTCCCGGCGCTAATCTCCTAAAACCACCAGACAGAAAACCCCAACCTAACCTACCATCGTATTATTGTTGGAACAGCCATGTTTTAAGTAGTCTTCTAAAGGACAGCAAGTCCTGAGTCAGTCTAAGATGAAGGGGCAGGGTGTTCCATAGACAGGCCGCTTGAACCTGGAAGGAACGACCTCCAATCCGAGAACGAGTGAATTTGGGAATCACCATCAGGGATTGTCCCGAGGACCTTAAAACACGTTGAGGCTGATAGTGCTGGATCCTACTTCTCAGATAGACCGCACCCGTATCGTAGAAAGCACGATAGGCAAACACCAAAGCCTTAAACTGAATCCTCTTTCTCACCGGGAGCCAGTGTAGTGCTTTCAGATGAGGCGACATGCGTGTTCTGGGGCTAACCATAAGGATAGCTCTGGCTGCGGCATTCTGAACAACCTGCAGCCGATTGAGCAAATATTCAGGGAGCCCCAGATACAAGATATTTACATAATCCAACCTGGATGTAATTAAGGCTTGCACTACGATCTTCCGGGATTCGACCGGGAGTAGAGGAAGGAAATTTTTTGCCATTCTAATCAGCCCGATACAGGTACCAGCAACAGTTTGGATATGGGACTTCATTGATAGACTAGTGTCCAACTTAACTCCCAAGTTTTTTACTGTGTCGACTGGAGCAGCCGGAGGAGACATGTCACACGGCCACCATGAGCTCCAGTCGACGCATGGGGGCATCCAAAAACATGATTTCTGACTTTTCAGGGTTACACTTAAGTTGATTAAGTTGCAACCAGGAAAAAACCTCCGTTAAGCATCTATTTATCTCCATTCCCTGAAAATTCGCCCCTTTGTCACACGTGAACAATAATTGAGTATCATCAGCGTAAGAAATAATCTTCGCTCCGTGTGACTCAGCCAGACATGCAAGTGGGGCCATATAGATGTTAAAAAGCGTAGGGCTCAAAATAGCGCCCTGCGGGACACCCACTTGCATTGAGGGAATAACAGCTGTAAAGGGCGGGGACCAGATTTCCTGCTGCCGCTCAGACAAGAAAGAGGCAAACCAATTGTACACCGCGCCGCCAATGCCGCACTCGGCTAACCTGCACAAAAGCCGGTCATGCAGTTCATGTTCCTGGGTCGCTATCCACTGCTGTAGGTCAATCTTTTCAAGGTCTCTGCCCTGTTGCTGGTTCTATTAGAGGTTCTAGTATCCAAAAACCCCAGGGTGTTGGGTCAGCTACCTTGTTGGGGTGCCCGCGGGATAGTCTGATCTACGTCAGGATTGACGAACATTGTTAAGCACCAACATTCTGCTCCTGGTACAGCACCCCAGTATTTAGATGTTTCTGATAATTTGCATCTCGCTCCAGAATGCACTCCTTATACAATGGTTCTAATGCTGAAGGAAGTCTGGTGTCCTGTCGTAGTCTCATCAATAAAGCTGGTCATTGGTGTAAGAAAAATGCTGATTGTAATCCAGTTGTCATTGAGAAAATTATAATGGCCCATAAAGTTAAATGGGCTGGCCCCACTGACAAATCTGTTGAGGGAGACTGTATAGTGTTAACTTTTAGGGATCCTGACTGGGTACGTTTTTTGTTGTCCCGTTTGACCCTAGGTAGCTTAGCTACCAGTAAGACAAGGGCTACCCCCTTGTTTTTTTTTTTTTAACCCACCCCCACCTAACCATTCTACCCATAGAGTGTGTAATCGTTTACATAGCCCTCACCAAAATCACCTCTTCTTGGCTAATTTTGTTCATCCTAATCATTTTGAAACACTTTCAGGATTTACAGAAAATGACTGACGCCCAACCCAATCTAGTATAGTGAAGGCATCCAGTAAACAGGGGTTGGCTAACACCTCTTCTTTATCAGCCCCGCAGGTATGCATTTTAAAAAGTGTAAAGTCTAACATCGAGAGAGGGCACGGTTTTCATTTTCTTTCATGGAACATTGCAGGATTTAGGGATAAATCAAATATTGCAGATTGGTTATCATATTTGCACAATTATGATGTATGTTGCCAAGAAACGTGGGCCACCGAACCTATAAGTATAACACTGATGTCAGTTTATTGACAATTTTGAAATATGTTTTTTCAAGAAACTTACTGCACTGGTCCGGTATATAGACAGCGTTATTTGACATATTTTATCCTGGCAAAACCAAGAGAAGTGGGGAGGCCTGCGGGTGGGCTGATAACATGGGATGAATCCTCTATGAATTGTAAAATCCTTCAGGTAAATATCGCTAATGAGAACATATTAGGTATTGAAGTAAGTGCTGACAGGAAGCCTACTTTGTTGCTGCTTAATATCTACGCGAGCGGGAAAATGGGTGGGGCTGCCTCACCAACAATCGAATCCCTTGAAGCTTTGCTGGACAGGCAGCAACCTGGGGTCAACTTGATGCTTGCTGGTGATTTCAATACCACTTTCGAGCCCCTTGATAGGAAAGATATTGAAATTACAGCTGAGTCGGACGAAAGGTGGGCTAACCCACAATTGGAGATCGCTCCGGTCAAAAGGTGGACACGGGCCTCTCTCCAGCTTAAGGCACTCAACACTGATTTTGGGATACAAGCTACTAATGGGAGGACCAAATCTGATAGACAAGGGGCAAGCACTTTTTCTAATAACAGATTTAAAAGCTGCATTGACTATGTAATGGTTAATCTGAGCTTGTGGCAGTTAGTTGGTGATATGATTATATTAGAAGGAAAGAGAGTGATCATAACCCTCTGTGCCTTACAATGGTGAATTAATTTAATGATTCCTGAGCTTAGTGTCTAACTTTCACTAGAACTAGGACTATTGAACACACAGTGGATAGACGCCACCTAAAATGGAGACAAAGTAGCAGGAAACCTGCACTTTTAACATCTATGAAAAAAGACGTCTTAGACTTTTTGCCCAAATATTACTGCTCTGTAGGGAGGCAAACAAAGAAAAACTTGAAAATATTGAGATGCACACAAAGTTCCTTGAGGACATTGCAGCCTACTTTAGAGTTCCACACACTAATAAAAAAATTGGTCAAGAGTGGAGGCGGTAGCTGGTTTAATCGCGATTTCAGAAAGGCAAGGAGATTATTGGCCGAGGCTATAAAAGCCAAAAATTCTCTCTTGATAACCTCCACTAGAAATTCGTACAAGTTGTCGATGGTTAAAGCCAAAAAAGAGTGAGATGATGCAAAGTGGCGGGACTTATTGGAGTCATGTGCATCCAATGATGATTTCCTGTTTTGGAGACTAGTGGCGGTATACCGCTGGGATGGAGCCCCAAAACTTTGTCCCGCCTGGGGACTGGTTTAACCATTTCTCAGCCTTATATTAAGATGAGGCCCTGAATTTGGACAAGTCACCACTGAAACCTACCTTAATTAGCTTCATGTCACCACCCTTTTCCATGCAGGATGTCCTCAATTCGTTGGCAACTTTTACACATGGGAGAGTGGCTTGCCCTGACAGTATCCAGGTAGATGGTCATCTTTACGATATAAATGTATGGGCCCAATACATATTGGTTGTTGCAAACAAGATAGCACTGGGAGCCCCTATTCCAGTATCAGGGCAGGGTGCGGAGGTGGTCCCTTTGTACAAAAAAGGGGATAAGAGTTTGCCCACTAATTGATTGTCTACAGAAGGTTTTCTGCCGAATGGTTTTGGCTAAGATCCAGCATTGGACTGAAAGTAACACTATAATAAGCACACTGCAAGCAGGTTTTAGACCTAAGACCTCAACGATAGATCAGGTCTTCCGCTTTGCTATCATTTATTGGAAGACGGTCCTGATTGGCAAAGGTGACATATTTGTCGCCTTTGTCGATCTAAAATCAGCTTTTGATCTGGTGCCATGAGGCAGGATGTGGGGGGGTCCTAGGAGAAATGGGGATGCACTCTAATATATTATCCTTGCTGGTCAGACTACATGACAATAACTTTGCCAGGGTGTGGTGGGCTCACAGGGACAACTAACTGAAAAAATTCAAGTATTGAAGGGTGTCCACCAAGGGTGTGTACTAGCTCCCACCTTATTTTCTTTATATGTGATGGGCTGGTACACTATCTCCTAAAAGTTGAGGCTGATGCCCCAAGCTTGGCATATAGCAAAATACAGTTGCTGCTGTTTGCAGACGATACTTCGCTAGTTTAAAAAACACCAAGCGGTCTGCAAAACCTTTTAGCAAGCTTCAGTGATTTCTGTGTGGAACATGGCCTGCAGGTTAAAGTTGATAAGACCAAATATATGACTTTTAATCATCGCAAAAAATTGAGTGGAAAGCTACCTTTGGGAAGTGAGTTTTTGGAGCAGGTAGACTCTTTCACATATTTGGGCATTAAAGTTACTCCTAATTTATCATGGGGCCAACATATTGATGCCGCAACGATAAAATATAAACAAAGAGCCGGAGTAATTTTAAAAGAACTGCATGCCAGCTACACTAGGACGATTGCTCCTGCTCTGAAAATCTACAAAGCTAAGGCCTTAGGGGCTGCATTGTATGGGGGTGAGCTTTGGGGGTTTGGTGATACTTTGGGGCTGACGAAATCTGAGAATAAATTGGTTAGAGAGTTGGTTGCACTACCAGTGAGTACTCCTTTGTCCACCTTTTTTATGGATCTGGGTATGAAAAAGATAGCCTTGAAAGCCCAGTTGCGCCCCTTACTATACTGGCACAGGATCTGGGTAACTCCAGAGTTAGCACATTATGCAGCAGCACTTGACGAATTGATCAAGTTGGATAAAGCCAGCAAAGTACCATGGCTGACTTCAGTTAAGCAGTTATTGAAGGCGATTGGCCTCGGCGACTTAGGTCTCCATACTGAGACTAGAAAAATTCCCCCAAAGGATGCGATGAAAAAATACTATTGGGTTTACATCCTGCAGAAGGAAGAGGGTAGAGCCAGGAATACATCACTTACTAGTGAATTTTTAAATTTTAAGTCTGTCTACAGATTTGAGCAGTACTGGGATTTTATATCTATCCCGTTGGACAGAAAGGTCTATCATCACTTTAGAGTTGGCACACTCCCTGTAAAGGCGTTTACTGTGAAATGGAAAGGTGCTGACAGCGAGGTCCGTCCATTCTGCGAAGGTCAAAAAGAGACCATTCTGCATGTGCTATTTGCATGCATTTGTATGCTAAGTTTTGCTCTGGCTGGATTGCACCAGTGTGTGGACAGCTAGGCACTGCCAGCTACCTTGTAGCATTAAGCATCCTACGCACGGATCCATCTTCATTGTACGTATGCACTGTTGCAAAATGTTTGGGCCTGATGTGCGAGAAAAGGAGGGCTTCCATTGCTGCCAAGTAATCTTAATGGTTCTTGGTCGTTTTTTTTTATTGATTGTGTGGACTTTTATAATGATTGTTGAATCATATTTTATAGTGAATATTATTTGTAATGGTTTTTATCTCAAATGCACATTGACTGCTGCTTGACATGGACATAAATAACATGTTTCATGTGATTATCTGTCATTATCGTGGTACTGTATGTCTGTAATATATATTTGTCTACTTTTATGCCTTTTGCCGAAATAAAGTTATTTATGATGATAAATGGTTATAAACCATATTTCTTACAAGCTATTCCCTCAATTGTGGGGGGAGGGTGGCTTGGCTATTTTTATTTCATGCTCCATTAAGAATTTGAGGGTAAAGGTAATTGCATCAAGTCCGTACTATCAAGTTGTCCATCTGCGCGCAAAACATTTGCTAAATGCGATTGTTGTAAATATTTATTTAAATTTTTTTCTCTGTGCAACCGATAGAGATTGTTCACAAACTTGGGAGGTTGATGTCAGATTTTAGTGTCAGACAAAACAAGGATGACATTTCAATTAAATGGGCAGGAGATTTCAATATTACCAAATATTTTTTGGGTTGGAATCTTAATTGCAGCTTTACAAATCTCCTGGGAGATGATATTAATCGTTTTAAACCTTCTTATGGTTACTCTTTAAATCATATAATTTTATCTCATAACTTAATCTTTGCCTCAGATTGTCTTAATGATAATGTATGTCATTCAACATTTACTGGCAGAGGTAGGGGGAGTACTATAGATTTTGACCTTTTAACTGCTGATCTGGCCTGTTACCTTCTGGAATATGAGGTATCTTTGCTCCCCTTTAATGATCATAATCCTATTTCTATGTGTTTTGATTTAGATGTTTTAGTTGAAGGGGCACAAATAGTAAGGTACTTGTAAACTAGTCAACAAATAAAGGAGTACGAATAAGTTGGAGGAACATCGATCCAGATAATCTGATTAGGAAGGTGCCTGATGACATTGTTTGTTGTCTTTCTCCTGATATTGCTTCAGAGAGGATTCTGGAAGGTTTTCCTAAAATTGTCAAACTTGGGGCCTCTGAGCTGTCGAACGATAAGCCAGCAAGAGAGTGCCCACACTTCACCTGGTTTAGTCCTAACTGTACCACAGCCCTTAAAGCGTTAAAACAAGTTACTAGTAAAGCCCAGGAAATATAGAGGAGATTACAGCTGCTAGGAAAAACTACAGGCAAACCCTTCAAAACAGAAGACAGGAGATCAGAATCAAAGCCTGTGAGGTTCTAGAAAAAGCATCTAACCTGAAAGATTCCAGGTTATTTTGGAAAGTTGTAAACTGGCCCTTTTTTTTACAGAAAACTCCCCAAGTGGTATAGAGTGACATATACTCAAACAGGAATGGATAACTCACTTTGCTGCCATTTTTAATCCAGATCAACAACTGACTGGCTGTGATAAGGATATTAGGCTTGATCCAGTGTTGATAAAAGAGGATTGGCTGGTTGGCCTTATAAGTCTCCCTACTGTTACCACAACTATCTTGGCTGCAGCAAGTAGTAAGGCCCCAGACCCTGATGGGGTACCAATTGATCTTTTTAAACATAATATCAATCTTTGAGCCCCTCTCTTAACAAATGTTCTGAGGGCTGCTGTGAGGGGTAACTTAATTGAGTCATGGAGAGGGGCCACAATAATCCCAATTTTTAAAAAGGGTGACAGGAACCAGCTCTCCTGTTATAAACTAACTTCATTAATTGATTCTACTGCCAACATTTTGGGGAGGGTCATTTTGGAAAAACTGGATGAATGGGCTGAGTCTACTTCCTTTTTCTCACCCTTTCAATATGGTTTTCGACCTAATTTTGGGACGGTGGAGCAGGCCCTTCATTTACATCTCATTTGGGGCAAATATGTCAAGGCCAGGAGAGGTGCCCTCCATATGGCATTTATGGACCTCTTCTGTGCCTTTGACTTTGTTGATAGGGAAAAACTATGGGTTTTAAAGGATTAGGCATGAGTGGACCCCAGCCTGCTGGACCTTGTCAAGCGATTGTATTGGGATCCATCCCTTAAAGTGCATTATACATATACAAGGGTTTGCACAAAACCTATAAAGGTGACTAGTGGAGTGAGGTAAGGTTGTATATTGGCCCCCTTTTTGTTTTTATTTTACATTAACTTTCTTGATAGATCTTTGGGGGCTTGCAGAAAAGATATTCCGCGAATCGTCCCTCGTGTAGTGCCAGTTCTTTTGTATGCGGATAATGCTGTCCTCTTAGAGTTAACAGCTTATGGCCTCCAAAGTCTTTTAGATGGTTTGAGTGATTTTATGAGTAATTTAAGCCTTAAGGTAAATCACCAAAAATCATATATTATGATTTGTGATCCCAAATGCACTAAATCAAAAACAATTACTATTGGAGGGACACCGATTATGAAAGTATCCTCTTTTAATTATTTGGGCCTTTTAATCAGTGCAAATGGGTCTTGGGAATGTTTAATTAATCAGAGAACACAAAAGATGGAAGCTGCTTGGAAAACAATATTTAGATTTGCATAAAAGCTAGGGCATAAACCGACTGAGGGGATGATCCAGATATATAAGAGCAAGTGCCTATCCCTTGTGTGGGGGTATACAGTCCT
This sequence comes from Calotriton arnoldi, assembly GCA_963921515.1. NCBI lineage: Eukaryota > Metazoa > Chordata > Amphibia > Caudata > Salamandridae > Calotriton > Calotriton arnoldi. The sequence continues at coordinate 314,359 of CAWUFW010008327.1, read as the reverse complement.
TGGGAAGCTACAGTCGGTGCAAAATAAGTTTTTAACTAGACTTTTAGCTTTACCTCTAGTTTTATTACACATGTGAAAAAAGGGATGTATTTTTTTGAAGATTTTATTAATTTAGCCCCTTTGCTATTGTAGGTAATAATCTGGAGCACCCCTAGGGTTGGGCTATCTAGGTAAGTTTTGATTGACTGTTTAAATCTTGACGACGTGAATACCATTCCATAGCTGGCTTATATTAAAACAGCCCTAGGTTTGATTGATCTTTTCAATTCCCCTAGTAGTATAGGATCTCAGACTAAGGAGAGGGTGAAAAAGAGTTTCACCTCACATCATGAAGAGGTCAGGATTGAAAAGTCTCTTGGCTCCTGTTCCATTATTAATTATATGAACATTTTTAATGTCTCTGGTATTGAACCCTACTTAACATGGTTTGCCAATCCACAGCATAGGTTTTATCTGACAAGGTTGAGACTAAATATAATACACCATTTAGTTGCTTTTCCCCTGGTGGGCTCTTGGATCACTTCCTTTTCAAAATGTCCATGTCACACCGTCTCAACCCAATCAACTGTGCACTTTATGCTATTCTGCTCCCTGTATCGTTTGTTAAGGGTTCGATTCTTACACCCTATCCTTCTACACAAGCACTTTACTTCATATAAAGAGGGCTTAGAATATATTCCATCTTTAGCCTCCCCAGAAATCTGTATGGCCAAACTTAATTATATTACTGCTGGTATGAAATTTTATGGAATGTAATAAAATGTTATTGTGATTATAGTATTTTAAATGAATAATATATATCTTGATTGACATTTGTCTCAACCCTATTAAACTGTGCACTTGATGCTATTTTGCACTTTGTATCACTCGTTAAAGGCCTGTTTTTTCAGCATATTCCTGCACAATGTACTTTACCTTATATAAAGAGGGCATAGGTTATATTTGAATCTTTATCCTTTAAGTAACCTGTATGAATATTTCTAACTTATGTCAGTGCTGCTATGAAACTTAGGGAATTGTACATAAACTAAAAGATTTTTATTGTGATTTTAATATCAATTGTGAAGCTTATGTGCTATCTGTCATTTAATGTGATCCTTGTATTTATTTTATGTGCTTTTCTAACCAATGTACGGGTCGAATAAAGATCTTTGAATGAATGAACAGCTGGGACTCAGTCCGTCCAAAGCAAAGAAAAGGCACTTACACAGCTTGTGCACATACAAAGGGGGAAGCAGGAATTACAGCCCTGTGGTGAAATATCTGCAAATAGAACATGGTAAATGAATCTTCATCCATCAAGGGCATGCTAATGTCGCAGAAGCAGGACAAGAAAACTGTTGGGTCATATTAGAAGCAAGCAGTGAGCCCATTCGTTTCTTCCTTTGATTGCAAGGTCCATTCAGCAAGGGTGATATTAGACTCAGTCAAGAATTGTGACAGGACTTTGTGTGGTCCCACTCTGATTTAGATTGTGTAAGTACTTATATAGCTCATTCCATACCCTTGCGAGGCCTACAGCACTTTTCTGGTAGATCCAGTTGCATTATTTGTATAGCAATTCTTTCCCCTGGTGAGCTCAGGAGGCGCTGCAGTTTGTATAGGGGTGCTGGGTGCCCTGTTATGCGCATGGTTGAAAGGATGTTTGTGGTTTGACCTATTTGGGATGTGTTGGATAAGGAGCGTGAGGTTTGAGCACTTGATGAATGCAGAGCGCACTGTGTGTTGCTGTCACTGCACATAAGCATGGGTGTTGTCAGGGCTTTAAGTGGGCCGGGTCTCACCGGTGCTGAGCACCGGCTGTTTTTTAAAGGGGGCCTCGAAACGGGTCTCTATTGGGCTCTGTTTTGAACCCTGGCACAGGCGGTCCGTTTTTTTCCGGACTGCAGTGACAGCAGCCACATTGATGTGCGTGTGCTCACACTGCTCACTTCTCACTAGTGGAGAAGTTAGGGCATGACGTCATGCCAGGTGAGCGTTCTAGGGAAGGGAAATCCTTTAAAGAGAGTCATTTTCTCTCTGGATTTCCCTTCTCTTTTGAAACTCAGGAGCAGCAACATTGTCGTGGTGTCTGTCACCAGGCCTTTAAGTGGAAGCCTTTTCAATATTATATACAAGCCATAGTTGCTGCTTATTTATCTTGTGCAACTAACAACCATTGACAAACCCAATAGTCCTGACTTGTTGTAGGTATGATGTTACTTGTTGTATCGTATCTGGATGCAATGACAAACAGCAAAATACAAGTCGGGCGGCACTCTATGCTAAGCACAGATTTTTAGCTTACGTGTTTTTAAGCCAAGCCTTTAATTACATTAGCCACGCCCTTTGAGAGACCCCCCCAGTTTTTTCATCCCACTTAAAGCCCTGGGTGTTGTAGAGAGTATACGCAGCTGTGCATGCAGGTACATACTATCCTTTTGGGGAGGGCAGTATTATATGTAGAAACTGCTGTTAATGATCATCTTTAGGGGTCCTAGGTGGAGCTCACCTAGAAGTGTCACAAGGTCCAAATAATTGGAGGTACTGTTGTTCCAACAAGGGAGTATTATATAGAGTCTACCCAGGGGCAATTCAATCATTCATTGCAGAAAAATGAATCACGAGTCACATCAGAGTCCCTCACCTGCAAAACACTGGACAGTAACATGCTGGACACCCGCTTCAGCTCCTAGGGTGATGGATTCAGGATACGGGAGAGATGGACGGCACGGATTGGGAGGCAGCTCTAATGCATCTGCGGGAGGTAGCCATTAAATCTAGGTTGAGTCTAATACAGCTCAGAATACTGCACAGGATCTACTATGACAGGGCGAGACTCCATGCAGTGGGAAGAGCAATGTAACCCTGGAATGCGTGAGGTGTAGAGGGAAAGGGGGACTTTTTTGCACATGCGGTGGGTGTGCCCAGTGATCCAGGCATACCGGGACAAAATAGTATGTGAATTATGAAACATACAGGGGGTTGACATCCCACTGGAGCCAAAATACGTTCTACTAGGTATCCCAAATTATATAGATGTCCCCCGGGAAGCTCCTCTTTAGCAGTTTGGGATTGGTGGTGGCATAGAGGGATATTGTCCGGTACTGGGGGGTGTTGGAGGTCCCCACCTTACGAGAGCGGAGAAAGGGGATGGATATGTATATGGCGGTGGAAAGACTTACCTATAAGAGCAGAGGGTGTCCACGAAAATTCTACAAAGTCTTTGGTCCATGGGGGAGCTACTATGGGCTGGACCTTCCTGACGATGAGAATGGACCTTGACTGTCACCAATCAGATGTGATTACCGCAATGTCTATAGCTATGTGTATGTTATTGAGCTGCAATTGAAGAAAGAGAGTCTAGGCAAGGCGATAAACAATACAAAAATGGGAAAAATAACCTAGGACATGAAAAATACCAAATTAAAAAACATGCAATACTGATGAGAGTGTCAGATTTATTTATTGATTATATCTTTTTTTCTCTTTTCTTTAAAACACATTAATTTTCAATAAAATATGAACAATTTTGTAGAAAACATTACATATACAAAAAAGATATCCACAGATAAACATCAAGTGTTGGTACTAATGTCTCAAAATTTCAGTGAATACAAATTTGTTACATCAATCATAGAATGCTTCTAGTAATTTGTTTTTGTCCATGGAGTCATGTCAAAAGCTTAGACAACCATTTCTAATATAATACACATACAGATAGCATAATGCAATCGAAAAACTGGCGGTATATTGGCACTACGCGCGTTTCTGCGAAGCCTTCATCAGGGTTCCGTCACAGTATACACTGAAAGAACAAGAGACAACAATAAAGCTAGGTTTTAATGCCCACTTCCTATACATAAATAATGTATCTATATATAAATGGATAAACCTGAATGATGAGGTCATAATCCGTGCGTTGTGTGCCACATAAAGTGAGACGTGATGAAGAACAAAATATCTACCCCACATAAAAAAGTAAACAACACCCTAGTGCGCGTTGAAAATGTGCACATGAAAAAGATCTAAAAAGAGTGAAGCCAAGTTAAAAGTCACATGCTGTAGAGCATAAACATGTAAATAAAATACCGATCTAATGATGGTTCTTCTGAAAACCAGGCTCTTGTTGTGGTAATGGAGATGTGATCACCTGGAGAGACTATATCCTGTGGGGATGCATGAAAATAGATATATCATGCACCCAAACAGACTGATGATTACCTATCTATAGTTGCTCAAATGGAGTCTGCAACAGATGGGAAAGCTAAGATGAAAATGTTACCTTATTTTACTAGTTGATTATATTCAATATTAGTTGGTTTTAATTTGGATTGATGTAATGTTCCTTAGAATGCCAAGTTGTGTAGGATCCAACGACCGGGAATGTGGCCAGAGGAAACTAAAATAGGCTGCCGTGGATAAGAAAACATACATTAAAGAAAAGGAGACTGATCTAAACCTAAAATTATTAGTGTTCCTGTACTTAATGTGCCTATATTTTAATAGCTACTTACCATCTACAGATGAAAAGCTGGTATAGTGAACAATGGGGGTGCCCTAGTAGAGCAGGATGTTGGCAGTCATCGTAATAACCTAAAACGATATTGGATGTGCTATTAAACCAACAAGGTGTATTTTCAATGGGGATCATCACTGAATGGCAATTATACATTTACCTATTCCTAACCATGTGGAGCTGCCAATAGTAATGTATCAATGGGTACCCCATTGTATGGAAGTGGCTTAAAGCTAGTTCTTAATACTGAATGGCAATACAGCGTTCTGTGTGTACTGTAGATGTACCTTAAACGGATGTAAAAAAGTGAATACATTATAAAACAGACTATATGGCTTGAAGTGATGAACACTTGGGGGAAACATGAGGCTACTCTGCAGCATAAATATGTGCTGGATAAAGATGACATATTGTAAAACCACGTTTTCTCTAGTAGTCCTGGTCTTAATTCTTAACCCGACCTGGTGCAGCACAGTTACCAACATTGTTATATAAAAGCAGGGGGGGGAGACATCTATAGTGGTGTCGATTCTAAGACAGCCGCTCTTAGTGTATTGGTTCTATCTGTGAACAATGTTAATGGTTCACAATGTCCCAATGACTCGGTGGTCTAAAACGGTAAAATGGTCCGCACTATATTAGTTGAAGATGGCATTCTGACAACAATCTCTGTATGTCGATGACATAGATGTGGTGCGGTACTAGTTGAAAAGACTGGAAGCAGACATCAGGTAAGTTGAACAGCCTTTGTTGAAGAATGCCACTGACACCAGTGAGGGCGTCTTCTCGGTACAGAAGTAAGGCTCCAACTGTCCCCTCAACCGCCACCCATGCCCAAGGTTCTACCACGGAACGTATGGACGTCATAGAACCCTGGGCTCGCGGCAGGAGAGACAGCGCGAGGCAAGTCACGAGACCGAAACAGTGCATATGATACAGGTAAAACAATAGAGAGAATTGTAATAAACATAACACATCTCCTTTTTATCAATGACAAAGAGCGGAGGAAACGGGGGAAAGGGGAAAGAGGAGAGCAGGGACCAAAGTGTGTGTGGGCAGAGCAGGAGGGATACAGAAAACAAAAAGTTAGTCACGCACGAAGTCACGTAACCTTGCAGGTGGTTTGACTTCTCTCCCATGTCTGCTCACAATAGGTTCCCTGACAGATGCGCCTCTTAAATGGGGATCATTATTAACGTCATCATCGTTTTGAACGTAGTTGTCTCTATTGGTGACGTGGTTTTGTGAAATGTCCTCAAGGGATTCCCCATTAGAAGAAGTACCACTATTGTCATTCTGAAAGATACCACCACTCGGAACACCCATTCTGCAAGGAGATGTAACTTCAGTCTCCTGTGGGTTGAGATCCCTATTGGTGTCATCATCCAGAAGCCAATCGTAATCTGGGAAAGTGGAGGGTCTGTAGCACTCTGAGTTGGCGTGCTGAGGAGCTGTGATCTCTCCCCCTCTGCACATGGATAAGGACGAGAAATGCCAAATCTTCCCATCACTTAAGAGTGCTGAGTTGCAGAAGATTTTCTTGACTACCATGGGCTGTGAAAAGTGACTATGACCCTTTTTGACAAAACCACTTTTCCTTACTTTGACTTTGTCACCTACGTGAATGTTTACATGTTTACATGCATGTTTAGAGTCGTAATACTTCTTGCTAGTCATTTGAGAGTGTAACATTTTTTCCTTTATCCTTCATATGGACCAAGCAACTTTCTTAGGTGCTAGCCACCCCACGTTATCTTTAGTGATAGGGGTTCTACCTCTTAACAACACAAAGGGGCTAGCACCAGTGGACTCACAGGGTGTGACACGGAAAGCCCAAAGGTTGTGTAGCAATTCTTTCCTCCACGAAAGGTTATTGTGGTTGGCAAGTTGTAAGATGCCTTTTATGACACGGTTGAACCTTTCAACTGCACCATTACCAGCCGGGTGGTACAAGAAGTGGTTTTGTGAGAAATGCCATTTTCCATTACAAATTTTTTGAAAGCATCAGAGATAAATTGAGGACCGTTGTCAGAAACTATGCATTTGGGTAAACCGTCTCTCAGAAACAATTTTTGCAAGAAATTAATAATGGTTTTGGTATCTGCATTGTGTACAATCTCTACTTCAGGCCATTTAGAAAAATGATCAACAAGTACAATAAGGAAAATCTGTTCACTGTTTTCCCAGATATGGCCGCAAATGTCTATACCTAATCTGACCCAGGGCATACTGGGGCTGGAAAGGGGTTGTAGGGGTGGCCTAAAAGTGCATTGAGATTTGTCAGAATTCTCACAGGTGGAGCATTTCCTAACCTTTCTTTTAAACTCTAGATCAAAACCAGGCCACCAATAGGAATTTTTCACTCTACTTTTACTTTTTCCTATGCCTAAATGTCCTTCATGGCAAATGTCAAGAAGTTTGGAACGCAGGGAAACAGGAGCTATGACCTTACCATTTCTTAGAATGAGACCTCCTTCGCATGACAATTTGTGTCTTAGTTCCCAGAAGGTGCGTAAACGTTTTGGAACATATTTTTTAGCGGGCCAACCATCTTTGATATGCCCTTTGACTTCACCTATATTGGTATCTTCTTCTTGGGCTGACATCCATTCGGACTGGGAAATGCAGGGCACTTCTTCTAGAATGTTAGCTACACAGAATGATTCAACATTGGAGGTAGGCTCACCCATATCAGGCAAAGGCAAGCAACTTAGATAGTCAGTGACTGTGTTCTTGATACCTGGAATGTACTGTACTTCATAATTGAAGTCCATCATTCTGACGGAAATGCGTGCAAGGCGGGGAGAGGCACTTTGTAGTCCCTTAGTGGTGAGGACTTTGACAAGGGGTTTAAGATCACTTCTAAGAGTGACATGATACCCCCATATGTATTGCCTGAAGTGTTCTAAACCCCATGCGCATGCCAGAGCCTCACGCTCAATCACGGAGTACCTTTCTTCTGTGGGTGTGATCGAGCGTGAGGCAAAGGCGATGGTCCTTTCCTTGCCAGTATTATCGATTTGGGTCAGAACAGCTCCTAGGCCTCTACCACTTGCGTCAGTAGTGACGATGCTGTGTAAGGAGGGATTAAACCCCTGTAGGGGTGGAGCATTGCAAATGTCATTCTTGATCTTAGTAAAAGCTTCTTCACAAGCAGTGGACCATTCGAACTTACTCTTAAGTTTTATAAGCTGTCTTAGAACGAAGGTTTTAGTGGAGAAATCCTGAACAAACTTAGCGTAAAATTTTGAGAGGCCTAGGAAGGCTCTTACTTCATCTTTATTTTTGGGGGAGGGGGCTTCTCTTATGGCAGATCGTAGTTCTTTTTTAGGTTTGATAACATCCCCACAAATTTCGTGTCCTAAGTATGTGACACTAGTCTCTGCGAATTTGCATTTACGAACATCAGCAGTGAGACCATGGTTTTTCAGGATATTTAACACTTTGGTTAATTTAGCATCATGTTCCTCTCTGTTGGTACCCATGACCATAATGTCATCCTGAAAGATTAGAAGATTGGGTTCATCTTTAAAAAGTATTTGCATTAATCTCTGGAACATGGCCGCAGCGTAGGCCAATCCAAAGGCTACCCTTTTAAATCTAAAGCAACCGAAGGGTGTTAGAAAAGTGGTGAGGCTTCTACTGTTGGGGTGTAGTGCGACCTGGTGGTATGCTGCAGTGAGGTCAATCGTGGAAAACCACTTGACGCCATTGGTGTATGATAACATTTCGCTGATTTTGGGCAAGGGGAATTGATCAATGAGGATGTTTTTGTTGAGATCATGGAGGTCCACACATAAGCGGAGTTTACCGTTGGAGTTCTTGGCAACGACTAAGGGTGCGACCCACTCAGCCGATTCAACAGGTTCAATAATACCAGATTTTTGCAATTTAAGAAGTTCAGCTTCAACTTCGTTTATGATGGAGAAAGGAATATTCCTTGACTTATAAACGCATGGGACAGCGTTTTTTAAAGTTTGATCTCGTGATGGAACCCTTTAAGTTTGCCAATGTTATCAGAGAACACTCGAGGATACCTTTTAACAATAAAGTTCTTGTACTCATCTTCAGTCTGTAAGGAAAGCACAGGATCTGGGCTATTAGGGTCAAGAATTATGCCTAACTTCCCTTGGTCAATCCAACCAAGTACTGAAGGACAGACAGCAGAAACATACAATTTACCCAGCATTTGTCGATCTTTGAATTGGAAACACAGTTCCCTGTATCCTAACACATCAATGGGAACACCAGTGAACGTTTTGGGTGAAATATCAGGATTGACCAAATGATTACCAATGACCGGTACAAATTTCCCTATCCAAACGTTCTTATTGACAATTGTATATGGTGAACCAGAGTCAGCGACTATGGAGATTTCCACACCGCCAATGTTTAGATCACACATGGGCTTTTTACCTTTACAATGCACATTTTCACCAACCTGTAAAACAAAGAGGTTCATGTCATCATCATCAGAGGAATATATGTCATCTTGGTCTTCTGGTACGACAAGTTTTACATTTGTGTTTCTTTTTTGTTTTCTTTGACACATTTTAAAGAAATGACCAATTATGCCACATTTTGTACATTTTTGTTTAAGTGCAGGGCACGTTTTATCATTTGCTAAGTGATATTTGCTACCACACCTAAAACATTTCCTGTCCCCAGATAATTTAGTTTTGGGACTAGAATCCTTCCCCTGTGAAGTATTCGAAATGTATTTTTGAACAGGGTCTTTGAAGTTCCTTACTCTAGCAACAGTTGGTTGTTCCTCTGCAATGGTTTTGTTCTTATCATCTGACAAAACTGCTTTGGCACATCTCCCAGTTAATTCTGCACACTTGACAATGTCGATGACTTCCTGAAGTGAAGATTCACCTTTAGCCCACAATTTTTCTTGGATGTTACGATTGGCAGCCGCATAACAATTTGGTCGGGATGAATTCGTCATGCAGTGTGCCAAAGCGACAGGAAAGAGCGAAATTCTTTAGTGCAGTGACGAAATCCTCTACTGACTCTTCAGGACTTTGTTTACGATGAAAGAATTTGAATCTGTGTACGGAAACACATACTGTAGGTTTGAAGTACATAGATAAATCATCAAGTGCATTTGTATAGACATCCTCTTGATCCTCTGATCTGGGTTTCTTATTAATTCGATTGTAAATTTTCATCGCCTGTGCGCCTAAACAATGTAGTAATATTTTCTTTTTCCTTTCTGGAGTAAGATCTTCATCATCCTCAAATGTAGAGATGTAGTTCTCAAAGTATTCACGCCATTCTTCCCATTTAAGAGAAGAATCCCTGTCGAGGGAATAAAAGGTTGTGGGGGAGAAAGGTTCCAAACATTTCCTGAGGCCATATTGAGGAAAATGAAGATGAGTATGAAAGAAGAGAATTAATTGAAAGAAAAACAATGCAATATTGTAGGTGAAGTGGTAATAGAAGAAGCGTGAAGATGCAATAAACATAACACTAGTACTTAAAAAAATCAAGACAGAAACTGACCTAAAAGGATAGGGGAGGAGACAGCATGCTCACATGTTCTATATAAGGTTTACAAACTACCTTAATCTAACGTGATATGACAAAAAGTGCTTACCGGTCCCAACGCATCGGATACGCGTGTCAGCCTGCAGGTAACGTCTCCTTCTGCGTGGGGCACTTTTGCCGGTGTTTAAATGCCGGGATCAAACCGGATGCACTTGTGTATGCCCCACCCACCTGGTAGGTGAAGAAATATGACGTAGAGTCCCCGCATGGCGCCATATTGGGAGTATATACAGCAAACTTGAATGAGGGAAATCTATGGATATACGGGTTCCCTACAAGCATACGCAAGGAGCTAGTTGCCAGTCCAGTATGGATGTTGCAAATCTGTGAAGGCCAGGTTTCGAACTTAGGCCGAATGAATTTAATAGTAGGTTGCACCAGCCACGTAATAGTGTCTCCGGAGTCATGTATTAATGCCCAATTTACAGAAACCGAAGTATCCCTAATAATGGGCTCCGTATCTGATGATATGTCAACCGTTATTCTCTGGTGTGACAATTACATTAAAAATGCTAATTATAAACAATATGAAAACAGTGTAAAAAAAGGAAGAAAATTATAGGCCCTTTCTAGAGTTGTAGATATGCTTACTGGAAGGCCTATATACCTAGGAATTGAAAACTGGTACTGGAAAGACGGTTCCTAGCCTTGATATAATAAACATACCGGACGGGAAACAGCTCATTAGCAGGGAATCCTATGACCTTTTACTCTATGGAAGTGTTGGATCCTACCATCATCTAGTGCCCTGAAGAAGTCCTGCACTAGGACGAAACGCGTCGGCTGTACTGTGTGTTGAGTCATAGAGCTGGACTCTGTGTTTTATCTACGTTAAATGAAAATGGAATAAAAAGAAAGAAAAACTTGAAGAACTTTCGTTTCTGGATATGGACTTCCCTTACTGATTAAATTCCGCTGTGTGGTGCACCTGTGCTTTTGTTTTGAATTGTTAGGTGCCTGAAGGAACAAGCACTGTGACGGTGGGTGCTATTCAGTGTGCACACAGATCCCAGTTAGTATTGAAGGGATAAGATTGATGGAGTGAAATTAGGTTAGGTGCTGGCAGTTAGAAGGTACCACTGTTAGGTCTATTTGTTTAGGAATTAGCATATTGGTTCAGTTCAAGAGACAATTTCCTCAGATTCACTATTACAACAAGCACTGAATCCATCACGTTCCTGGATCTAAGGATTTGGCCAGAAAACAACCATTGTAGTGTAGTTCCTATTTCCCTAATAGGCTCTGCGCATTGGAATAATATAACCTATAGGTTTGACATAGGACTAAGGTCGGTATGTCCCTATCGATTTTATTAAACTTAATTACCTGTGCCAGCTAGCTCAGAGGCCACTAGAAACTCCTTGAGAACAAGAAGGGAGTAGTTTCTGGCAACCGAAAAACATGACAACTTTGTTTCCCTTTAGAAGCGGAACATGTCTCAGAATCGTGGAAACAATAGATAACAGTTTCACTCATTCAATCGTGCATGCTTAGTCTCTACAGAGTTACACAGAAAGGAAAGACGGGCGTTTCAATAAAAAGGGTTTTATTGATCAGTCTTGTTTCTCGTGTAAGAGATATGTGCTGTTATGATCACAAGACAGTATGCAAGATAAATATTGTACAGCGTAAGCAGTAGAAATAAATAATTCTGCGCTAGCATTATCTTTTAGCATAGATTCACGTACATAAATAACATGAGCTAAGAATGCGGGTACTCATTCGATGCGTCTCTAAGCTAGTTCTACCCCAATGTACCTAACCTAGTCTAGGTGTAGGGAAAGGTAGAAGTAGGTGGAGTATTCTCTAGTATGGTAGATTAAGAGTATGTTAAGTCTAGTATGCCAAGAGTCCCTCTAGGTTCTAGTCAGCTCCATACCTTGAGAATGAGAGAGGTGGGAATCTCCTGCCGGGTCTGGAACTCTAACACCCTGCGAAGGGAGTCAGAACACTGGAAGCTGGATTCGTCTGCGTGCAGGAATGACAGCGTCTTCTCAGTGCGTCAGGCCGGGATACGGGCTCCTCTGAAGTCGAGGTCTCTTCTAACTTGCTTGGGCAAGGGAAGGTATATTTATACCTGGTAGGTGTCGTGGAATGTTAGCATTGACGTGAAGTCGGACAGAGGAAGACGTCAGGAATGAACCCTTAAGGTATAACGGTTCATACATAATAGATGAGTTCTTGGAGAAATCAATAGTCCTGTGCTAGGGAAACTCACGAAGCTTAAGGGTCTGGTTTCTAAGAACTCGTTGTGACGTTAGGGTGGACGGATGTCGGTGACCATGCCTGTATTTGGAGTGCACGGTTAAGCCTAAATAAGGACAGGGATTCTATGCCTATATAAGGGCAAGGCGAATTGTGCCTATATAAGGACATGATTCAGGAAAACCTATATACGGATCCCTAAAGCGGAATACAACACCCACTCCATCTTCGATTGAACGATAATACTAAATGCTAAACATTTAAATGCTAAACATAAAATTGAGTACCACATATTACTAAAAACATTTCTAAAAGCATTTTAAAAGAAGCTTAAAACTGTTGAAATGCCATAGGTACTGTACATTTAAAGCATTGTTTTCATTCTAAGCGTATAACGGAAGTGGAATGCAACGTGAATGAAACAGTAATATATACATATGATGAAATGGTCGACAAGTTCTTACAATCAAAGCCATTGCATATCATGGAAGTAAATGAAATGTTAGACAAGTAAGGTGACAATGTGTCCCTGGAAGTATTCAAAGAAGTCCGTTTTATAAGACTAGTTCTACTGTAAGCAGATTGTTCATTTGCCATGTCATTTCAAAATTTTTAAAAAGTTCAATTCTGGGAAAAGTTCCAAGTTTGAAAAATATGAAGGCCAAATTTAATTGTTGCCCTGGTACACTGTGAGCCGAATCAAAGTCAGTGTAGGGGTCTGGCGTAAACATTAGATCATCTATTTCCGTAGCCAAAATATCGTCCACCGAAGTTGGCGACATTTGGAACACCTCGTTCAGAAGGTTAATTGCACAGAGATGAGAAACATCGCCTTCAGCAGAAGATGCAATGTTCGCGTCCGTTGTTACCTGTGTGCCCGTTGATCCATCTCGTACCTCAGCAGCAGCCGGAAGCGTCTGTGAGATCTCAATGAATGCCGCCATCAGGATTGGAAGCCTCTGGGGACAACACACAGCATGGGCCGTTATCGGGTCCAGCAGAGTATCAATATCCATTGGCATGACTGATGGGAGTGTTAGACAGGCGTCTAGCACGCATTCTTCACCGCAAAACAGGCAGCGTAGAACAGGTAAGATGCAATCTTGCCAGATTGGTCTGAATGACAGGAACCACGTTGACGAGGCATGCCCAAAAGCTGTACTATTCGCTCACTGCATTTCCGTTCAAGGAGGGCTCTCTCCACATCGCTCGGAGTAATGTTGGCGAAGAGGCTTGCCATAGCGTAGTAGGAGGAATAGAAACAGAATTCCTGCAACAAGTGCTAGAATTAACGGCACACCATCAAACACCGAATGTGCGAAGCTTGGGATGATTCCGAGGACAGCCTGGAAAGGTGCTAATAGTCCGGAACAGATGGTCTTAAATACATGTACAATTCCGCTTGTATCTGACATATTAAAGATACGTCCTATCATTTCTACGAAATGTATAGGGCAGTTTGTACGAATTAAAGCTTGTATCTCAGCCGAAGTCCTTGCAACTTGTAGATCATAGGTTTCTTTGGCCGAGGTCAAAGGCACTGATTGTTGTATAAGCATGGCTTTCATTCTGCTTAAAGTATCAAATCGAATAAAAGAGACATTCAACGAAGGCCATAGAGGCGACTCCCTGACTGTGTCTATTGGGGCAAACAATACTTGCATACAGCAAGTGACCCTGGAGTTGACCGTTACTAGATATGGGATGCCTGGCAACATGCCACAGCAACTCTGATCATTCAACATGAGGTAACTCCCATTAGAAAGTTGTCCAAACGTTGGATTAATCACAGCAGCTGGTGTACATTGCTGGTGGCAGGACAAGATCGCCACAGAACCATTACAAGCACAGTGTAAAGAAATGTCCTGACAAATTAGTGAACCGCTTAGTGCACTTTCACAGTGTGTACCGCTTAGAAACACTTCACGATCCCCACTCCAACATCTATAGGTGTAAGGTAAATTCCAGGATGTCTTAATGTATTCTTTGCCCAACCTTTCATATTTGCCTGCTTGCATCTCTTTAAGGCAATACTGAAACTGGAAAGTAGTCACAGGTAGACTAATTTTGCCGTGAATAAGCCATTCTGTAGCTGGTTTCTCTGCCACTGTGAATGGTAATTTTTCAAGTTTTTCAATGTTCAGTACTGTATACTTTGCTCCCCTTTGTGCCAGTTCGATCTGTTTATCAGTTAGATTGTATTCTGCAAACAGAGCCGTCGTGTTGATAAAACGCCAAGGCACATAGCCCGCACGCAAAGATTGCAACGTCCAGCTTAATAACATAATAGAACGTAACTGAGACTGGCCTTGCTGTAACATGGCTAAATCTTGTTCCAGTATGTCGATAGCAGAGGATACAATACTGTCCAATGAATAAATTCTGGAGGACAAAGTTGTTAACCCATTGTCGAACACAGAGAGAGTTTTCTCTAAGTTAATACGATCAAGTTCACGTATTCGTTCTGCGGCCTCCATCTGTGACACCTTCCATGCTTCATTCTAAGCAGCATAAATGCCGGCATATATGAAACGTTTTTGACGCGGTTTTCTTGGTCCAAGCAAGAATTGCCTAAGGTCTGCGTCTTCTTTAAGTAAAGATGTGTTGTTTCACATCCTTAAGTGTAGATTTTTGCAGCCAATCGAGGCATAATTTTCCTACACTGTATGTTGTTACTACCCCCGGATGCTGTCTTTGGACGTATCGTGGGTCTGGCCTATGAATAGTAAACCCCTGTGTTTTATTCAGGAATCTCGCTTGACAGTTGTTTGTGTCTGTGGGCCAGATCAACCATTTTCTCCAATCAGGATTTGTTCTGTTGAGTTGTAGTATGGTGTCAACTGTAACCGCTGCCTGTGTATTGTTATCACTAGCAGGTGTTGGTACAGAAGGATTTTGCATGTCTTTAATCTTGGCTAAACCAAGGCAAGACGTTTGTTGCACAGTGTCATTCAAAAACATTATTTGCTGAGGGACGATACAGGCTCTAAATAAAGCTTCTATCCCCTGCACTTGCCAATCTTTAGTACCCCAGACAGATTTTGTGTCTAGTGTGTCTTTCCAAAAGTCGAAACCCGTCTAGACAGTTGGGCAATAAATACTGCAGAGTAAATCTGTTTTGTATTTGTTAACATAATTTTCAGTCCTGTTTTGTTTACATTTCTATAGTAAAATGTTTCTGGATCAGATGTATTGTATCCTGAAAAATATGGAAACTTTTAGCAAATGTTTTTGAACTACCTTTTGGTGGTGTAGGACAATGCTCCCATTGGTTAAACATAAACACATTTCTAGGTGTTGCAGATTTATGCAAAAAATGATGACCATAGTGGTTATAGCAATACAGCTGTTCATAGTCTGATGAACCCTCTAAATATTCATTATTAGAAAATGCAGCAGATTTTTCTAGGTCAAACATTATGTCATTAACAGTCTCAAAGTCCCAATCATCAGAAAAGGTACTGGATGAAACAAAATCACTTAGTGAAATCTTAAATAAATGTGGAATGTTCAAATGTTCCGTCGGGCCAAAAATATCAAAATCAGTTTTGTCCCACACTATACCATCCTGTATAGGAACGGCTATGATGTTCACTGCAGACAAGTCTCTTATTTCACGATGGGATGATTTGTGAGGTTTCAAAAGTAAGTTCACTTCTTTTCTTTCAATGTCCAAATGGATGTATCTCTCATTTATAAGCACGCTCATAGTCATAACCAAAGCTAGCCAGAGCAGGAACAAAAATATTCCAGAAATAACCCAAAGTTCAATCCATGGTGAGACTAGATAAGTCTTTTTCAAAAAATGCAAAAAGTCTTGTACTTGCTGTCTAAAAGTTTTTGATGCTGGCGACGTCTCGGGCTCACTCGGATCCTCAGAAAACGTATCAAAGTTAATGAAGTAGCCAGAAGCAGTTCTGTCAATTGTTGGAATTGCATCAGGATTTGTAGAAAGCGCTGGAACCAGTTGATCACTTGTTACCTTGGTGTAGACAGGTGTATTTGGACGAACTGTTACTTGTGTTTCAAGAGGGATGAGTTCCATAGCATTGTTGCTCAGTCCTTCATCTGTTACTGCTGAATTCTCGATGGTTATCAGTCTTTCAGTCTGAACCTCTTGGATAGTAGCGAGAGGAGTGTGTCTGCTACTAGGTCGGAGTCCACAAGGCCTACTATTTAGTATTGGCCACATACTGTGGTTTGATGAGGTCGATGGACACAAATCTATTCTCCTTTTTTCCAGCAAGGGGCGGCAGAAGTACTGTTCTTGTTCCGTGTATGGCTAGGACAGGTACTGGTTGTCTGTATGAAGGTCCAAATTCCTTCTTGTCCGCAATCTTCTCTCTGACTAGATCCCCAACTTTTTGGATCCAGACAGGCCTTGCTGGGAGCGCCGGTTTTTCCCCAGTGGTGGTTGGCTGCAGGAATACGTTGCTTTGTTTAGTTCTTATTTCATTTAGGTCCTGTAAAACAGCCAAACGATCTTTGATATCAAAGGGTTTATTTCCCACCACTGTGCCACTGCATTCCAGATCTGGCACCCACATTCTTGTCCCAAATAGGACCTCATATGGAGTGACCCCCCCTAGAGAACTTCTTGGCAAGTTGTTTAATGAGGGTTGGACCCCATAAAGATGTTTGACCCACCCATCACCCGAACCTAATACCCTAGCTGTTATAGACTGCTTTATGTCCCGGTTTTTCCTTTCCACAACAGAATTTCCCTCAGGATGAAACGGAGAGGAGTACCGCAATGCAACGCCCAGATTGGCCATGGCGTCTTTGTAAGCCCGAGAGCTAAACGCAGGGCCCTGTTCAGAATGTAGCGTGCCTATTGCGTATGTGCCGATAAAGACTCGCAAATCTTTTATAACAGTTCGAGCGTCAGCCGAGCGCTGAGGCCATATCCATAGGAACCTTGACTTAGTATTTGTGGGATTGCACTTGTCCATGAGGACGTCTGTGCATGGATACTCTAATGCTGTCTAACAATGGTGTCTGTCCTGGGCAGCTACATTCGTAGCATGGTGTCTGGTGGCTTTCTCGCTGTAATTTACAGTCTAAGCAGTTATTGATGAATATGTGTATTTCTGTATTCATCCCAGGCCACCAGTACATCTCTTTTAATGTCAATATTGTTTTAGAGATCCCTTGATGTGACAGACCCTCCCCCAAATGTGTTTCATAAATCAAAGCTGCTCTACGTTCCATGTTTGGAATTACCCTATCCCCCACTCCAGGGATTCGAGCAAAAAGAACGTTGTTCGCATCAATTACATATGAGTACTTGAGTGGAAACTTTTTTGGTAACGCTGCACCACTGCCTTTGCTTGTAGCATTGAC
The DNA here is from genome assembly GCA_963921515.1 of Calotriton arnoldi. NCBI lineage: Eukaryota > Metazoa > Chordata > Amphibia > Caudata > Salamandridae > Calotriton > Calotriton arnoldi. Next base: position 296,760 of record CAWUFW010008327.1, on the reverse strand, counting down.
AGCCAACATTATCTCACTGTCTATTTTCGTTTTAGAACGAGTGATCGCAGCTACGGAAGCCGTCTGAACAGCCCCCTTTGCAGCGCACATCTTTCTAAAAAGTTGGCTGCCAAGCTCTTGCTTTCACTTGAAAGCTCATATCCTAGAAACAGGACATTGAGATGGGCAATTCTGGACTTTTTGAAGTTGAATTTGTAGCCCTCAGAGGCGAAACCCAGTATAATGGTGCTCACCCTGTTCAAGTGTTTATCCAGGTCATCGTCTGTCAGATAGATGTCATCGACATAGGACAATGCCTCATTGTCATAAATTTGTAGTAACTCCGTTACTCTCGCTGAGAATAACCCCGGGCTGTTCTTGAACCCTTGTGGGAGTCGACAAAATTGACGCTGGGTCCCCATTATTGAGAAAGCTGTTAAGTACCTGCTTCCAGGTGCTATGTTTTGACAAAAGAAACCATTTGAGATGTCTAATGTGGTTTTATATTTTTTACGCACAATGTTATTCATTAATGCTGTACTATGTGCATTTTGCACTGCAAATGTTTTTGAACAAGTGTTTAAGTGTCTGTAATCCAAAACTAGAAGATATGTATTGTCTGGTTGGAGACAGGAAACATAGGATTGTTCATTGAAGAGGTGCAAGTTTCAATCACCCCCTGGTATTCAAGTTCATCTAAGATCTCCCTGACCTGTTTTTTAGCTTCTTGCTTTATTGGGTACTGCCTTTGTGCAGTAGGTTCATTTTTCAGATGTATTTTATGGTGAGGTGAATCCTCATCTCATCCTACATGATTTTTGTATAATGCTGGGGCCTGGGCAACTGCCCATTTCCTGGCATAAGTATATTTTAGATGAATTGGAATATGGTTGGAGAAGGCAGGCATAATAATGTCCTCGCCATGTGGGCACTCCCTGACAAATTGTGGTGGCCAGTCTTTTCTGCTAGAAGTATGTCATAGCCCCTTGAAAGTTTTTCCCAAAAGAGTGCTTTCACCTGTCTAGGTATGTCTCCCTCCATCCGGAGTGTTATTTCATATAACTTTTGTAGAGTACTAACCCTGGTGTCTAGAGTCTCAACTGTAATGTACTCATTCAAGTCCACTATCTCCAGAAGTTCCTTCAGGTTCTGGCGAGCTATTGTGACTTCTGCTGCACTGTCCAGCATTGTCTGAGCCCATTCTCCGTTCTTGAGTTGTGTTCTCAGTATCCTCGGCATGTCTGACCTTCAGTCCTGCTACCTTCTTTTTGAGAATTGAGGTTTAGATTTGTTTTTCGGAACGTGTTTGTCGTCTTTCGATTTCACGCGTTCTTCTCTATGTTCTGACCGTCCTCTTCTTTCCGATGTCTATGACGAGATCTGAAAGGTACGAGAGGAACGTGTATCAGTATCTTGATACCTGTCAGGCTTTTTCAAATTATCCCTATTCCTGAGGTTATACCTCCTTTCAGAGGGCTCCTTTTGAGGAGACCTACCTCGGGATTTAGAACGTTTCTCGTTTGAATTTTGTTTATTAGTTTCCCACTTCTTTTTAGAAGATGTAGGAGTTTGTTTAATAGAGTCCTTCTCAGGACTTTCAGATAGTTTTGGCTTCACTGGTCTTCCACCCAAACTATCTCTGCCTAATTCTGCATAAGATTGTTCTATTATTCTGGGTAGCTCAGTTTGATGTTCTGTAACATCGTATTCCTTAATCGTTGAGCGGATCGCCACTGCTGCTGCCTCCCCTTTAATATTAGATAATATTATTGTTGAGACCTGGTCGAAATTTTTCAGTAATTTCATACCTAAATTCAGAGCAGGCTCTGCCCCGTATTCGTTTTGAATTTGTTTCAGGACATCTGGTATTACCGCAATTGATGGAATACCATGTGTTTTAGTATACATGGCAGCAAAGACTGAGCCCCAAGTGGTGCAGTCTTCCAGTTGTGGTATGATCCCCATCGGTAAACAGATTGTTAGGATTCTGTGTTTCTCATACGGGCTAGTATTTGGAAATACTGCTTCGATTTGAGTAATTTTTTGAGCTATCCAGAATGGAATTTGCTCACGTTTTGTGGGCATTTTACCCATGACTGCGTATAGAGTCTGTGGTGTAATTTTTAGTGTATTCCCCTGTTGAGGAGTTTGATTTGGAAGTGTCAATGGTGGTTGGACTGTGAAAGTCCGCATGACATATTGGACTAATTGTCTGTAGATTTTGATTAACTCTGTAAGTTGAGTAAGTAATTCCTCGTCTGACATTTCTGCAATGTCAGGATGAGGTGTGTAGCCGACTAGAATCGGCCATGTTGCTCCTGGTCTACCTAGTGGACCGAGCCTGGTAATGTTTTTGTGATGTTTTAGGGCGCCTTTAAACCAGAGCTGATGCTCCTGGTATGTTAGTGGAATTTCAATATCCTCAAAAGGAATATATTCCTCTGGTGGATCATCTTCTTTGTAGAAGTGAAACAGACTTGTTACTGAATTTGATTCAGGAAATATTACCCATGAATAGAATACCTCTGTCTGAAAGGATTCGTGTGCCTCTATCACGAAAACTGCTCTACGGCCTCTCGGTGGTAGGCCATGTTTTATAAGTTTTAGAGTGATGGCTCTTCTTAAATTTGGATTGATGTCTATGACACCCTCCTCGGTTTCAATAAAACCTGTGATGTTATAAGCTGTTAAAGCTGGTTGACCCGCAACGTCACCGTTGTCGGAGTCAGGCATTTTGTTTTTAGAAAAATGTAGAACAAGTTTCAAGGAAACAAAAGATAAGGTGCACAATATTTTGGAACACTGTATCCTTCAACGTTGAACAAACCAAACAACTAATATATAGGGTGCTTCCCTATTTAGTTTTGGCGGATATTTAACCCTACCCACTCCGGACGTCTTATGGAGTATGTGAGTAGGGGTCTCTGAAAAAAGCACGAATGAGTTACTCAGTATCTAGCGTTAAATTACTGCCTTACCAAACCGTTGGGCGCCATGTAGTGTAGTTCCTATTTCCCTATTAGGCTCTGCGCATTGGAATAATATAACCTATAGGTTTGACATAGGACTAAGGTCGGTATGTCCCTATCGATTATATTAAACTTAATTACCTGTGCCAGCTAGCTCAGAGGCCACTAGAAACTCCTTGAGAACAAGAAGGGAGTAGTTTCTGGCAACCGAAAAACATGACAACTTTGTTTCCCTTTAGAAGCGGAACATGTCTCTGACTCGTGGAAACAATAGATAACAGTTTCACTCATTCAATCGTGCATGCTTAGTCTCTACAGAGTTATACAGAAAGGAAAGACGGGCGTTTCAATAAAAAGGGTTTTATTGAACAGTCTTGTTTCTCGTGTAAGAGATATGTGCTGTTATGATCACAAGACAGTATGCAAGATAAATAATGTACAGCGTAAGCAGTAGAAATAAATAATACTGTGCTAGCATTATCTTTTAGCATAGATTCACGTACATAAATAACATGAGCTAAGAATGCGGGTACTCATTCGATGCGTCTCTAAGCTAGTTCTACCCCAATGTACCTAACCTAGTCTAGGTGTAGGGAAAGGTAGAAGTAGGTGGAGTATTCTCTAGTATGGTAGATCAAGAGTATGTTAAGTCTAGTATGCCAAGAGTCCCTCTAGGTTCTAGTCAGCTCCATACCTTGAGAATGAGAGAGGTGGGAATCTCCTGCCGGGTCTGGAACTCTAACACCCTGTGAAGGGAGTCAGAACACTGGAAGCTGGATTCGTCTGCGTGCAGGAATGACAGCGTCTTCTCAGTGCGTCAGGCCGGAATACGGGCTCCTCTGAAGTCGAGGTCTCCTCTAACTTGCTTGGGCAAGGGAAGGTATATTTATACCTGGTAGGTGTCGTGGAATGTTAGCATTGACGTGAAGTCGGACAGAGGAAGACGTCAGGAATGAACCCTTAAGGTATAACGGTTCATACAAAATAGATGAGTTCTTGGAGAAATCAATAGTCCTGTGCTAGGGGAACTCCCGAAGCTTAAGGGTCTGGTTTCTAAGAACTCGTTGTGACGTTAGGGTGGACGGATGTCGGTGACCATGCCTGTATTTGGAGTGCACGGTTAATGCCTAAATAAGGACAGGGATTCTATGCCTATATAAGGGCAAGGCGAATTGTGCCTATATAAGGACATGATTCAGGAAAACCTATATACGGATCCCTAAAGCGGAATACAACACCATCTGAAATCAGAGGTGCACTACAAACCCACCGATGAGAATAATTTGCTACGATATGATAGCTTTCACCCTAAAGCCCTAAGGGATAACTTACCCGTGGGACAGTCCTTAAGACTACGCACAAATTGCACAGAAAGAACCACTTATGATAAACATGCTGAACGACTCTCGAGCAAACTTCAAGCCAAGCTCTAGCCACAACATTTAATAAAAAAGGCAAGGAAACGAGCAAGAAATAACCAGAGGGAATCACTTGTGCAAAACTTTAACCAACCCCAAAATGAGCCCTTGCTGTGTGTCACCACTTATGGCACCCACTCAAACTGAATGAAGATATTGGTTCTGGAACATTGGAGAATATTAACATCAGGTTGTTTGGACTTCACTCAACCAATGTTCGCTTTCAAAAGGGAAAGATCCCCGAGAGACCTTCTGGTACATACCAGACCAAAGAGAAAAGAAACTACAGCTCAAACTTTAGCAACTATGTGGAACCCTCCCAGAGTACATGGTTATTACCCCTACAGACAGTTCAACATCTGCCCTCTCACCAAGGCCACAAAGGAACTTGACCTGGGCTTACGCACACCATGGCTTTCAAAGAAACACAGAAACTGCAACAGCTCCAATGTGGTCATTAGCTTGATTTGCAAATGTGATTTGAAGTACATAGGCATGACCACCAGAAGAGTAAGAACTTGTATCAATGAGCACCGCAGTACCCTTCCTGACACTCCGAAAATGACTTTAATTGGTATATCCTGGAGAAACTACCGCCATCTGCCAACAAACTAACCCTACTAAGATATGGGTCTATTGGTTAGACAGCGTATCCATGGGGTTGAACAAGGACATCCCATGTGTCATGTAGTTCCTATAAACCTATATAGGATCTGCGCGTTTAGACAACATACACTATAGGATCGGTGTCCGGACTGTTTCTAGACACCCCCACCAGGTATGTTAGCCTGTGTACCAGCTAGCTCACAGTGTCACTAGAAACCCCTCTTACCAAGGAGAGAATAGTTCTTGGCAACTATCGAACATGACAACCCCGTCCCATCAGGGATCGTGGAAACGGTGTACTACTTTTCACTCAGTCACTCGTGCTCACTATACAGATATAAATGATTATAAGCATTAACAGAGTAAAAGGATGGTAGATTTCTACCATCGTGCTTAAACAATGAATTCAGGCAAGTATATAAAATACATGACAGTAGAATGCGTACTCCTATGATGCGACCCTAACTAGATGTACCTAAGTGTACCTAGCATGGATGTGGGTGTAAAAGCCAAGAATCCCTCTAGGATACAGTCAACCCCATCACCTGAAGTGAGAGACTGTGGGACTTCGTCTTGGTCTCGAGATGGACACCCCACAAGGGATGTCAGACCACTGCGAGCTGGAGTGTCTGCGTGCAGGAGCCTCAGCGTCTCGCGTCAGTGTGTCGGCATGGAAGTCCTTTTCTCCTCTGACTACCTCAGCAAGATACGGTGTATATATACCCAAAGTGGTACCCCCTGGGGATATACCTTTCTGTGTCATGTCGGACTAGGATGACGGAAGGAATGACCCTTATACATAGTTATTATGCAGGAGATGGTAGGCCTGCTGGCCTGCTGTGATTCCAAGAATCCTCATGCATAATGAATGAGGCTTAAGCTTTTAGGAGAAAACCCCATGTCATCTTTGTACATTCCCGTAACTAGGTAAAAGGTCAGTACTAAGAACCGTTATGTAGTGTAATATCAGGGGAATGTCGGTGAAAGGTGCACTCATTACCTGAGCCGATATTGGGGTACCTATATGGAACATAACACCCACTCCTCATCCGACTGGACGGCATACTAAAAATTCTAAGGTACGGCTAAATGTTGTACGCAATCTATTAATTAAGTCCATTAAAAAATAGTATTTTTTTTAAAACGTTAAATTTCTAAAAAATGCTAAAAAGAAAAAATGTTGCATGCGATAGAAGTGTTGTGCTAAATATGTTCGTATATATAGTCCGATCAATGAGCGACTGAAAGCCATGCAGTTTTCAGAAAAAGTGTTTTGTTTAAAATTGCAAATTTGGTTGTTTTTGAAAAAAACTAATTTTCCCAGCACACGATGAGCCAAATGTTTATGTGTCGTGGCTGGGAGACGCAACATCACTGTTGCCTGCAATCGCAGATGACGGTCCCTGCAACACCTCGCCGATCAGGTCAATCGAGCACAGATGTTCCTCCGTATTCACCACAGCCGCTGCTGGGGATGTATGAGTGCAAAAGAAACAATTGATGGACAGAATGCTGAACAATGCAAATATTCACCCCCAGTCACAAGGATCTGGGTTAAATCCATCATTCTTTTGCTCACCACATCACCCCAGTTTGGACCCAGCCATATGCAAATCAGTCTTGACCCTGTTCCTTGTGGGAACAGTCCAGCCCGAACTGCCAAGCCAGGTCCTCCCTGGACCGGAAACAAGCATCCTGGGACCGGTTTCAGGGCATCACCCTTCATCAGCCAGGCTAGCTTGAATCCAGTGGTGTAGTGAGCACGGGACCCATGTCTGGGCATACCCTTCCCTCTTAGGGCGACATATGCAAAATAAACAACTGATGAACGGAATGCTGAACAATGCAAACATTCACCCCCAGTCACAAGGATCTGGGTTAAATCCATCATTCTTTTGCTCACCACACCACCCCAGTTTGGACCCAGCCATATGCAAATCAGTCTTGACCCTGTTCCTTGTGGGAACAGTCCAGTCCGAACTGCCAAGCCAGGTCCTCCCTGGACCGGAAACAAGCATCCTGGGACCGGTTTCAGGGCATCAGCCAGGCTAGCTTGAATCCAGTGGTGTAGTGAGCACGGGACCCACGTCTGGGCATACCCTTCCCACTTAGGGCGACATATGCAAAAGAAACAATTGATGGACGGAATGCTGAACAATGCAAACATTCACCCCCAGTCACAAGGATCTTGGTTAAATCCATCATTCTTTTGCTCACCACCCCACCCCAGTTTGGACCCAGCCATATGCAAATCAGTCTTGACCCTGTTCCTTGTGGGAACAGTCCAGCCCAAACTGCCAAGCCAGGTCCTCCCTGGACCGGAAACAAGCATCCTGGGACCGGTTTCAGGGCATCACCCTTCATCAGCCAGGCTAGCTTGAGTCCAGTGGTGTAGTGAGCACGGGACCCACGTCTGGGCATACCCTTCCCACTTAGGGCGACATATGCAAAAGAAACAATTGATGGACGGAATGCTGAACAATGCAAACATTCACCCCCAGTCACAAGGATCTGGGTTAAATCCATCATTCTTTTGCTCACCACACCACCCCAGTTTGGACCCAGCCATATGCAAATCAGTCTTGACCCTGTTCCTTGTGGGAACAGTCCAGTCCGAACTGCCAAGCCATGTCCTCCTGGACCGGAAACAAGCATCCTGGGACCGGTTTCAGGGCATCACCCTTCATCAGCCAGGCTAGCTTGAGTCCAGTGGTGTAGTGAGCACGGGACCCACGTCTGGACATACCCTTCCCACTTAGGGCGACATATGCAAAAGAAACAATTGATGGACGGAGTGCTGAACAATGCAAACATTCACCCCCAGTCACAAGGATCTGGGTTAAATCCATCATTCTTTTGCTCACCACACCACCCCCAGTTTGGACCCAGCCATATGCAAATCAGTCTTGACCCTGTTCCTTGTGGGAACAGTCCAGCCCGAACTGCCAAGTCAGGTCCTCCATGGACCGGAAACAAGCATCCTGGGACCTGTTTCAGGGCATCACCCTTCATCAGCCAGGCTAGCTTGAATCCAGTGGTGTAGTGAGCACGGGACCCACGTCTGGGCATACCCTTCCCACTTAGGGCAACATATGCAAAAGAAAGAATTGATGGACGGAATGCTGAACAATGCAAACATTCACCCCCAGTCACAAGGATCTGGGTTAAATCCATCATTCTTTTGCTCACCACACCCCCCCAGTTTGGACCCAGCCATATGCAAATCAGTCTTGACCCTGTTCCTTGTGGGAACAGTCCAGCCCGAACTGCCAAGCCAGGTCCTCCCTGGACAGGAAACAAGCATCATGGGACCGGTTTCAGGGCATCACCCTTCATCAGCCAGGCTAGCTTGAATCCAGTGGTGTAGTGAGCACGGGACCCACGTCTGGGCATACCCTTCCCACTTAGGGCGACATATGCAAAAGAAACAATTGATGGACGGAATGCTGAACAATGCAAACATTCACCCCCAGTGTCATCCAAGGCCTGAGTATTTGTTGTGGAGCCGGTATCCTTCCCGAGAGGAGCTGAAGCATCCCGTGGTGGCTCTAGGAATTTAGACATCAACATTGGAATACGCTGAGGACACTGCAGAACATGGGCCGTTATCGGGTCCAGTAAAGCATCAACGTCCGGTGGCGCAATTGTTGGAAGTGTTAGACAGAGGTCCAACACGTATTCTTGTCCACAGAACAGGCATCGGAGGACAGGCAGAATACAGTCGATCCAGACTGGTCTAAATGACAAGAACCAAGACTCGCTCAGTTCTTGAAGATGAGGTGTGCCCAGATGGATTACCATGCGATCACGGATTCGGCGCTCCAAGAGCGTTTTTTCCATCTCCTTGGTGACTGGAACGTCCATTGCGTAGCAGAAAAATGACAATCAGGATACCTGCTATTAGAAACAGGATCAGCAGAAACCCTCCAAAAATGCTTCCGAATACGGAGTGTATAAAGTTGGGAATGACTCCAAGGATTGTCTGAAAGGTGCTTAACCGTCCAGAACCTATGGTCTTAAATAGGTGGACAATACCTGCCGTATCAGACATGTTAAATATACGTTGTACCATTTCTGTGAAATGGAAAGGGCAGTTTGTTCGAACTAGTGCTTGTATTTCAGCCGAGGACCTTGCAACCTGGCGATCATAAGTTTCTCGGGCGGAGGTTAAGGGCACGGTTTGCTGTAGAAGCATGGCTTTCATTCGGCTCAGAGTACCAAACCGTATAAAGGAAACATTCAATGAAGGCCATAACAGCGCCTCCCTGACTGTATGGGTCGGTGGAAACAATACTTGCATACAGCAAGTAACCCTGGAGCTTACAGTGACAAGATATGCGATGCCGGGAGCATCCCACAACAACCTTGATCATTCAGCATCAAGTAACTCCCATTTGAAAGCAACTTGAACACCGGATTAATCACGGCAGCTGGGGAACTTTTCAAGTGGCAGGATAAGTTAGTAACTAAACCATAACAGGCCCCGTGAAGCATTATATCCTGGAATATGAGAGATCCACTTAAGGAATTCTCGCAGTTGGTACCGCTAAGGAACACTTCCATGTCCCCATTCCTACATCGAAATCTGTATGGTAATTCCCAAGATTCCTTGATGAATTCCCTACCCATCTCTTCATACCTGCCTGCCTTTTGTTGTTCTAGGCAATACTGAAACTGGAAAGTTGTGACCGGTAGTGTTATATGGCCATGGATTAACCATTCTGTGGATGGTGACTCTGCCACAGTAAAAGGTCACTTGTCCAGTTGTTCAATACGCAGCATTGTATATTTTGCTCCCCTTTGTGCCATTGTTATCTGCTTCTCAGTTAGGTTGTATGCAGAAAATAGGGACGTACTGTTGATAAATCGCCAAGGCACATAACCAGCACACAATGATTGCAGCGTCCAGCCCAATAGCATAATAGAACGTAACTGGGATTGTCCGTGCCGTAGTATGGACAAGTCCTGTTCTAGTATATCAATAGCAGACGATACAATGTTGCCCAGTGAATAAATCCTGGATGTTTTTTTTTTAAACATACTTTATTAGTTTTCATTCACTTCCAATACAGGATATTATCACATTTCCATGAGTACATTGCTACGCATTTAGTTTGTAGATATAACATCACTTTTCTGCAGTGTATGGTATACATTATACAATTTGTATATCTCACATCAGGTATACATGTACATGGAATCATCCAATTTGTCCTGCCGTTTGTATTACGGCTAATTTCTTGGCTATCATAAACTAACTAAAACCCCCTACCCCTCCCACCAGTGTTCTAACATTCTGTTGCGAATTGAATTGTTTTTACCGTCCTGTGCTGTTAGCAAGAGTCTACTGGCTATTATGGCCGTGTCCTCTTGCCCGGGCATCTACACAGCATATAATTGCTTGCCATGGCGCCGATATGGCCTATTGTGTGTTCGGGGTACTAGATGTGTGGTCAGGGGTTATGCCTTTGAAGGCTTCCAACATTACATCCCATTCCATAGATATCTGCTTCTTATGTAAACCCCGTGCCTCTTCCCGGCGGAGAGCTGCACTTTCAGCCCCCCCCCCCCCTAATGTAGCATTTCACTGTACCATGTGTATATTGCAGGTGGCCTTGCCGATTTCCATCTCATAGTGATGGATCTTTTTGCCAGAATAACCGCAAGGTCAAGGAAACGGAGTTGGACTTTATGGGAGGCCGACCGTTTCCGGAGACCCAGTAAGCACTCCAATAGCGAATCTTCGATACTCAAGCCTGTAGCTGTTTCTACATACTGGCGGACCTCTCCCCAGAACACCCATAAATCCTGGATGTTAATGTAGTCATTCCATTGTCAACTACTGCTAATGCCTTTTCTAGGTTAATTTGATCTATTTCACGGAGTCTCTCCGCAGCTTCTTGTTGAGAGATTTTCCAGATTTCATTATAGACAGCGTAATAGAAACGTTTCTGACGTGGCTTTCGGGGACCTAATAGAAAAATCCCTTAGATCCACCTCATATGAGAGTAAGGATAAGTGCTGTTTCACCTGGGACAGTGTGGAGGTTTTTAGCCAATCGAAGCACAACTTCCCAATACTGTATGACGTCACTACCCCCGGATGTTCTCTTTGTACATAGCGTAGGTCTGGCCTATGAATACTAAACCCTTCGGCTGTACCCCTGAATCTTGATTGACATCTATTTGTGTCAGTGGGCCAAACTAACCATCCCTTCCAATTGGGGTCTGATGTATTGTACTGCATGATGTCATCTATTGTATCCCCTCCACGGGATGTAAAATTGATGTGTGAAGGTGTGAGAATCCGAGGTGTGTTCAAATCCTTGTTCTTGGCTAGTCCAAGGAAGGAAGTCTGTTGCACAGTTTCATTCAGAAATATTATCTGTTGTGGAATGAGGCACGCTCTAAATAGTGCTTCTGTTCCCTGAACTTGCCATTCCTTAGAACCCCAGACTGATTTTGTGTCTATAGTGTCCTTCCATAAGTCGAAACCGTGTTCAGACAGTTGGGAAATAAAGGAAGCAGAATAAATCTGTTTGGTGTTAGTCAGCATATTTTTCTGTGCAGGTGTAGGTACAACCTTATAGTAATATAAGGGCCGTGTCAGAAGTGTTAAACACTGAAAAATACAAAAATTTCTGTGCAAAGTTTTTTTAACTACCTTTTGGTGGTGCCGGGCAATGTTCCCATTGGTGGTATGTGAAAGCATTTTTGGGATACTGGATTTGTGTAAAAGTGATGACCATAATGTTGGTAACAGTACATGCTATCAAAATCAGATGAGTCTTCCAACATTTCATCGTTTGAAAATGCAGCAGATTGTTCCAAATCAGACAACATATTATTTACAGTTTCAAAATCCCAATCATCAGAAAATGTACTGGAGATAATGATATCATTTCAATCAATCAATCAATCAGGGGAATTATAGGCGCAGTACTCACCCGTGAGGGTCTCAAGGCGCTGATGGGGGTGGGGGGTCAGCAGTTCCGTGTCAGTTTAAGAGCCAGATCTTCAGAGCCTTCCTGAAGGTGTTCAGGGAGGGGGCATGTCTGATGTCGGTGGGGAGCTCGTTCCAGGTCTTGGCCGCGATGTAGGAGAAGGATCTTCCCCCTGCTCTGGGTCTGCGGATGCACGGGGTTTCGGAGAGGAGGAGGTTGGTGGAGCGGAGGTTGCGTTTGGGCACGTGGAGGGTAATTCTGTCATTGAGGTATTGGGGTCTGGTGTTGTGTAGGCATTTGTAGGCATAGGTGAGTATCTTGAAGGTGACTCTTTTTTCGACGGGGAGCCAGTGGAGCTTGCGTATGTGTTGGCTGATGTGTTCGTGTCGAGGGACCCCGAGGACGAGTCTGGCGGTGGTGTTCTGTATTGTCTGGAGCTTGCGGAGTCGGGACTCGTTGATGCCGGCGTAGAGGGCGTTTCCGTGGTCCAGCCTGCTGGTAATGAGTGTGTGGGTGACTGTCTTCCTTGCCTCGGGGGGATCCATTTGAAGGTCTTGCAGAGGATGCAGAGGGTGTTGAAAGAGCTGGAGTTGACGGCGTCGACCTGTCGATTCATGGAGAGGGAGGATTCGAGTACGATGCAGAGGTTCTTGGCGTGGCCTGTCGGGGTCGGGGGGCTGCCGAGGGTGGTGGGCCACCAGGTGTTGTTCCACGCTGAAGGGGAGGTTCCAAGGACGAGGACTTCTGTCTTCTCTGAGTTGAGGTTTAGGCAGCTGTTTCTCATCCAGGCTGCGATGTCCTGCATTCCTTCCTGGAAGTTGAGTCTTGTGGTGGTGGGAGAGGATGAGCTGGGTGTCGTCGGCGTAGGAGACTATGCTGAGGCCGTGCCGTCGGACGATGGCGGCGAGGGGAGCCATGTTGACGTTGAAGAGGGTTGGGCTGAGTGATGATCCCTGTGGGACTCTGCAGTTGATTTCCGTGTGTTCGGAGAGGAAGGGTGGCAGTCTGATCCTTTGGCTTCTGCCGGTGAGGAATGATCGGATCCAGTCGAAGGCGGCGCCTTGTATGCAGGCGTCGTGTAGTCTGGCTGTGAGTGTGCGGTGGGAGACGGTGTCAAAGGCTGCTGACAGGTCGAGTAAAATCAGGGCTGCGGTGTGGCCTTGGTCGACAAGGGTGCGGATGTCGTCGGTAGCGGCAAGTAGGGCGGTCTCGGTGCTGTGGTTGCTTCGTAATCCGGATTGGGAAGGGTCGAGGATAGCGTTGTCTTCGATGAATCTTGACAGTTCTGCTTTGATGGTCTTCTCGGCAATTTAGCTGCAAAAGGGAGGAGGAAGATGGGATGGTAGTTCTTGAGGTCCGTCTGGTCTGCTGAGGGCTTCTTGAGCAGGGGCCTGACTTCTGCGCATTTCCAGTCGTCGGGGAAGGAGCCGGTCTCGAAGGTGGTGTTGATGGCGCGTTGTAATACGGGTGCGATGGTGGTGGCGGCTCTGTGGTATATGTGGGGCGGGCAGGGGTCAGTGGGGGCCCCGGAGTGGATGCCTTTCATGGTCGCGGTGGTCTCCTCGGTCGTGATCGGTGTCCAGGCGGAGAAGGTGGTGGTCTGGCTGGTGTTGCCGCCGGGCGGGCTGACTGCGGGGTCGGACATGTGGTCGTTGAAGTTGTCGGAGAGGTTCTTTATCTTCAGGTGGAAGTAGGAGCCGAGTTTGTCGCAGAGGTCCTGGGAGGGGGAGATGTCCGTGGCTTCGCTGCGGGGCTTGGTGAATTCCTGGATGACTCTGAAGAGTTCCTTGGCGTTACCGGAGTTGGCAAGGATTCTGTTGTGGATGAAGGTCCTTTTGGTGGTTCTAATGCGTTGATGGTATTCCGTCATAGTGTCCTTGTAGGTGGTGTAGTTTTCGGGTGTCTTACTGTTTCTCCAGTTCTTCTCCAGGCGTCTGCAGGTGCGTCTGGCTTCTTGGAGATCGGTGGTGAACCAGGCGGCTTTTCTGGGGCGTTGCTTGTCGGGGTTGCGTAGCGGGGCGAGCTTGTCTGCGCAGTTGGCGATCCAAGTGTGGAACTCCATGGCCGTGAGGTTAGCGTCGGTTGCAGCGGAGGGGGTGTTGCCATTGAGGGTGGAGTTGAGTTGTTCTTCGGTGACTCTGTTCCAGTTTCTACTCGGGAGGCGCGGAGCAGGTTGGGTGGCTTGGGTTTGTTGACGAGGAAGTGTATGCAATGGTGGTCGGTCCATGGGGGCTGCGTAGAGAAATCTTAAATAAATGTGGTATTTTCAAAAGTTCAGTGGGGCCAAATACATCATAATCAGCCTTGTCCCAAACTATACCATCAGGAATCGGAACAGCTGTAATGTTCACGGAAAACAAGTCTCTTTGTTCACGATGAGATGATGTATGAGGTTTCAGGCCCAAGCTCACATTTGATACTGCAGAGCGTTCTGGGAGATATTTTCCATTTATAAGTAAGCAAAAGACAGTCACTAGGCCAATCCAGAACAGAAAAAACAATATTCCAGTTATGATCCAGAGCTGAAGCCAAGGTGAAAGTAAGTATTTTTCAGAAAATTGTAAAAATCATGAATTTGTTGTTAACAGGAAACTGGAGCTGGCATAGTCTTAGGTTCACTGGGATCAATAGAGAAGGTATCAAAATCGATGAAGTAGCCAGATGCAGTTCGATCTATCTTTGGTAGCTCGGCAAGTTGTTTTGAACCGGAAGGTGTCTCTTGTCAAGGCATATTAATGTAGACATCGGTGTTTGGCCGAATTTAAATTTGTCTTTAATTTCTGCTTTGAATTTCTGTTTCCAGAGAAACGAGTTCCATTACATTGTTGGAAATTCCATCATTTCGTATTGGTGATTCTTCGAATGTTATGAGTCTTTCTGTCTGAACTTCCTGTAGGGTAGCGAGAGGAGAGCGTCGGCTACCCAGGAGCCCACGAGGCCTACTATTCAGTATCGGCCACATAGTGTGGTTTGATCAGATCAATGGAGACAAATCTCTTTTCCTTTTTACTGGCAAGAGGCGGAAGAAGTACTGTTCTTGTTCCTTCGACAGCCAAGACAGGGACTGGCTTGCTGTATGATGGCCCAAATTCTTTCTTGTCCACAATCTTTTCTCTGACCAGATCCCTGACTTTTGGGATCCAGGCAGGTCTTGCCGTGACTGATTTGACTTCCCCAGTGGTGGTGTGTTTTACTTGCACATTGCTTAGTAGTGCCCGGGATTCATTCTGATCCTGTAAAACAGCCAAACGTTTATTGATATCAAATGGTTTCTCATCCGCCACTGTGCCTTCATAATCGAGACCAGGTACCCACATTCTCATCTCAAATAAGACCTCGTAAGGAGTGACACCCCCTAGAGAACTTCTTGGCATGTTGTTAAGGGCTCGTTGTACCCCATATAAGTGATTGACCCAACTACCACCCGAACCTAATACGCTTGCTGTTAAAGATTGCTTTAAGTCTCGGTTTTTCCTCTCCATGACCGAATTTCCCTCTGGATGGTATGGAGAGGAGTACCACAATGCTACACCCAAACCTTCCATGGCTTCCTTGTAAGCCCTAGAGCTAAACGCGGGGCCACGGTCAGAATGTAATGTGCCAACTGCGTATGTCCCTATAAAGACTCGCAAATCTTTTATAACAGTTCGAGCGTCAGCCGAGCGCTGAGGCCATACCCATAGGAATCTGGAGCATGAATCCACTGCCACCAAGATGTACTTGTAAGCCCCATCCGATTGTAGGGGGCCGCAGTGGTCCAAATAGACACAAGCGAGTGGTCTGTCTGATATTAGTAAAGGTGTCTGCACTGGTGGAACCCTTCATCTGCTGGCAGATGTCACATTTTAAGACAACATTCTTTGTCTGTTTTGTTAAACCAGGCCACCAATAGCGTTGTTTCAGTAAAGAAATTGTTGCGGTAATTCCTGCGTTTGCAGAACCTAGACCCTCGTGTGCAGCTAGTATTAAACCCAATCTGCGATCCATGTTTGGTATTACTCTATCCCCCACTCCTAGAATTTGAGCATACGGAATGTTATTTGCATCTAACTTGTAGGAGTACTTGAGGGGAAAACCTTTCAGTAAGGCTGTGCTGTTTTTGCGTGAAGCAATGACAGCTACCATTATCTGTCCGTCTATTCTCGTTTTTGAACGAGAGTTTGCAGCTACGGCAGCAGTATGTACTGCCCCCTTTGCGGCTTCATCAGCCAATGAATTCCCTTCAACGTGAACGCCATCACGTTGATGACTCAGCATGTGTATCACATGAGCTCTTGGTAGTTCGTTTTTCAACTCAGCTACCTTTCCCATGGCATTTTATGCTTAATTGTGCCACCTTTTGAGCCTTTAAACCCCTTTTCACCCCAGTAGTGAAGATATTCGTTATATGACTGGACACAATAAAAAGAACCGCACACTATCAGTGTGGGGAATTCTCGATCCGTATATATTAGTGCCAGTAATAGGGCTTTTAGTTCTGCCAGCTGAGCCGTGCAGTCTCCTAGAGACTGTGTCTTCGTATTGGCTGGGATGGAACTTACCATCCTGCATACGACCTTTTACAATCGCACAAGCAGCGCTGTATTGCTGTTTACTTCCTATGGCCGGCTGACCAGATCCGTCAGTGTAAATGATGTATTCATACTGATCTAGAGGCATAATTTCACTTGGTAGAGGATATTCTTGTTCATATTGCAGGAATGCTTGTGTTTTTAGCCTTGGGTCATATCTGTATTCTACATCTGTTGCAGTGAGAGAATTAGACCATTGTATCCATCTTGGATGTAAGGCTTTAGCATTAGGAACACTAACCTTTGTAGCAGCCTCTAAGGCTGGTACCGGAGTTACGACTATTATTCGTTTCCCCTGAGCCAGTGCTCTTTCTCTCACTACAGCAGTCTGTACTGCTGTCAGAAAGCGCATTTCAGCGTTTGTGTACAAATGTGATTTGTATGCAATGGGTACTGTTTCGCCTTCATTGAAGGTTAGGTAAGTAGACCCAGATTGACCCGCTATAACTCGGTTCACTAGATTGCGTACGTTTACGCGTGTCTGCAAGTGTTTTGAAGCTATCATGTCAGCTTGTAGGGAACGAAGGATATCTGTGTGTTCCTGTGTCCAATGCCTAACTGAAAACTCAGGTCTGATTAAGTCGTAGAAAGGTTTTACTCTTTCTGCGTAATCCAAAATGTATGTTCTGCCAAACTTTAAGAATCCCAATATGGATTGTACGTTTTTCAGCGATTGTGGAGCAGCGCACACTTTTCTAAAAAGTTAGCTGCCAGGCTTTTACCTTCACTTGAGAGCTCGTATCCCAAAAATAGGACATTGAGGTGGGCTATCTTCGATTTTTTAAAGTTACATTTGTAGCCCTCCGAGGAGAACCCCCAAAATTATGTTGCTCACCCTGGCCAAGTGATCCTTTAAATCATCATCTGTCAGATAAATATCATCTACATAGGACAATGCCTCTTCATCCAAATTCTGAAGTAATTCTGTTACCCTTGCGGAAAACAACCCGGGGCTATTCTTATACCCTTGGGGGAGTCGACAAAATTGACGCTGGGAACCTAGCATGGAAAATGCTGTTAAATACCTGCTTTCAGGCGCTATATTTTGGCAGAAGAATCCATTTGAGATATCTAGTGTTGTTTTGTATTTTATGCGCACAATATTATTCATTAATGCAGCACTATGTGCATTCTGTACTGCAAATGTTTTGTTGCATCTGTTCAGATGTCTGTAGTCTAAAACTAGACGATATGAATTATCGGGTTTCATTACGGGAAACAAAGGATTGTTCATTGGAGAGGTGCAAGTTTCAATTACACCCTGGTATTCAAGTTCATCTAAGATCTCCCTGATCTGTTTTTTTCGCTTCTTATTTTATTGTGTACTGTCTCTGTGGAGTTGGAGTAGTTTTTACTGGGATTACATGGTGTGGTGACTCAGCATCCCACCCAACATGGTTGCGATATAGTGCTGGAGTAAGGGCTACCGCCCACTTCTGCGCATATGTGTGTTTTAAGTAAACTGGAACGAGTTCGGAAAAGGACGGTAAAATAACAGTGTCTCCCTTCGGGCAATCCATAACAATCTCAGGCGGCCAATCTTTTTCAGCTAAAAGGGTGTCATAGCCAAAAGTCAGGTTCTCCCAAAAGAGACCTTTAATATTTCTGGGTTTGTCCCCCTCCATTTGGAGTGTTATTTCATGTAACCTATGTGGGACACTTACCCTTGTATCAGGTGTTTCCACCATGATGTGCTCATTCAACTCTGCTGTCACCAGAAATTCCATCAGGTTCTGGCAAGCTATTGTTACTTCTGCTGCGCTGTCTAGCATCGTCTGAGCCCATTCCCCGTTCAGAAGTTGAGTCCTCAGAATTCTGGGCATGTCTAACTTCAAGACCTGCTACTTTCTTCTTTTTAAATTGAGGTTTTGATTTTGGCCTCTCTTCTTTCTTGGAAGTATAATCTGAAGTGCGTGGCGTGTCTCTGGACATTGCACGCTCTTCTTGTCTGGGTTCTGACCGTCCTTCTCTCTCAGAGTTTCTTGGTGAACCCTGAAAGGAACGAGAGGAACGTGTATCAGTATCCTGATACCTGTCAGGTTTTTTAATGTGATCTCTATTCCTAAGGTTGTATTTCCTTTTGGAGGGCTCCTGTTGAAGAGACCCACTCCTGGATTGAGATCTATTATCTCTAAACTTTTGGTTTTTATTGTTATTATCCCATTTCTTCTTGGAAGAATCAGGTGCTTGCTTGGTGTTATCCTTTTCAGGACCACCCATGAGTTGAGGTTTTGTTGCTCTAGCTCCCAAACTATCTCTACCTAATTCAGCATAGGTGTCAGTGATAATTTTAGGTAATTCACCTTCCTGTTGTAAAGGAGTGAAATCCCTCATGCGTTGGCGTATTGCCACTGATGCTGCCTCCCCTTTTATATTTGCTAATATTATAGCTGATACCTGGGCAAAATTACCTAATAATTTCATCCCTAAGTTCAGAGCAGGTTCTGCTCCATACTCATTTTATATTTGTCTTAATACATCTAGTATTACTGCTAATGACGGGATACCATGAGTTCGGGTATATATGGCATCGAACACTGTACCCCAAGGAGATTGTTAGCATTCTGTGTTTTTCTTGAGGACTTGTGTGTGGAAATACTGCCTCTAGCTGTGTTATTTTCGGAGCTATCCAGAATGGCATTTGCTCGCGTTTAGTGGGCATTTTACCCATAACTGCGTATAGCATTTGTGGTGTTATTTTAGTTGTAGAACCCTGAATTTGACTTGTTTGTGTAGCTCTTGTTGGCTGAAGTGTGAGTGTTCTCATCACGAACTGTGTCAGGTTTCTGTAAAGTTTTATTATTTCTTTATGAAGTGGACGTAAGTCTGCTACTGGCATTGAGTCAATGTCTGGATGCGGTGTGTAAGCCGCAAGGACTGGCTAAGTGGCTCCGTCTCTTCCGAGCGTACCTAGTCTTACTTTGTCTTTTGTGTGGGGGAGGGCGCCTTTAAACCAGTTTATGTGCTCCTGGTAGGTGAGCGGAACTTCAATGTCCTCATACGGACAGTATTCATTTGGTGTTTCATCCTCAGTGTAAGAATGAAATGTATTTGATTGTGCATCTGCTTGTGATAATATAACCCATGAATAGAATACCTCTGTTCTATATGATTCGTGAGCCTCAATCACGAAGGTTACTGTCCCATCCCTAGCTGTGACTCCATAGTCTGTTAGCTTTTGAGTAAGGGCATTTCTGACATTTTCTGAAATGTTAATTTTACCTTTCTCTTCTTCTTCCCTGACTACAGCAGGCTGTGCTCACACAGCGGCCTTCTCTTCAGTCATTGTTGAAAAAAGATTTTCTCAAGGAAGAGTTTCAAGGAAACTGAAATAAGGTTTTATGCACAATAGGAACTGTTTGTCCTTCAAACTTGATAAACCTACAGCCAATACATAGGGTATGCCTACTCAGCTGTGGCGGATAGTTCCCTTCCCACTCCAGACGTCTCTGGGGAAATGTGAGTAGGGGTCTCTGAAAATTGCACGACTTAACTACTCAGATTTGACCGTTAAATAAGTACCAAACCAACATTAGCGGTGCCATGTTGTTTAATTCTTATAAACCTATATAGGATCTGCACGTTTAGACAACATACACTGTAGGTTTGGTGTCTGGACTGATTCTAGACACCCCCACCGGGTATGTTAGCATGTGTACCAGCTAGCTCACAGTGCCACTAGAAACTCATCCTACCAAGGAGAAAATAGTTCTTGGCAACTATCGAACATGACAACCCTGTCCCATCAGGGATTGTGGAAACGGTGTACTACTTTTCGCTCAGTCACTCGTGCTCACTTTGTCTCGGAGAGATACACAGGATAAACGGTGGGGACATTTTTCAATAAGCATTTATTGAACCAGCGTCATTCTAGTGTAAAATAGATGTGCTGAAACAACCACTAGAAAGTAACAGATATAAATGATTATAAGCACTAACAGAGTAAAAGGATGGTAGATTTCTACCATTGTGCTAAAACAATGAATACAGGCAAGTATATAAAATACATGACAGTAGAAGGCGTACTCCTATGATGCGACCCTAACAAGATGTACCTAAGTGTACCTAGCATGGATGTGGGTGTAAAAGCCAAGAATCCCTCTAGGATAAAGTCAACCCCATTACCTGAAGTGAGAGACTGTGGGACCCAGTCTTGGTCACGAGATCGACACCCCGCAAGGGATGTCAGACCACTGCGATCTGGAGTGTCTGCGTGCAGGAGCATCAGTGTCTCTCGTCAGTGTGTCGGCATGGAAGTCCTTTTCTCCTCTGACTACCTCAGCAAGATACGGTGTATATATACCCAAAGTGGTACCCCTTGGGGATATACCTTGTTGTGTCATGTCGGACTAGGATGATGGAAGGAATGACCCTTATACATAGTTATTATGCAGGAGATGGTAGGCCTGCTGTCATGAATGAGGCTTAAGCTTTTCGGAGAAAACCCCATGTCCTCTTTGTACATTACCATAAGTAGGTAAAAGGTCAGTACTAAGAACCTTTATATAGTGTAATATCAGGGGAATGTAGGTGAAAGGTGCACTCATTACCTGAGCCGATATTGGGGTGCCTATATGGAACATAACGCATGGACCCAATTATCATCCACGTAAAGAACCGATGAGTTAAAAGAGTCACAGCACTGAGAACTCTACAGAGAACAACATTTTATCACCACGCTGATGGCAGGAGATAGCAATCTAGTTATCATCATAGCAAAGCTACAACACAAGGATGAGCTTAAAAATAATTTCATGTTAGTGTAGTACCAAAACTTACTCATTTCTGTGGGCAAACCACCATGATAAATGTCCTGCCATCAGATGTGCCTTTCTTACAAAATAACTCCCCTCATTCTCCGTTACTACCCAAAAGAAGCATGCGCAGCTATGTGAATCTCAAAAAATAATTAACACCATATTATCACTGCGGTTTTATTAATTTTTAAACTTTATTTTACATTTTTATCATTTGATCAGACCACAAAAAGTCCTGGTCTAAGAAGTTTCCCGTCAAAATATACCGAGATGCGCAAGGACTACAGATCCGAGAATTCCAACACGCAAGGAGTGACTCAACAGCGCACGTCACTCAAATGTGACACTGCCTCTCAGAAGGATTCAAAACCACACGCACTGATGACTCGGGCGTTCGGTTGCGATCTGAGCAGTGGTAACCTGCAGGCATACGGGCAGTGCTAGTACCTTGACGCAGTGAGTAACGGTACTTCGGCACCAGCGCACTAGTATGTGTGAGCTTTGTGAAGTACGGGATACGTGATTTGAGTTAAAATTCCTCTTCTTGACACACATGAGGGTGTATCGGAGTCAGAGCAGTCGCACATATGTGGCATGGGTATAGATGTTAAGGCACCCGAAAATAATTAAAAATTGGAAAACTTAAGATTGATCATACGGTATGAGTGGAACAAAGCGCGGCAGGCTTTTTGAGAACAGAGTGCATGCATGATCACGGCAACGAACAGGGCTGGTCCACATATACACACCCAAACCGGCACTATATGGACACACTGGGTTGATATTTAAAAGACCTTTAAACATTCAATATGGCAGGAGTTGTTAGTCTCTAACAAAAGAATCACCGACATGGAGGGGCAAGGGACTAGCACCCTCCGTAAATTGATTTTTCCAATGTACGAATAGCCACAGGCACTACCAGTGGATACTTTCAGTACACATGCAGCCCAGCCTTCTAGAATGATTATACGGTAGACCCCTTGACATTTGGGAAAGACTGTGTTGGATCACAGAAACTTGGCAAGAGCTGTCATCACAGCGGGTTTTTTAGTTTTTAATCTTGGCGGGAATAGTCAAAACGTGTTTCACACCCGGTACTCCAAGAAAATAGTTCACCAATGGTAAAGACCACTATGGGAATTTAGAGATTGGCAATAACTGGTTGATTGACATGAATGGTTTGTGGTATATTTGAGATGATTGGTTGAAGAATTATTTTATTTGGTTACCAAAGGGAATTTATCTTCTTCTTTGACTAATAACTGGTTTCTACCATTGATATTCCCTCCCCTTGAACCAGAGTGTGACTACAGGATGGCACCATGCGCCAGATACACATGATGCCAGAATAACCCAAAATCAAGTAAGATATATGTTTGCTTTCCCTCTTTACCAATCAATGCATGAACAACAACACTTTTTAAAAAAAAAACTAAAACACCTTTTTCTTCACTTTAATTTTGGGAGATGTGCATCAATTAATGGATAAAGAATGTTTTTTCACATCACTATAATACTAAAGAGTCACACGTCCTATAGTAGATGTAACAGGCATACCATCTTTGCGAGATATCTACAAATTCACTACAGGTACAGGGACACAAGGTAGTAGAGTGTCTCTGACAATATGTTTTTTCTCTGTCCTTAGGTATGATCTACTGACGGAATATAATCCCATGTGAGAGCTATAGGCCTCTTACACGCACATAGAATGACTGTGTAGTCTTTTTTACGCAGGGATACAAGTTTAGCCCTGAAGAAGGCCCTAGATCCGTTTGGACTCATTGCGAGGGTCTAAATATGTTGGCACTCTATCAACCAAGGTTAATTGAGTAATAACACTCAACTATAGCCTTGTTCCATATATATATTTGAACCATACCCCCAGTACCCTACTAATAAAAAAATTGTCTTGGGATATACTGTGAGGTATTTGTAAAGCTCACCACTCACCATTTTCCTCTGGATCCATGCACTATTTTTTTCTGGGAACACCCAAATAATTTCTTCTGTTTGAGTCCACCCAGAGTGTGGATAGGTGCCAATGAGGAAGCATTTCACGATAAGTGAGTGAGGTGTCTACTCAAATGTCTTTTGATACCCCTGCAAGACAATGGAGTTTGAGCCTGTTTGAGACCCCGTATTCCCACCTCACGGTCCAGTTGCCCCTATGTGAGTAAGTATATGTCCTCCATGGCCACATTACAGAATGGCACAGGTGCAGTGGGCTTAGCTGGGATTGGGTGGGTCCCGCATCAGCTAGGAAATATTGGCTGCAATATGGACTCATTTTGATGGAGTGAAGGAGGCTGCAGATTATGATGCTAGCCGGTGTCTAGAATTGGTTTTTCTTCTGTTTTCTGTAGGGCACAACGTTTTGTTATTGTTTTCAGTGGTGTTTATTTTACTCTATTCATGGTATGAGACTGCTCTTCGAAGTTTAATGGAGGTTGTTACCTCTGAAGGCATTGAAATTACAGTAGAAAGCTAGGGTGTGATGAAGAAAGGGTGATGGAGAGGTTGTCTTGAGGTGTCCCACAGCATACAACCCCATTACTCAAATGGATTTTGGCTTGGAAGATCAGTTACCTCGTACAAATGAGGGCCACGACTAACATTCTAACTGTTACTGTTGAGAGCTTTAAGCCACCAATGAAAAGCAAAACTATTTTGGAACTGATGCACAACAAAAATGTAGATGTGCTTTTTTTGAGGAGACCCATGTAAATGATAGTGTAAAACTGAAATCTAAACTGTACCTAGCTCAGGTCTCTCCTACAGCAGCAAACAATTTCAAGGGGGTGGCAATTTTTTATCAAAGTGGGATCCAATTTCTGGTCAAAATTAAACATAGATATATGGATAATGGGATCCTGAGCTTTGAGGGGATGCTAAAACATGAAGCAGTCACATTATTCTTAACGTATGGACTCCGTGAGGCAAAGGAGAAATTATTTACCAAACTCTTTACCCTATTGGCCAGTTTTGTTTGAGGTGAGCTGGTCGTGGGCTGGGGACTTCAACAGGTTTCTAGATACAGATCTGGACAGGTCTGATCCTAACATACAGTAGGCTAGACGCCTGTCCTTTGCTACAGTGCAAAGGAGATTTAAACTTGGTCAGCATTTGTACACTCCACCATCCACAGCAAAGAAAGGAGAACGTTTACTCCAGTGTTCAAAGGATACATTTAATCATTGCATAAGTACAGGGCCACTGGAATTATGCAGCATGGGTGGGCCAAATTATGTGGCAGGGGTGACTGATATTATGTGGCAAGAAAAGGCAAAATTATGTGGTGTAATGAGGTACACGTTTTGATAGCATTAATTCATTATTTAGTACTTTTTACACTTGTTAACACTGTCTGGGGATTGGGTGTACCTCCTTAGTACCAGTTTAACACCCACATATAGCAATAAACGACAGAAAAGTAACCAGTCAAGCTTTATAAAGGGCCTTCCACTGTGCGGCAACACATGTCCCTGCATTATTAGTAACTTTTGAACCATTTGAGCTAGAAACATTTTTTTTGTTAAAATCTGCAGATTATGCAGCAGATGATGAATTATGCGGCAAATGCAGAAAATCTGTAATTATATGGAAATCGTCACACAATTGCATAATTCCAGTGGCCCTGCATAAGTATTTCTCCATGAGAACCTAGGTAAAGCTGCACTTTCCTGGTCGATCAGATCACAGATACTATTTGACCATGGCATCTTTTCTCTGGTCTTGGGCAAGTTTTCCTCTTAAACGTGCCAACGGAAAATAATTTCAATACCCAATGTTAAAATAATACACTGGAGAAGCTTTAGGCCGCTATTTCGACAAAAATGTATTGATGGTAATGCTTAGAATACAACTTGGAATGTTGCCAAAGCGGTAATGAGGGTGTGTTGAAAACTCACTCAACATTTCAGGTTCACAAAGCTGAAAACAGTCAACTTTAGGAATGATTTCTTAAATTATGCCATAGAACATGTCATGAGCGATGCAATATATGAGTTTATAAGCAGTGCATGGCATTGGCACAAGTTGGCGGATTTCTGTGGTTTTCTGAGTTCAAAATGTTAATGTTGTTACTGACATTTTCACCTAACTATAACATCGCTTTAATCTTTTTTTCGTCAGTGAATATATGATCTACTGGCGGTCGCCAGTAGATAGTTATAGTTAGGACCTATTTTCCATAGGAAATCCGCAACATTCTATTTGAAATAACGTTGGCGCCGGGTGACGAATCTTCGCGAAATTTTCCAACTTGTTGGGGCGCTCCGGTCCGCTCCTATCCTGAAAGTCTCGGGGTGATTCGTCAAGCGGGGGCCGAGAAAAAAGGGGGTCCCAAAACGTGTTTTCCCCATTCATTTTTCCATAGGAACCTTTAGTCGCAGCTACAGCCCGAACTGCTGAACGGAATTACACCAAATTTGGCAAAAAGGTAGCCCTTGGTTCAGAGTCGTGCCTTTTGCTTAAATGGTGTAAATCCGTTCAGTAGTTCCTGAGAAAATCAAAAATAAAATCACATATATATCTATGGCCGCATAGGGTTCGCGTACCCTCCCGATCACGAGCTGTATGGTAATTGGCTGTCAACACTCCAAACCAGGAAGTGTTGGCAGCCATCTTGTTCCTCGGTAAAACCGAGGCACAAGAAAAGACAAAAACAAGGGCGCAAAACGCAAAAAGGGGGCAGAGGTATGAAAATAGGCCAGAAAAAACGCGCTGGGTGCGCGGATCCTGCCGATAAAAAAAAAAACGAAGCGCGGGCTCCCGCGCTCGTGGTTAATTGGCCTCCGGGTGGGCCAAGTCCCGGGGGCATGCAGGGTTTATCGAATAATAACATGGGGGGGCCTCTAAGGCTCCCCCAAGCCCCGGGGACCGCCACCCCACGGGGCTTTAAACAAAATGGTGCGGGAGGGCTCTCTGCCCTCCCACAGCCCCGGGGACCGCCACCCCCCGGGGCTTCTTTTAAAAAAATAAATTACCTGTGTGGGGGGTTCGAGCCCCCACACGCCCGAGAACGCCACCTCCCGGGGCACTAAATAATAAAATGTGGGGGTCCGTTTCGGACCCCGAGCCCCGGGGACCACCACCTCCCCGGGGCTGTGCAAAGGTTGGGAGGGGGGCCGCGCGGCCCCCCTCCTGGAGCCCTCCATGGCCCTGGGGACCGCCACCCCCCAGGGCCGGCTCCTGCAGTGTCCCGGGGTGCCTACCCCCGGGACACTGTAGTTTGCTATGGCAGGACGGGAGCCTCGCGGCTCCCGTCCTGTCATAGCAAACTGCTTTGGATATTGGAAGCGAGAGCAGGAAACCTGCTCTCGCTTCCAATATCCAAAGCACATTGCTTTTCCACACGGGGAGCTGCATGTTAGCAGCTCCCCATGTGGAAAAGCAATGCCGGCTCCCGCAGGACGCGGGGAGCTGGCATGGTCCGTGGGGGAGTTGGGGTCCCCCCACGGACCCCAAACGATAGGGCCAGCCCCGGGGGATGGGGTCCCCGGGGCAAGTAGTGGCCCGGGAGGGGGCCACGCGGCCCCTCTCCCCAAATTATTAAATTAAAAATTAAAAAGGCCGGCCCCGGGGATGGGGTCCCCGGGGCCTAAGGAGGCCTGAGGAGGGGGCAACGCAGCCCCCTCCATAAAAATAATTTTAAAAAAGGTGGCAATGACCCGGGGATGGGGTCCCCGGGCCGAAATTGGCCACGGGAGGGGGCCCACGCGGTCCCCTTCCCGTTCCCATTAAAAATTAAAAAAAGGGGGTCAGGCCCTGGGGGATGGGGTCCCCAGGGCCCAAAATAATTAAAAAGAAGGGGGGCCACACAGCCCCCTTTAAAAAAAAATAAAAAAATCCGGCATCGCGCCGGAGGCCACGCCCCCTCCTTGTCAGCACTCTGCAAACGTGCCCCCTGGCGCGTTTGCAGAGGGGGAACAAATTCCCCTTGAATACTGGGGTTCCCTGGGGGCCAACTAGCCCACCAGGAACCTCCAGTATGCGCCAGGGGGCTGCGTTGCAGAGAGGTGTTCTGAGGCCACGCCCCTTTTTACACCTCTCTGCAACGCAGCTCTGTGGCGCTTAATGGAGGTAGCTGGTGGGCTAGTTGCACCCCAGGGACCCTCAGGATTCAAGGGGAGTTAATCCCCTGACTTAAAATGCGCCACGGGGCGCGTTTGCACAGTGGTGAAGGGAGGGGGCGGGCCTGAGGTGACATGTGTGCAAACAGGCCCCGTGGCGCGTTTTAAGATAGGGAATTAAATCCCCTTCAATCCTGAGGGTCCCTGGGGCCAACTAGCCCACCAGGTACCTCCAGTAAGCGCCACGGAGCTGCGTTGCAGAGTGTTGTAAAAGGGGCGTGGCCTCTGAACACCTCTCTGCAACGCAGCTCTCTGGCGCATACTGGAGGTATCTGGTGGGCTAGTTGGCTCCTAGGGACCCTCGGGATTGAGGAGGAATTAATTCTCCAACTTAAAACGCGCCACAGGGCGTGTTTGCAGACATGTCACCTCAGGCCCCACCCCCTTCCTTCACCATTGTGCAAATATTCCTCTAAAATCAGCCGAAATACGAATTCCGATTTACTCACCTGTTATCAGGAGAGACCACAGTGCTGCATCTTTGAGCCCAGTACTGATCCTGAAAAGTAATTTTAACCGTACTTACCAGTAACTTGAATTTCCTTCCATAGGATATCATTGCCTGCTTTTTGCTGAAAAAGTTTCTAAGTGTCGATTTTTGAAACTTACAAATATTCCTCTAAAATCAGCAGAACTACGAATTCCGATTTACTCACCTGTTATCAGGAGAGACCTCAGTGCTGCATCTTTGAGCTCAGTACTGATCCTGAAAAGTAATTCTAACCGTACTTAACAGTAACTTGAATTTCCTTCCATAGGCTAACATTGACTGGTTTCACTTGGAAATTCTTCTAAGTGTGGAGTTTTGGAACTTTATAATATTCCTCTAAAATCAGCTGAACTACGAATTCCAATTTACTCACCTGTTATCAGGAGAGACCTCAGTGCTGCATCTTTGAGCCCAGTACTGATCCTGAAAAGTAATTTTAACCGTACTTACCAGTAACTTGAATTTCCTTCCATAGGATATCATTGCCTGCTTTTTGCTGAAAAAGTTGTGTCGATTTTTGAAACTTACAAATATTCCTCTAAAATCAGCAGAACTACGAATTCCGATTTACTCACCTGTTATCAGGAGAGACCTCAGTGCTGCATCTTTGAGCCCAGTACTGATTCTGAAAAGTCATTCTAACCGTACTTAACAGTAACTTGAATTTCCTTCCATAGGCTAACATTGACTGGTTTCACTTGGAAATTCTTCCAAGTGTGGAGTTTTGGAACTTTATAATATTCCTCTAAAATCAGCTGAACTACGAATTCCAATTTACTCACCTGTTATCAGGAGAGACCTCAGTGCTGCATCTTTCAGCCCAGTACAGATCCTGAAAAGTAATTCTAACCGTACTTACCAGTAACTTGAATTTCCTTCCATAGGCTAACATTGACTGGTTTCACTTGGAAATTCTTCCAAGTGTGGAGTTTTGGAACTTTATAATATTCCTCTAAAATGAGCCGAACTACGAATTCCGATTTACTCACCTGTTATCAGGAGAGAACCCAGTGCTGCATCTTTTAGCCCAGCACTGACCCTGAAAAGTAATTCTAACCGCACTTACCAGTAACTTGTATTTCCTTCCATAGGAATCCATTGTCTGGTTTTCAGCAGAAAAGTTTCAAAGTGTCGATTTTCACAAACTACAAATATTCCTTAAAAATCGCCTGTATGACTTAAACACATTCTTTCAACTGTTTACAGGAGATGCACCAGTGCTGGATCCAGGATCCACCACTGAGTAAGAAAAAGTAACGATAACACTACTTACCTGCTAAGTGAATTTCCTCCCATAGGATAACATTGGTGATTCTATGTGAAAAAGTTTCTAAGTGTCAACTTTTAAAATACAATAATATTCCTTAAAAATCACTACTGTAACCAAAACGCTTTTACTCAACTGTTTACAGGAGATGTCCCAGGACTGAATCTAGGATCCAGTCCTGTGGTTAGAAAAAGTAATCCATAAAGTAACTAATTGCATTTAACTAGAAATTCACATTTAGCTCAATGTTGCATTGTGTTTGAAATTGTGTTGCCCATTGCAACAACTGTAACTACTGTACTTAAAAGTCTATTGCCTATTTGCAAAGTATTTAAACTAAAGTAAATCATTCTGAGAAAGTATATTTTGTAATGTAATGTATAATGTAATTACAATGTAATTTAAAAAATAAAATATCTAAAAATAAATAGTTTAAAAAAATGTAGTAAATCAGTATCAAAAAATAAATATAACAATTAATACATTTAAAAATTGTCATTTACAAAACCTTTGAAATTCACTGAAAAAAACCATAGGTTTCAGACATGTTATAGTTAGGAATTAGCATTTAAAAACCTTACAAATTCACTGAAAAAACCATAGGTTTTAGGGACAGTTATAGTTAGTTGGACATTTCACTCGTACAAAACCCGTGAAATTCCCCCGTTATAGTTAGTTCAGCTAACTATAACTCGCGCCCGCAATGCACTGCTGATGACGTCACATATTACATCACTCATGACATGGTCAGTGACATCACTGATGACATCACTGATGACATCTCAAATGACATCACTGATGACATCATCCATGTGATAATTTGATGCATCTTCTCACACCCTAATATAACCTTTGATACATCCACTCTAAATTACAGACTGCCATTCTCAAAACCATAGACACTCCAACACCAATAACTACATACCCACTAACTGATTCTTAGGTCTACACACACATCCACTCACTCACCCATACAGTCACTCATACTTACGGTCACTCAGTACAGGACTATCATATGCACTCATATACCTATATAGACACTCATACACCGCCACTCATCCATAGAGGTACTCACACACCTAGTCAGTCATGCAAATAATTAATCACACTGCCATTTACTCACCTATACAGTTATACACACACCAGCTCACTTACTCATACAAATACTAGCACATTCTTACGCTCTTATACAATCACTGATACAAGCACACACTCATCCATACAGCCACTCTCACAATCACACACTCTCACTTATAGCCATTTATATACTCCAACACACATATATACTGCCTTTCACATATGTAGTTACTCACACATGTACCACTGAGATATACATTCACTCACTAACACACCCATACACACACTCACCCACCCATACAGTCTATCACAGATGCACTCTTGAAACTATGCAGCCAGTGAATCACCCACTCACACATCTATGCACAGAGTCACACACACCCCACTCACACAAACACTCAGGCACCCATACAGATACTCAGACAACCAATCAATAACCCATATACACACTCATGTAGCTATTCACAAACCCATGCAGCCACTTACACACCAACAGACAGACGGATACAGACATTCTCACAGTTTAGTCACTAACCCATGCATTCAGTAAGATACGTTTAATCACTCACTTATAGTCAGTCACGCACCTACTAAATCATCCATTCAGACACTTATTCACCCACTCATTCTTCAATACGCCTTTCCCTATATATATTAAACATATTTAAACTTTACAGAAACACACAGTCACTGGATGATGTCATCAGTGATGTCATTTGAGATGTCATCAGTGATGTCATCAGTGATGTCACTGACCATGTCATGAGTGATGTAATATGTGACGTCATCAGCAGTGCATTGCGGGGCGCGAGTTATAGTTAGCTGAACTAACTATAATGGGGGAATTTCACGGGTTTTGTACGAGTGAAATGTCCAACTAACTATAACTGTCCCTAAAACCTATGGTTTTTTCAGTGAATTTGTAAGGTTTTTTAAATGCTAATTTCTAACTATAACGTGCCTGAAACCTATGGTTTTTTCAGTGAATTTCAAAGGTTTTTTAAATGCTAATTCCTAACTATAACATGTCTGAAACCTATGGTTTTTTTCAGTGAATATATATATATATATATATATATATATATATATATATATATATATATATATATATATATATATATATATATATATATATATATGTTACCCAGTGGTAGTCGCCATTGGGTAGTTAAAGTTAGGAACATGTTTTCATAGGAAAGGCCTTTTTTGTGTTGCTAATAATTTAGGCACCATTTCACAAATCGACACAAATTTCTTTTTCAAAAAATGCTATTTTTGACTAGTTTGCACATGGAAGGTTTAGGGGTGATCCGTCAAGCGGGCCCGAGAAAAAAGGGGGGTCCCAAAGTGCGTTTTCCCCATTAATTTTTCTATAGTAACTTTAGACACAGCCACAGTCCAAACAGTTCAACAAATTTACTCAAAATTTGTTAGAAATCTAGACCTTTGTCCAGAAATAGTGCTTTTGTGAGTTGGTGAAAATCCATTCAATTGCTTTTGAGTAATTAATGCTCAAAATATTTGTATATTTCACACTACAGAGGAGCCGCGGCCTGACAAATCTCCTGCTGAGATCTGATTGTCTGTCACCACATCAACCAGGAAGTGGTGGCAGCCATCGTAAGACTTGGAACTCAGTGCTCAGTCCTCAGTCCTAATAAAAAAGCAAAAGAAAAAGACATAGGGGGCAGACTAGGGATAACCTGACCCATAGGCCTGGTGATGGGGTCCCAGAGGGACCTCGCCTCAGGCCAAAAACAATTGTTTTAAATTTTGCTGTGAATTCACAGAGGATCTGCAAAAAAATTAACAAAATAAAAAGCACACACCTCGGGACTGTAAAGAAAAAAAGACTTCTCGGTGGACCAGGGCCCACGGGGAGTGGTGCATAGATGAGTTTAGGCGAGAGGGGTGCATAGCCCCCATCCGCAAGCCTCTAAGAGGCCCCCGGAGACCCCATCCCCTGGGCCGATATTTGAATGAAGGGGAGTGGTGGGCTGCATGGCCCCCCTCCCTGAAAAGACCCTGGGGATCCCATTCCCCCGGGACTGACATCTCTGTGGAGGGGGTGCATGGACCCCCCCTCCGCAAGCCTTTAAGAGGTCCAGGGACCTCGTCCCCGGGGCTAAAATGAGCTAAAAAGGGGAGGGGGCCGAATGCCCCTCCCTCCCAGCATTTAAAGGCCCTGGGGATCCCATTCCCCTAGGGCTAATTGGTTAAAAAAGGGGGAGGGGGCCAAGTGGCCCCCATAACCAAGCCCTTATAGGCCCTGGGGACCCCATCCCCCAAAGTCAAACTTACATTAAAGGGTAGGGGCGCCTGGGGACCCCATCCCCCAGGGTCGACTGTTACTCTGTCTTGGGGAGCCCACTCCCGGGGCAGAGTACTTTCCCTGCCCACACAGATGTGGGCAGGGAAACATATGTGTTTTTCCCAGTGGGAGCATTTTGTAATCTCCAGAGAGACGCGAGCACACATGCTTTCCCTGCCTGCAGCAGTGCTGGCAGGGAAGCATGTCTGCTTCTACTCAGCAGGAGATTTAAACATGCTCCCACTGGGTGGGAGCAGACTTCTTTTTCCCTGCCTGCACTAATGTGGGCAGGGAAACAGAACTGATATTGCTCCAGTCCGCAGAGAGCAAGCATAAAAAGCTGTTTTCTCCATACAGGAGCAATACCAGCTCCAGCACTAAGCGGGTAGTCAGCTGGGGCCACAGGGCCCTGGTGCTGCCCCCATACTCCTCAACGTAAGGTTTGTGGGTGCCCCAAGTGGGCACCGTGGCACCTACCTGTGGCCCTGGGGAATGGGGTCCTCGGGGTCCAAAAAGAGTCCCCGTTTATTATGGATTTTGGGCCCGGGGAATGTGGTCCCCGGGGCTTAATAAGGTTTGAGGAGTGGGGCCATGCAACCCCCTCCCCCTGGGGCCACTTCTGGCTTGGGGAGGTTGGCTTCCTGCAGGGGCCCATTGGCCAACCTCCTGTTGCGCATGGCAGAAGGCTGTGCGCTGCGTAGGGTTGGCTGCCTGCAGGTGGTTGAATGCATGGCATGGCCACAAGACAGGCCCTGTGGCGAACCCCTTGCTGTGAACATCCAAAGGCCGTGCGCAGTATAGTTTTGGACGCATGGCCTACAGCCAACCCTATGCTGCGCATGACCAGACCAAAGGCTATGCGCAGTGTGGGGTTGGCTGCCTGAGGCGGGGGTGTTGGCCAGAGGGCCTGGACTCTGGCCAACTGCCTGCTGTATACGGGCAAGAGTTGGCTTTAGGTACAGTAACACATTTTAATTTACATTAATTGCACACTGCTTCTAGTGTCTCCATTGAAAACAGTGCAAAAACGCAAAGACCCTGGCCCTCCAACATTTACACTATGGTGGCCCAAAGTCTGAAACATTTAGACCATCGTCACACTTAGCACAACAGTTCATGACAGGATCGGAGAATTGAAAAAGATTTGGGGCCTTTCTTTGCAAATGTAAAACAGACATTAATAACAGGTCGAGGCCATCATCCTTTGCCAGATTGCTAACTATCCCATTGAACTGAAGGCCAAAGGTGCACTATATGTTGTATCACTGGAATGTCAGAGAGTAGAGCGCAGCATTCCCTTCCTGCTATCTTCTTTTGTTAAAATATGAATTGAAACTTGAAGGATGTTGTTAGAATCGGGTAGCGTGGTGCAGAGCGGGCGGGCCAAACTCCGGAGGAAATGTGTAAAGCATCCGCGCAGCACTCACAGGCGACACACCAGGCACACTACAAAAAGAGACTCCACACCAGGTTGCATGAAAAATAACTTGTGTATTATACCAAATACAGTTGGATGCAATCACGTGGTGAACACGGAGCCAACTGGCACCAGGTAGTCATCTACAGAGGGGGACTATTTACAGGGCAGGGCCAATCGGGCCGCTGCCAGAACCATCATAAGTACACAGGATAAATGTACGAGCATCAGTAACTGTGTAACAACCAGCACTTACAGGCAAGATCCTGTACGTAGCAATGTCCCTTAGCATAAACCAAGGTAGGCATAAACCTGTGAACATCGGAGCATCCTCATCAACATGGGCGCGTTATTCAGAAAACATCTTCAGGCCTAGCCCCCCTTATCAGATAGAAGCACATTATGCCGTAGGCCAGCAATGTAGCCTTAGGGGTAAAACATTAGGCATATAAACATTAGCATAGGGCATACGCATGTGAGGCATCATCAATATGACATCCTTAGGCGTACCCAACTGGCTCAGGCAAACACCTGGACATACTCTTAGGCACCAGTCATGCGGCATCGGTCACATTGGGCATAAACATAACCTTGTGCGTAACCTTAGACAGAAGCACATTTGCATAAATCGCTTTAGGCATAGATCAAGCAGGCATTAGGCGTGAACATCTGCAGTAGGCATGGAATGAAACCATTAGGCATTGAACCCGTGGGCATAGAGTATAAAGCATCACATTGGCATGAGGCATCAGATTAGCATAGGTCACCTTGGGCATGAACCATACCGCCCGCGTAACATGGCGATACCAAAGGGGATGATGGACGGAGCGTTAGAACAAATCAAACACTCACCCCCAGTCAACTGATCTGGGTTTAATCCATCATCATTCTTTAGCTCACTCCACCACCCCAGTTCAGACATGGCCATATGCAAATCAGTCTGACTCTGTGCCTCATGGGAACAGTCCAGCTCGAACTGCCAAGCCATGTCTTCCCTGGACCGGAAACAAGCATCCTGGGACCGGTTCGGGTTCAAAACCTCAACAGCCAGGCTATTCTTGAATCCAGTGGCAAAGTGAGCAAGGGACCCACGTCTGGGCATACCCTGCCAACTTAGGGCGAACAAGCGATACCAAAGGGGATGATGGACGGAGCGTTAGAACAAATCAAACACTTACCCCCAGTCAACTGATCTGGGTTTAATCCATCATCATTTTTAGCTCACTCCACCACCCCAGTTCAGACATGGCCATATGCAAATCAGTCTGACCCTGTGCCTCATGGGAACAGTCCAGCCCGAACTGCCAAGCCATGTCTTCCCTGGACCGGAAACAAGCTTCCTGGGACCGCTTCGGGTTCAAAACCCTCATCAGCCAGGCTATCTTGAATCCAGTGGCAAAGTGAGCAAGGTACCCACGTCTGGGCATACCCTGCCAACTTAGGGCCAACAAAGCGATACCAAAGGGGATGATGGACGGAGATTTGAACAAATCAAACACTCACCTCCAGTCAACTGATCTGGGTTTAATCCATCATCATTCTTTAGCTCACTCCACCACCCCAGTTCAGACATGGCCATATGCAAATCAGTCTGACCCTGTGCCTCATGGGAACAGTCAAGCCCGAACTGCCAAGCCATGTCTTCCCTGGACCGGAAACAAGCATCCTGGGACCGGTTTCGGGTTCAAAACCCTCATCAGCCAGGCTATCTTGAATCCAGTGGCAAAGTGAGCAAGGGACCCACGTCTGGGCATACCCTGCCAACTTAGGGCTGAACAAGCGATACCAAAGGGGATGATGGACGGAGCGTTAGAACAAATCAAACACTCACCCCCAGTCAACTGATCTGGGTTTAATCCATCATCATTCTTTAGCTCACTCCACCACCCCAGTTCAGACATGGCCATATGCAAATCAGTCTGACCCTGTGCCTCATGGGAACAGTCCAGCCCGAACTGCCCCCATGGCACAGGGTCAGACTGATTTGCATATGGCCATGTCTGAACTGGGGTGGTGGAGTGAGCTAAAGAATGATGATGGATTAAACCCAGATCAGTTGACTGGGGGTGAGTGTTTGATTTGCTCTAACGCTCCGTCCATCATCCCCTTTGGTATTGCTTTGTTCGCCCTAAGTTGGCAGGGTATGCCCAGACGTGGGTCCCTTGCTCACTTTGCCACTGTATTCAAGATAGCCTGGCTGATGAGGGTTTTGAACCGGAAACCGGTCCCAGGATGCTTGTTTCGGTCCAGGGAAGACATGGCTTGGCAGTTCGGGCTGGACTGTTCCCATGAGGCACAGGGTCAGACTGATTTGCATATGGCCATGTCTGAACTGGGGTGGTGGAGTGAGCCAAAGAATGATGATGGATTAAACCCAGATCAGTTGACTGGGGGTGAGTGTTTGATTTGCTCTAACGCTCCGTCCATCATCCCCTTTGGTATTGCTTTGTTCGCCCTAAGTTGGCAGGGTATGCCCAGATGTGGGTCCCTTGCTCACTTTGCCACTGAATTCAAGATAGCCTGGCTGATGAGGGTTTTGAACCCGAACCGGTCCCAGGATGCTTGTTTCCGGTCCAGGGAAGACATGGCTTGGCAGTTCGGGCTGACTGTTCCCATGAGGCACAGGGTCAGACTGATTTGCATATGGCCATGTCTGAACTGGGGTGGTGGAGTGAGCTAAAGAATGATGATGGATTAAACCCAGATCAGTTGACTGGGGGTGAGTGTTTGATTTGCTCTAACGCTCCGTCCATCATCCCCTTTGGTATTGCTTTGTTCGCCCTAAGTTGGCAGGGTATGCCCAGACGTGGGTCCCTTGCTCACTTTGCCACTGGATTCAAGATAGCCTGGCTGATGAGGGTTTTGAACCCGAAACCGGTCCCAGGATGCTTGTTTCCGGTCCAGGGAAGACATGGCTTGGCAGTTCGGGCTGGACTGTGCCCATGAGGCACAGGGTCAGACTGATTTGCATATGGCCATGTCTGAACTGGGGTGGTGGAGTGAGCTAAAGAATGATGATGGATTAAACCCAGATCAGTTGACTGGGGGTGAGTGTTTGATTTGCTCTAACGCTCCGTCCATCATCCCCTTTGGTATTGCTTTGTTCGCCCTAAGTTGGCAGGGTATGCCCAGACGTGGGTCCCTTGCTCACTTTGCCACTGGATTCAAGATAGCCTGGCTGATGAGGGTTTTGAACCCGAAACCGGTCCCAGGATGCTTGTTTCCGGTCCAGGGAAGACATGGCTTGGCAGTTCGGGCTGGACTGTTCCCATGAGGCACAGGGTCAGACTGATTTGCATATGGCCATGTCTGAACTGGGGTGGTGGAGTGAGCTAAAGAATGATGATGGATTAAACCCAGATCAGTTGACTGGGGGTGAGTGTTTGATTTGCTCTAACGCTCCGTCCATCATCCCCTTTGGTATTGCTTTGTTCGCCCTAAGTTGGCAGGGTATGCCCAGACGTGGGTCCCTTGCTCACTTTGCCACTGGATTCAAGATAGCCTGGCTGATGAGGGTTTTGAACCCGAAACCGGTCCCAGGATGCTTGTTTCCGGTCCAGGGAAGACATGGCTTGGCAGTTCGGGCTGGACTGTTCCCATGAGGCACAGGGTCAGACTGATTTGCATATGGCCATGTCTGAACTGGGGTGGTGGAGTGAGCTAAAGAATGATGATGGATTAAACCCAGATCAGTTGACTGGGGGTGAGTGTTTGATTTGCTCTAACACGCCGTCCATCATCCCCTTTGGTATTGCTTTGTTCGCCCTAAGTTGGCAGGGTATGCCCAGACGTGGGTCCCTTGCTCACTTTGCCACTGGATTGAAGATAGCCTGCCTGATGAGGGTTTTGAACCCGAAACCGGTCCCAGGATGCTTGTTTCCGGTCCAGGGAAGACATGGCTTGGCAGTTCGGGCTGGACTGTTCCCATGAGGCACAAGGTCAGACTGATTTGCATATGGCCATGTCTGAACTGGGGTGGTGGAGTGAGCTAAAGGATGATGATGGATTAAACCCAGATCAGTTGACTGGGGGTGAGTGTTTGATTTGCTCTAACGCTCCGTCCATCATCCCCTTTGGTATTGCTTTGTTCGCCCTAAGTTGGCAGGGTATGCCCAGACGTGGGTCCCTTGCTTACTTTGCCACTGGATTCAAGATAGCCTGGCTGATGAGGGTTTTGAACCCGAAACCGGTCCCAGGATGCTTGTTTCCGGTCCAGGGAAGACATGGCTAGGCAGTTCGGGCTGGACTGTTCCCATGAGGCACAGGGTCAGACTGATTTGCATATGGCCATGTCTGAACTGGGGTGGTGGAGTGAGCTAAAGAATGATGATGGATTAAACCCAGATCAGTTGACTGGGGGTGAGTGTATGATTTGCTCTAACGCTCCGTCCATCATCCTCTTTGGTATTGCTTTGTTCGGCCTAAGTTGGCAGAGTATGCCCAGACGTGGGTCCCTTGCTCACTTTGCCACTGGATTCAAGATAGCCTGGCTGATGAGGGTTTTGAACCCGAAACCGGTCCCAGGATGCTTGTTTCCGGTCCAGGGAAGACATGGCTTGGCAGTTCGGGCTGGACTGTTCCCATGAGGCACAGGGTCAGACTGATTTGCATATGGCCATGTCTGAACTGGGGTGGTGGAGTGAGCTAAAGAATGATGATGGATTAAACCCAGATCAGTTGACTGGGGGTGAGTGTTTGATTTGCTCTAACGCTCCGTCCATCATCCCCTTTGGTATTGCTTTGTTCGCCCTAAGTTGGCAGGGTATGCCCAGACGTGGGTCCCTTGCTCACTTTGCCACTGGATTCAAGATAGCCTGGCTGATGAGGGTTTTGAACCCGAAACCGGTCCCAGGATGCTTGTTTCCGGTCCAGGGAAGATATGGCTTGGCAGTTCGGGCTGGACTGTTCCCATGAGGCACAGGGTCAGACTGATTTGCATATGGCCATGACTGAACTGGGGTGGTGGAGTGAGCTAAAGAATGATGATGGATTAAACCCAGATCAGTTGACTGGGGGTGAGTGTTTGATTTGCTCTAATGCTCCGTCCATCATCCCCTTTGGTATTGCTTTGTTCGCCCTAAGTTGGCAGGGTATGCCCAGACGTGGGTCCCTTGCTCACTTTGCCACTGGATTCAAGATAGCCTGGCTGATGAGGGTTTTGAACCCGAAACCGGTCCCAGGATGCTTGTTTCCGGTCCAGGGAAGACATGGCTTGGCAGTTCGGGCTGGACTGTTCCCATGAGGCACAGGGTCAGACTGATTTGCATATGGCCATATCTGAACTGGGGTGGTGGAGTGAGCTAAAGAATGATGATGGATTAAACCCAGATCAGTTGACTGGGGGTGAGTGTTTGATTTGCTCTAACGCTCCGTCCATCATCCCCTTTGGTATTGCTTCGTTCGCCCTAAGTTGGCAGGGTATGCCCAGACGTGGGTCCCTTGCTCACTTTGCCACTGGATTCAAGATAGCCTGGCTGATGAGGGTTTTGAACCCGAAACCGGTCCCAGGATGCTTGTTTCCGGTCCAGGGAAGACATGGCTTGGTAGTTCGGGCTGGACTGTTCCATGAGGCACAGGGTCAGACTGATTTGCATATGGCCATGTCTGAACTGGGGTGGTGGAGTGAGCTAAAGAATGATGATGGATTAAACCCAGATCAGTTGACTGGGGGTGAGTGTTTGATTTGCTCTAACGCTCCGTCCATCATCCCCTTTGGTATTGCTTTGTTCGCCCTAAGTTGGCAGGGTATGCCCAGACGTGGGTCCCTTGCTCACTTTGCCACTGGATTCAAGATAGCCTGGCTGATGAGGGTTTTGAACCCGAAACCGGTCCCAGGATGCTTGTTTCCGGTCCAGGGAAGACATGGCTTGGCAGTTCGGGCTGGACTGTTCCCTTAAGGCACAGGGTCAGACTGATTTGCATATGGCCATGTCTGAACTGGGGTGGTGGAGTGAGCTAAAGAATGATGATGGATTAAACCCAGATCAGTTGACTGGGGGTGAGTGTTTGATTTGCTCTAACGCTCCGTCCATCATCCCCTTTGGTATTGCTTTGTTCGCCCTAAGTTGGCAGGGTATGCCCAGACGTGGGTCCCTTGCTCACTTTGCCACTGGATTCAAGTTAGCCTGGCTGATGAGGGTTTTGAACCCGAAACCGGTCCCAGGATGCTTGTTTCCGGTCCAGGGAAGACATGGCTTGGCAGTTCGGGCTGGACTGTTCCCATGAGGCACAGGGTCAGACTGATTTGCATATGGCCATGTCTGAACTGGGGTGGTGGAGTGAGCTAAAGAATGATGATGGATTAAACCCAGATCAGTTGACTGGGGGTGAGTGTTTGATTTGCTCTAACGCTCCGTCCATCATCCCCTTTGGTATTGCGTTGTTCGCCCTAAGTTGGCAGGGTATGCCCAGACGTGGGTCCCTTGCTCACTTTGCCACTGGATTCAAGATAGCCTGGCTGATGTGGGTTTTGAACCCGAAACCGGTCCCAGGATGCTTGTTTCCGGTCCAGGGAAGACATGGCTTGGCAGTTCGGGCTGGACTGTTCCCATGAGGCACAGGGTCAGACTGATTTGCATATGGCCATGTCTGAACTGGGGTGGTGGAGTGAGCTAAAGAATGATGATGGATTAAACCCAGATCAGTTGACTG
This sequence comes from Calotriton arnoldi, assembly GCA_963921515.1. Lineage (NCBI taxonomy): Eukaryota > Metazoa > Chordata > Amphibia > Caudata > Salamandridae > Calotriton > Calotriton arnoldi. Next base: position 256,170 of record CAWUFW010008327.1, on the reverse strand, counting down.
GGGGTGAGTGTTTGATTTGCTCTAACGCTCCGTCCATCATCCCCTTTGGTATTGCTTTGTTCGCCCTAAATTGGCAGGGTATGCCCAGACGTGGGTCCCTTGCTCACTTTGCCACTGGATTCAAGATAGCCTGGCTGATGAGGGTTTTGAACCCGAAACCGGTCCCAGGATGCTTGTTTCCGGTCCAGGGAAGACATGGCTTGGCAGTTCGGGCTGGACTGTTCCCATGAGGCACAGGGTCAGACTGATTTGCATATGGCCATGTCTGAACTGGGGTGGTGGAGTGAGCTAAAGAATGATGATGGATTAAACCCAGATCAGTTGACTGGGGGTGAGTGTTTGATTTGCTCTAACGCTCCGTCCATCATCCCCTTTGGTATTGCTTTGCCCGCGTAACATGGGCATACAAAACCTCCTTATCCTAAATGCATTAGGCATGAACAGCAACCATCCCAACGTGGCATTAGGCAGGGACCTGTGGGCATAAGCGACACATTGGCATAACCTTATCAACATAAAAGCATTAGGTCAGGCCTAGGCCATAATATGCAGTACATCAGCGTAAGTTTATGAGTGTCAGGGCGTGCAGCTGCCACCTGCAGCTAAAGAAAAACAATGCCCTCAAGTTGCAGCTGCCTGCTACTGCGACGCTGCTGTGTCCCCCAGCCGAGTACTGGTACCACTGGGCACGGGGGAGCCCAACTCCAGGGCTCCTGGAAAACAATGCCCCTCAACGTTGCAGCTGCCCACTGTTATACGGGGCAGCTGTAAAGTCAGTGCGGGCACACCGGTGCCCTCAGAGCAACACCGGGGGGAGGTGGGCACCGACAATGTGCCCCGACACCACCCCCCCCACCAAGCTAAGGTCGAGGCCCCACTCACCAGCCTCCCTGGAGGAATCGGCTATTCTCTGTTGCGGCGGCACTTCTTCCTCGGCAACGGGGTAGGTACCGGCAGTGTGCCTCGGGCCCCCTCCACCTTTCCCTGCCGACTGCTGCAGGACTTGCGGGGCTCTCTCCACTCACGGAAGCCCCGCCGAACAGATCTGGGCCTCTCTTCACCCGGTCCTCGGGGTAGGCTCCTTGGTCTCCTCCGGGGCTGGCAGCCGCTCCCTTCTTCACCCGGTCCCTCTCCGGGGGCCGGGACTTCAGCAAGGAGCCTGCGAGGCTCCGGACGTCTTTCGGTGCGGGGCCAGCACGGGGTAGGCTCCCGCCTGGCTTCTCTCCACACACGGGGCTCCCTCGTCACCACGGGAGCCCCGCCACACCACCGCTTGCTTCCGGCTTCCTCCTTCTGGCCGGCGGGCCACGCCCCCAACCAGGCGCGCTCCTGCCTGGCTTCCGGGTCGCTGTGAGCAGCGCAGCGGCCCGGGGTTGCGGCGGTGATTCTTTTCTTGGCGGCAATATGCGGGGTGGGCACCCGCTCAATTTAAAGCATAAGGCGGGGTAGGCACCCGCTCCTGGTGCGCTCGGCGGCTTGGGCCGCAGCGGTGATCTTGGGCAATTTTCTTCTTGCGGGGGCAATACGGCGTAGACTCCCATTTTTAAATAAAACGCCAATACGGGGTAGGCTCCCGTTTACTTCAATGAGCACCACGTTGCGGGGTGGGCACCCGCTTTATTTTAATAGGCACAAGGGCGCACACCCGCGGGGTGGGCTCCCGCTCTTCTGCAGGCGGCCCCAGGGGGGGAATCCTACACCAGGGGTTTCCTCCAGGGCGCGCCACGCTCCTCACCTCCTTCTGGGGCACAGTTATAGCGCTCACCAGGCGCTAGAGTCCTCCCAGGTCTAGGGTCCCACAGAATAGAGTGGTGCTCTGACAGCACAGCGCTGCGGGTGTCAGCTCCTCACCTCCTGGGCAGTAAGATAAAGCGCTCTTCTTCTCCAGGCGCTAGCCAGCAGGCAGGGCACAGTTGTAGCGCTCACGAGGCGCTAGAGCAGGAGAGCAGGCATGCAATGCTGGGCAAGTTCAGCAGGCAGGGGGCACTCATTAAGACAGGACAGCAGTTCCGGGGAACGGTCATCCCCCATCCAGTGGCACTCCTCCTGGCACCGCAGTTTTTACTCCAGCAAAGGGCTCTCACTAGCCCGGTGGACGGCAGAGGGGTACAGTTGAGCACAGGGGCCAGCACACAGGCCCATGCGGCGGTACCTCCTGGCAGAGTGTCCCCTCGCAATCAAGTCCACGCACAGTCTGACCACATGGCATCTCAGCTCCGTTATTTATACACCCCTCACCCCACCTACCAGAAAGGGCTGGAAGCTTCTGGAAGGTTCCCTGGGGAACCGGTCTCAACTGGTTTAGGGGGAGGTGTAGAGCACCCTGGGTGCCAGGCTTCCCTCCAAAAGCTGGGGGTGGGAATCAGACAGCTAGACCGCCAACTCACCTCAGACAGGCGGCACATGTGCAGCCAGGAATGGCGTCCATTTTGAAAGTAACATTTACACAATGGTCAAAATAAACCTGCGTACACCATTGCGCAGCATTCAACATTTGCATTTCAGATACATCAACATGACATGTTTATTCCCACAAAAGCGAAAAATTCAGGGAAAAAGGACCAAGTCCAACACAACCCCCTCCCAGCCAAAAGCCAGGGTAGACCGATCAATGCCTTAATGGGCTTCCCTGCTTGGGGCGAGAAAACGTGGACGCGGGCCCGCAACTGCTGGGGCACCCGCAGGTTCTCCGCCACTCTGGAACCCGGTGGTTCCCTCTCTCAAACCTCCCTGGACCAACTAAGCCACCCCACTGGTGCTCCCTAGTTGTCCGCGGCCAGGACCAGGCGGTAGGCCGTCCAGATGTCTCTGGCCCTTGCTGTCTCACAGAGTGGGGGGCAGTAGCCCCAGGCCCGTCGGCCACCCTCCTTCTCCTCCGTGCAGTGCCAAACTGCCACTGGTCCTCCCACCTAGGGTCCGCACCCTCAGGCTGACCAGCAGTCCTGGGCGAGGCTCTCCTCCCCCTACCTCTCCTTCTGGGGTTCCGCCCTCTCCTCCTATGCGGGGCACCCTCAGAACACCACTCTCTCCCTTGTCCAGGGCTGTGGCCCTGCAACCAATCCCCCAACCCAGGGTCTAAACCCTTAGGTTGAACCGGTGCCAGAGGCGAGTCCTCCCTCCCTCTGCACCCCCTCCCAGAGTTCTGCACCCTCCCAACTGGAGTAGTACCCCTGGAAGACAACTCCGGGGGGACACTGCTTACAGACGTCCCTCCCGCCAAGTCAGGCAATACCTGAACCGGGCCTCCCAACCCAGGACCGAAGCCCTGTGGTTGAGCCGGTGCCAGAGGCGAGTCCTTCCTCCCTCGGCACCCCCTTCCAGAGTTCCGCACCCTCCCACCTGGAGAAGTACCCCTGGAAGTCAAACCGGTAGGGACCCTGATTACAGGTGTCCCACCCTCCAGGTCAGGCAGTCCCTGAACCTGGCATCCCAGCCCAGGATCTAAACCCTGCGACTGATCAGACCCCAGAACCCCTGGAGCTCTGATTACAGACGCCCCTGGTTCTCCTGACACTAGGGCATCCCCTTCAATGGATGGCCTATTGGGACAGCCTAGGCTCCCAACCTGGGGTTCCCTTATGGAACTCTCCAGGCCCTGAGACTGCGGTTGGGGCACCTCGGGACACCTCCCCGTCTCACTCCTTCCTGTAGATAGGACGTGAGGCCCTACAACCCTCTCACTACCCTGGGACCTAGCTGGGCTACTCTGCACTCCTCCCCCCTCCCGGGGTGGGAAGATCCCTGAGCCACTCCCTTCTGGATCACTCCCCAGTGCCTCCTCAGACACTCTGGCACTCACCCAGAGGTCTGCCTCCCATGCAAGCTCCCTGGGGTCGGAGAGCCCACACTGCAACAGGTGGTGGCGCAACCTTGGGAAACAATTCCTTAGCACGTGTTCCTTGATAACTACATGGAACAGCCCTTCCCAATCATTCACCGCGCTACCCACCACCCAATCCTCCAATGCAGTCCAACATACATCCGCAAACTCCCCCCAGGACTGGTGGGACAGTTTTCCCCTGCCCTTGAACTCCAACCTGTCCCCCTCTTCCTGGGAATCAGGCACCGTCTTCCGGGCTCTGGGAGTGGGACTCCCTACATTGGATTCACTCTCGCTGCCATCACTGGATCCCACCCGCACTGGTGAATCCAGACCACAGAAACCACCCTCAGGGGACAACCTACACTCCTGAGCTAGTCTCTCCCTGGCGAAGGCCCTCTCCGCCTCCGCCATCCTTTCCTGTGCAAGGACCTTTTCGGTCTCCAGCTGTTTCTCTTGCACCCTCAGCTGTGCTATCTCCTTGGCGTGCTCGAACCTGAGCCTCTCTAAAGCCAGCTGGTGTTCCCTTTCTTCCCTCCTATCTACCCACTCTTCTGGGGACAGGGAAAGGGGTGGGGCAGTGCCCCCGGGACTGGACCCAGCACGGGACTCCCTGTCTATGGTGTCCTCCTTAGCTACTGGCGTCCCCGCCCCGTCATCTTCTTCCTCCTCAGTGTCACCACCCTCCAGGGTTATGGACTGGGCACCCTCACTCTCGGAGTCCTCCTCACACTCGAGGTCCTCCTCCGGGTCTCCACCTAGTCCACCATCTAGGTATGCGGAGGGGTAATCTGACAGGTCCCCACAGCGCTCTAAAGGTTCCCCCCTTTTTAGGGCCTCATAGAGGTACAATTTCCTGCGGAGGTTGCCTACTGTGGGTATCCCTCTCTCTCTGCAGAGGTCCATCACCTCCTGCTCAGTGTACTCCACAAGGTCATCCTCATTGTAGGTTAACCCCATCCTAGCGAGATACACCCGGGATACACCCCCCTCCAGTGCAACAGGGGAACACAATTCAAAAACAACACTTTCAGGAGGAAAGCACAATCAGGAAAAATAATCCCCAAAACCTGCGATTATTTTAAATGCTCAGTTTGCAGTGCAACCCGTTGTCGCTGTGGTACTGCGCAAACACAAGTCCTATCCCACCGCTGAACACCAATGTTAGAATCGGGTAGCGTGGTGCAGAGCGGGCGGGCCAAACTCCGGAGGAAATGTGTAAAGCATCCGCGCAGCACTCACAGGCGACACACCAGGCACACTACAAAAAGAGACTCCACACCAGGTTGCATGAAAAATAACTTGTGTATTATACCAAATACAGTAGGATGCAATCACGTGGTGAACACGGAGCCAACTGGCACCAGGTAGTCATCTACAGAGGGGGACTATTTACAGGGCAGGGCCAATCGGGCCGCTGCCAGAACCATCATAAGTACACAGGATAAATGTACGAGCATCAGTAACTGTGTAACAACCAGCACTTACAGGCAAGATCCTGTACGTAGCAATGTCCCTTAGCATAAACCAAGGTAGGCATAAACATGTGAACATCGGAGCATCCTCATCAACATGGGCGCGTTATTCAGAAAACATCTTCAGGCCTAGCCCCCCTTATCAGATAGAAGCACATTATGCCGTAGGCCAGCAATGTAGCCTTAGGGGTAAAACATTAGGCATATAAACATTAGCATAGGGCATACGCATGTGAGGCATCATCAATATGACATCCTTATGCGTACCCAACTGGCTCAGGCAAACACCTGGACATACTCTTAGGCACCAGTCATGCGGCATCGGTAACAATGGGCATAAACATAACCTTGTGCGTAACCTTAGGCAGAAGCACATTTGCATAAATCGCTTTAGGCATAGATCAAGCAGGCATTAGGCGTGAACATCTGCAGTAGGCATAGAATGAAACCATTAGGCATTGAACCCGTGGGCATAGAGTATAAAGCATCACATTGGCATGAGGCATCAGATTAGCATAGGTCACCTTGGGCATGAACCATACCGCCCGCGTAACATGAGCATACAAAACCTCCTTATCCTAAATGCATTAGGAATGAACAGCAACCATCCCAACGTGGCATTAGGCAGGGACCTGTGGGCATAAGCGACACATTGGCATAACCTTATCAACGTAAAAGCATTAGGTCAGGCCTAGGCCATAATATGCAGTACATCAGCGTAAGTCTATGAGTGTCAGGGCGTGCAGCTGCCACCTGCAGCTAAAGAAAAACAATGCCCTCAAGTTGCAGCTGCCTGCTACTGCGATGCTGCTGTGTCCCCCAGCCAAGTACTGGCACCACTGGGCACGGGGGAGCCCAACTCCAGGGCTCCTGGAAAACAATGCCCCTCAACGTTACAGCTGCCCACTGTTATACGGGGCAGCTGTAAAGTCAGCGCGGGCACACCGGTGCCCTCAGAGCAACACCGGGGGGAGATGGGCACCGACAATGTGCCCCACCACCCCCCCACCAAGCTAAGGTCGAGGCCCCACTCACCAGCCTCCCTGGAGGAATCGGCTCTTCTCTGTTGCGGCGGCACTTCTTCCTCGGCGGCGGGGCAGGCACCGGCAGTGTCTCGGGCCCCTCCACCTTTCCCTGCCGACTGCTGCAGGACTTGCGGGGCTCTCTATTCACTCACGGGAGCCCCGCCGAACAGATCTGGGCCTCTCTTCACCCGGTCCTCAGGGTAGGCTCCTTGGTCTCCTCCGGGGCTGGCAGTCGCTCCCTTCTTCACCCGGTCCCTCTCCGGGGGCCGGGACTTCAGCAAGGAGCCTGCGAGGCTCCGGACGACTTTCGGTGCGGGGCCAGCGCGGGGTAGGCTCCCGCCTGGCTTCTCTCCACACACAGGGCTCCCTCGTCACCACGGGAGCCCCGCCACACCACCGCTTGCTTCCGGCTTCCTCCTTCTGGCCGGCGGGCCACGCCCCCAACCAGGCGCGCTCCTGCCTGGCTTCCGGGGCGCTGTGAGCAGCGCAGCGGCCCGGGGTTGCGGCGGTGATTCTTTTCTTGGCGGCAATATGCGGGGTGGGCACCAGCTCAATTTAAAGCATAAGGCGGGGTAGGCAACCGCTCCTGGTGCGCTAGGCGGCTCGGGCCGCAGCGGTGATCTTGGGCAATTTTCTTCTTGCGGGGGCAATACGGGGTAGGCTCCCGTTTTTAAATAAAACGCCAATACGGGGTAGGCTCCCGTTTACTTCAATGAGCACCACGTTGCGGGGTGGGCACCCACTTTATTTTAATAGGCACAAGGGCGCACACCCGCGGGGTGGGCTCCCGCTCTTCTGCAGGCGGCCCCAGGGGGGGAATCCTACACCAGGGGTTTCCTCCAGGGCGCGCCACGCTCCTCACCTCCTTCTGGGGCACAGTTATAGCGCTCACCAGGCGCTAGAGTCCTCCCAGGTCTAGGGTCCCACAGACTAGAGTGGTGCTCTGACAGCACAGCGCTGCGGGTGTCAGCTCCTCACCTCCTGGGCAGTAAGATAAAGCGCTCTTCTTCTCCAGGCGCTAGCCTGCAGGCAGGGCACAGTTGTAGCGCTCACGAGGCGCTAGAGCAGGAGAGCAGGCAGGCAATGATGGGCAAGTTCAGCAGGCAGGGGGCACTCATTAAGACAGGACAGCAGTTCCGGGGAACGGTCATCCCCCATCCAGTGGCACTCCTCCTGGCACCGCAGTCTTTACTCCAGCAAAGGGCTCTCACTAGCCCGGTGGACGGCAGAGGGGTACAGTTTAGCACAGGGGCCAGCACACAGGCCCATGCGGCGGTACCTCCTGGCAGAGTGTCCCCTCGCAATCAAGTCCACGCACAGTCTGACCACATGGCATCCCAGCTCCGTTATTTATACACCCCATACCCCACCTACCAGAAAGGGCTGGAAGCTTCTGGAAGGTTCCCTGGGGAACCGGTCCCAACTGGTTTAGGGGGAGGTGTAGAGCACCCTGGGTGCCAGGCTTCCCTCCAAAAGCTGGGGGTGGGAAGCAGACAGCTAGACCGCCAACTCACCTCAGACAGGCGGCACATGTGCAGCCAGGAATGGCGTCCATTTGGAAGTAACATTTACACAATGGTCAAAATAAACCTGCGTACACCATTGCGCAGCATTCAACATTTGCATTTCAGATACATCAACATGACATGTTTATTCCCACAAAAGCGAAAAATTCAGGGAAAAAGGGCCAAATCCAACAGATGTGATCTTGTACCTCTGAAAAAATTCATAAAGTTGTTTGAAAAAAGGAAACTCAATTTATAACCCATGTTTAACCTGGTCCCTAATCCTAATGAGACTTTTAAGTTCTAACATATAAAGTGCTGCTCACTAGAGAAGATAAAAATATTATATTATGTCCTCTGATCATCTGTAAAAACATATCTAATATAATCCCCTAACATACCAAGGGAGAAAACAAATGATGGCAACCAATTTATCTTTGAGGGTGAGGAAACCTGTTTCAAAACTTACCTAAATAAAACTGAGCAAAAGATGCCGTTGCCTGGATACCTTCCGCTCCAAATTCTTCTCATTTGCAGAGAAAAAGACATGTTGCCTGGCCCTTTATGAGATTGTGATTTTTCTACTCGTTGATAATACGGAGTTTCCTGCTGGTCTTTACCAGGAATTGATTTTGGTCTATCCTGGTTTTGTAAAAATTTGTAGGTCGAAATTTGTTTTTTATTGTTGACTGTGCCTTTTACAGAACAGCAAAAACACTCTTGGGTTTCTAAAAATGCATTAGGAAAATCATCAAAATTACAATGGAAGGCTCAACCTTTCAACATGCAAATTTGCCCTATGCTTGGATCATTGTATATAAATATTCTTTAATTTCCATGAGTAAGATTGGATTTGCATTGCGCCAGATTCGACCTCGAATCTCTAATACATATAGGCTCTTCAGCATTATTTTCAATAGATGCATTTTTTTTTCAACTGACCTACTCTATCCAGCGATTCCTACTAGCCTACTCATATTCACTGATCTTTGACTTGCACAGATTCCTTTCTGGCTTTTATTAAAACATCCAAATTCCAGAATCTTAACTGAGGGGATGGACAGTCTTAGTACACACACATGAAAAGATTTAACTTCATGGAATTAACTCTGCATTGCTATTGGGTAAAGTTATATCAAAGTTCAGTAGCATTTTGGTAAAAGGAATCTTGAATCCATGTCTATCTCTAAATTAATTTTAATTTTTTTATCAATAATTTCCTTTTAATATTCTATTATTTGATGCAGAAGATTGTCTGTCATTCCAGCAGATTTCTGACTGCATGGGCAAAAGAGGAAAATCTGTCATATTTAGAGTTCTCATTCACTTAGGAAGATGCTCCTTCACCCTAGAAACTAAATCTGTCATCACATTTATGTGGAAACCTCAGTTGGAAGTTCTAACAGTGCCCGTGTCCAATTGTGGCATTTCTGCCATAAAATGTGGGCATTGGATATGTGCCTCCAAAGGATGGGGGAACATTATTAGTGCCCACACAGACTCTTTTACACACTGGTGTTGTTTCCCAGCATGTTAGTAACACTCATCTTACCATTATGCGAACTTTTGTCTCTCTAATGTCAGTCTTATACTGAGGTAACTCCATCTGATCTGGTGGCAGATCAGCCACTCTAAATCGCCCACCTCCATTTGTGGTAATGAGCTCTGCCCCTTTTAGAACCTAATGGAAGAGAAGTTTCTGCTAAAAGAAAGTCCGGCATTTTCAGAGCCGAAACAAGTCCTTATGCAGGGCAAGGTGCGGACAGGAACTGTGCAATTCATGGCATATTTTGTGTTACTGCCCTCTCTAAATTAGGCCCTATGGGTCGGTATCTGATGTAAAAGGAGAAGATAGAATATGTCAACATATGCTTTCACTATCCCCTCTGGCCATGGTGCAGCCGTTCACGTAAGAGTCACATGGTCACTGAAGCACCCCTCCCCCGATAAAACTGCCCTGGTGACCTCTGGTGCAGGTAGATACGATCCAATCACTGTTTACCTGTCACTGGCTGCCCAAATTCACTAAAGTTAAAAAAACATTTCAATTGCTTGTGTGGTAAAGTTATAGCCAAACTCTGCTAAATGTATTAAAAATTACACAGGTAAACCCTTAATTGGTCATGATAAACTTTATTCATTTGCATTTTGTGAACAGTGAAGACAAGCCGGTCTAAAAAGCTTGTCCTCATACAGTCATTCAGTTGCTTACACTTGCACTGTGAGTGGGTGTATGAGTCTGCTGAGTTGGAATGTGAATGGGTGTATGACTGTCTGAGTGGGTATGTGAGAGGATATATCAGTTTGTGACTGGATCTATGAGTGGGTGTATACGTGTTTGAGTGGGTCTGTGAGTGTGTGTATGAGTCTTTCACTGGGTTTCTGACTGGGTGTATAACTCTCAGAGTATCTCAGTGGGTGCATGAGTGCCTGAGTGGGTCTGTGACTAGGAGCATAAGAATCTGAGTGGGTATGTGAGTGGGTGCATGAGTCTCTTAGTGGGTATACGACTGCATGAGTTTTTTGTGTGGGTTAGTGAGTCGGTGCATGAGTCTCTGAGTGGATATGTGAGTGGGTGCATATGTCTCTGAGTTGGTCTGTGACTGGCTGCATGAGTCCTTCAGTAGGTCGATAAGTGGGTGCATACATCTCTGAGTGGGTATATGAATGGGCGTATTATTCTTTGAGTGAGTTTGTGAGTGGGTGTATAAGTCTCTGACTGGGTATGTGAGTGGATGTGTGAGTGGTTATGTGAATGGGTGTATGAGTGTCTGAGTGGGTATGTGAATGGGTACATGACTCTGTGACTGGATCTATCAGTGGGTGCATAAGTGTCTGAGTGGATCTGTCTATCAATGGGCGTGAGTTGAAGCATAAGTCTCTCAGTGGGTGTGTGAGTTGTGCGTGAGTGTCTGAGAGGGTCTATGACTAGGTGCATGACTCTCTGAGAGGATCTGTGAGTGGGTGCATCAAACTCTCAGTGGGTATGAGTGGAAGCATAAGTCTGTCATTGGGTCTGTGAGTGGGTACATGAGTGTCTGAGTGGGTCTGTGGCTGGGTGTATAAGTCTCTGACTATGTATGTGAGTGGGCACATGAGTCTCTGAGTGCAACTTTTTGTGAGTGCATGAGCTTCTGAATGCTTATGTTAGTACACACATGGGTCTCTAAGTGAGTCTGTGAGTGGGTGCATTAGTGTCTGAGTAGGTATGTAAGTGGGTGAATGAGTGTCTGAGTGGATATGTGAGTACGTTCATGAGTCTGTGACTCTGCCCAGCGAGGGTGTGTATATATAGATACTTTTTGTTAAATATTTCCACCAATATTCGTTAAGATATTCGCGATGTCCCCGCGATGATACACAGGGGGCCACGCTGGCGGTCGCGTCGTCCTCGTGACTATCACGAGCGATTCAAAAAAATCAATTTTGAGCACATAACTTGTGTCACTAACACCCCCATTTTGCAAACATGGGGTCAGAGTACCTCCACCATGACCCATTATCTTAGCTTTCACAGAAATTTTCAGCCCAGGAAACCTTTCCCGATCGATAAAATGGCAGCTGCAACTTTCTGTTCAGGTTGCGCCCAGCCAATCACAGCATTCCCGTTGGCAAAATCGTCGCGAAATATCTGCGGCCAGAGATATCACTATAATTTTAAACTTAAATTTCTCAAAACTACTAAACTGGTTTGCACCACATAACAAAAAGAACAATCTTCGTAACAACACCTACCTTTCTGCCAAATTTGGTGTCATTCCATTCAATGGTTCGGGCTGTAGTCGTGTTGATAGGTTCCTATGGGAATTAACATTACAAACGCACCCTTTTTTCAACCCCATTTTTCTCAGCCCCGGCTTCACAAATCCCCCCGAAACTTTCCAGGTACAACAAGAATCCCCAGAACACTTTTTTGGGATACTTTCGTGAAGATTCGTCAAATGCAAATGGCGCCAACGTTTTAGGCCACTCAAAAAACTTTTTTCCTATGTAACCATGGTCCTAACTACCTAGTAGGTAATATATATATATATCTATATATATTATCTACTGGCGGTCGCCAGTAGATAGTTATAGTTAGGACCTATTTTCCATAGGAAATCCGCGACATTCTATTTGAAATAACTCTTGCGCCGGTTGACGAATCTTCGCGAAATTTTCAAACTTTATGGCCCGCTCCGGTCCGCTCCTACCCTGAAAGTCTTAGGGTGATTCGTCAAGCGGGGCCGAGAAAAAGGGGGTCCCAAAAGTGTTTTCCTCATTCATTTTCCCATAGGAAACTTTAGACACGGCTACAGCTCAGACTGCTGAACGGAATTACACCAAATTTGGCAAAGAGGTAGTTCTTGGTTCAGAAAGAACCCTTTTGTTAAATGGTGTAAATCCGTTCAGTAGTTCCTGAGAAAATCAAAAGTTAAGTCACATATATATCTATGGCCGAGTAGGGTCCGCTGCATCCTCCCGACCACGAGCTGCATGCTAATTGGTTGTCAAGTGGCTGTCAACACTCCAAATCAGGAAGTGTTGGCAGCCATTTTGTCCTCGGTAGAACCGAGGGACAGAAACAAGTGCGCAAGCGCAAAGGGGGCAGGGTAGAAACACCCTGACTCTCTAGGTCTGCTCAGGGGTCCCACAAGGACCCCTGGGCAGAAAAAAGCATTTTTTTAAAAAAATCGTCAGGATGCGCGGATCCTGCCGATTAGAAAAAAACCCCAGAAGAAACAAGTGCGCAAACGCACAAAGGGGCAGGGTAGAAACACCCTGACCCCTAGGTCTGCTCCAGGGGTCCCACAAGGACCCCTGGGCAGAAAAAAAGCATTTAAAAAATCGGCGGGATGCGCTCAGGGTGCGCGAATCCCGCCGAGAAATCAAGCGGGTCTCCGCGCTTCGATAAACTTGCCTCCGGGTGGCCCAAGTCCCGGGGGCATGCGGGGGGGTGGGTTTATTGTTTATATGGGGGCCTCTAAGGCCCCCAAGCCCCGGGGACCGCCACCCCCGGGCTTAATAAAAATGGTGCGGGAGGGCTCTCCTGCCCTCCCGCAGCCCCGGGGACCGCCACCCCCGGGCTTCTTTAAAATTTTAAATAATATGTGGGGCTCCAGCCCCCACACGCCCGGGGACCACCACCTCCCGGGCACATAGAAAATAAATGTGGGGGTCCGTTACGGACCCCAGAGCCCCGGGACCACCACCTCCCCGGGCTGTGCACTCAAGGGAGGGGGGCCGCGCGGCCCCTCCTGGAGCCCTTGATGGCCCTGGGGACCGCCACCCCCAGGGCCGGCTCCTGCAGTGTCCCGGGGTGCCTACCCGGGACACTGTAGTTTGCTATGACAGGACGTGAGCCTCGCGGCTCCCGTCCTGTCATAGCAAACTTGTTTGCATTTTGAAAGAGAGAGCAGAAAACCTGCTCTCTCTTTCAAAATGCAAACCAATAGCTTTCCACATGGGGAGCAGCATGTTAGCTGCTCCCCATGTGAAAAGCAATGCACGGCTCGCGCAGGAGGCGGGAGCCGGCTGGGACTGTGGGGGATTGTCCACAGTCCCCAACCAGAGGCCAGGCCCCGGGGATGGGGTCCCCAGGGCCATAAGTGGCCAGGGAAGGGGGGCCACGCGGCCCCCTTCCCGTTTTTTTTTTAAATTTAATAAAAAATAAAATGCTCAGGCCCCGGGGGATGGGGTCCCCGGGGCCAAAAGTGGCCAAGGGAAGGGGGCCACGCAGCCCCTCCCATTAAAAAAATTAGAAAAAAAAAACGACCGGCATCGTGCCGGAGGCCCCGCCCCTCCCTGCAGTACTCTGCAAACGCGCCCCTGGCGCGTTTTAAGAAGGGGTAATTCCCCTTGAATACTGGGGGTCCCTGGGGCCAACTAGCCCACCAGGAACCTCCAGTATGCGCCAGGGGCTGCGTTGCAGAGAGGTGTACAGAGGCCACGCCCCTTTTACACCTCTCTGCAACGCAGCTCTGTGGCGCTTTTAGAAGTACATGGTGGGCTAGTTGGACTCCAGGGACCCTCAGGATTCAAGGGGACTTAATCCCCCAACTTAAAACGCGCCACGGGCGCGTTTGCACAGTGGTGAAGGAGGGGCGGGGCTTCAGGTGACATGTGTGCAAACAGGCCCCGTGGCGCGTTTTAAGATGGGGAATTAAATCCCCTTCAATCCTGAGGGTCCCTGGGGGCCAACTAGCCCAACAGGTACGTCCAGAAAGCGCCACAGAGCTGCATTGCAGAGAGGTGCAAAGAGGGCGTGGCCTCTGAACACCTCTCTGCAACGCAGCTCCTGGCGCATACTGGAGGTACAGGGTGGGCTAGTTGGACCCCAGGGACCCTCATGATTCAAGGGGACTTAATCCCCCAACTTAAAACGTGCACAGATGTCACCTCAGGCCCCGCCCCCTCCCTTCACCATTGTGCAAATATTCCTCTAAAATCAGCCGAACAACGAATTCCTATTTACTCACCTGTTATCAGGAGAGACCTCAGTGCTGCATCTTTCAGCCCAGTACTGATCCTGAAAAGTAATTTTAACCGTACTTACCAGTAACTTGAATTTCCTTCCATAGGATATCATTGACTGGTTTCACTTGGAAATTCTTCTAAGTGTGGAGTTTTGGAACTTTATAATATTCCTCTAAAATCAGCCGAAATACGAATTCCGATTTACTCACCTGTTATCAGGAGAGACCTCAGTGCTGCATCTTTCAGCCCAGTACTGATCCTGAAAAGTAATTTTAACCGTACTTACCAGTAACTTGAATTTCCTTCCATAGGATATCATTGACTGGTTTCACTTGGAAATTCTTCTAAGTGTGGAGTTTTGGAACTTTATAATATTCCTCTAAAATCAGCCGAAATACGAATTCCGATTTACTCACCTGTTATCAGGAGAGACCTCAGTGCTGCATCTTTCAGCCCAGTACTGATCCTGAAAAGTAATTTTAACCGTACTTACCAGTAACTTGAATTTCCTTCCATAGGATATCATTGTCTGCTTTTTGCTGAAAAAGTTTCTAAGTGTCGATTTTTGAAACATACAAATATTCCTCTAAAATCAACCGAAATACGAATTCCGATTTACTCACCTGTTATCAGGAGAGAACCCAGTGCTGCATCTTTTAGCCCAGCACTGACCCTGAAAAGTAATTCTAACCGTACTTACCAGTAACTTGTATTTCCTTCCATAGGAATCCATTGTCTGGTTTTCAGCAGAAAAGTTTCAAAGTGTCGATTTTCACAAACTACAAATATTCCTTAAAAATCGCCTGTATAACTTAAACGCATTCTTTCAACTGTTTACAGGAGATGCACCAGTGCTGGATCCAGGATCCACCACTGAGTAAGAAAAAGTAACGATAACACTACTTACCTGCTAAGTGAATTTCCTGCCATAGGATAACATTGGTGATTCTATGCACTGTAAAAACCATAGGTTTCAGGCACGTTATAGTTAGAAATTAGCATTTAAAAAACCTTTGAAATTCACTGAAAAAACCATAGGTTTCAGACACGTTATAGTTAGAAATTAGCATTTAAAAACCTTTGAAATTCACTGAAAAAACCATAGGTTTCAGGCACGTTATAGTTAGAAATTAGCATTTAAAAACCTTTGAAATTCACTGAAAAACCATAGGTTTCAGACACGTTATAGTTAGAAATTTGCATTTAAAAAACCTTTGAAATTCACTGAAAAACCATAGGTTTTAGGGACAGTTATAGTTAGTTGGACATTGCACTCGTACAAAACCCGTGAAATTCCCCGTTATAGTTAGTTCAGCTAACTATAACTCGCGCCCCGCAATGCACTGCTGATGACGTCACATATTACATCACTCATGACATGGTCAGTGACATCACTGATGACATCACTGATGACATCTCAAATGACATCACTGCTGACATCATCCATGTGATAATTTCATTCATCTTCTCACACCCTAATATAACTTTTGATACACCCACTGTAAATTACAGACTGCCATTCTCAAAACCATAGACACTCCAACACCAATAACTACATACCCACTCACTGATTCTTAGGTCTACACACACATCCACTCACTCACCCGTACAGTCACTCATACTTACGGTCACTCAGTACAGGACTATCATATGCACTCATACACCTACATAGACACTCACACACCGCCACTCATCCATAGAGGTACTCACACACCTAGTCAGTCATGCAAATAATTAATCACACTGCCATTTACTCACCTATACAGTTATACACACACCAGCTCACTTACTCATACAAATACTAGCACATTCTTACGCTCTTATACAATCACTGATACAAGCACACACTCATCCATACAGTCACTCTCACAATCACAATCACACACTCTCGCTATAGCTATTTATATACTCCAACACACATATATACTGCCTTTCACATATGTAGTTACTCACACATGTACCACTGAGATATACATTCACTCACTAACACACCCATACACACACTCACCCACCCATACAGTCCATCACAGATGCACTCGTGAAACCATGCACCCAGTGAATCACCCACTGATACATCTATGTGCAGCCACACACACCCCATCCACACAAACACTCAGGCACCCATACAGATACTCAGACAACCAATCAATAACACATAGACACTCATGTAGCTATTTACAAACCCATGCAGCCACTTACACACCAACAGACAGACGGATAAAGACATTCACACAGTTTAGTCACTAACCCATGCATTTAGTAAGATACGTTTAATCACTCACTTATAGAGTCAGTCACGCACCTACTAAATCATCCATCCAGACACTTATACACCCACTCATTATTCAATACACCTTGGCATATATATTAAACATATTTAAACTTTATAGAAACACACAGTCACTGCATGATGTCATCAGTGATGTCATTTGAGATGTCATCAGTGATGTCATCAGTGATGTCACTGACCATGTCATGAGTGATGTAATATGTGACGTCATCAGTAGTGCATTGCGGGGCGCGAGTTATAGTTAGCTGAACTAACTATAACGGGGAATTCTCACGGGTTTTGTACGAGTGCAATGTCCAACTAACTATAACTGTCCCTAAAACCTATGGTTTTTTCAGTGAATTTCAAAGGTTTTTAAATGCAAATTTCTAACTATAACGTGTCTGAAACCTATGGTTTTTTCAGTGAATTTCAAAGGTTTTTAAATGCTAATTTCTAACTATAACGTGCCTGAAACCTATGGTTTTTTCAGTGAATATATATATATATATACACACACACACACACGCACACACACACTGACACACACACACACACACACTATTTCATATTTATATAGAAATATATATTCACGAACAGATGGTTCCAAGGCGGGTAAGTGAGGTGCTCTTGTTGGTGGTGCGTCGCTCTGCGGCAGAACCAAGCCGCTAAATATCAAACATTCTCCCCATTCAGAAGAGAGATAGCCACACTCGCAACTGGCTGTCAAATAGCTTTTTATTAATAGAACAGCATGGCAGTCCTGACGTGTCTCGGTCAAAAGTGACCTTTCTCAAAGGTAAGCCTCGGCACACTTTAACGCTGCTGACGTCAACAATCAATTGCCTTAATTTATATTTTTAGTCCTCTAGTGGACACTCCTTATTTCAATGACATGCTGGGACATGTAGTCCATCAGACAGCGTACATTCAATCCCTCCAGTGGGCGGTGCCATTTTCTTGCTGTTCCAGTTTGTAGTGTATTTCACAATTTCAAGCTCAGCATTGCTCCATTACAGTCCCGTTTTAAAGGCTGCTTGGACCCAATACCGTAAATAATCTTCGGCGGCAGCCTCTTACCCTTAATCATATTCACAAACAGATGGTTCCAAGGCGGGTAAGTGAAGCGCTCTTGTTGGTGGTGCGTCGCTCTGAAGGCGAGAAGCCGAAACGCGTCCTGTGAGACCGTTGATTTCGTTGATGACCTGTGAATAAAATCCACTTGTAAACAGCCCTGAGTGCCACACCTTCTTTGTGAAACTTTTGGAGGACTTGTGCAACATATATATATATATATATATATATATACACACACACACACACACACACACACACACACACACACACATATATACACACACACGTATATATATACACACATACACATATATACATATATATATATACACACACACTATATATACACATATACACACACACACATATATATACACACACACACCCATATATATGAAAACCCCAAAGATTATGTTATTGTTAGGTGAAAATGTCAGTTCAAAAATAATATTGCCAATGAAACAAAAAACTGAAATGTACTTATATTTACTGAGCTAACTATAACTTGCACCCCTGTCATGCATTGTTTATGACCTCAAATACTGGACATATAATTGATGTAATGACAAAATTGATGACATCACTGACGACATCATTCACTAATCTTCTGTTCAACTTACTCAAACCAGTACAGCCTTTGAAATATGTTTAAAAAAAGTAATAAATGGGGGAGAATCAGGAAAGCATGAATTACTAACATATATGTGTTTACACAAAATAATTACGCTGTAACTCACTCCCTCTAGACACAATAGCCCCATTACCTGCCCAAGCTCCTACTGCGCATTATTTTTGGTCTGTGCACAGCTCTTCATGAAGCGCCCACCTCCTCCAGACACAAAGCAACATTAGATGCCTAAGCCCATACGAA
This sequence comes from Calotriton arnoldi, assembly GCA_963921515.1. Lineage (NCBI taxonomy): Eukaryota > Metazoa > Chordata > Amphibia > Caudata > Salamandridae > Calotriton > Calotriton arnoldi. Next base: position 237,672 of record CAWUFW010008327.1, on the reverse strand, counting down.
GCCCAGCCTTCACCCTGTGCACAGGTGTTCATGGAGAGGCTACTCCCTCTACTTGACTATAACTTGAGGCCCATGCTACACTGTGTTGTTAAAAATTATGTAATTTAAGATGTAATTTGCGATGTTATAAATGCAGTCACTGAACATGTCATGAATGATGTAATATGTGATGGTACAAGCAGTGCAGGGCAAAGGCACGAGTTATAGATATTTTAGGACACAAGTTATAGTTACTTGTGATAACTATAAATGGCGAATTTCAGTGATTTTGTTAGTTTAAAACATTTTGTTGTAACATACATTTTCACTTAACTATTACGTCACTTGAACCTTTTTTTTCCAGTGAATTTCTACGTTTTTTTTTTTAACATAAAGTAAATTGTCCATCACATGCATGGGATTGGGCACAGGGCCTGTGCCTAAACCACTGCAGATGACCAACCCCCCGCCACTCATGGCTGACCATTATTTAACAATATAAAGGGTGTCATTTTAAGTAAGGCTGACCTACTGGCTTTGTCAAAGGGTCAGAACCAAAAAAAATAGTTAAAAAACAGGCCTATTGGCTTTATCAAGGTGTCAGCACATCAACATATATATATAGCTCCCTTATTGGTTTTGTCAATAAATCAACACAATAATTTATCAATAACTATAATCCTATGTCCTTCCATGTATATAAATGGCAATGATTAATAATCTTCACATTCACAGAATAAAGCATTATTCTTGAAAACACGTGTTGTCTCACTTTAACATTCTTTGAGCCACAAAATGCAGCCATAGAACTAACCACAAGGGCTCCCTGCACTCCAGCTGAACAGCATGCAGTTCCAGCTCAGAGCACTTTAAAAAAAATATAGTAAGCTCTCCCGGTATCATGAATTGAATGACCCAGAAGACTTACCGCAACTCTTCATTAAATGTCCCAATGGGGGCCTGCTGCGCTCCCTGCTGCCTCCTAATAACATTTAAAAATAAGCTTGGTGGTCCCCCTGCCCCTTGTAGGGACACCTTGAGAATCCCAAAATCTTTAAAAAAAAATAAAAGCCCTTGCAGAGCTTTATGGGGTATTCCCCAGTTGAAGCAGTAAAAGCAAAAGGAGCAGCTACCCTGATAATTTCACACTCACTGCTTTATATATATATTTATTTATTTTCCGGAGCGGGGCCTACAGCCTTCCTCCCTAAGCCTTTTGAAGGCCCCATCCCCTGGGGCCAAAGTATTTTTCATTTGGTGAGCAGGCGTTGGGCCCTCCACTCCCCAAGCCATATAATAGCCCTGGGGCTCGATAACAGCAGTGTCTTGAGGACCCCATCTCCTGTGACACCGAGTTGATGCATGCCCAGAACAGAAATCCAAACCAACTCCTTGCCCACACTCTCCTGGGAAGGAAAAATAGGTTTGCTTCCGCCCAGCAGGAGCAGAAATGAAAGCTGTGGGGTCAAACCAATGCAGCCGGCTCCCACTGTACACGGAATGGGTGCAGTAAGGGGAGCCGATGGGGCCATGGGGACGCTGGGGCTCCCCTGCAGCCCCAAGGCCCCTCATTGCTGTGGGCGCCCTCGGCGTGACTGGGGCACCCACAGCTACTTTTTATTTATTGAGTCCCTGGGGGATGGTTTCCCTGGAGTCATATAATGGCTCGGGGAGGGATGCCGCACCAGCCACTTCAAAAAATAATGCGATCCCAGGGATGCGATCCCAAGGGCCATGTAATGGCTCGAGGAAGAAGGCCGCTCACCTCAACCCCTAAAATAATTTTTTAAAAAGACAACCTCTCCCGCCTAAGGGGTGGCAGGCAGGCAGGCTGTGTTGGAGCCCGACCCTTGGGGTGTGGATCTCGAACCTGGAGTGGATTCTCAGTTATAAAGTAGGATTAGGATGCACTGCCGACTAGTCTGTTGGTTGCCTTTTGCGTAATGTGAAAAGCAATCGCGCCGGCACGAAAAGGGCCAAGAGATTTTAATTACCACCAGTGCCTCCCGCTTTCCAAGCAGGGTGCCCCGGTGCCCTGCCCGAGAGGGAGGCGAGCGGGACCCATATATTTACTAATGAATTAATTAGTACTACCAGACACTGCTGGAAGTAAATTAATAAATGTATTTTAAACTCTCAGAGCTGTGAGCCAAGTAAAAAGAAAGAGAGCACGATCAACATCTCAAATTCTCAACCCAGGAAAATGACCACAAAGCTCACTGTCCAAACATCTTTATGTTAGGTTTGCTTAGCATTGGCCTATCCCTACCACACTTCTGGCCTCAGGGTGATCCCTGGCCTTCGCACATCACATTGTGGCTATCAGAATCTCTTCCATATGGCTGACTCCCATTATGTGGCTTTATGGCTGAACCTGTTAACTTTGGAACGGGGAATGAGGTCATAGTCCCATAGTCGTCTCAACATCCTTTGATTCCGGGCAAATCACTTAATCTGCCTTGCCTAAAAAACATATGACTATGTCCTTGTGTAATGTAACTGGTGCTTTTGTAAGGCGCTCCAATACCTTTGGGTTGAGGTTGCGCTATATAAACAAGAAAAAAAGTTACATTCTACTGGATAAAACAGATATGGTAAATGAACTCAAATGCCTGCTTTACACACCACTCGCTAATCAAGAGCCACCTGGGATGAACTGAAGATTTCTCAGAAGAAGTTTGGCATACGTAAAACCCATATGTTTCAAAGCAGGTCCAGGGGAAACCATTGGCCAACTGGAAATGCTCATTATAAGTAATAAGGTAAAACCATGTTCAAATTGTTTTTAAAAAAGCAACCTACCCTTCAGCCTGTGCGCGTTCAGCAGCACGACTGACTTTACATCTGCTACCTTAAGTCTAACGTACATGAATTAATCAGGCACACAGCTCTCACCTGAATCACAGCCACTCATAGAGATGGACCCCACTCAGGCGATTGATCTGAGATTTGATCAGTTCTCAGCTTAGGTTATTATTTGTCACACAAGACAAATCACGACCAGGACGAGCAGGGTAAATGAAAATTTTTTAACCTCCTAATATTTACGTTAAATAAATTAACACACAGGTTCGTCTTAGTGAATAACCAACCATGTATGTTACATGTAAAGGGTTAAAGGTAACACGCTATATATGTGCAAACTAATTTACTTACAATTGTTAACGTGAATAACATAAGTCTGACAATTGCGTACTAATTAGAATAATAAATGTATGATTTGTGCTTGGAAATAAACTGTGTAGTGGCAAAACAAAGCGTTGGTAAGTAAGGGATGGCTTTATATGTCGCTTTTGCTAGGTAATACCTAATTGGGGTACGTAGAATGACGGGAGGGAAACGAAAAGGCTTATATTCTTTATTCTTAACTCTGTTTTGTTTATCTTTATAATAGTGCGCTTAGGCCTGTTGAGCAGCAAAATAAAATGGCCGCCATGAGTTAGAGTACGCAGGCGTGAGAGGGGTTACGAAAGAAAGAAAGGCCGTGAACAAGAGGGATCATGTGATCATTCCAAAAGCCTAGGATGGAAGCGTGGTCAAGGCTGTGATGACCTTATCGCATAAACGTGTGCCAAAGCAAGACAGCAAAAAGCGTGAGAAGTCGCAGTGAATAAATGAATGGACAATAAACTGACCGACTGAAAAGTATCAGAAAAGGATACAGTTTGAAACCTATGAACTAAGGAGTAATGTCATGAACCCGTGAGAAACGACAAAAGTATGAACTTGCCACAAAGAACTGGTTGAAACAAGGATATTCATAATGAGATGTATACTGACCCGAATGGACCAATTAGAGAGAATCTCGCCATAAAGATGTAACATTTTCACTTAGTAAGCTAGTATTAGGGTATAAGAAGACCTACTCTTAGAGGGGAGGGGGTTAGCTGCTGTTGCCGTTTACGAACTGATGCTGCGGCTGCTGCTGCTATTTTATATTTTTGATTGAGCATGAGACGCTGATATTGGAGAACTTTTTTAATCCTAATAGATTTTTTCCATTTAAAACATTAGACTTTTATTCTTAAAATACTAAAGGGGAAAGGAACGAGAAGGCCTGTTTTTCCAGGACAGATAGATAGATCTTTCGGGAGTTCTTGCTGTGACGAACTTTATTTTTCCATCTAATAGGTATGCATTGCAATTTCAATTTATTCTTATAATGATGCTAAATGTAATAATCTGAATAATAAATTTGAAACTTATTCATGCTTCTAAACTTTATATAAACTTTATTATCTTTAAAACAATGAGTCAGTGGTTCTTTAGCTCAATGATAAATGTAAATGTTTAAAGGTTTATAGTGGTTGAGCTGGTCTTAATCACCATCAACTGATTCCTACTAGTTGGTCCATCGACCAATGAGCGGAATACCTTAGAGCTTGAGAAGTGTAATGTCGTCTTTATAAAAAGGTATCCCGTCTCCTTCCAGCATATCATTTAACTGTTTTTCTCCTAGGTAAGAACGGATGAAATCCAGGGAATAAATGAGTGAGTGAATGTATATGCGGTGTTATGGGCCCCACCGTCATATGGATATAGTTGTGTTTAAGAGGAATATTTGCACCTGGACGTCCAAAGACATATAGGAGAAGAAATTTTATTGATAGCGCTGGATCAGATTTCTTGGTAGCAGAGTTATGGTTACTATAGATTAGTTTGGTGATTATTGATTATTGATTATTTTATGTCTAACATTCTATGTTGAGTCGCGTTATGTTATATGTAAGTCAAAGTTTTAACGCTTCCGGGAAGTAGGAAGTGGAAAACGTGTGGCAAGAGAAGTCACATGGAATAGTGCATTGTCGGAGTTCATATTGGTGATAACACAAGTTGTGTTATGATAGGGACATTTTCGGTATAAAAGGTGTGTGAGTGAAATAGCAACCGGTTTTCTTGTGAAACTCTGGCCTTAATTCTCAGGAGCAGTGTAGTCTCCGCATGTGTTTTATCCCCAGAGAAACGGGTTTACTCCTTGCTTGAAAGAAGGGTAAGGTAGAGGGAAGTGCTACACTTATCGAACGAAACTGTATTCTTGCGAGCTAGAATAAACTGTCACTTTTGTTTAGCGAAATCAGACAATGGAAATGTGTTTTAATGTTGTAAACTAACAAAGAATTGTTGAAAAGTAAATTGCCGATAATTTTTGTAAAGGAGGGGTCAGGAGCAGAACTGACGTAGACAAAAGCCGCGCTGGGATTGGACAGTGCGCTAGTCATACAGAACTGACGTAGACAAAAGCCGCGCTGGGATTGGACAGTGCGCTAGTTACAGAAGCCGCTCTGATTGGAGCGTTGGTGTGAGTCGCGCTGGGATTGGTCAGATAAACCAGTGACGTAGAAGCTTAGGATTGGAGCGTTGGTGTGAGTTGCGCTGGGATAGGTCCGAATAACGCATAGAGAACAGTGTTGAATCGCGGACTTTTGAGAGAAATTGTGAATCATGGCTTATTATGAGTATGGTAGAGAGAAAACGTCGTGGATATCTAAAGTTAAGAATTTTTTTAAGAAGGACAAAAAGGTAGTGACTAGAGAGGGACAAGTAATGCCTCCGCCGAAGTCACCAGCTTCGCACATGATGTTGAAGTACGGATATCATACCTGCATATGGTTAGAAAATTGGACTAAATATACTAAAAATGATGGAGCATTGGCTTTTCCTGAGAATGGTTCATTTAGTGTAGCTGTACTTCGGAATTTGAGAGAGAAAATGGCAATGCTTGAACCTAAACCTAGACCGACACAGTTTGAAGCATTAAGTGAATGGGAAGATGAGATGTATGAACGAGAAAGATTCAGAGGATTAAGAAATCATGAGTTTGTACCCGGAAGGTTGTGGGGAGTGAATCATGAGGACAGAATAAAGCGTTGGAGATATGCTAATATGACAGGAGGTTTGTTTCCGGCTTTTACAGTTGAGGAAGAAGCAAAGAGAAAGTGTACAGAGAAAAAGAAACATGTGGTTACTGAAAAGTATGGGTATGGTGGTAGTGAGACAGAAGATGAATTGCTGGAAGATATTCTAAACAGAAACCCACCTCCATACCAACAGAATTCTGCGGTGGTGACACCTAATGCACCGCCAATGGAAACTGGGAGGAATAAAAATCCAGAACGAGGATATGAGATAAATAGGTCACAAGATCAGTTGAAAACTCCACAAAATGAGAAGACAGAAAGTGACAATACAACTGAATTGGCAAAAACCACAAGAGAATTAACTGAAAAGATAAGAGAATTAACAATGAATATGGAAGCTGTAACTGTACCAGTAACGATAGGTCCAGTAATACCAGTTTTTGAGAATCAGAAAATTGAAGAGCATTCTTTAGTCATTCCTATGAATTCACACTTGCAAAGAAGGAAAGAAGGGATGGAATTAGACGGTGAAGGTGCAAGAAACTTGGTTAGTACATATAGACCAAGCCCACCTACTAATTTAACGATAAATGAGAATGAGTTTAGGAGAATACCTATGGTAACTGAGTCTGCATCAGAGACACCAGAAAGAAGTAAAAATTGGATAGAATTAAATAGTACGCCTGTAGGTCCGACTCCAGATGAATTGAATGAATGGATGAAAACTCTAAAAACGAAAGAGATCGAAACAAAACCCTTAGATGTAATTAGGTTAAAAATAGACATGGAAGAATTGATTTTAGGGACAATTGGCACAGAAAAACTGAAATCTTATCAGGATGACGAAATTATGTTCTTATGCAAGAGCATTACATGGAGAGCTAGAAATTTACATGACAAATTAGAAGAGACAGCAAATGAACTAGGAGTAGAATTTGTAAAAGTGAGAACGTTGCAGAAACCATATAGAGTAGATTTTTGCGAAAAAGATATAGAGAATTTGAACACATCAGGAAGATTAACCCAAATAAAAGAATTAATTGTTTTACTGAGGAAATGGGGTGATGTGGATAGATGGAGAAGCAGATGGACTAAAAAGAATGAGAAAGTGACAGACAAAGCGTCTTTGGCTTTTGCAGTGACAGACAAGGAATCAATTGTAAGGGAGTACCCGATGAGAGAAACTCCAGGAGGTAGTTATGTGCATGTCCCATGGTCTAGACAGGATATATTGTCATTTACGAATGATTTTCCAAAATTGAGAGAGAAACCAGTAGAATGGTACAGACAAGTGGAGAGATTTGTTAAAGTTTCAAAGGTGTTATGGATAGATTTGGATGGATTGTTTGATATAGTAGTACCAGCTGATTTGTGGACAGAATGTAAGATTACAATTGATTGGCCAACTGTAGAATATCCAAGAGATACTAAAACAGGAGCGCCAGGACCAGAAGTGATGAGAAAATATGATCAAGTAATTACCTTTTTGAAAAATAAGATTCCACCCAAAGAAACGGATTGGGTAAAAATAGACAGAACCACACAGGAAAGCAAAGAATCAGTACACGCATACTACGAGAGGCTACTGTTAGTTTTCAAACAGTATAGTGGCTATGAGACACTAAATGAGAAGGATATGAGTCATTTTGTATATAGATTTGTTTATGGGTTGAAACCAGAGATAAGTGAAATGATTAAACAGCATATGATTTGTTGGCAGAATAGCACAGTTGATGAAGTTTTGAGGTATGCTAAATATTGTAGTGATGATATTGAGAGCAGACAGCGTAAATTGAAAGAGAAAGCAATGTGGGCACAAGTGAAAGTTGCAGAGAAGCAAGAAGCTCAATTGAGTAATCCTGTTAATGAGGCAGGACCGACTAGGTTTAAACCAAATATAGGTAAAGGAAAAGGTCAAATGAGCATAGAAGAGGCAAAGAAAAAGTGGCCATGCCACAACTGCGGAAAGTTAGGGCATTGGAGAAACGAGTGTAAATTTCCTCCAAAACCTAATACGGAAAATCAATCATTAAATCCACAGGTGCAGAGTGAGGTAGTTACCCAACAAAGTCAGGTGCCACAACCACCACTTCCCAAGAGTGTTAATCAACAGAAATACAGTGCAGAAACAGGATTCTACGGAGGAGAGCAGGTAACACAATTGCCGCGCGCAGCTGCCATATCTCAGTATTGGCTACGACAGGATGGTGATGAGTCGGATGAAAGTTTATGACGGTGCCTAGGAGAGGAGGAAGAGTGCGTGCTTGGCGCAACTCTAGAGGTAGATCAAGCAGGTCCATTTGTGGATGGAGAAGTGAATGGTGCAAATGTAACATTCCTTGTGGACACTGGAGCTACCCGTTCTACTGTTAGGTCAGTGGAAATTCCAAACCTTCCTCTCTCAGGTGAACATATCCAAGTAGTGGGTGTTTCGAATCAACAAATTAAGGCGCCTCTTACTAAATTAGTGGAGGTAAAAATTGGTCCATTTAGTGAAATGCACCGATTTGTGGTATGTGATTGCAGTCCTGTGAACCTATTAGGACGCGATTTGCTTTGCAAGATGAATTGCACCATCTATTGTACGCCAGATGGAATTGCATTTCAGACCCCAGATGAAGATGTATTGTATAAAATGACAATGGTAAAGTTAGAATCAGAAGTGAATGATTTATTTCCAATATTTGATGTAGAGAAAATCCCAATTGAACTGAAAGAAACAGTGAAACAGGAAGTGTGGGACTTCACGGGAGAAGATATAGGGTTAATGAAAGAAGTAGACCCTGTTAAAATTTCTGTTAAAGAAGGAACGAGTTACCCAAATACGCCCCAGTATAAATTGACACCAGAAATAATTGAAGGAATAACACCAGTAATAAACAAAATGATTGAGCAAGGGATTCTGAGAGAAATAATGAGCAGTCCATGTAATTCGCCGATAATGGGACTGAAAAAGCCGAATGGAACATATAGAATTGTACAGGATTTGAGAAAGGTAAACAAAATTGTTGTGCCTTGCTGCCCAATAGTGCCAAACCCTGCTGTAATTCTATATCAGATTCCACGCGAAGCAGAATGGTACACAGTTATTGATTTGTGCCATGCATTTTTCTCTATTCCGTTACATCCAGATAGCCAGCCATTATTTGCGTTCAGGTTCGGAGAGCGTATTTTGGCATGGTGCCGAATTCCTCAGGGGTATACAGAAAGCCCCTCGATCTTTAATCAGATTCTAAAGAAATCATTGGAAGATTTGAAAATGCCAGAGAAGTCAGTGATGGTTCAGTATATTGATGACCTACTGGTGGCATCAAAAACAAAGGAAGCATGTGTTAATGATACAATTGCTTTGCTGAATCATTTAGCAAAAAGAGGACATAAGGTGTCCCCATCGAAGTTGCAGTTTTGTCAACAAGAGGTCCAGTATCTAGGGCATAAGATTGAGAAGGGAGTGCGAAAGGTAACGACTGAAAGAATAAAAATAATCCAAGGAATGAGAGCTCCAATGACACAAAGAGAGGTAAGAATGTTCCTAGGAATGGTTGGATATTGTCGACAATGGATAAGTGGATTTTCATTAATTGCAAAACCATTACAGAGATTAACAAAGAAGGATGTTAAAGATCCTTTTGAAATGAATGATGAGGAAATGAAAGCATTCAGAGAACTAAAAAGGAAACTGTGTGAAGCTCCGGCATTGGGAATGCCTGACTATGAAAAAGATTTTGAGTTGTATTGCAGTGAAAGAGATGGGTGTGCGTTTTCAGTCCTGGTGCAGAGACATGGAAACATGAAAAGACCCATTGCATATTTTTCAGCTGTTTTAGACCCAGTAGCGAAAGCGTTGCCTGGATGTTTGAAAGCAGTTGCTGCTACTTGTGTAAGTCTGGAGCAGAGTGAAGGCATAGTGATGGGATATCCACTGAGAGTATATGTCCCTCATTCTGTGGAAATTCTGTTGACAAGAACCAAAACCCAATACATGACACATAGTCGGCTGACTAGGTATGAAAAAGTAATATTGAGTGCGGACAATGTGACCATTGACAGATGCATGAATGTGAATCCTTCAACATCATTGCCAGATGAGGAGAGTGTGATTGAAATGGATGAAGTTGATCATGATTGTCTGAATGTACTCGAGTATTGTACAAAACCGAGACCTGACATACGGGATGAGCCTTTAAAGGAATCAGATTACATTCTATTCGTGGATGGCTCATGTTTGAGAACGAATGATGGAGTTCTAAGTGCAGCATATGCAGTTTGCACAGTAGCTGCTGTAATGGAAGCATCGTGTTTGAAAGGGATACGTTCTGCCCAAGTAGCAGAGTTGGTAGCTCTAATTCAAGCATGCAAGTTGGGAAAGAATGTTCGAATAACAGTTGTCACGGATAGCCAATACGGCTTTGGAGTGGTGCATGACTTTGGCCAGATCTGGTCTCAGAGAGGTTTCTTGACGTCTGCAGGGTCACCGATAAGAAATGGTGAGTTTGTGAAAAAGTTGCTTGAGGCGATACAGCTGCCTAAACAGATTGCGGTAGTGAAGTGCAATGCACATAAAAATGGGGAAGACTACATAACTGTTGGTAATAAGTTTGCTGATGAAATTGCACAGTATTGTGCTAAAAATGTGGTCTCATTGAACCGGAACCAAGAAAGAGAGCATATTTCATGTCCTTTGCTTTTTACTAACTCTGTTGAAACATGGGATGAGGTGAGACAATTACAGGAAGCGGCAGATGATGAGGAAAAAGATAACTGGATAAAAGCAGGATGTAGAAAACATGAGGAAAATGATGTTTGGGTTTACAGGGATGACAGACCAGTTATGCCTGATAGCATGATTTCTGACATGGCACGGATGTACCATGGACAAGCTCATATTGGGAGAGATTCAATGATCAGACTTTTTAGACAAACATGGTATAATCCAAAATTCAGAGCCATAGCTGAGAGTCTTTGTCAAAGGTGTCTTATTTGTCAACAGCTAAATCCAGGAAGAAAGACAGTAGTGAGTCTGGGAACAATAGGACGAGAGGGAGGTCCTTTCACGAGAATGCAAATGGATTTTATTGAAATGCCTCCGAGCAATAGACTAAGGTATGTCCTTGTAGTCGTCTGTTTGTTTTCCCGTTGGGTGGAAGCATACCCGACCAGAAGGAATGATGGAATTACAGTAGCAAAACTAATGCTGCGAGAATTCATTCCAAGGTATGGTTTCCCAGTAACGATTGAAACAGATAGAGGAACACATTTTCAAAACGAATTGGTTCAATTGATTTGTGAAGCACTTAGTATTAAACAGAAACTGCATTGTGCATACAGACCAGAGGCTTCTGGAATAGTAGAGCAAGTGAATGGAACAATTAAGAACAGACTAGGTAAAATGTGTCAAGCCACAGGACTCAAATGGCCAGATGCCTTGCCATTAGTCTTAATGACAATCAGAAGTATACCGGAAAGAAAGACAGGACTCAGTCCCCATGAGATAATTATGGGACGAGCAATGAGACAAGCACATGTACCTGTCAACAAACTACTGACTATAACTGATGATCTGGTGCTGGATTATTGCAAAGGATTGGCTGATGTGGTACGTTCTGTGTTTCATCAGGTTGGACCGGATGCGACCACTCTTGAAAGAAAACCGGCTCACGATTTGAATCCAGGAGATTGGGTCCGCATAAAAGTCCATCGAAGAAAAAACTGTTTGGTTCCTCGCTGGGACCAACCACGACAAGTGATCCTGGTGACAACAACTGCAGTCAAGTGTGCTGGAGTGAAACACTGGGTACATGCCAGTCACACCATCAGAGTTCCAGATCCTGAAGCTCGACCTGTGAGTCGACATCTGGAAATATCAGATACCAGTTCAGCATCTGATGCAGAGGAAGAGACGAACAGGGCTCCAGAAATTGAAGATCGACCTGTAAGTCGACATCTGGAAGACCCAAGTACAAGTGTAACGACAGGAGGAGAGGAGGAAATAGCAAAAGTTCCAGAATCTGAAGATCGACATGTGAGTCGACATCTGGAAATATCAGACCCTAGTTCAGCATCTGATACAGAGCATTCTGACAGTGATGAAAATCTGAAAAGAGATTGGAAATTTGATAACATAAAAGAAGAAACTGAGCAAAAAGACAGTAACAGTGAGCAACCAAGTACAAGTGGTGGTGAAAACACTTCAGAGACAATATTAATAGACGAAGAAGGGAGAGTTTCAAATAGAAAGTTAGAAGAATCGGAAGATCCCCGAGGAGCAATAGGGACAGATCGACGAACAAAAGAACAGGGAAATTTAGAGACAGATAGAGAGATTGACACAAATTCGGAAGAACCTCGAGGAGGGACAGAAGTAGGTGATCAAAAGAAAACACGAGAAAAACCACAAATAGATGAAAGAAATGAAATTATAAAATTTAAGATAAGAGACAATAAAGGAAGAACTGAAACAGAATCAGAAGAAAGTGGAGAAGAAGGAAACCGGAAACTAGAGTCGAGAAAGAGAACTTGGAGAACAGAAAGAGAGGAAAAAGAAAGTGAACCAAAAAGGCCAAGAAAAGGAGACAATTGGCCCGACGAAGTTAGAAAACTGAGATACAAGATCATAAGGCTAGATGGAAAAAGTGCAGAACAAGTAAATGAGATAACAAGTCAAAAAGAACCAGAGAAACAAGGTGGAAAACACTTGCAGAAAACAAAAAGAATAAAGAAAGCAAATCTGAAGTATAAATCGCCTGAATGGTTATACATTGCATTGACTGATATCAAAGAAGAAGAGATCACTCACGAGAACCCGGAACAAAGCTACAATTTAATGGGTGAAGGTGAAGTGCAACAAATTTAAAGAAATTTGAACGAATTTCTACCGGACTGGACAAAACACTGGATTTGACAAGAAAGAGTTCTGAAAAGAATTAAAGAAAGTACCAAACAAGACAAAGTGAGAGCGTAGGGTGGCTAAGAGGTCATTTCTGAGGTGTGGTGACACATTTTCTGTACATACTATATAATAGGTAATAGAACAAAATGGTAGATACTAAAAATAGAACATGTAGATGTGAGTTCTTACGTAGATGGTGTAAGATGTGCTTCTTTTGTACAGGATTATTAATGACCGTATGGATTATTTTAGCAATCACCATTCCAATAAGATTAGCTGTAGAAGAAACGTCTATATTAAAGAATAACACAGAGAAAGAAAATGGAGCTAACATGCAGGAAACAGCTATATTAAAAAGTAGTGCAGAGTTGCATAAGGACAAATCAATAACAGATTTTTCAAAGAATGTTTTTACTAAATTATTATATGAGTATGTAGAAACCATGGATGTGAGAGATTGTTATGTTTGTATGCAATTGCCTGCGTCTGTTGCAGAAGGTGTGACCTATCATCACCTTCCTTTGACGTATGGAATAACATGTAGTGTTTTAGCAAGTCTATTTTACAAGACTGGAAGATTAGAATATTATTACACTAATATAGATAAGATTTTTGCAAAGATTCCTGTAGTTTCAGAACTAAATAAAGTAAAAGAAGCAAAAACATTTGGTGAATTTTTCATAGAAGACAAGATTCTAATATTAGATGATATAGTTAAAAACAACCTTACCTGTGAGTTAAGAAATGAAGAAAAGGTATTTTTAGAAATGGTCGAGGATAGAAGAGTGAAATTTCAAAGAAAAGTGATAGAAGAGACAAAAACACCTCTTTGGGCGTTTGAGGAAGAAAATCATGACAAGAAAAAGACAAATGCAGCTATGTCTCTGGATTGGCCCCAACAGGGAAAGTTGTGCATTAGAAGAAATAGAACAAGATATGACAATTATTTCGTGGGTTCCAGTGATTGCCAAGACAATTATAACATTTTAGGAGGTTGGGGATTCAAAGGGGGAAAAGATCCAATATTTCCTGGGATCTATTACATATGTGGTAACAGAGCTTATTACAGGTTACCGGACCATTGGTATGGATCATGTTATTTAGGCCTGGTCTTTCCAAAGATTTTTCATGTAGATAGAGCAGAAAAGGGAACACACGAAATGGTAAAGACATTTACACGTAGGAAAAGGGAGAGCTTTTCAGAAATAGTAGGTGATGTTTTTGGAGCATTGATACCAGCAGTGGGAATATCTTTGAATGCATTTAAAATTCGGAAATTATCCACAGTAGTAGATCGTTTATCTACAGATACTGCTGGAGGGTTCTTGATGGTAAATACCGAAATGGTTGCCATGAGAGCTATGGTGATGCAAAATCGACTTGCCCTTGACATTCTTTTGGCAAAAGAGGGTGGAGTCTGTGGAATGCTGAAAGTCCAACATTGTTGCACTTACATTCCAGATAAAAGTGAAAATATACAAAAGTATATTAAGAATATTACCAATTTGCACAAAGAACTTGTTCCACTGGAGGTTGAAAATGCATTGGGAAAACTTGGTAAGAGTTTTTCCTCAGTAATAAATTGGTTTACTAGAATGAGTAGATTAGTAATAGGGAAAATAATAATAGTAGCGACCATGATAATCATAATAGTTTTAGTACTGAAGCTAATCATTACATGTATAAAGAGAAGAAGAAGGCAGAACAAAATAGAAAAAGAAAATAAGATAAACAAAGAAAGAGAAAGAGAAATGGGTGAAATAGAACTAGAAGAAATAAAAGAAAACATGTATAAGAAGACAAAGAGACAAGTTGAAAGGGATACAGTTGTGTAAAACTAACAAAAACAAACGGACAAAGAAATATGCTATCTGATAGAATTGTATAACATGGGTTTTTTGTGGTGATATTAAAAATCACCAAAGGGGGAGTTGATGGAGCAGGGTAAATGAAATTTTTTTAACCTCCTAACATTTACGTTAAATAAATTAACACACAGGTTCGTCTTAGTGAATAACCAACCATGTATGTTACATGTAAAGGGTTAAAGGTAACACGCTATATATGTGCAAACTAATTTACTTACAATTGTTAACGTGAATAACATAAGTCTGACAATTGCGTACTAATTAGAATAATAAATGTATGATTTGTGCTTGGAAATAAACTGTGTAGTGGCAAAACAAAGCGTTGGTAAGTAAGGGATGGCTTTATATGTCGCTTTTGCTAGGTAATACCTAATTGGGGTACGTAGAATGACGGAAGGGAAACGAAAAGGCTTATATTCTTTATTCTTAACTCTGTTTTGTTTATCTTTATAATAGTGCGCTTAGGCCTGTTGAGCAGCAAAATAAAATGGCCGCCATGAGTTAGAGTACGCAGGCGCGAGAGGGGTTACGAAAGAAAGAAATGCCGTGAACAAGAGGGATCATGTGATCATTCCAAAAGCCTAGGATGGAAGCGTGGTCAAGGCTGTGATGACCTTATCGCATAAACGTGTGCCAAAGCAAGACAGCAAAAAGCGTGAGAAGTCGCAGTGAATAAATGAATGGACAATAAACTGACCGACTGAAAAGTATCAGAAAAGGATACAGTTTGAAACCTATGAACTAAGGAGTAATGTCATGAACCCGTGAGAAACGACAAAAGTATGAACTTGCCACAAAGAACTGGTTGAAACAAGGATATTCATAATGAGATGTATACTGACCCGAATGGACCAATTAGAAAGAATCTCGCCATAAAGATGTAACATTTTCACTTAGTAAGCTAGTATTAGGGTATAAGAAGACCTACTCTTAGAGGGGAGGGGGATAGCTGCTGTTGCCGTTTTTACGAACTGATGCTGCGGCTGCTGCTGCTATTTTATATTTTTGATTGAGCATGAGACGCTGATATTGGAGAACCTTTTTTTAATCCTAATAGATTTTTTCCATTTAAAACATTAGACTTTTATTCTTAAAATACTAAAGGGGAAAGGAACGAGAAGGCCTGTTTTTCCAGGACAGATAGATAGATCTTTCGGGAGTTCTTGCTGTGACGAACTTTATTTTTCCATCTAATAGGTATGCATTGCAATTTCAATTTATTCTTATAATGATGCTAAATGTAATAATCTGAATAATAAATTTGAAACTTATTCATGCTTCTAAACTTTATATAAACTTTATTATCTTTAAAACAATGAGTCAGTGGTTCTTTAGCTCAATGATAAATGTAAATGTTTAAAGGTGTATAGTGGTTGAGCTGGTCTTAATCACCATCAACTGATTCCTACTAGTTGGTCCATCGACCAATGAGCGGAATACCTTAGAGCTTGAGAAGTGTAATGTCGTCTTTATAAAAAGGTATCCTGTCTCCTTCCAGCATATCATTTAACTGTTTTTCTCCTAGGTAAGAACGGATGAAATCCAGGGAATAAATGAGTGAGTGAATGTATATGCGGTGTTATGGGCCCCACCGTCATATGGATATAGTTGTGTTTAAGAGGAATATTTGCACTTGGACGTCCAAAGACATATAGGAGAAGAAATTTTATTGATAGCGCTGGATCAATGGCCACAGCAGAGATCACTCCCAAGGTGTGTGGCGTGATCAGTGGTCTACTCCGTCTCTGTATGGACTTTCCCTCATTTGCACACGAAGAGAGGGGAGAGACACTGGCAGAGCAGCCCCACCCAGTAACAGCAGAAAGGACCAATCACTGCATGGCTTCACAATAGCCATTACAGTGAGTGGTCATGCTGCGTGGGCAGAGCATCTCACGCCCAAGGTGCCATCCATTCTGCAGCAGAGGCCTAGACTAGGCCTAGCAATACGTCTGGCACTGGCAGGCAAACCATACACTGCTCACTTGCTATACACAGCATTAGAGCAGCGCCAGGATTGGCTTAAGCGGCTGAATTCACCGCTCATTAGGAGACCGGGGGTTGTGGCTTTGATCAACCCCTGGCTCACTAATGTGCAGTGAAGAGGGGCCTCTAGTGCGCATGTCCAGCTGGCGGGAGAAGGGTAGCCGTCCAACCAGGCATGCGCACTTTGGGCCTACTGTGCGCTCACTCGTTTGCTCAAAATTGAAACCCCACCCACCACTTCACTGCACGCCTGCTCAGCCCGCGGCTGAAGGCTGACTTCTGCGTACGTGGGCACATGAAAATTAATAAAGTGTATTCCAAATAAAATGTAATAACTAACCACATAAAAGCGGAGTCAGAGTGGCCAAAATATAAGCAGGGCAACACCCCTATGCAGGAACTGCCCTGGTAGACTGTTGTTGGCACATTGATTATGGTTATTTTCACATGCCCAGCTGTACCCCCATGTCCAGTTTCATACATGCAGATCTTCCTTCATATTGATGCGATTAGGAATTTACAAAATCTTTCCAAGATTTCATGAAACGTGTCAAGAGGTGCAGTAGGGAGAGATTTCCTCCCTGAAGAAAATATTGTAAAATCAGAGCCATTCATGTATTTTAAATAAGGCTCCCTATTTTCTGTTGTTATTGATTTTTACAGATAAATACAGACAGAAAACAATGTGTTTTCTGCCTGCATTTATTTTTTAAGGCGGATAAATACAGAAAATGGTGCTTCTTTAAGTGAACTTCCGTGCTGTCTTTAATGAATTATAGCCCAACAGCTGAACAGCTGGACAGCATGGAAAATGAAAAAACAGGATGAAATGTCTTTAAATAATGGCATATGTCAACAGACATTTGTGGTATAATGCTAATATTTACCAGTGGATGTATTTTTATGTAATATTTGACAGCTTAAATAGCTAAAACATGACAGACATTAAAGTATGAGTGCACGTCAGTCAGTTCAATAAATATGGAAATGTACAGTTTTACAACTTCATTTTTACGCAAAACACTAAATAAATATGGATAAATACAGATAAAATGGCCAAAAAATAACTATGGATAAATATAGACGGAAATGTTAAAAAAATAAATACCATACAACCGGGAGCCCTAATTTTAAAGTACAGTATCTTAAGAAAACTGCTAAAATGTCACAGGAATTTGAAACAGTTCTATGACACACTTATAGAATTGCAGCTGATAGGTTTTCAGCCACAGTCTTTCAAGCAGGCACATCCTAATTTGCAGACTGTCTCACTTGCACCATTTCACAGACCCACTGAGTACCCTTGTTGAAACTTGAACTCTCACTGTTATTCATCCACACACCCAGTGCAAAATTTGAGCCGGTTTACTGTGCTCGGCACTGACAGTTTCTCACTGACACTAATGGCAGTCTGCCACATGGTGGCGCTGCTCATCTAATTTATAGATGAGCACAACAACGGTTGTTTATGAATGGAATACACATTAAAAATTACTAATACCTGCTTCCCCAGCCATTCCTATAGCTTTGAGGACGTGGAATAGTCTTAACTGTCACACTCGCAGGAGAGAGATGGTTAGTAGTTGTTTTGGTACTGTCATTGGCAGCAGTGACAGGGGGCAATGAGTGGTGCAAGCTGCAATGGCCTCCTGGTCAGGGTGCTGGCACTTATTTTACAAATTAAGCACTGCACACTTCTCTTTTTCTCAATTGAAGTGAATGTATAGCAAGTAGCAGGGCAGCTCCCAAGAACTGAGATGCTCCCAACAGCACTCAAAACTCAAACGTTTAGTGTACATATAAGTAAATGTTGACTGATCAATTTTGATGCATTGATCTCCACTTTGGTTCATCCGCCTCAGCACCACACTAACTTCACCTTGTTTCTAATCAAATAGTTTTGAAAATATTTCATCGTGTCACACATTTTCATTGCCCACAGCAGTATATTTGCAGATTTCTTGTCCTAAGGGTTTCGTGTAATGTAAAAGTGACCTGCAAACTGACCTATTATAGGATATACAACTTGTCATTTTCAGTGTGATAATCCTTAGCAAATGTCAATTCATTGGATACAGCTTAGTAAACATTTCCATGCTTAAAACACCCTCCTTCACGTCTGCCTCCCATGGCCCTGAATTTCCTTACTCTGTCTTTTCTAAGGCCCTCAGTATGAGTGGCCTGCAATTCCAGAGGCTGCTCTCAAGTTGTGCGGGAACACCACCCTCCTTCCCAATATTTTTCCACATACGGTTTGTAAAATAAAATGTTACAAAATATGCACAAATACAAATACCAAGTTTTTGAGAAAATCATGTGGTAATCAGTGCAGAAATACTGATTCTCACGGTTTTATCTCATTTCAGGAACTGCAACTTGCAATTGGAAGGCATTCACACCTCAAGATTTACAGTGATATCAATATTTCCCATCTACAAGAATTTTAGCTCTGCTGAGCCAAGTAGATTATAAAAATATGATTGGACATCTACATGGAATGGTAAGGATGGGGAAAGAGAAAAGTTTTTAAAAAAAACTTCCAATATCGGGCCTTTGGCAGCAGATTTATTTCCCAGGTTAAACAAGCTGATATGTCAGGCAGCACAGCAGACCTAGGTTAGGCTGGCCTTAGCCTAACAGCTGCAGAAATAATAAGGTCATACAGACTAGCACAGACCATTCACTTCATCCACACGAGTCATGAAACAAATGAAGAAGCAGCAATGGAATACTCTATTTGACCCAAGAAATAGTATTATATCAGTAACTGATACTACCAAATTAGCAAGTATCAATTACTTAAACATCAGGGTAAAGACAAGATCCCCAAATCATGGTGCCAGTTGTCTCATCCTCAACATTTTTCTTTTGTTCGAAATGCTTCCTTATATTTTATCTTTTTAATTTCATTTTCAGGGAGCCTCTATTCTTAATGGATACCATAAACTAAATCTAGTGCTTCTAAAGGACACCCCTATTGGGCCCTACTTTTGAGTGGTCCCTCCTAGACCTCTATACCGAGGGACTGGACACATCTGTAAACAACCATTGGTACGGCATCGGTTTCGCCTATGTAATGAATAAAGAGCTGTTTTCATCAATCATGATTCGGGAGAAGGAAAGAGCTCCCTGACAGACAACATGGAAGTGGAGAGTATGTGGCGCAGCAGGCAGAGCTGCTGACTTGAGAGCTGGGAGCCCGGTACGAGTCTTAGTGGTGCAGTGCAACATCCTGTGATTCTATACAAATCACTTAGGGGCTCATTAGTATGTCGGCCGGAAAGCTGTGGTCGGGGGCTTTCCGACCGCCATCCTTGGTTTAAAGTCCGACCTCCTAATTATAATGTAGGTGGTCGGAGCTTAAACCGGTCGGTCATTCCGGCTGGCTTCCAACGGGCTCAAGGAGCCCGTCGGCCAGTCGGAAACCGCCACATAATCCCTTACGTACGGCGTTTCCGCCGTAGGGATTATGATGTCGGTTTCCAACAGGCTTTCCATGCCGGGTTTTCTGACATGGAAAGCCTGTCGGAAAGCAACTTAGGGGGCCCCTAGCAGCCTCAGCGGCCTCTGGTTGGGGGCTTGGGGTGCGCCTATGGTGCCCCCCTGTAAATGCCTGCACCATGTGGCAGGCACCATGTGGCAGGCACCATGAGGTGCCTGCCACACGGTGCCGGGATTTACACAGACTGTCATTGCTCTATGGGAGCTGGTGCTGCAGGCGGAAACCGCACGCATCACAAGCTCCCATATAGAAATGGGAGTTTGCGACCACACCATGTGCAGTTGCATCATTATACAGTGTTTGGAACCGTCAACCTATGGTCGGTCGGTTCCCACGCCGAAACGGTGTTGGGCGGACTCAAGTCCGCCCGACATCGTAATTAGGGCTTTAATCACTTCAGGTGATACATTGTTATATAAATATGCTGCAATAGTAAAAGGCAAAACTTTATGAAAACATAGTTCCACCAAAGCAGATGTTAACAGTATTTCGGCAGCGGGAAACTGATAAGAGAAGCAGATGAGGAACAAGCATTGGTAAATGCAGGAAAATATGCTGCAGCCAATAAAAATGGAGGAAAGGTAAGTGGCACACACAGGAACCAATGAGAAGCCAGGAAAGAAGTCCCTTTTAAGTTTATATTAAAAACAATAGATTTCTCAAGCACAGCGCAAGCTCCGTGCAGGCGAAACCTAAAAACTAAAACAAATTACCTTTGGTAAAAGCGGGAAAATCGTGTACATATTTTTAATGAATGGAAACATTCTCAAACATTATTTAAATTGTATTTAGACGAAAGATTAGGAATATTAGCAAAGTCATGACAGAAGACAGATGTGCTTCACTTTCTGTGCACTTATCATAATGGTTTCCCATAGATGATAGCAAAGTTCTTTTTGTAAAGCTGAATGGGATTTAAAGGATGGCTGCTGCCCAGAGAGAAAGAGCGAGAACTCCTCTGTCGATGATACTTCCTCCCTCTTGCACATCTGACCAGAATGCCTCTGAAGGGAATACACTAGGTATCCAGCCAGATCTAACACCAATCCCTCCACATGCGAATATGCCTGCCTGGTGGCACAGACAGCAAACTTCACAATACTTTTAGAGGCAAACAAAATTTTCCTCTAGTGAGGATTTTCTTGCAGGAGGGAAATCGTTCCTAGTTTGACTCTGGATTTTAAACTAAAGAATTTCACTTGGAGCGACTTCCTGTGGGTTAGGGCCAAACAGCATAAACTTAATATTCTTTTCATCAGAGAAAAGCTCTCTATTGGTAAAGACTCGAGTGGCTCTGGCTGTGGTGATTCTTCATAATGGAGCTCTGAGTAACCATTTTCATGAGGCCAGTGGTAGGTCTAATTAATACTTGGCTGAAGATGTGCTGGTTTGCCCTGTTGCTGCCCATTCCTTTCTGGAAGACCCCACCCAATCAAAGAGTCCAGAGACAGAACACTCAAAACCAGCGGTTCTTAACCTTTTGACTTCTGTGGACCACCAGTTATTACTGGAATCTGGGGTCCCCACTGAATCATTATTGAAATCCTGGGATCACCACCGACTCATTACTAGAAGCTGGGGTCTCCAACCTAAACAATTTCAATGCTTTAAACCTGAGATCAATTCACAAAAAAACAGAAACAAACAAATACATAAATGGTGAAATATTTTATTTAATTCACAAGTAAATATATATATATATTTTTTTAATTTAATGAGAAGCATAGAGCTTTTCTAACTTCAATTGACGCCACCCATCATACATACTTATATTTAGTAGTGTGCAGAACTTGTTGAGTTTCACTTTGCAAAATTCTGAGGAGTTCTGCCAATGGGTGGAAAATATGCATGTTGCTCTACAATCTAGCGCCAGTAGCCTGAGCAGCGCTGGCAAATCTGCCTGAATGGCACCATGCAAGAGCACATGGCCTTTTGAGTTGATTTTGCTGCCGCTCGAGTGGCAAATCTACTCGTGCAGCAGCAAATCTACTCGGGAAGCAACCTTCTCACCCCACCTCCGGACCGCACGTGTTCGAACATGGCGCTAGAGGACGCCATATCTCACTGGCATTTTGGAGCCTTGCAGGAAAAAAAATCTGCTACATGGTGATTGGTGGAAATTATCTGGAACTATGCGTTACAAGAGTAATGCAAAGTCACCGAATTTCACGGGCAGAATGAAACATTCCACCCACTCCTAACTATATTCTGTTTGATGTCCTTGCAGTGCTCCCAGAAATCAATCTGAGGCTATTAGTCTAGTTTTTAGCCTCCAATCTAATGTTCCTTCACATTTAAAGAATGTTTTGAAATTTTGAATTTCACATTTTGATTCTTCATTGATATATACCTTATGAATATGTTAATACCATTTGATTTTCTAAGCGGTCACGGACCCCCTGGGTAAGCGCTGCAGGCCCACAGGTGTCCGCGGACCACAGGTTAAGAACTACCGCTCTAAACCCCTCAGCAGAAATCTAAGGGGGGGCCCAAAGCCAGCCTACAAGTACAGGTGGGACAAGTGATGTCCTTGCCTTGAGGTCACCCGTTCTCTGGGCCCAAAATCTGTAATCTTTTGTAAGACCATTCC
This sequence comes from Calotriton arnoldi, assembly GCA_963921515.1. Taxonomy (NCBI): domain Eukaryota; kingdom Metazoa; phylum Chordata; class Amphibia; order Caudata; family Salamandridae; genus Calotriton; species Calotriton arnoldi. The sequence goes on along the minus strand of CAWUFW010008327.1, from coordinate 215,000 downwards.
TACCTTGCCATGTACCCACTATCTACCTTCCTGAATGGTGTAAGCACAGAGCCCCACACCACCGTTAGTGGTAATGGTGCCAGACAAAGTGTGTACTTTATTAGCTGTTTCTTGACATTCAGATGGATCACGATTAGGTGCTGATCACAGACCACGTACTAGGTGTCGGTTTTTAGTGGGAATATTGCAATCAACCTTGTTATCCAGTAATTCTTAATGCAACTGTGATATCTGTTACACAGAATCAGATATCAGTGTTTACACCTCATTTGAGCAGGGCTTTGTATACTTGCCCAGAGTACTTTGGCAAGTTATGGAGGCCAACATTCCTTTACAGAGTACCTGGGGCCCTGGTCTGTAGTGAACACTCACAAGCTCTTTGATATTGCTCAATCATCCCTGTGATTCTAATGACTTGAAAGCATCAGATAAGAAGCTTGACAATGGGAGTGAAAGATTTTTTAAATAGATTAATTTCATATAATAACATCAGCCCATGCAATCTGTCGTTAAAGACCAGCTGTTCTTTCTTGTTAATATATTATGTAGTCAAACAACTTGGCATCCCCGTAAGTATATTTGTGAGGACTAAAATACGAGCCATTTCACGTTTTTCAAAATAATTTTTCTTCCTAAAAGTCAGCTTTCTTTATTTTTTGCAAATGCAGTCTGCACCATTAACACCAGCATTTTTAAAATAAATATTGGTCCCCAAATATCAACTGGTCATTTTCATTATGCTCACTGATTTACTACTACCCGATATGGAAAAATCCTACTACAAAATTGGCAGGTAGGGTTACCACCGCCAAGTGCAAGAAGCTACTTTGTAAACTCACATTTAGCCTCACTTGACCACGTGATGATAAGCCAGGAATGACAAAGATACCACCAGATGCCACCACATGCCTAGTGGCCATGTTATTGTAAGCATTGTCGCTTTATGCCCACTACTACCATAAAATACCAAGCAATGCCATTGTTTGACAATCAATACCTTAATATGCCCAGTGCTGTCATGCAACAATGCTATTTCTCTAATATGGTAGTTCAAGCCCCATATCTAAATTTAATATGGTACAAAATGCGCTCAATGATGCCATATGGCCACTGACGAGATGTTCGTCCACAGCATCTCATTTGTTGGTTGACCGGGCTCTGTAAGTCCGAAGACGACTGAAGGTGTAGAGACTTGTGCATATGTTGGACTAAAGAGCAGAAGAGTAGCGTGACGTCAGCCTCCCTCTCTCTTCCCTGCTCCCATCTGTATCCAGTCACAGGACAGAAGTCAAGACGGCTGGAGATAGGGCAGGGTGCAGTGGATGACAGGACACCTTACATGTCTTGTCATTCTCAGAGCAATCCACAATGCTTCCTGTCATTACCTTCCTCACCGTTGAACCAGTGAGGTTTCCTCCGCTCATTCAGCTGGATTGAGTCTTTGCATGCATATGTAGACAGGCCCTAACTCACCATCTTTACAGACAGCTAGTATGGTTTTGGTGAAGTGCAGGATTTTGGGCAATTATGGATGCAGATAGGGTTTTTGACTTCCACAGAATCATCGATGGATAGAATGTGAAGGATTTGCTCAGTGCATTGTAGCTGCCCCAAGAAATTGCTGTGGTGAAATGACTAGGATCATCAAACAGGCAGTGGATACGTTGCCATAGGCAACAGATACGCTGACTCCGTAGCTAGGTACTGTGCCTTGCTGGCATGCACAATTAATGGAGGATTTACAGTAAAATGATGGTTTCACAAGACAAGCAGATCTGAGGAAGAGAGTGCTTTCGCAATGATGACGGAAATAGCTGATACCTGGGAATAATTAAAGAGAGTACAGGAGAGGTGGCAGAGGCTGGACAGAGTGGGTAGATCAGAGCAGGCTGTACAAAAATGTAAATGACATTTGGATGTCAGAAGACAGGAGACCAGTGTTGCCAGACAGCTTGTTGTTTCCAATGGATAGGCACTACTATGGATACACACATTTAGGGAGAGATGCGATGGTGAGGCTTTTCAGACAAAGCTGGTTTAATCCTAGATTTTGAATGATTGCTGCTGATGAAACCTGCCAATGATGTCACATGCCAACAACTGAATGCAGGGAAAAAGACTCCAGTTTGAAGCACTCGCTTAGGAAGATCATCATCTGGTCCTTTTAACAGACTACAGATGGATTTTATTGAGATGCCTGTTCATAATAGGCTGCGATATATCCTTGTGATTATCTGTATATTCTCTATATGGGTTGAAGCCTACCCCACAAGGAGGAATGACAGTCTCACTGTAGCCAAACTGTTAATAAGTGAAATCATACTAAGATTCAGAATGCCAGTCCTTCTTGAGTCAGCTAGCTAGAGGAACCCACTTCAATAACAAAGTGATGAACATGCTGTGCGCTGCATTACAGATGGAACAGACGTTACACTGCAGTTACAGACCAGAAGCGTCAGTCGTAGTTGAACAGATGAACGGAACGATAAAGTCGAGGTTGGCAAAAGTATGTACTTTGACATCCCTGAAATGGGCAGAGGCGTTACCATTGGTACTGATGAGTGTTCAATGCATTGCAGATAGGAAGACAGGACTATCTCCTCATGAAATACTCATGGGGAGAGCCATGAGGTTACCTGCTGTCCCCACAGACACCTTAATGAATATCACAGATGATATAATTATGGACTACTGCAAAGCCCTCACTGATGTGGTTCATTCTGTCTCTCATCAGGTGTCAGCTGCCACACCAGATCCTCATCAAGACGTAACACAACTCAACCCCGGAGATTGGGTCATCATCAAAAAGCATGTTTGGAAGACTTGTTTGAACCCAGATGGAAAGACCCCTACCACACTCTGCTGACAACCAACACTGCTGTTAAATGTGCCGGAGTTGCAAACTGGATTCATGTCACACATACCAGAAGAGTGAGCAATCCAGAAGAAGCGTCACTGGTCTATGATCCTGAGAGAAGAGCACTAGTGGTTGCACCACTGGTGGACAGACCAGTCTGAGCTGTAGCACCTGCAGGAGTGCAAGCAGGAGCACAAATAGGAATACGAGCAGAAGTGTGAAAAGAAGAAAGGGGTAATGACGAAAGACAAGTACAAGTGCTTGACATAACGCAAAGTGGAATTGAAGTCTCCAATGGTAAAGAAAAGGAGACTGAAACAACAGAATCAGGAGAATGACAAGATCCTGTCAAAGGTACAAGCTTGTGAACAAAGTGACGATGTCGACAAGCTGAGCGGCCAAAAGGTTCCAGGAAGGAAAGGCCAAAGAAAAATCTGTCTATAGTATGAATCCCAGAAGTAGTGCTTAAGGAAAGTGAGACAGAGGAAGAGAACTTGCTTTATCCAAATTGACAAGTTCTGAGAAGAGCCAGAAGGACTTGAGTGCCTTGCAGAAGGTATTCTGCACCTGAATGGTCTTACTATGTGAACACAGCACTGAATGTGACTTTGGAAGATTTGTGCAATGTGAATCCTGAACTGTTAGAACCTCTCTGAAAAATAAAGAAGTCACTATTTGACTACCAAATCCAATTAAAAATCAAAAGTGAACTCTAATGCTAAATAAGAGCAGCTCTGAACTATACCTATTAGTTGGTTGTTATTTTTGTTAATTGTTTTACAGAAGACTAACCTAGGCCCGAGAAGAAAGTTACAGAAGAATAGGGCTTACATTTTAGAAGAACACAGAGTAGTGTTAAGAACTGTCTATTAGGGAACTGCAGAAAAAGAAGAAAGAAAAAAAAACGAAGAAAAAAACATTCCTCAAAAGCCAATTACTGACTCAGAAAGATGTGTTGCATTAGAAGACATTGCAAATGTATTATGTATGTGATTTTCATAATAACAGTCATCATGAACTCTATAGTATTGATAGGATTTTATTTAACTCCTGATCCAGAGTGTCCTAGAATTAATGCTGCTAATGTGTATGCTCAGAATATTAGGGATAACACTTTCACTAAAACCTTTACAAATTTTAGGAAAGAGGCTTATTCCAACAATGTATATTCTATATTAGTGCAAGAATATACAAATACTTTAGATACTAAGGATTGCTATGTTTTTGCACATTTGCTGGCTTCAGTTTCAGAAGAAGTCACATACTATCACATTCCTATGTCCTATGCGATCTCTTGTAGTATTTTGCTTTCACTAGTATATAGACGAGATTTAATACTTCTACTCAAGCTATTATTTAGTGCTGTCACTAGTGCCTCTGATAGAGAGCGTGAATTTACACCTGCAAAGGAAAACAATGGAGACTGCTTGGTATTATTTCTTTCCGGGCTTACTTATAAATATTGTAGAAGGTTATAAAAATAATTTGACCTGCTTAAAGCATCCCGAAGAAAAAGCTTATATAATGGCCCTAGAGGAAAGGTACATGAAAATGACAAAGACTGCAGACGAAAGGAAAATGTGTTAGAGAATGCATGGAAGAAAGAGGAGAACGAATTTAGAAAGAAAATGATTTATCAAAAACTCAGATTAGACAGTCAACACAAGGGGAAAGTTTGTTTTTATAAAAGAAAGAAACAGAAAAGAATGAGACATGTAGGACTAGAAGTTGTGAACACTATTTCAAATTATTAGGGAGGAGGACTTGGCAAGGTTCACAAAGTGACGGAAACAAGGGGCATATTAGCAAGACCCACGTTACAATTATCGCCGCTTTAGCGGCAGGAAATTGCCGCTAAACGGCGATAATGGGCTTGCTAATATGCGTTATGGAATTCCAATAGAAGCCCAGGTTAGATGTCCTGCATATCTAACCTGGGCTTCTATTGGAATTCTATAACGCATATTAGCAAGCCCATTATCGCCGTTTTAGCTGCAGTTTCCTGCCGCTAAAACGGCGATAATTTTAACGTGGGTCTTGCTAATATGCCCCAAGATTCCTGGAGTATACTACATATGTGAACAAAGAGCTTACTTTCTGTTACCTGCTGATTGGGAGGGAACATGTTATTTGGGCTTCTCAATTCCAAAAGTTTATCACGTTACTAGCATAAACGTTTGACACGAGCACCATCACGCAGACACAAACGCAACACAGGAAATTAGATTTTCTTAGTGGGAAATATGTTTGGAGCAGTGATACCACCAGTGGTGATAATACTGAATGATGAAAAGATCAGGAAGCTAGCTACGTAGTGGATAGAATGGCGACAAGCACATCTGGAGCTCTGCTCCTAATTAACACTGAATTAGTTGCTATAAGGTCTATGGTCTTGCTTTAGATATCCTTCTTCCCGAGATAGGAGGAGTCTGCCACATACTTAACATAACTCACTGCTGTTTGTACATACCGGACGAGAGTAGGAAGACAGAAGAATTTGCAGTGAACATATCAAACTTGAAGCCCAAATGACAACAATAAGAAACACGAAGTTTGTACGAAAAGTTTGGGAAGGGTTTAAATACAATCGGCAACTGGTTCTCCACAGCGGTGAAGGGAATAATAAAAGCTATACAATGCCTATACTAATAATAGGACTATGTTTAACATTTCTGTATGTCCTATATCTGAGCTGTAAATATTTCTTGTGCAAAAGACATGATGCCTATCAATGAAAACGTTACAAAAAGAACATGGGTTTAGTGGGAATAATGAATGACTACTACATGAAAACACTGCAACACACTAGGGGAATAGAAAGGAAGACAGCATACATCTGAGGATGAAACTGCTCTTAAGAATCATAATTGAATGTGAAACCAAATTGTGATGATTAACATCATCAAAAGGCAGGAATTTTGAGGGAAATAGTGCAAAATTTGAAAACTAACGTTTCAATTGTGGTAGAACTGCACTTTTGAATGCTTTTAAATGCTTCAGAAATGTTTACACTAGGAAATAACTTGCAGGCAAAATGTAAATTCATAACGTGTGAAACCTTAGTAAATAAACGGCGTATGATGCATTAGTAACCCCATGTAGAATTAAGAATGCTGCTAGAATATTTACTAATAAATGTGTGTTTTTGAAACTTTTTGAACCAGGCAACCATTCCTTAATGTGTATTTTTAATAAGGGCCAAAGCCTTTCTCTCGGCTCTTACTCACAGATTCATAAATAAACATTTTGTGCAACTGCTTAGCATTAGTGATCTATTTAGTAATATGCTGACCCCCAACTTCACCTCCATTCAGCTTCTCACCCCATGTTAGATCATTCACTAGAATACAATGAGCTTATTAAAACTCTACATGATAAATGGTGATTTAGAGACTTCATGAATGCTGCTTCCAAATATTATTGATAGTTGCTTTCGTATTACTGACTAACCTTTGTCTTCACATCGAGCTTATATTGCATCTCTTAGCTTAGGTAAGAGAGTTCTCATGAGAACTTTCCCCCATGTAACAAGTGCCATAGCAAAACTGTATCAAATGTGACGACGTGAGTGCAGACTGTGGGAATCGGAAGAAGAGGCATCATACGACCAATGACACCACCGAAAGGACAATTCTTAATGGACATTACGTGAAGACGCCTTCAAAATTGCTACAATAGCATGAATCTATATTAACCAGTGTTCCTAGCTAATTGGCTTCTCATTCACATTTCTACCCCATCTTTTACTTTCCATACCTTTTTCTGGCGGTCCGGCTGCTGGATATTTTCATGACCCGAGACTCTTCTTTTTGGAGGGTTGTTGACTTATTTTAGATTTTTTAGATCAATGCTACTGCAGTGATCATTCCATTACATACAGTTGGTATTGCAGCTGTATGTAACTGGGCTGAGTTTCCAGAACTACTCTTATGAGAGATTTATTGCTGTTGCTTTTTTCCAAAGAACTCTTTATGGGTTCTATTTAGATTAGGTTCTTAGTTATTTTATTGGGGTTCTTTATGGAACAGTGTGTATTATTTTTTGTATGCTGACTTCTAACCAAATCTTATTATTTCTGTAAACATACTAAACTGAATTAAGATAATTAGAGATACAAATCTTTAATTCTGATAGCAGAGTGATGATTTACACCCAGAATAGAGCTTAAATTTGTACCCAAAATATTTTCACAATAATCCCCGATTCCAGTTTCCAAATCCAAATGGAGTGACGAACAGTTCGGTCAAGGCAGTTGCGGTTTGGAGGTGTGAGTATTAATAGGGAGAACATGTTGTGGGTGTGAGAGTAGAGCGAGTGTGCTTTCTTTGCAGATAAAATGAATAATATGAGAAATCGATGTTGCGAAGAAGTTGAATTTAGGCTCTTCGAAGCTGAAAGATCCTAGGATATTAATCTTGTTTTGCAAAGAGGTCAGTTAATGTGGAGTCTGAGGTACCATCACTTCCATCAGTAACTATAGGTACAAGCGTTGGTGATTGTTTAACTTTGTTAATGCTGGTGGAACCTTATTGCGCACTAGGGTAAAGCTGCATAAATTGGTGTGAATTTTTGCAGGTCGAGAAGTCACTTGCAATTGTGAATTTCTTGAGTGATTGCAGAATCTGAATTTCTTTAAATAAAAGAAAAATTAAGCAAACAAGATTGGTCAGAAAAGTTGTTTGAAAATAGTGAAGAAATTGTAAAGGAGGGTGAATGCTGCAAGGAGTAAAATGTCAACGTCATAGTGTTTCGCGCGTCATTGGTTGGTTGGTATTCTGTGCTGCACTACTTATTGGACTTATTGATTTGAGCTCTGTCTACAGACTGGATAAAGGAGTTGCTGAAAATTTAAGCTATTTGATTTTCAATTAAAATTCTGACAAATACACAACAAAATCAAAACATTTGGTTTGGCAAAACGATTCAATAAATTGGGCTGTCAAAATGAAATGTTTTAAGGATTTCCCCCAAAAGTTGTGAAGGTAGATGTTACTATTCCTGTTCAGAAAGGTGAGGAATCGCCTCCTGAAGGTACTCCAGCTTACATAATGACATTGGAGCATGGATTAAATTCATGATTATGGTTAAAACAAGGGATGTGGATTATGGAGGATGAGGGTGCATTATGTTTTGTTATGTTATTAGGTTTTATTGAGTGCACATATCACCTGAGAGGGTCTCAAAGCGCTGTAGCGGGTTCAAATGGAGGTAATAGTTCACTGCATAAAAGAAAAGAAAAAATGTTTAGAACAGCCAGGTTTTAAGCTTCTTTCTGAACGATTTGTGATCTGTGATCATTTGGAGTTGCACTGGAAGCTCATTCCAGACAAGAGGAGCTAAATGGGAAAAGGATCTGCCACCATTTCTGGCGGTACGGACCCTAAAAGGGGTGAGTAAATGTTTTGTTCCTAACCTAAGGTTCCTTTTCGGTGTGTACCAATTAAGTTTCTTGGGCAGATAATGTGGCCCATTTCCATGCATGGTTTTATGTATCAGGCAGATGATTTTGAAACGTACACGTTTCGTAATGGGAATCCAGTGTAGAGCTTTTAAACTGGGAGCAGACGGAGACCGCGATGGAAGATTCAACACCAGTCTGGCAGGGGTGTTCTGCAACACCTGGAGTCTGGTATATAGCTCCTTATTGATAGAGGCCATCAGTGCATTTCCATAATCTAGAAGACTGATTATTAGACCCTGAACGAGTGGTTTCCTTGATTCCACAGGAATCCATTTGAAGATTTTACGCAGGGTTCGCATTATGCCATAGCAGGTGCATAGGACAAGATTTACTTGGTCTTTCATAGACAATTTGTTGCCTATTTTTACTCCAAGGTTTCGCACCATGGGCTTAGGACATGGAGAGGGGCCAAGGCTCCCAGGCCACCAGTCATTGGACCAGAGTTCATGTGCTTTTCCAAATAATATTACCTCGGTTTTACTAGTGTTGAGCTGAAGATGGTTAGTTTGCATCCAGGTGTTTTTTGTGTGTCATACAGCTTTTTAATCTGATTCTGGTGTCTGTTGGGTTGGGTTGGGTCCAAGTGTGATTAACAACTGCGTGCCATCTGCATATGACACTACATCAAACCCATATGGTCAAATTACCTTGGCCAAAGGTGCCACATAGAAGTTAAAAAGCATGGGACTAAGTATCGATCCCTGGGGGACACCCTTGTCTACCATCAAGCTGTGGGAAACTAGTGTGCCTATTTGTAAAGCGGTATTTTGACATTTTAGGTAGTTGCTCAGCCAGTTAAGGGCTTTTCCTCTGACTCCCATCTCCCACAACATTTGTTCTAAAGTTCTGTGGGAGATGGTGTCGAAAGTTGCCGATAGATCTAATAGGACCAGCATTGCTGACTGCCCAATGTCCTGGGCAAGTCTTATATTGTTGACTACCTCCGCCAAGGATGTTTCGGTGCTGTAACCAGCCCTAAAACCTGACTGAGAAGGGTCTAACAGTTGATGACTTTCTAGATGGGTTGTTAATTGTTTCCTAGATATGGAACCTTTAACAACAGGATTCTATCTCATTTGAAGGGAAAATTGTATGAGATGCAGCCCCACATCCACCCATGTAATATGAAGCTTTACAGATCTGGGAAAAGGGTGCAAGAGAGAAGGAAATGGAGGAATATCAGAGAAGAACAGGGAGAGCAGTGAAAAATTATGCAAATACACAATTGGACGAAGACCAGTGTAAGTGGAGGCAAGGAATCAGTCCTTAGGTTTCTGCAGAGAGGAGGAGGGAGAGAGGGGAGGAGGGAGAGAGAGGGAAGAGGGAGAGAGAGTGAGGAAGAGGAAAAAGAGGGGGAGAAGGGAGAGGGGAGGGGAAACAGTTGGAACACCGCGATCTAAACCACAAGTGTTCCGACTCCGAAAGCCCTACCATGCATGCCTTAACCACGCATGTGCGTGGTTAAGGCATATGAGCGGTCTAGCTGCGGAACGGACGGATGGAAGCAGGAAGAGGTGAGGTAAGTAGGGCTGGGGGGTTGGTCGGGTACTTTTGTGGGCTGGGGGTATGTTGGGTTGTTTTGTGAGCTGGGGGTGGGCCAGGGTTGTTTTGTGGGCTGGGGTGAGTCGGGTTGTTTTGTGGGCTGGGGGTAGGTTGGGGTACTTTTGTGGGCTGGGGGGTCAGGGGTTGGTTTGTGGGCTAGGGGTGGGTTGGGATGTTTTGTGGGCTAGGTCGGGAATCTTTTGTGGGCTACATTGGACGGAAGCAGGGAGAGACCGCGGTGAGGTAAGTGGGGCTGGGGGGTGGTTCGGGGTTGTTTAGTGGGCTGGGGGGTAGGTCGGGAAGGTTTTGTGGGTGGATTGGGATTGTTTTGTGGGCTGAGGGGTGGGTCGGGGTAGTTGTGCACTAGAGGTGAGTCGGGGTAGTTTTGTGGTTTGGGCAATTTTGTAGGCTGGGGGGGTCGGGTAGTTTTCTGGGCTGGGGCTGGGAACTTTTGTGGGCTGGTGGTTTGGTCGGGGTAGTTTTCTGGGCTGGGGGTGGGTCAGGGTAGTTTTTTTGGGCTGGGGGGTTCGTGGCTAGTTTTTAGGGCAGTGGGTGGGACTAGTTTTCAGGGCTGGGGGTGGGGCAAGTTTTCAGGGTCGGGGGTAGGAGTAGTTTTTAGGGCTGGGGGAGTGTTGGGGTAGTTTTTTTTAATTAGGGGTTAGGGTATTAGGCCCCAGGGCAGGGGGAGGGGAATAACATAAAATAACATAACACTTGTATTTGTAAAGCGCTCTTATCACCCATGGGTCTCAAGGCGCTAAATAACAGATGTTTATTGTTACCCAACCCAATGGGACGAGAGAGAGGCTGGAAGCGAGAGGGGGGAGAGATAGGTGGTGGGGGAGAGAGAGGGGTAGAGGGAGAAGTGGGGAGAGGGAGAGGTGGGAAAGAGAGTGGTGGGGAGACAGGGAAGGGAAAAGAGAGACAGGAGGAGAGAGAGAGGCTGCAGGAGAGAGAGAAGGCTCAGAGAGAGAGGGAAAGAGAGAGGGGGCTGAGAGAGAAGGGAGACCGAAACAGAAAGGAGAGAGACGGGAGAGAGAGAGGGTAGGGAGAGAAGAGGGGAGAAAGAGAGACAGGAGAGAAAGGGGGAAATAGAGAGACAAGAGAGAGAGACAAGAGAGAGAGAGAAGAGAGGGAGAGAAGAGAGGGAAAAAGAGAGGGGAGAGAGAAAGAGAGGCGAGAGAGATGGGATTGAGAAAGAAAGGAGAGAGAGAGAGAGGGGCGAGAGAGGGAGGGGAGAGAGAGGGGAAATAGAGAGATGGGAGATAGAGGGGAGGGAGAAGGAGGGAGAAGGAGGAAAGAGAGAGGGATGGGAAGAGAGAAAGAAGTATGGAGAGAGAGGTGGGGAAGAGAGAGAGGTGGGAAAGAGAGAGAGATGGGGAGAGAGGTGGTGAGAGAGAGAGAGGTGATGAGAGAGAGGTGGGGAGAAAGGTGGGGGAGATAGAAAGGTGGGGAGAGAGAGGTAGGGAGAGAAGGAAGAGAGAGAGGGGAGAAAAAAGGGAGAGAAAAAGAGGAGAGAGAGAAAGAGGGGAGAGAGAAAGAGGGGAGAGAGAAAGAGAGGGGAGAGAGAGGGAGAGGGAAGAGGGAAAAGGAAGAGAGAAAGAGAGGGGAGAGAGATAAAGAGGAGAGAGACGGAAGAGAGAGGGGAAGAGAGGGAGGAGAGTGAGAGTGAGGGGAGAGAGAGGGGAGAAAGAGAGAAGAGAGAAAGGGGGAGGAGAGAGGAGGGAGAGAGAGCAGGGGAGGGGAGGAGAGGGGAGGGGAGAGGAAGAGAGAGAGATAAGGGAAAGAGAGAGAGACATGGAAGAGAGAGAGGGAGGAAAGAGAGAGGGAAGAGAAAGGGGAGGGGGAGAGGGGAGGGAGAGAGGGGAAGAAGAAAGAGAGGGGAAGAAGAAAGAGAGGGGAGAAAGAGGGGAGACAGAACGAGTGGGGAGAGAGACAGGAGGGAGAAAGACACGAGAGAGAGGGAGATAGAGAGAGACAGGGGAGTAAATGGAAGAGCAGGGGAGAGAAGGGAAGAGGGGGAGAGAAGGGAAGGGGAAAAGGGGAGAGAAGGGGAGAGAAGGGAAGAGAAGGGGAGAGAAGGGAAAAGGGGGAGAGAAGGAAAGAGAGAGAGGGTGAGAGCGAACAGGGAGGGAGAGGTAAAGAGAGAGGGAACAGAGAGGGAAGAGAGAGAGAGGGGGTGAGAGAGAGAGTTGGGGGGTGAGAGAGGTGGGGAGGGGAAGAGGGAGAAGTGGGGAAAGAAAGAGAGGTGGGGAGAAGGAGAGGTGGGGAAAGAGAAAGAGGTGGGGAGAGAGAGGGAGGGGATGCAAGAGAGACGGGAGGGAGAGAGATGGGAGGAGAGAGAGGAGGAAAGGAGAGAGAGGCAGAGGAGAGAAAGAGGCTGGAAGAGAGAGGGAGGAGAGAGAGGGGGAGAGCAAGAGAGGGGGAGAGAGAGAGGGTGCTGAGAGAGAGGAAGGAGAAAGAAGAGGAAGAGACTGAGAAGAGAGAGAGAGGGAAGAGAGGGGGAAAGAGAGAGGGAAGAGAGGGCGAAAGAGAGAGAGGAGGATAGAGAGGGGAGGGAGAAAGAGAGGAGAGAGTAAGATAGAGGGAGAAAGGGGGAGAGAAAGAAGGCGAGAGGGAATGGTGGAGAGAGAGGTGGGTGAGAGAGAGGGGGAGAGGGGAGAAAGAGGGAGAAGAGAGAGAGGAGAGAGACGGAAGAGAGAAAGAGGGGGAGGAGAGAGAGGGCGGAGAGAGAGGGGAAAGAAAGAGAGGGGGAGAGAGGGGAGGAGAAGAGAGGGAGAAAGGGTAGGGAGAGAGAAAGAGGGGGATGAGGGGGAGAGAGAGGCAGAGAGAGAGGGGGAGGAAGAAAGAGGCGAGAGAGGGAGAGATAGAGGGAGAAAGCGAGGGAGAGAGGGAGGGGAGAGAAAGTGGGGAGAGAGAGGGAGGGAAGAAAGAGAGGGGAAAGAGAGAAGGAGGAGAGAGGGCAGAGAGAGAAGGGGGAGAAAGGGGAGAGGGAGGAGGGGGAAAGAGGAGAGGGGGAGAGAAGGGAGGAAGAGAGATGGGGAAAGAGGCGATGGGGAGAAAGGGGAAGGAGAGAGATGGGGAAAGATGGGAGAGGGAGGAGGGAGGGGGAGAGAGGAGAGAAGGGAAGAGAGGGAGAAAGGGGGAGAGAGGGGGAAAGGGAGGAGAGGGGGAAAAAGGGAAGAGTGGGGGAGAAAAGGGAAGAGAGAGAGGGTGAGAGAGGGAACAGAGAGAGTGGGAGAAGGGAGAAAGAGAAGAGAGAGAGAACAAAGAGGAAGGGAGAGAGGAGTGGAGAGAGGGGGAGAAAAGGGAAGACAGAGGGTGAGAGAAGGAACAGAGGCGGAATGGGAAAAGGGAGAGAGAGGGAAGCGAGAGAGAGGGAACTGAGTGGGAGAGAGAGGGAAGAGCGAGGGAAGAGAGAGAGGTGCGGAGAGAGAAAGGTAAGGAGAGAAAGGTGGGTAGAGAGAGGTGGGGAGAGGGGAGAAAGAGAGGGAGGAGAGAGAGGAGAGAGAGAGGGAGGAGAGGGGGAACCAAAGAGGGAGGAGAGAGACAGAAGAGAAAGGGGGAGGAGAGAGAGGGAGTAGAGAGAGAGAGGGGATAGAGGGAGAGGGGGAGGAGAGAGAGAAAGAGAGAGGGAGGAGAGAGGGGAGGAGGAGAGAGGGAGAGAGAGAGAGAGAGAGGAGAGAGTGTAAGGAGAGAGAGAGAAAAAAAGAGGGGAGAGAGAGGAAGAGAGGGAGGGAGGAAGAGAGAGAGGGGAGAGGGAGAAAGAGACGAGAGAGAGAGAGAGGCGGAGAGAGAAAGGGGAGAGAGAGGGAGGAGAGATAAAGGGATGAGAGAAAGGGAGGAGAGAGAGGAGATAGAGGGGGAGAGAGGGAAGAGAGAGAGAGGGAGGAGAGAGGGGGAGAGAGGGAAGAGAGAGAAGGTGAGAGAGGGAACAGAGGCGGAATGGGAGAATAGAGAGAGAGAAGAGGGAACAGAGAGGAGAGAGAGACGGAAGAGAGAGGAGAGGAGAGAGAGAGGTGCGGAGAGAGAAAGGTAAGGCGAGAGGGGTGGGGAGAGAGAGAGAGGTGAGAGAGAGGGGAGAAAGAGAGGGAAGAGCGAGAGAGATGAGAGAGATGAGAGAGGGATAGAGATGGGAGAACGAGAGGGACAGGAGAGAGAGAGGGGGAGAGAGAGGGGAGGGGGAAGGAGAGGGCAGAGAGAGAAGGGAAAGAGAGGGGAGAAAGAGAGGGGGGAGAGAGAGGGGAAGGGGAGGAGGGAGAGGGGAGAGCAGGAAGGGGGAGGAAAGAGAGAGAGGGAGACAGAGGGGAGGGGGAGGGAGAGAGGGGAAGAGAGAGGGCAGGGGAGAGAGGAGAGGGGGGAAAGAGGAAAGGGAGAGGGGGAGAGAGAAGAGAAGGGAAGAGTGGGGGAAAGAAAGAAAGAGAGGGTGAGAGGGAACAGTAGGGAAGTGGTAGAAGGGAGAGAGAGGGAACAGAGGGGGAGAGAGAGGAGGGAGAGAGGTGGAGAGAGAGAGAGAGAGGGGGAGGGAAAGTGGGAAGAGAGGTAGGGAGAGAGCGAGGGGGAGAGGGGAAAGGGAAAGGGAGAAGTGGGGAGGGAGAGAGAGGTGGGGAAAGAGAGGTTGGAAGAGGAGGAGGGGAAAGAGAGAGAGACAGGAGCAAGAGAGGGGAAGGAGAAAGAGGAGAGAGAGAGACAGAGGAGAGAGGCTAGTGGAGAGAGAGAGGGGAGAGGGGAGAGAGTAGAGGGAGAAAGAGAAGGGAGAGAGAGAGGGGATAGAGAGGGGAGGGAGAAAGAGGAAGAGAGAGAAGGGAGGGGGAGGGAGAGATGGGAGAAAGAGAGGAGAGAGAGAAGTGGGGAGGGAGAAAGAGGTTGGAGAGAGAAAGGTGGGGAAGAGAGAGAGGTAGGGCAAGGAAGAGGTGGGGAGAGAAAAAGGTGGGGAGAGAGAGAGGTGGGTAGAGGGGAGCGAGAGAGGGAGGTGAGAGGGGAGAGTGAGAGGGAAGAGAGAGGGGAAGAAGAAGGGAGAGAGAAAAAGGGGAGAGAGGGCGGTGAAAGAGTAGAAGAGAGAGGGTGGAGAGAGGAGACAGAAGAGAGAGAGAGGGGAAAGAGGGGGAGGAGAGAAAGGGGGAGGAAAGAGAGAGGAAGGATAAATAGAAGAGAGAGGGGGAGGGGACAGGGGAGGGGAGAGAGAGAGGGGAGAGAAAGAGGGGAAAGAGAGGGGGAGGAGAAAGAGAGGGAGGAGAGATGGAAGAAAGAGAGGGAGGAGAGAGGGTAGGAGGAGAGAGGGAGAGAAAGGGTATGGAGAGAGAGAAAGAGGGGAGAGAGAGAGGGAAGAGAGCGAGAGAACAAGAGGGGGGAGAAAGAGAGAGGGGGAGATAGAGAGAGAGAGAGGGAGAAAGAAAGGGGAGAGAGAGGGAAGAGAGAGAAAGGGAGGAGAGAGAGAGAGAGAAGAGAGAGGGGGGAAGAGAGAGAAGAGAGGGGGAGAGAGAGGGCAGAGAGAGGGGGGAGAGGAGGAAGAGGGGGAGAGGGGAGAAAGAGGAGGGGAAGGAGGGGGAGAGAGGGGAAGAGGAGGAAGAAGGAGAGAGAGGGGAGGGAGGGAAACGAGAGGGGAAGAGGAGCGAGGAGGTGGGGAGTGATGGGAGGGGGAGAGAGGGGGAGAGAGGAGTGGGAAAGAAGAGAAGAGAGGGGGAGAGAAAGAGGGAAAAAGTAGAGAAGGGAAGAGGGGGAGAGAAGGGAAGGGAAGAGAGGGGGAGAGAAGGGAAGAAAGGGGAAGAGAAGGAAAGATTGGGGAGGGAAGGGAGGGAAGGGAGAGAGAGGAGGGAAAGAGAGAGAGGGGACAGAGGGGGGAGAGGGACGAGAGAGAGAGGGGGAGAGAGGGGGGGTGGGTGAGAGAGAGAGGGAGGAAGAGACGGAGGAGGGCGAGAGGAGAGAGAGAGAGTAGAGAGGAGGGAGAGAGATGGGGAAAGAAGGGAGGGAGAGGAAGGGAAGGGAGAGAGATCGGGAAGAGGGGAGAGAGAGGATGGAGGGGGAAGGAGGGGGAGAGAAGGGAAGAGAGAGAGAGGGGGAGAGAAGAGAAGAGTGGGGAGAGAAGGGAAGAGTGGGGGAGAGAAGGGAAGAGAGGGAGGGGGAGAGAGAGGGAAGAGAGCGGAGGGGGACAAAGATAACAAAGGGGGAGAGAGAGGGAAGAGAGAGGAGGGGAGAGAGAGGTGGGGAGAGGGAGAGGAGGGAAAGAGAGAGGGACAGAACAGGAAAGAGAGGGAAGAGAAAGAGAGGTGGGGAGAGAGGTGGGGAAGAACGAGAGGGGAGAGAAAGAGTGAGAAGAGAATGAGAGAGACGAAAGAGAGAGGGGGAAGAGAGAGAAGGGGAGAGGAGAGAGAGGCAGAGAGAGAGAGAGAGGCAGAGGAGAGAGAGAGATAGAGGATAGGGAGAGAGAGAAAGACGGGAAAGAGAGGGGAGAGAGGGGGGGAGAGAGAGGAAGAGAGGGAGGGGAGGGAGGGGGAGAGAGAGGGTAGGGGGAGAGAGACAGGAGAGAGAGAGAGGAGAGGCAGAGGGAAGAAAGAAAGAGAGGGGATAGAGAGGGGAGGAAGAAAGTGAGGAGAGAGAGATAGGGGGAGAGAGGGGAGAGAGAGACATGGGAGTGAGAGGGGAAAGAGGTAGGGAGAGAGAAGTGGAGAGAGAGAGAAAGAGAAAGAGAGAGAGAGAGAGAGATAGAGAGAAAGAGGGGTGGGGAGAGAAAGGTGGGGAGAGAGACAGAGGAGAGAGAGGAGAGAGAGGAGAGAGAGGAGAGGGAAGAGAGAGAGAGGGGGAGAGAAAGGGAGGAAAGAGAGGGGATAGGGAGGGAGGAGAGAGGGGGAGGAAAGAAAGGGGCGATGAGAGAGGGAAAGGAGAGAGGGGGAGGAGAGAGGGGGAGGAGAGAGGGGAGAAAAGAGAGAGGGGGTGAGAGAGGGGGAGGAGAGAAAGAGGGAGGAGAGCGAGAGGGAGGGGAGAGAGAGAGGGAAGAGAAAGCGAGGGGAGAGAAAAGAAAAGAAGGGAAGAGGGGGAGAGAAGGGAAGAGAGGGAGAGAGAAGGGAAGAGAGAAAGGGTGAGGGAGGGAACAGAGGGGGAGTATGAGAAGGGAGAGAGAGAGGAGAGAAAGAGAGAGGGAACAGAAGGAGAGAGAGAAGGGAGAGAAAGAAGGAGAGAGAGAAGTGGGAAGAGAGAGAAAAAGAAAAAGAAGCACTAGTAGAGGCTTGAGCAGTGGGGGGACTGTGTTGAATGGGGAGATTTCCAGCTAGCCAGGTCTCCCATTAACACACACCAGCTCCCGAAGCTAGCCTATGGGTGCAACAACAGAAAGGATGCTGCCCTGCTAGTGAATGGTTTTGAGGAAGGTTTTAAAATTCTAATTTGAGAGATCCATCTCCACAGGCATAGTGAGGAATCTAAAATCCGCCCAGGAGCACCTAGAAATAGTCCAGCAAAAGATAAAAAAAAGAAGGACCTGGGGTGAATAGAGGGGCCACTGTCTCCTCTATTCCCCAAGGGGTTGGTCATTTCACCCCTTAGGAGTGGTACCGAAAATAAAGTGGGCCAATTCAGACTCATACACTACCTGTATTTTCTGGAGAGAGCTTCTGCAAACGATGAGGTCAGGCTTAGCAGTTCGGGCTGGACTGTTCCCATAAGGAACAGGGTCAAGACTGATTTGTATATGGCTGGGTCTGAACTGGGGCAGCAAAGTGAGCAAAAGAACGATGATGGATTCAACCCAGGCCTAATAGTGATTGGGGGTGAGTGTCTGAAAAGTTTCAGTACTTCGTCCATTTTATTGTGTTTGCGGGATCAGCCCAGAGGCATGCTCGGTGGAGTACTCAACAGTGGAGGATGGGCCGGGCATCAAAGCTGGTGTTCCTCAAGATTAAGTTAGACTCCGTAGCAGGTACATCCAGATTACCGGATGACAAGGTCTGTGAGATGAGGCAGGTGGGAGGGCTCCAGACGCTGGGGAATCCGAGAGCCACGGCTAGGGCCGTGCAACGTTTCATTGAGTGGGCAAACATACAGAAGAAATCAAAATCTTGAGCACAGGCCCACTTAGCAGCAGTGGCCGATTTCTCAAAACTAAGCACAGGAGAGGGCCCCCATGACCGCACATATCAGGGCAGCAATGAAAGGCGGGAAGTGCCTGGAAGGGAAAAGACAGGACGTGAGACGACCCATAGATTTCACAAAGCTGACCCAGATAATGGATGCACTCTAGGGGGTAGCAGTACACTCTTTCAAGGTTTTCTTGTTTAAAACAGCATTCACCACTGCATTTATGAGGCATTCATAGTAAGCAAGCTTGTGGCCCCAGCAAGAAAGGAGGCAAGCACAGCATGCCTGCATCCAATGGATGTCAAGCCAAGTGCATCAAGGGTGGAGCTGCTACTAAGAAAGTTGTAAACAGACCAGCAAGGCAGGGGGTCATGGGTACAGCTGCATTGCATAGAAGGGCCCGAATATTGCCCAGTGTGAAGCTTATACAACTACATGGCAGCGGGACCCGCGGGGGGCCCACTCTTCCGGCAGCGAGGACCTGTTAAGCAAATTTCGATTCTCTGCGGCCATGCCCAAAGCCCTGGTCTCTTTGTGTTTGCTTTGTTCACCCTAAGATGGCGAGAATGCCCGGACGTAGGTCCCTTGCTCACTTTGCCACTGGATTCAATCTAGCCTAGCTGATGAGGGGTGTTACTCCGAAACCGGTCCCAAGATGCTTGTTTCAGGTCCAGATAAGACCTGGCTTGGCAGTTTGGGCTGGACTGTTCCCATGAGAAACAGGGTCATGACTGATTTGCATATGGCTGGGTCTGAACTGGGGTGACGAAGTGAGGTAAAGAACGATGATGGATTCAACCCAGATCTGTGACTGGGGGTGAGTGTCTGAAAAGTTTCAGCGCTCCGTCCATCATCTCTTTGTGTTTGCTTTGTTCACCCTAAGTTGATAGGGTATGCCCAGACGTGGGTCCCTTGCTCACGTTGCCACTGGATTCAAGCTAGCCTGGCTGATGAGGGGTGTTACCCCGAAACCGGTCCCAGGATGCTTGTTTCCAATGCAGAGAAGACCTGGCTTGGCAGTCGGGCTAGACTGTTCCTATGAGGAACAGGGTCATGACTGATTTGCATATGGCTGGGTCTGAACTGGGGTGGCAAAGTGAGCTAAAGAACGATGATGGATTCAACCCAGATCTGTGACAGGGGCAAGTGTCTGAAAAGTTTCAACGCTCAGTCCATCATCTCTTTGTGTTTGCAAAGCCCTGGGGTAGGCAGGCCTACCATCTGCCTCCTTTGGGTCCCACTCATCTAGGATAGGGGGGGCAACAACAGTCGCGCAACACAGGATGCCAGAGGCTGGAATCAAAGTAGTGGACAGGTGATGCTTCAATGCGTACAAAACATATGTGACAACCCAACTGTTGAGATCAAGCAGGGCCCGCACCACAAGCAAATTGACAATTGCTCATTGCTTTGGCAAGGGCCCAGCCCAGAACAGTTTGGGTGATTGGGCACTCATTCATCCACCTGCGGTTTCAATTCAGGAAATTTGAAAAATGTTAGCACCAAGACTCCCAAGGGCATTTGTACGCTCTTAAAATTATAAATCAAATGGGATGCCGGCATGGTGGACTCATGGTGGCAGCAGACAGGCGGGCAGGCCAGAAGCCACAAACATTAGATGGTCGGGCACCCCTGGGATAAGATGGGGGCAGCGATCTGCAACCTTGGCCAAACTGCAGACAACAGCCATCAGGTACCCGAATTTTCTGATAATACATCTGGGCAGTAACGACCTCGCATAGCTTGGGAGGAAGGAACTCCTCCATGACATTCGGCTCGGGCCGACAGAGGCAGCAAGGTCCTTTGGCATCACCATCATCATGTGTCCAAAAATCATCCCCAGGCAGACATGGCGTGGGGCCATGTCAAATTTGGCGGTCGATAACTACAGTAGGAAATTAGACATCACAGTCAGCAAGTCCTGTAAGGCACATGGCTTTGAGAGTACCAAGCATAGCCTGATCAACCCAAGGCGCCCGTAATTGTAACCAGAAGATGGGGTGCACATGTCAGATGAAGGAATCAAGGTGTTCTGGGCCAACCTATGGACTGCCATGACAATGAAGGGCTGCACCTATGAGAGACAGAAATGTACCCCGAACTCAAGGGGGAGCCACTGTTGTATATTTCCTAGGGTGTCCATAAACGGGCTTTCCAGACTCATGTCCTTATATAGGCACAATTCGCCTTGCCCTTATATAGGCATAAAATCCCAGACCTTATTTAGGCATAAACCACGCACTCCAAATACAGGCATGGATTCCGACATCCGTCCACCCTAGCCTCACAACGAGTTCATGAAAAAACAGACTCTTAGGCTGCGGGAGTTTCCTTGCCCAGGACTATTGATTTCTTCAAGGACTCATATATTATGCATGAACCATTATTCCTTAGGGGTTCATTCATGACGTCTTTCGCTGCCCAACTCACGTCAATGCTAACATTTTCAGGTATAAATATACCTTCCCAAACCCCTGTAAATCAGAGGAGACCTCGACTTCAGAGGAGTCCGATTCCCGGCCGGACGCACTGAGAAGACACTGTCATTCCTGCACGCAGAGAGTCCAGCTTCCAGTGATCTAACTTCCCTTGCGGGGTGTTGGAGTTCGAGTCCGGATAGAGATTCCTACCTCTCTCATTCTTCAGGTATGGAGCAGACTAGAACCTAGAGGGACTCTTGGCATACTAGACTCTTGGCATGCTAGGCGTAACATACTCTTAGTATACTCTAGTCAGGATTACATCACCTACTTCTACTTCTCCCTACACCTAGGATAGGTTAGGTACACTGGGGTAGAACTAGGCTAGAAATGCATCGTATGAGTACTCGCATTTTTAGGCTGTGTCATTTTATGTAAATGCATATATGCTGAAAAGATAATGCTAACGCAGTATTATTTATTTCTACTGCTCACTCTGTACATTATTTATCTCGCATACTGTCTTGTGATCGTAACAGCACATTTAACTTACAACAGAAACAAGACTGTTCAATAAATCTTTTATTGAAACGCCCGTCTGTTATTTCTGTGTAACTTTGAGAGTAACCAAGATATGCACGACTGAGCTGAGTGAAATAGTTATCTATTGTTTCTACGACTCTGGGACACGTCCTGATTCTGTAAGGGAAACACAGTGGTCATGTCTTGCGGCTGCCAGAAACTACTCCCTTCTTGTCGTCAAGAAGTTTCTAGTGGCCTCTGAGCTAGCTGGCACAAGTAATTAAGTTTAATATACTCGATAGGGACATACTGACCGTAGTCCTATGTCAAACCTATAGGATATATTATTCCAATGCGCAGAGCCTATAAGGGAAATAGGAGCTACACTACATGGCGCCCAACGGTTTGGTAAGGCAGTAATTCAACGTTAGATACTGAGTAACTCAGCCGTGCTTCTTCTTTTTCTCTCAGAGACCCCTACCCATATACTCCTAAAGACGTCTGGAGTGGGCAGGGTTAGTATCCGCCACGGCTACATAGGGCAGTACCCTATATATTAGCTGTTTGGTTTGCTCAACGTTGAAGGATACAGTGTTCCAAAATATTGTGCACCTTATCTTTGTTTCCTTGAAACTTGTTCTACATTTTTCAAAAAACAAAATGCCTGGCTCCGACACAGACACCGGAAACGGTGAAGCTGCGGCTGATCCAGCCCAAGCAGCACTTTTAACAATACAGGTTTAAATGAAACCGAGAGGGGTGTCATCGACATCGCTCCAAACTTAAGAAGAGCCATTACTCTAAAACTTATAAAACATGGCCTATCACCGAGAGGAGGTAGTGCAGTTTTCGTGATTGAGGCACATGAATCCTTTCATACAGAGGTATTCTATTCATGGGTAATATTTCCTGAATCCAATTCAGTAACTCACACATTTCACTTCTACAAAGAAGATGAACCACCAGAGGAATACATTCCTTTTGAGGATATAGAAATTCCATTAACATACCAAGAGCATCAGCTCTGGTTTAAAGGCGCCCTAAAACATCACAAAAAAATAACCAGGCTCGGTCCACTAGGTAGACCAGGAGCAACATGGCCGATTCTAGCCGGTTATACACCTCATCCCGACATCGAAATAATGTCAGATGAGGAACTACTTACTCAACTCACAGAGTTAATAAAAATCTACAGACAATTGGTTCAATATGTCATGCGGACTTTTACAGTCCAACCACCATTAACAATTCCAAATCAAAACCCTCACCAGGGGAATACTCTAAAAATTACACCACAGACTCTATACGCAGTCATGGGTAAAATGCCCACTAAGCGGGAGCAAATTCCATTTTGGATAGCTCAAAAAATTACTCAAATCGAAGCAGTATTTCCAAATACTAGCCCACATGAGAAACACAGAATCCTAACCATTAGTTTACCAATGGGGATCACACCACAACTGGAAGACTGCACCACTTGGGGCTCAGTCTTTGCTGCCATCTATACTAAAACACATGGTATTCCATCGATTGCGGTAATACCTGATGTCCTAAAACAAATTCAAAACGAATACGGGGCAGAGCCTGCTTTAAATTTAGGTATGAAATTACTGAAAAATTTCGACCAGGTCTCAACAATAATATAATCTAATATTAAAGGAGAGGCAGCAGCAGTGGCGATCCGACAAAAATTAAGGGAATTTGATGTTACAGAACATCAAACAGAGCTACCCAGAATTATAGAACAATCTTATGCAGAATTAGGCAGAGATAGTTTGGGTGGGAGACCAGTTAAACCGAAACTATCTGAAAGTCCTGAGAAGGACTCAATTAAACAAACTCCTACATCCTCTAAAAAGAAGTGGGAGTCTAATAAACAAAATTCAAATGAGAAAGGTTCTCAATCCCGAGGTAGGTCTCCTCAAAAGGAGCTCTCTGAAAGGAGGTATAACCTCAGGAATAGGGATAATTTGAGAAAACCTGATAGGTATCAAGATACTGATACACGTTCCTCTCGTCCCTTTCAGGTCTCATCACAGACTTCGGAAAGAAGAGGACGAACAGAACATAGAGAAGAACGCGTGAAATCGAAAGACGACAAACACGCTCCAAAAACTAAGGCAAAACTGCAATTCACCAAAAAGAAAGTAGCAGGTCTGAAGATCAGAAATGCCGAGAATACTGAGAACACAACTCAAGAACGGAGAATGGGCTCAGACAATGCTGGACAGTGCAGCAGAAGTCACAATAGCTCGCCAGAACCTGAAGGAACTTCTGGAGATAGTGGACTTGAATGAGTACATTACGGTAGAGACTGTAGACACCAGGGTTAGTACTCCACATAAGTTATTTGACATAACACTCCGGATGGAGGGAGACAAACCTAGACAGGTTAAAGCACTCTTTTGGGAAAGACTATCGAAGGGTTATGACATACTTCTAGCAGAAAAGGACTGGCCACCACAATTTGTCAGGGAGTGCCCACACGGCGAGGACATTATTATGCCTGCCTTCTCCAATCACATACCAATTCACCTAAAATATACATATGCCAGAAAATGGGCAATCGCCCAGGCTCCAGCATTATATAAAAATCATGTAGGATGGGATGAGGACTCACCTCACCATAAAATAAATCTGAAACATGAACCAACTGCACAGAGGCAGTATCCTATTAATCAAGAAGCTAAAAAACAGGTCAGGGAGATCTTAGATCAACTTGAATATCAAGGGGTGATTGAAACATGCACCTCCGCAATGAACAATCCTTTGTTTCCTGTCTCCAAACCAGACAATACATATCGTCTAGTTTTGGACTACAGACATTTAAACACTTGTTCTAAAACTTTTGCAGTGCAAAATGCACATAGCACAGCATTAATGAATAACATTGTGCGTAAAAAATACAAAACAACATTAGACATCTCAAATGGTTTCTTTTGTCAAAATATAGCACCTGAAAGTAGGTACTTAACGGCATTCTCCATAATGGGGACCCAGCGTCACTTTTGTCGACTCCCACAAGGGTTCAAGAACAGCCCAGGTTTATTCTCAGCGAGAGTAACTGAGTTATTACAAATTTATGACAACGAGGCATTGTCCTATGTCGATGACATTTATCTGACAGACGATGACTTGGAAAAACACTTGAACAGGGTGAGCACCATTATACTGGGATTCGCCTGAATTGCCCATCTCAATGGCCTATTTTTGGGATATGAGCTTTCAAGTGAAGGCAAGAGCTTGGCAGCTAACTTTTTAGAGAAATGTGCGCTGCTCCAACCTCCAAAGACGCTAAAAACTTACAATCCATCCTGGGTTTCCTAAATTTTGGAAGAACATACATACTAAACTATGCAGAAAGGGTTAAACCTCTCTATGCATTAATCAAACCTGATTTTTCTATCAAAAACTGGACACAGGAACACACAGAAATTTTGCGTTCACTCCAGGCTAACATGTTAGCAACCAAACACTTACAAACACGCGTAAGTCAAAGAAATTTGGTGATCCGAATAATTTCGGGTCAATGTGGATTCACCTACTTAACCTTCAATGAGGGTGAAAAAGTACCAATTGCGTACAAATCACATTTGTACACACAAGCGGAAATGCGATTCAGTTCTACTGAAAAATTCTAACAGCAGTTCAAACAGCTGTAGCAAAAGAAAGAGCCTTAGCCCAAGGGAAACGCATAATTGTCGTAACCCCGGTACCAGCTTTAGAAGCGGTCACAAAAGCAAGCATTCCAAATGCTAAAGCACTACATCCGAGATGGATACAATGGGTTAATTCTCTTGCTGCACCTGATGTTGAATACGTTTTTGATCCAGATTTAAAAACACAAGCATTTCTCCAATATGAACAAGAATGTCCTCTGCCCACTGAGATTCTGCCTCTCGATCAGTATGAATTCATAATTTACACTGACGGATCTGCACAGCCCGCAACAGGGAGTAAGCAAGCTTACAGTGCAGCGTGTGCTATCGTTAAAGGTCGCATGCGAAATGGCATCTTCAGACCTATGGTCACAAAAACTCAATCACTAGGTGATTGTACAGCTCAGCGAGCTGAACTACAAGCATTCAAACTGGCACTTGAGAGTACGGATCGAGAATTCCTCACACTAATCGTGTGCGATTCCTTTTACTGTGTTCAGTCGTATAATAACTATATACAAAACTGGCTTGAAAATGGTTTCAAAGATGCGAAAGGTGGCACAATAAAGCACAAACTGCTTTGGGAACAAGTGGTTCAGTTGAAAAACGAACTACCAAAGGCTCACGTGATTCACACACTGAGTCATCAGCGTGATGGCGTTCACGTTGCAGGGAATTCATTGGCTGACGAAGCCGCAAAGGGGCTGTGCAGACGGCTTCCGTAGCTGCGATCACTCGTTCAAAAACAAAAATAGACGGTGAGATAATGTTAGCTGTCAATGCTTCGAGCAAAGGCAGCAGTGCAGCGTTACCAAAAAGTTTCCACTCAAGTACTCTTATGTAATTGATGCGAATAACGTTCCTTTTGCTCGAATCCCTGGAGTGGGGGATAGGGTAATTCCAAACAAGGAACGCAGATTAGGACTAATCCTAGCAGCACACGAAGGGATAGCTTCTGCCCATGCAGGTGTTTCTGCGACAGTATCTTTACTCAAGCAAAGATATTGGTGGCCTGGCATTCGGAAACAAACTAAGAACTATGTTTTAGAATGTGAAATTTGCCAACGGATGAAAGTATCAACAGTGAAACGTCCTGCGCAGACACCCTTGTTAATTTCAGACAAACCATTAGCTTGTGTTTACCTGGACCACTGCGGTCCCTTGCAAAGGGACGGTAATTATAAATACATCATGGTTGCAGTGGATTCATGCTCTAGGTTCCTATGGTTATGGCCTCAGCGCTCGGCTGACGCTCGAACTGTTATAAAAGATTTGCGAGTCTTTATCGGCACATACGCAATAGGCACGCTACATTCTGACCAGGGTCCTGTGTTTAGCTCTAGGGCTTACAAGGAGGCCATGGCCAGTCTGGGCGTTGCATTGCGGTACTCCTCTCCATTCCATCCTGAGGGAAATTCTGTTGTGGAAAGGAAAACCGGGACATAAAGCAGTCTATAACAGCTAGGGTATTAGGTTCGGGTGATGGGTGGGTCAAACACCTCAATAGCGTACAGCGCGCTCTCAACAATCTGCCAAGAAGTTCTCTAGGGGGTCACTCCATATGAGGTCCTATTTGGGACAAGAATGTGGGTTCCAGACTTAGAACACGTAGGCACAGTGGTGGAAAATAAACCCTTTGATATCAAAGATCGTTTGGCTGTTTTACAGGATCTTAACAAATTAAGAACGAAACAAAGCAACGTATCCCTACAGCCAACCACCACTGGGGAAATATCGGCGGTCCCAGCAAGGCCTGTCTGGATTCCGAAAGTTGGGGATCTAGTCAGAGAAAAAATCGCAGACAAGAAGGAATTTGGAACTTCTTACAGACAACCGGTATGGGGAACAACCTTTAGAACGCATGCATTACATCGCATGCCATTAGATCGAGGTTTTTACAACGCAAGTCGTTACAACGACTTGCACTGGAGGGCGCTATAGGACAAGGAGTAGTTTAATTTACTATCCAACACCTTCCCTACTGTACGTAGGCTGGAGTTGGAATAGTAAATTAAACTACTCCTAAGTCCAGCGCCCTCCAACGCAAGTCGTTGTAACGACTTGCGTTGTTAAAACCGCGATCTAATGGCATGCGATGTAATGCATGCGTGATATCGTCATACATCCACCGGTACCTGTTCTAGCTGTTCACGGAACAAGGACAGTACTTCTGCCGCCCCTTGCTGGAAGAAAGGAGAAAAGATTTGTGTCCATCGACCTGATCAAACCACAGTATGTGGCCAATACTAAGCAGTAGGCCTCGTGGACTCCGACCTAGTAGCAGACGCACTCCTCTCGCTACTATTCAAGAGGTTCAGACTGAAAGACTGATCACAATCGAGAATTCAGCTGTAACAAATGAAGGGCTAAGCAACCAAGCTATGGAACTCATCCCTCTTGACAACCAAATAACAGTTCGTCCAAATACACCTGTCTACACCAACGTGACACGTGATGAACTGTCTCCTGTGATTTCAACGAATCCTGATGCAATTCCAACAATTGACACAACTGCTTCTGGCTATTTCATTGACTTTGATACGTTCTCAGAAGATCCAAGTGAACCTGAAACGACGCCAGCATCATTCAAACTCAAGCAGCAAGTACAAGACTTTATTCACTTTCTGAAAAAGACTTATCTGGTTTCTCCATGGATTGAACTCTGGATTACATCTGGACTATTTGTTTTCCTGCTCTGGCTAGCTTTGGTAACAACTGTAAGCGTGCTTATAAGTGGCAGATACATCCATGTGAACAGTGAAGGAAAAGACGTAAACGTACTTTTGAAACCTCATAAATCTTCCCATCGTGAAGCAAGAGACTTGTCATCAGTGAACATCACAGCTGTTCCTATACAGGATGGTATAGTGTGGGACAAAACAGATTATGAAATTTTCGGACCAACGGAACAATTGAACATTCCACATTTGTTTAAAATTTCACTAAGTGATTTAATTACGTCCAGTACTTATTCAGATGATTGGGACTTTGAGACTGTGACTGACATAATGTTTGATCTAGAAAAATCTGCTGCATTTTCTAAAAATGAATATTTAGAGGGTTCATCAGACTATGAAGAACTGTATTGTTATAACCACTATGGTCATCATTATTTGCATAAAACTGCATATCCAAGAAATGTGTTTATGTTTAACCAATGGGAACATTGTCCTACACCACCACAAGGTAGTTCAAAAACTTTTGCTAGTAAGTTTCCATATTTTTAGGTTACAATACATCTGACCCAGCAACGTTTTACTACAGAAATGTAAACAAAACAGGACTGAAAATTATGTTAACAAATACGAAACAGATTTAATCTGCAGCATTTATTGCCCAAATGTCAACACAGGGTTTCGACTTATGGAAAGACACAATAGAGACAAAAACTGTCTGGGGTAGTAAAGATTGGCAAGTACAGGGTATAGAAGCTTTATTTAGAGCCTGTATCATCCCTGAACAAGTACTGTTTTTGAATGAAACCGGTCCAACAAACATCTTGTCTTGGATTGGCCAAGATCAAAGAGATGAAATCACCTTCTGTGCCAACACCTGCCAGTGATAATAATACAAAGGCAGTGGTGACAGTTGACAATATACTACAATTCAACAGATCTGATCCAAATTGGAAGAAATGGTTGATCTGGCCCTTAGACACAAACAACTGTCAGGAAAGGTTCTTGAACAAAACTCAGGGCTTTACTATTCATAGGCCAGACCCAAGATATATCCAAAGACAACATCCGGGGGTAGTAACAACATACAGTGTAGGAAAATTATGCCTCGAATGGCTGCATAGATCTACACTACAGGATGTGAAACAACACTTATCCTTACTTACAGGAGACGCAGATCTTAGGGAATTCTTGCTTGGACCAAGAAAACCGCGTCAAAAACGTTTCATATATGCCGGCATTTATGCTGCTTATGATGAAGCATGGAAAGTGTCACAGATAGAGGCCGCAGAACGAATACGTGAACTTGATCGTATTAATTTAGAGAAAGCGCTCTCTGTGGTCGACAATGGGTTAACAACTTTGTCCTCCAGAATATATTCATTGGATGGCATTGTATCATCTGCTATCGACATTCTAGAACAAGATTTGGCTATGTTACAACAAGGTCAATCTCAATTACGTTCTATAGTGTTATTGAGCTGGACGCTGCAATCTTTGCGAGCGGGCTATGTGCCTTGGCGTTTCATCAACACGTCGTCTCTGTTTTCAGAATACAATCTCACTGATAAACAGGTCGAATTGGCACAAAGGGGAGCAAGGTATACAGTGCTAAGCATTGAAAAACTGGAGAAGTTACCATTCACAGTGGCAGAAAAACCAGCTACAGAATGGGTTATTCATGGCAAAATAACATTACCTGTGACAACTTTTCAGTTTCAGTATTGCCTCAGACAAATGTAAGCAGGCAAATATGAAAGGTTGGGTAAGGAATACATTAAGACATCTTGGGATTTACCGTATACACATAGATGTTGGAGTGGGGTTCGTGAAGTGTTTCTTAGCGGTACCAACTGTAAAAATGCACTGACCGGTTCACTTATGTGTCAGGACATTTCTTTACACGGGACTTGTAATGGTTCAGTGGCAAATTTGTCTTACCATCAGCATGGTACACCAGCTCCTGTGATTAATCCAACGTTTGGACAACTTTCTAACGGGAGTTACCTCATGCTGAATGATCAGAGTTGCTGTGGAATGTTGCCAAGCATCCCATATCTAGTAACGGTCAACTCCAGGGTCACTTGCTGTATGCAAGTATTGTTTGCCCCAATAGACACAGTCAGGGAGTCGCCGCTATGGCCTTCGCTGAACGTCTCTTTTATAAGATTTGATACTTTAAGCAGAATGAAAGCCATGCTTTTACAGCAAACAGTGCCTTTGACCTCGGCCAAAGAAACCTATGATCTACAAGTAGCAAGGACTTCGGCTGAGATACAGACTTTAATACGTACAAACTGCCCTATACATTTCGTAGAAATGGTATCACGTATCTTTAACATGTCAGATACGACCGGAATTGTACATGTATTTAAGAGCATTTGCTCCGGTCTGTTAGCACCTTTCCAGGCAATACTCGGAATCATCCCCAACTTTGCACATTCGGTGTTTGGTGGCATACCATTAATTCTCGCACTTGTTGCCGGAATTTTATTCATCTTTCTGCTATTGCGCTATGGCCAGCCTATTCGCAGACATCACTCCGAGCGAAATGGAGAAAGCTCTCCTTGAAAGAAAGTGCCGTGAGCGAATAGTACAGCTATTGGGCATGACTCGTCTAAGGGACCTTAATACAACTTGGTTCCTGTCATTCAGACCAATCTGGCAAGATTGCATCTTACCTGTTCTACGATGCCTGCTATGCGGTGAAGAATGCGTGTTGGACGCTTGTCTAACATATCCATCAGCCACGCCAAAGGACGTCGATACTTTGCTGGTCCCGATAACGGCCCATGCTTTGTGTTGTCCCCAGAGGCTACCAATCCTGATGTCAGCATTCATTGAGATCTCACAGACGCTTCCGGCTGCTGCTGAGGTACGAGAGACAACTCCAGGCACACAGGTAACAACGGACGCGAACATTGCTGCGGCGACCTATGCTGAGAGCGATGCTTCACATCTTTGTGCGGTCAATCTCTTACACGAGGTGTTCCAACTTACACCAACGACTGTGGATGATGTTTTGTCTATTGAAATAGATGATCTCATGTTTACACCGGACCCATAAACTGACTCTGAATCAGCATACTGTGTTCCAGAGATGCAGTAACAATTTGGCCTTCATTTTTCAAACACTTGGAACTCTTCCAAATTTGAACTTTTGTCCCATTTTTTCGAACGAAAATGGCAATTCGATCTGCTTAAAGTAGAACTAGCTTTATAATACGGACTTGGCAGTACTTCCAGGGACACTTAGTCATCTTGTGTGTCTAGAACAGTTCATTTAATTTTTATGACAGGAAATAACTTCGATTTTGTATTAAGTTATCGATCATTTTCGTCATATGTAATTATTGCTTTTATGTTTCATTCCGATTGCATTTATTTCGAACTTTATGCTGGAAATGAAGACATTGCTTAATGATGTATGGAAACATTTGCATTTTCAATTTGTTTTTTAATGCTTTTAGAAAATATTTTTAATATGCAGTACTCCATTTTAATGTTTTAGCATTTTTATATGTTTAGCATTTTAGCATTATCGTACACACGAAAGAGGAGTGGGTGTTGTATATTTCCTAGGGTGTCCATAAACGGGCTTTCCAGACTCATGTCCTTATATAGGCACAATTCGCCTTGCCCTTATATAGGCATAAAATCCCAGACCTTATTTAGGCATAAACCACGCACTCCAAATACAGGGATGGATTCCGACATCCGTCCACCCTAGCCTCACAACGAGTTCATGAAAAAACAGACTCTTAGGCTGCGGGAGTTTCCCTTGCCCAGGACTATTGATTTCTTCAAGGACTCATATATTATGCATGAACCATTATTCCTTAGGGGTTCATTCATGACGTCTTTCGCTGCCCAACTCACGTCAATGCTAACATTTTCAGGTATAAATATACCTTCCCAAACCCCTGTAAATCAGAGGAAACCTCGACTTCAGAGGAGCCCGATTCCCGGCCGGACGCACTGAGAAGACACTGTCATTCCTGCACGCAGAGAGTCCAGCTTCCAGTGATCTAACTTCCCTTGCGGGGTATTGGAGTTCGAGTCTGGGAAAGAGATTCCTACCTCTCTCATTCTTCATGTATGGAGCAGACTAGAACCTAGAGGGACTCTTGGCATACTAGACTCTTGGCATGCTAGGCGTAACATACTCTTAGTATACTCTAGTCAGGATTACATCACCTACTTCTACTTCTCCTCACACCTAGGATAGGTTAGGTACACTGGGGTAGAACTAGGCTAGAAACGCATCGTATGAGTACTCGCATTTTTAGGCTGTGTCATTTTATGTAAATGCATATATGCTGAAAAGATAATGCTAACGCAGTATTATTTATTTCTACTGCTCACTCTGTACATTATTTATCTCGCATACTGTCTTGTGATCGTAACAGCACATTTAACTTACAACAGAAACAAGACTGTTCAATAAATCTTTTATTGAAACGCCCGTCTGTTATTTCTGTGTAACTTTGAGAGTAACCAAGATATGCACGACTGAGCTGAGTGAAAGAGTTATCTATTGTTTCTACGACTCTGGGACACGTCCTGATTCTGTAAGGGAAACACAGTGGTCATGTTTTGCGGCTGCCAGAAACTACTCCCTTCTTGTCGTCAAGAAGTTTCTAGTGGCCTCTGAGCTAGCTGGCACAAGTAATTAAGTTTAATATACTCGATAGGGACATACCGACCTTAGTCCTATGTCAAACCTATAGGATATATTATTCCAATGCGCAGAGCCTATAAGGGAAATAGGAGCTACACTACACCACCTGGATATATGAGCCCCACAGGCGGCATGGCAAAAAAATGGGAACAACTGTTGGTAAAGGATGTACACCAGGGGGGGTGTCGGATGAAGGCCACCTACCTGGGAATGCATTATTGCAGGGTGAGTCAGCCAACGGGATGAGTAAGTGGAGTAACCCAGACCCGCTGGATGGCATGGCACAAAACTGGACACACAAGGTAGCGGTTTGAGCCTAACATCAGTGAGAGGCTACCATCCCTCCGCGGACAGAGAAAAATCTAAA
The DNA here is from genome assembly GCA_963921515.1 of Calotriton arnoldi. Classification (NCBI taxonomy): domain Eukaryota; kingdom Metazoa; phylum Chordata; class Amphibia; order Caudata; family Salamandridae; genus Calotriton; species Calotriton arnoldi. Next base: position 182,746 of record CAWUFW010008327.1, on the reverse strand, counting down.
GCAAAAATCATTATTACCCCAAAAAAGCGGCGTGTATGATTGATAGCATATCAACACGTAAAGGGTGTCATAAACTATAGCAGGAAATGACAAGACATGATTGATTTATGGCAAATATGATTTGATCTGTCGCCTGGTTATGACCCTGTTAGAATGATTTATGATAATTGTCAAAGTGATTTATCAATGCAATGTCAAAGTACCAATCATTCATGGTGTTATGGTTAAGACATTGATTTATGCAGGACAAGATTGTGAGATTGAGGTTCCAGAATGGTTAAGGTGACATCAATCATGGAATCTTGGGTTTGAGACAGTTGAGGGCTGAAGTTGGCGTTGAAGGTTGTGTTGTCCTGTATCTCTGCACTTGTGCCAATTAAATTCTACAAAATATTTCCATGTGCAGCGCTTATTTTTAAGGCACACTGCAACATATATTTTGTAACCTGACCTTCTTATTTGGTAACAGGACCACCAACTAATTTGCCTACGGTGGAAAAGGTCCATTGACCTCTCTGGAGCCACAAGGATTCTCTATGGCGAGATTGTAAGTGGGTTATAGAAACTGAACCATTTGGGGGGACTCGAGAGCCGGTAAGCAAGATGGCTGCACTGTCGTGAGGCTCCTGTGGAGCCTAAATCTATCAGCATCCTGCTGCACATAGCCCCACTCGATACCACAAAACTATACCATGAATGCGGGCAAAGGCCGGGAACTGCTCTAGGCTGATATTGATACCTGTGGCACTGCCTACAACTAAATATCGCCTGCAAGGTGGGCAAGGCCGGGCAGAATCAGTGCGGTGGCAATGGCGGCCGACGGAGCCACAGACAGATGAAGTGCGACTGGAGCCCAGAATACAGTTACGAGGCGGAGGCCCTGTCGAAAACACCTGCTGCCACTTCACAGGCAGCCATGATCTTTGGGTTACGGCCACCGTCTTAATCTCAAAGGGAGAGCAAAACCCAAAAATCAAGTAAGCCTTTGCTGAGGGAGGGCGCCACAGCCACATATGGCCTGACGACATCGCGGCCTACCGCACTGAGAGTCCACTGCACTGGGGCATGATGAGGCAGAGGGCTGAGCTGCTAATTGTGACTTGTTGAGGCTGATCCCCTGCTGTGAACATTCCCAAAGGCTGCACCCACCTGTTGCACTGGGATTGTGCTGCTGTGCGGGGCTCCCTGGTGAACATAGACCGGGCTGTACGTCTGGGGTCGGGCCTACCTGGTGATTGGTGCGGCCCATCTGCTTGGAGTGGTTTTTATCCCCGACTGGCGCGGCAGCCGGGGGAGGGAATGGGAGGACCCGCTACTCATCGGGGCTGCCTCGCTCGGTGACTGGACTGCTGTGCGCACGGGCTGAGCCCTTTTTCAAAGACCTCGCCGGATCAGATCTCGCTACTCTGAGACCACGTGGAGACTCTTGATGTGTGAGGCCCACGCCACATCCTGCGGCCCATTATACTGAGGCAATAATTGGTCACCAACAAAATTAAGGTGTTGTTGAAACATATCCTTCACTTCCATGAACTGTCACTAGAAATAAAAGTACCTCACTTTTAACATCCCCATCTTAGCAACAGCCCACCCACATTGGAATTACTGAGTCTGCTCGTGCCCCTCTGAGGCTGTGATAGAGGTGAGGCAGGACTGGACATATGTGGCAGGTCACCTACGATACTGGCATCCAACTACACAACTGGCAACGCCCTAACTTCCTTTGCAAGACATTATTTCTGTCCATTGCTGCGCGGTCTGCCTACCAAAAGGGGCGCGATCACCTAGCGTGGACTGTATCACAGACTTTGAGCCCTCTTCAGATATGGGGAAAACTGACGGTAGGCAGATGAAAATACCTTTTTAAGCCTACAGTCTAGACGCTCACCAGGCAACACTACGGATCAAATAAACATGGATGCTTCGCCCCATGAAGAATCCACTGCGGCAGCAGACATGAAAACACTGTTAGTTGCCATGCAACAAAGCCTCACATCCATTGAGTCGAAAATGGACGCTATGTGCACCAGGATGGACTTTATTACGCACAGGCTGGAGAGGCAGGATTGCCGAATAACAGAGGCAGAAAATAGAATCTACACGCTTGAAGACACGGTAACCGACCGCAGTGAAAAGCTACTCAGTATGGAGAAGGTGCTCAAACTTATATCTGCCAAGAATTAAGACCTAGAGGCAAGGTCTAGGCGAAAAAATCTTCGCATCGTGGGTATACTAGAGTCTACCAACACGGGTAGAATGGAAGACTTTATAGAGCACCTACTATTATGCATTTGCCAATGAATCATTCTCCGAAATGCTCATTGTAGAGCGTACGCATCGTTCTTTGGTGGCCCGGCCGCCTCCCCGGGTGGCCCATAATTGCCAGAATGTTGAACTACCGGGATAGGGATGTGGCCCTCCGACTGGCACAAGAGAAGCGCACATTGCAGTTTCAGGGCAATTCTATGTCCCTCTACCCAGATTTTACCATTGCGATTCAAGAAGCACGTAAAAAATTTGCACCAGTCAAACAAAAACTACAACAGAAGAACATCCCTTATGCAATGCTCTACTTAGCCCGCTTCTGTTTCACACATCGAGGCAGACATCGTGTTCCAAAACTGGCTACAGAATTTAAACAACACAGTATTCTGCATGCATCACCGTCAGAAAGACAGTCGCCAAGGTCTGGAGCGCCGTCGCCACTGGCAGATCCTGACTGATCATCCAAGGGAGGATCCTCTGCACTGGCTGTAAGAACACAGCTTTGTCCATCTCTATTTGTCATACCGGACTTGGACTGTGGCAGAGACTGCAGGGAAGGGACCACACGCTATGGTGTAATGCAAAATGCTCCTTCTTAAGATTAGTTGGTCTTCTCAGGCATCAGTTCTATCCTTCACCCTCTACTATCTAAATAGTGGATATTCCATCTGAAGCCATGATTATATACCCCTGGACACCTTCGTTCACTCGAGGGGGACCGGTCTGGCTCTCTGAATGACCCCCTCCAGGATACCCTTCTATTCTGTTCATTGGTTATCTCCTGTTCTACCCATTCTGCTTGTACTTTTCTCTCTCTGCCTTCTCAGCTGCTCTATTCCCTTCTACTGCTACCTTTCTTCCTGGGGTACACGTCTTCCTCCTCTTGTTTCACTTCTGTACACTTTCTCTCAATTTCTATATCCCCCTTTTCACTCGGACCACGCTCTGATAACCTTAAATCAGGCGTATAACCTCACTGCTGCTATTTCTACTGTTATTATTACATGACTTGTATTCTCTGTTACATTTGGCATTGGTTAATCGGGAGCCGCCAGTGTCGGAGGGGCTGGATGGGAAACGGTCTTTGTTAGAATTCATGCACTCATCTGGTTATAAGGAAATTGCCACAAATGCCAACCTTATGTATTTGACTACAGACACAGATTTACTAATGTGCTGCATCCACATGGTCCCCAATGATGACGAGTAATGAGCAGACGCCACATGGTGCAACATGTGTTAAATATAATTGTTTAACATGGAATTTGAGAGGGCTGGGAGACCCCCGTACGCGACGGCACATATTAGCTTACTTGGACAGGCATGATATGCATATTGCTTTGCTGCAAGAATCGCACCTGACAGACTCCACGTGCCCATCCTTTGCATCCCAATGGGCCTCATATAGTCTATTCTCCACTTACTCTTCATACTCAAGAGGCACAGTGACATTGATTCGCAAAGGTACGCACTATGCTCCTTAAGGCTTCATAAATGACCCCCAGGAATTATATACCATAATGTGGGATAGGCTAGCCCACACGTTCATTACCATAGCCAATTGCTATGGCCCAAACAATGATGATGCCTCCTTTTTTGATAGACTATGGGGGGGTTGTAGATACTGGCTCTCTATATATATTATGACAAGTCCAAAGCTGTGCAATCATATTGCAAGACCATATGACTCATTGGGTTGTAATAAAAGGTTTTAAACTTGATTCCCTCTATCAACTTGCTGCTTAAAGAATGTCCTCCAGATGGCCAGCTATACATATGATTTAGACACCATTACTCCTCTGAGTGAACTCCAAAAAGTCAAACATCATATCTTGCGATCTTGCTTCTATCCCAGCAAATTTCACAGTATGGCACCAACAGAAACTAGAGGAGTAGCGATTCTAGTCAAAAAAGGGGTCCCCCTCTCAGTGGCTATAACCTTCAAAGATAAAGAGGGGAGAATTGTGGGGTTGTGAGGCACCCTCTGCAGGCAATTTCATATTATAATTTTAGTCTATGGGCCCAATGCCCGTGAGAAACCATTTTTTGCACAACTTTTTCAAACGTTGCCTAATTTTGCCTCCAACCAGCCTTTAAGACCTGAATTTGGTAGACATATGGAGACATCTACAGCCCTGTGATAAGGATTACACCTTTTTTTCGATTATCTATAAATCCTACTCCCGTATAGATCATTTTTTGATCTTCTCCTCCTTGGTGCCCAAAGTAACAGACTCTATGATAGGAACACAAATACTGTTAGATCATGCCGCAGTGACTGGTGCTCGACTTTTCACCAGCACATACATTTGCTCCTAGTTCTTGGAAATTGAATGAAATAGCATTCTGTGACCCAATCTGTGAGCCAATGTTAAAGAAGCCTTAAAGAATTATCTAAAAGAAAACTTCACAGATGATGTGTTGTTGGTTACAATATGGGACACAGCGAAAGCTGTTAAGAGGGGTGAACTTATTGCACACACCACCATTTTCATGAGACTGAGAAAGGAAAGGCTACTAGAACTGGAGACAGAAATCTCTAAGCTAGAGTCAGAACATAAAATCTTTGCTTACAGGAGAATTTATTGTCTCCTCCTCAAAGTCTAAGGAGAATTAAAATTACTCATGACAAAAAAGCCTACTCATAAACTTTCGGAGATGAAGCAATTATACCATGAGAAGGGCAATAAGGAAGACAAACTGCTTGCCTATAAAATTCAACAGCCTTGTAATAGGAACTACATACAGGGAGTGAAACACTCTTGAGGGAACCTGAAGACAACAGATCAAGATGTTCTTGAAACATGTTGGACAACGAGGCAGTATCTGTGAGGCCTGCACAAATAACATGTCTACATTTGTCCTTCACTGGGAACCAAACACCCCATTGTAGCGCTTGACTCTCAGAGGCTAGCAATGTAGAGCATACTTACTCAAGGGAGGTGGTGTGGGCTAGTAATCGCCATTTACAAGTAAGCAGAAATAACACTCAATAATTGATTGTCCAGTTTGTACTTTGCTTTATAAAAGGAAGAGTACATTTTATTAAACACACACACTACTAAATACTATGCAACAATTTACAAATATACATAAGCTGTTGGAATTACTTTGTGACATTGCATAACATTTCCACCCCTCCGCGGGGCAGTGGGGTCTAGTACCACCACTCTCATGTATGCACACCATCTTGCCCCCTAATGCAGTGGGTTGACCATAACCTGGAGTGAGGGCCTTGCCCGCTGGCAGCATCCCAGTGGCGACCCACCCCATTATCCCATTATCTCAACAAGCATTCAAAATCGGCACACCTGCCATGGTGACATATAACCCAGACTGAGCATCTCATACTGACCATACTGTATACACCTCTACATCTTAGTGGCTAACAGTCTGGGTTGTCATTCACCTAATGCAGCAGCAAGAATAAATGCTTAGGCATCACTTAAAATAACAGTACTTATCATAGCTGATAACAGTTATAATGCATTGCAATTAAAGCCCCTAAAAAGCATCACAGTTATAATCACAGGATTAGGCATATACAGCCAGACACCCTAGCAGGAATGTCCAGCAACATAACCCCACTTTACTTATGACTTCACATTACACATGTGACTTTCAGTCCCTCAAAAGAAATAACATTAGGTAAATGCACCTTTTGTGCAATTGCACCTATTCACCTCCAGAGGATGCCCTTCTCCAGTCATCCCAAGTTCAGCCCTTTACACCTTGGTGCAGTCCCAAACACACCCCCAGCTGAAGAACAAACGTTCCAGCCACAGGTTGCTGTTGGCAGATGGCTGAGCCCTTGAGGGGTTATTTCCATTGAGTCCCCAGAGACTTAGGGAGGGACTTTCCTCACGTCGTGCTGGGGGAGTCTGCGTGCTCCTGCAGCTCCCCCTACACCTTTTCACCCACTTGGCGGTGACCCCGTCCTCCTGGGGTCACCACACGCAGAGCACAAGCTGTTTCTCCTCGCAGACCGATCCGGCCCTGCAAGGCATTATGGGGCGCTTTCTCAAGGCCTGTGAATAATAGAGCAGCGGCTCCCCCGCTGCGCAAGGAGAACCGCACTGCCATTGTGGGCGGCCTCACGCCGCTTCTGCACTCGTTGGGGGCCCGGTCCCACCCAAACCCCTTTCTATCAGGTGAGGTCTTCCTGGCAGCTTGGGGAGCCCACCCCCGGCCACTCCTGCCGGCTCCCCGTCCGGCCCGCACCCTCGTGTGCGGCCGCGGGAGCCGGCGTGTCCATTGGAGCGGGCAGACACGGAGGCTGCTCCTTCCCCAGCGGGTCCTCGGGGAGTGCGACGGCACTCCCCCCGCCTTCCCGCTGCTGTGGGGGAGTGCAGCGGCACTCCCCCTCCTCCTTCCGCACACCGGGGCCCGGAGTTGTGGTCCCGGGCCCCAGGGACCGACTTCTGTATGTTCTTTGGGGCCCAGAGTTGGGGTCCCGGGCCCCCAGGGTATTCTTCAGCGGGAGCGCCAGGGCGCTCCTCAGCTTGGCTTCTCCCTCTGGGGGGGAAAGTGCGACGGCACTCCCCCTGCTTCTTGCCACAGACACCGGGGCCCGGAGTTGGGAATCCCGGGCCCCAGAGATCTCTTTGAGGGGGGCACGACGGCGCTCCCCTCCCTCCGGTGTCTTCGGGGGGCCAGGGTGGGCTCCTGGCACCCCCCCTTGGGTACAGTTTCACGGGGAGCGCAACGGCCCTCCCCGACTTTCTCTTCTTCTGGGGCAGCCCTCGGGACCTGACCCACCCCGGGGCACATCTAAGACCGGCGGCGGAGCCCCACGCGCTTCGTCGTGGGTCCCATTGGAGGTCAAAGGTCGCCTACCTTCTGGGGGCATATCTCAGCGCCCAGGCGGCCGATTTATACCATTTTGGCCTCCTCTTGCTCCTGATGGCCAGCCCTAGCCATCGGGAGCACTTTCCTTCGCCCTCCTGGTCTCCAAGAGGGTGCACTCAGCAGGGAGCTATCTTCACTGGCTCCCTGCGCCAGCCTTTCACTTGGCTCTCCTCCTGGGCCTCTCTTCTTCTGCGCAGAGGCCCAGGCTTCTCCTCACTGGTCCTGGACTCCCCCACAGGCGCAATCCAGGGTCCTGGGACAGTTAGGGGGTTCCTCCTTCCAACTGCCCATGGCGCCAGGCTCCAGCACCAGTCTTCCCCAGCAGACCACACCCCAGAGAGAGCCTCTCTTCCTGTGCAGGACTTTTTAAAAGCATTTGGAGGGGGCTGGCAGGAAGGCTCTTCTGCCCTATCCTGCAGCGACACATCACCTCTCTGCCCCTGCTCCCTCCTTCCAGCACAGGCCTCTGGGATAGTTAACAAGCATTGGCATAGCCAATAGGTCTCGCCTTTGGGACCTTATAAGTGTTTAACCATGCAACAGTTAATGTTGTTGCACCAAGGATATTGTGCTGCATAACAAAATACTTATAAGGTACCAAAAGCGAGACCTATTGGCTATGCCAATGCTTGTTTATGTTTGTGGGGCTGTTTTATTATCTCGTGGGTCGGTTTTTACAGTGAATAGCCCTGATCTTAAAACAATTATTTCGTGAAGCAAGCTCCAATCCATGCAGCCTTGCATAGCTCTCAAAACACTTCTACAGAGTGTGTGTGAATGTCTTTAAGTAAACACTGCCCCGCTTTGCAAACATGCGCCATTTTTTAGTTGTCTAATTCACTAAGGAGTTGGGGGGAGGGGGGCATGCTTATTTTGGTGCCTGGGCCAATATTTTGTCTGTCCGCCCCTGGTAGAGAGGGGTATAATATGTGGAGTCTCGTTGTAAGCATCCGGTTCGGGCAGGGTGGAGAGGGGGGGCTGCAGGGGGGCTGGTGGCAGTTTAGTCACGTACGGTGTCTGGTTGTGGGCACCAGTTGCCCTGGAGCTCCTATGTCTGGATGGGGGTGCAGGCGGGGGTCGCCTTGCACTGCTCCGGTGCGCTGGCGGCTGCTGGCTGTTGTCACAGTTCGCTCGTTCTCGGGGGCGGTTGGGGGGTTTGTCACAGTTCACTGGATCTCGGTTGTGGGGGTTGTCACAGTTCACTGGATCTCGGTTGGGGGTTGTCACAGGTCTCTGGTTCGCGGCGGAGGCAGTAGTTTCGGGGGAGGGGGGTCACGGTTTACTGGGGCTGCCTGTGAGTGGTGGGGTACTGTTTCCGGGCTCTGAGTGGTGGTGGCGGTGGTTGTCTGGGAGGGGTGGGGTGTCACCTTCACTGGTTCTGGGTGGGGGCAGTAGTTGCCAGGCTGTGGGGTGTTATCTTTCAGTGGTGCTTGCTATTGGTAGCAGTACTTGCTGGGGGGGCGTAGTCCTGTGTGAGGGGAATGCAGAGGGCTTGTTACTGTCACTGCTTCTGGGTGGCCCCCATGAGCGTGTTGTTACTGGTCACTGGTTCTGAAGGGGGTTGTAGTTGCCAGGGCTGGAGGGTGTTGCCTTTCATTGCTTCTCGTTGGCAGCTGTACTTGCTGGGAAGGGGGTCTCTTCCTGGCTTCGGATGGGGGCAGTTGTTGTCCAGGCGGGGGGTGCTGCCTTTCATTGGTTCTCGTTGCCAGCTGCACGGGGGGGGTCGGGGCAGCGCTCCCTGGCTCCGGACAGGGCACCGGTTGCCTTTGCTTTGCATGTCGGGCACATGTCGCTGCCTGTGGGTGGGGGCCCTCACTTTACCTGGTTGAGTTGGGTGAATGCCGGGCTGTGTGCGTTACATGGTGCAAGAGAAGCGATAGGGGCGTCAGAGGGTTGTCACCACCCCTCCCCTCTTGAGTAGTGCGGGAAGTCTCCGTCCAGGAGTGAATTGAGTGGAGAGGGGTTCATCCTTCATGGGTGTAGCGGGGATAGGAGCGGTTGCCCTGGTTAGTGTACGGGGGGGCGCAGCCTTCGCCTGGGCTGGAGCCGACAGGATATTCGGGGTGTCCCTGGGTGTGGCTCTGGTGATGGCCTCTCCACCCCTTTTGGTGGTGGCAGCGTCCTCGGTACATGGTTCCCCAGTGCGTTCAGAGGACTTTCCACGATTTTTTTGTAAAGTCATTCATTTAGTTTTGTAAAGTCATTCATTCCGGCAAGTTAAACAAGCGCTGAAAAACAAGTTAAACAAGCGCTGAAAAATATACGCCCAGTATATATGTTGTTATAAGAAGTCTGCAGACTAGGGCAATATGTTCAAAATAAAACAATAAACGAAACCGATCGCAGTTAAGGACACGATAATTAAAACAAGCACTGGCCCGGGCACCGTCACAAGACGCTCGTGAAGGAATCCTCAGCCGGCGCAGGCTGTACAGCGAAGACGGCGAGCTGGCAGCAAAGGAATAAACACTAGCATTTGAAGGCACGAGCGGGGAGGAGGGGGGGGCGACGCGAGCACGGCAGCCTGCAGAGCTGACCAGACGCTCGTGCGTCATGGTCTTTGCCTGCGATCACGCGCAGGGCAGACATCTGTTTCCACTACGATAATTGGAAACAGATGTCGGCCCTGCGCGCGTAACCACCCGAAAAGGCCACGACGCACGAGCGTGTGGTCAGCTTCTGAAACCCCCTTACATAAAGTCTTCGCCTAGCAGCGCTTGCGCGCTGCTCGAGGCTCGACCTAAAAATGGCGTCGTCCAGGGGTCTCATGCCACATGGTCTCTGAAAAGCCCCCTTCCCCCCTTGCTGCTTTCTTGGCCCAGAGCAGCTTGGGGCCTGGCACCAGGTGACAGCTGCTGATGGATACCCTGCAGCTCCACCCCCCATCGCTCCCTCCTGGAGAGACCTTCACCCTTGGAATGCTTGCAGTGAAGGGCTAGGCCTCTGATGCTACAGCTTGGGGAGGAAGGTCATTAATCCAGCCTGGCAGGGTCACACCCAGCCAGGCTCTGCTTATGAGCTGAGTCAGAGGAATATGACATTTCTAGATGACCCATAAGCAGTACAGATATGGCTTTGGACTCAGCAGAATACTTCTTTTTACACAACTTACAGTGTACTTTGGTGCATGTCTGGAATTGGTAGGCCCTAGGGAAGTGAAACTACCCCACACGGTCCCCATCTTCAAGGGAGAGTACTGGAGTGTTCCTATAGTGAAAACAGTAAAGCACACTGACTTTCCCTCACATGTGTCTTCCCATACTATAAAGCCCATTCCATGTCACCATCCAATTCTGCATTATTCCTGCCACACCATTCTATCTGTACCTGCTCCTGGGCAGCGCACAACAGGAATCTCCCGCGCGCAGCCCCTACACGTGTGCACACGCATGTACACCCGTGTCTACATGTAACCAGTCTGATGCCCCTTACCCCGGCTGCAGCGAAGCGGCCTTCTCTCACAAGGGGGACACCGGTAAAATCCACATGCAGTCTCTTCCATCATGAGATTACTGTGGGTGAGTCCCAGCTTATGAGGCTCTCCCACAGTAAAAGCTCAAAAATTAGGTGTTCAAAAAGCGAAAAATCCGGGCGGATCAGATGGGCAGAACCACCTTCCAACAAAACATATGTACAATTTTACCAAACTCTTTACAGAGAGGAACCTTCTGATCCTTTCCAACAAGAAGCGTATCTGAATGACATACATTTTCCAGATATTCTGGTAGATACTTGAGAGGAACTATATGATTTGATATCCAAGATGAGGTCAGGCAGACCATTAAGACTATCCTCAACAATAAAGCACCAGGCTCATAAAACCATGATTTATACAGCTTTTATCAGTCAATAGCGCTTCTAAACAGCGATGTTGAGATTTTTACTAAAATCCTTATGTCCCACATTCTGAACCTGTGGCCTGCAATAATTTCACTTTTTCAGGGTGGGTTTATCAAAGACAAACAAAGTGGGAACACCACTAGACTAGCTGTCAACGCCATCGAAACAAGATTAGGTGCAAATGCTCATTCTCTCACTGTATTCAGAAAAGCGGTTGGGAGAGCCAATTGGGAATATATTTAGAAAACCTTCACCAAGGTTAATATGGGGCTGTGATTGAGAAATTTTATGATGCCCAATTTTGTCAAGCCATCCACTAGAATAGAAACGAGAGGGCTCCTATCAGATCTGATAATGATGATGAGGGGGACACAACAAGGGTGTCCCCTGATTGAGCGTGGATATCTGAACCCCAATCTCTTAGTAAAATCATCAAACAAATTTCCCAATTGGTCATATGGACCTTTGTAAGTCAACTTGACGTGCTGTGAGGAGCTAACATCAGAATTGTATTCCCATTTCTGTGAAGCTAATATGACTCCACAATGAAGACCAGGAATCAGTAAATTCAACCATAAAGTCTATTTTAGCACATTAATCCAGCCAGTATATATGCAGAGCATGAAAAGATTTAAAAGGTATATCAATACAGTTTGTAGACTAAAGCCTACCAGTAAATTAAGCCGTAATAAAATAAGATACAAAATGGTAACAGCCAGAAAGCAAAGGAAACAGATTGACGCAATTGTGTTCGATTAAGAAACTTTCCGTTTCTAATCTAAGCATGTGCTAAGGCAGAAAGTCCTAAAGGGGATTTCTACAAGGGAAGCATAGAAGCTGTCAGCATGAGTTCGAGCTTCAGTAGAAGTTCAAAGGAAAATAGAAAGAGCAACCTGGAAGGCTCCCCAGCTGGTAACTTCTGACTGGGATCTCGTCAAGAGTCCCCCTGATGTGTCAGTCTGTGCGTGCCTAGTTGGGGTGTTGTATATTGCTCCATCGTGTTGCCCTTGCTGGGGCCCTGAGGTTTGTCTTTCACCATGCGAAATGATACTCTCAGGTAGTTATAACTCCAAAGTGGGGCCCCTCTGGGGGGGGGCAGCACAGTAGCAGCCAGCTGGTATAGCAGTGTCTTTGGGCTGCAGTGAAGGTGATCCACCCGAGTCACTGCCAGGTTGAACAACACACTACATGCACTCCTGAATGCCAGCCCAAGAGGCAGCCAGAGACGGGGTCGCACCAAGTTCTGTGTTCGGTACAGGGGGTGAGAAATATTCTCCCTGGGGTTTGTTCATCATTCACAATACACTGTCCAGGCTGGTCACATTGATTCTGGGGGCCCCCCAGTGATGTCACTCCAGTGCCCCATCTGAACTATCCTCACCAGCTCCATCCATGGGGTTAAGGCACAGTTCCTTGCACCCTCAGGACCAACAGACACATCGGGCAGCAGGCAGAAAAAAGTGCCACTGCTGCAGTTCCACTCACCAGCATCGCGTGGGTCTCCCGCACCAACACCGTGTCCACACCCCTTGTGCCCCGTCAGGCCAATCAGCAAAGTAGCCGTGGCCCTCCTTCACTCCAGCAGTGGCCGCCGCAACGCCACTGGTGCCGATCCAAGGCACCACGGCCTCTACTTTCAGCAGTGTCGCTGCCGGAGTGGGACCACCACAGCCAGGGGGAGGACACTGGCCCCCCAAGCGCCCCGCACCAGTTAGAGTCCTGGCCGTAGTACCCAGTACCTCTGCTGCACCACCGGGGACGGGCCTGTCATGTCCCAGGAGCCCGCGGCCCCGTCTCCAGTGCCTCCATCGGCTCCAGGGACAGCCTCGGCACACCACCAGGGCAGCGGCACCATCAAACCACCTCTCTGGTGCAGGCTTGGTGCGGAAGGATTTGAACCGGGCCTCACACCTCCCTAACTTCTTGTAGGCCCTGTACGGTCTCTGGCCATGCCACAATCAGCATTCACCGGCGAAATCCAGTTGTCCGCAGAGGGAGGTGGGTGGGACGGGATCCCCAATGAGTCCTCGCCTGGAGAACTGTGAAAATCAGCTGTGAGACAGCAGGATGATACAGGATATTTAGGGGGCCCGCAAGGAGCTACTCAAGGACGTGTCCTGTCGGCTATGTTGCGGGGCCATGCCCCGCATGAACTTAAATTTAAACAAAAACAGTACCTTTGGATGGGACTACATGATTCCATAATTTTTTTTAAATCATAAAAAGTTCTGGTCACTAATAGGTTATGGACAAGATAAGAAGTATAATTCGGGAGATTATCATATAAATTATAGCAAATGGAATATTTACCTTACTGAATTGTATGGCTTTGGTGGTCAATCTGTAATGAAGGCACACAGGCAAACAGGCGCCATAGGTGAAACGTCAAATACGGAGATTAGACTGATTATTTCTCAACGTAAAACGCCTCTTGTCTCTGGCCCTAATGGGATCTTAAACTGTATATTAAAGATTAACATAGTAATCTGGTCTATTCTCTCAACGGCCGCTTATAATTCTATTTTTAGCTCCGGTATCATTCCTTCATCGTGGAAAGGCTCTATTTTACAACGCCTTTATAAACGGGACCTCATATCAGATCCCAGCAGTTATCGGATGATTGTGTTACTCAATGCTGATGGCAACATTTTTAGTAAATTATTATTAATGAAATTAGCAGATTGGGCAGAATTCCTTTCAATAAATCCTCCTTATCAAACTGGTTTTAAATCAGGGTGTTTAACAATGGATAACATTGCTGCTTTAAAATGTTTGTTAAAAACTCCTTTGCCATTAAAAACAAAAAATGTTTTGCCTACATTATAGACTATACAAATGAATTTCATAAGGTATATCAAAACATACGGTGGTATGGGTTGGCAGGTTGAGGGGTCGATAATACTCTTCTGAATTTAATTATAGACCTGCATTCAGATACCTGGGTTCAGGTCAAAGTAAACGATGAAGGAGGTTTGACTCGACGGATTAAAACTATAAATGGATTAAAACAAAGATGCATGTTAGCCCCTCTGTTATTTTCTCTATATCTTACTGATCTTTTTACAATGTTAAATAATAAGGATGGGGATTGTCCAACATGGGGGCAGCACAGTAGAGCGTAACTGGCCTATGCTGATGATCTTGTGTTAGTCTACAAAACCCAGATAGATCTTCAATGTCAGTTAATACGCTTACAAGTTTACAATCAAACAAACAACTTAAAAATGAATTATAAGAAAACCAAAATGTTTTGCTTTGGGAATTCTAAAGCCTGTTTCAAATGGATGATAGATCAGCAGAACATCGAGGTTGTTAAAAGTTATGATTATCTGGGCATAATTATACAAGACACTCTACTATGGTCACAGCAGATTGAGAATTTGAAAAATACATGTAATAAACCAACTATAACAATCCAATTTTTGGCTTCTAACTATGGAGGGGGTACTGTAGGTTCAACTATTACTACTATTAAATCAAAAATAGTATCCACATTAATGTACAGTTGTATTCTAATAAACTCTGTCCCTTTAAGAAAATTAGACATTATTTTGTGTGAGGAAGACACTCAACCTTAGATAATCTACTCCGCGTGCCAGGCTCAGATTGGAATTAGGACTGCCATCTGTTTTGTCTCAGAATAATATTACCATGCCAAATTACATTTGTGATTGTGTGTCAGCTGAAGATAATTCTGCAAAACATTTTATTTGGTCAGAATTATCCTCAAACACTTCGTTGAAAGATCTGTTTTTGAACTCTAATGTATCTACTCTATTGACAAACTCCCTTTGTTAACTGTTCTTGATGATATGAAAAGTTTGCCATGTAAAAACTTAACTATGCCAGCAATTTCATTATCTCAGTTTGAAGCTCATATGGAGGTATGTTCAGGGCACAAAAACAATAGTTATGTTCTTGATTCTTACAACACAATTCACACAATTTATTTTTATTTATGATTACGGAACTCCGTGGAGGTCCACATAAACTGGAAAAACCAACAACACGATAATGAAGATTCTATCTTGATAATAAAATTAACATAGAAAATATTCCTACCCAACAAGGCATCTGCGAGTCCTAAGTGAAATCCAACAATATAAAAAACTTCAGATTAAAACATAACAATATAATATACAATACAAAATGATTAAAAATATCCTTTATGCCCTTAGTGCCAAAATGTAGGAGGTAAATGACATAGGATTAAAAACAAGTATTAGCGGTTGCTCCCTACGAACCTAATGAGCCTTAGTACATGTTTAGAAAACACTTTAAAAAGTTAAAAATTCTATGACAGAACATTTCATTTGGCGGCTCGTAAAGAGAATCAATTAGTGCAGAGGCCGAAAGAATAGATAGTTGTAAACATATTGGTCTCATCCATTTTCGCCGACACAATAATAATGCAGGGCAAATAATTAACACATGATTAACATCCTGCATGCCATTATTGCACAAATTACAAATCGGTGATGAGCCATACCATTTAGACAATAAAGGATTTAAAGGGAGCATACCCTGCCTCAATAATAGCCAAAAAAGGTGGACTCCATGAGGCAGGTTCCAAGAAATGTAGGCCTGTACTTTATTTATCACGCAGGAATCAATGACCGGATGGATACCCCTCTTAAGAGTGCAAGCTTCCCTATCCCTTATGAAACTTGATTCCCGAGTGGCCTGTTTCAAGGTGGCCCTTAATTGGTACGGCGATAAAGTAAAGAGCAGGGATTTATCTAATTGCAGCAAATTAACCGCAGTCCTAAAATTTCTAAAAATTAATGACTGTTCTTTTAAACATTCTGAAACTTCTTTCCGAAGTAAAAATCTTAATGCATTAAAAAAAATCACCCTTTGCCAGACCTAGGACCCAACGCACTATCCCCGCGAGACCCTGTGCCCAGGTGCTTCTCAACCCAAATTCTAACCTGAGGGCCGCCGCGGAACATGCAGAGTTAACTGAGGCTAAACTTCTTAAAATTAGGCCTTCCGTTGCATTTAAAAAAAAACATTTCTCTACATCGATCAGTTCCATACCATACAGCAGGGAAGCGGGGATTTTTGCACGAAACACCTCCAATAAAAGTGCAAAATGTCTTTTTCCGGTAGACTTATAAAGGGAACCCAAGCTTTTCCCCTGCACGGTAGCTTTAGAGATGTTATTTTCTATATGGGCTTTATCACTTGGGTTGCCACACACTATTTTTCCTAAAAAGGTATATGATTTTTCAAGTTCCAATTTTTGGCCACCTACAGACCATACAAAATTTCCGTACTTCAGCTTCTTTCTTCCATGCATACACATAATTTTACTTTTGATATATTAATCTTTAAATGATGAGCCTCTGCAAATTTATGGAGTGCCTGCAGACGACTATTTAATCCCCTGGGCGTTAAATCCCAAATTATTATGTCGCCTGCATAGAGTAGACACACAATCAGTTTACCCCCAATTACCGGGGCAATGCCCTCACTTTGGGCCAAATTGTGAGGGAAATCAGAGATATATAGGGAGAAAAGCAGGGGAGCCAATAAACATCCTTGTTTTAGACCATTTGCAGTATGGATAGCTTGTGAGAGACCTCTTTCCCCTCCCATTAGGACTCTGTACCAAGTATCCATATGGAGGGCACAAACTAACTCAAAAAGGCTGCCCGGCATACCCAAATTTAAACGCTTTCTCCACAGCAGAGGACGATCTACTTTGTCAAATGCTGTGGAGAAGTCTATAAAAGCTGTATACACCCTTCCTCCTCTAACTTCAACATATTTTTCATTTATTACCTGTAGAGCACTTAGATTATCAATTGTTCCATGTTTCGCTCTAAACCCAGTTTGCTCCAATGGTAAAATGTTTATGGCATCCGTCCAATCGCTAATTTGGGTCAAAAGGCATTTAGCGAAGACTTTACCAACCGCATCAAGAAGCGCAATATGACGATAATTATGAGGAAGATCTCGGTCTCCTTTCTTAAACAGAGGGACTATTATACTTCCCTTCCAGGAGGGGGGAACCATTTTATTTTCATAACAATACTTAAATACCGGGTAAAGAATTTTACTCCACGGTGTACTGTTTTGTTTTATAACTGTGATTGGTATTTCATCGGGGCCCATTGCCGCTGAGGTACGCATTCCCCTAATCACCATTTCTATTTCTTTTTTAGAGGGTGATCCATACGAAGTAAAGTCTTCCTTTGGTGTGAGGTACTTAATTGCCGCCTCATTAGCGGCATATAAATCCCGAATAAAACAAACCCATTTATGTTCTTCAATGGCCACAGGGAGTGATCGGGTTCTCGCTCCACAACTCTCGGCGACAAGAGACCAGAAGGCTCTTATCTGGCCTTTTGAGGCTGCTTCTCTAAGTTTATCCAAATACTATCTTCCCTCTCTTTTCTTAACTTGGCCTTTACCCGAGCCCTCCTCCTTTTTAATAGTAATATTCTATATCTTTCTGAGGAATAAATAAAATACTGTTCCCTAACTAGTTTATTTATTTCAAGATTTAACGGCAGGAGGAATCGGGAGACCACTTTAAGACTTTTCCTTTGATTCACCTTCCTTGCAGTTTCCACGGCTTGTTGCATAAATGTATTACAACGTGCTATTTCTGTTCCTGTCCAGCTGGGCAGTTTCTCTAAGGTAGTCTCTAGGATACCGGCAAGGCCTAGAGTGGCCTTGTTATCCCAATAACATCTCCCTTAGCGAAACTAACAGATTCAGCATCTAATGCACAAGGGTCAGGAGGAGACAAATTCAAATTTATAAGGAGAGTTAATAACTTGTGATCACTACAAAAGGAATCAGAGACCTTCAAGTCTTTCAACAGGAAAAAAAAGGCACTTCCCACTACCACGTAGTCTAAAATTGACTCTCCCCTAGAGGTTTTACATGTAAAATCTGCCAGTGAGTCCGATGGCAGTCTCCCATTTACTGTAACACCATCGACCTTTTTTAATTCATCAGCAAACATTTTCCCTTTCTTGTTAGTTCTTATTTTTTGTGGAAAAAGAGCTTGCGGAATCCGCATGGATTCCTCTTTTTCTTTGTCCCGAAATCTGTCCAATGTAGAGTTAGAGATCTTACAATTCAGATCTCCTTCCAGAACTATATGAGGGGGAAATTCTGTATCGTTAACTTTTTTAATGTAGGAGAAGACCGAATTTAAGAGAACATCATAAGGAGCGTCTGGCGGGATGTAGGCATTTATCAACATCAGTGGTGGACTTTTCGCATTTCCATCAAGGTTGAACAACGTTACTACCAGAAATAGTTTGCTAGGGTCTTTGTAGCAATCATAATTCCAATGCATCTTATTCGACAGTAGACAGGCCACCCCCCCCCCCCCCTTTTCCGTGTCCCTTCCTGGAAGGTGTTGCTTTACAGTCTAAGGTGAAAAAGTCCCTACATATCAAATCCTCTGTACACCAAGGGGTCGATTCCGATCTCGGCCAGAAGCGCACCTAACACTATTCGTCCGGAAAACAAAACGAGCAGAACGCGTGTTTCCCGACCGATTCGAACATTCGTACGAACGAGCAAGTACGATGCGCATAACTGCCCAGATCCCGACCCAGCCGTACTTACCCAATCCAGCTCCTGTTCTCCGCCCGAGCCGGATCCGTAAACGCAGAATCGAGTCGCACAGAAGCAAAAATACAGCACCTTCCGGCCGGACCAGTACGATGCGCCTTCCTTACGCGCCGAACCCGTCGCTACGTCCGGCACGTCAGAGCATCCGGGAGAGCCGCACATAAGCTCCGATTCGCGCCACAAGACGATCCACGGCTACGAGACGAACACGCCAGCCACGAGTACGAGTCGAAGCAACGAGAAAGCCCAACGAGACGAACCTACCATGAATCCCATCGCGCAGGTCCTACCAATACTCTACATCTATTACCGGAACAGGTACGGACGCGTACGGCGCAGAAGGTAAGTTAAACACCCACTACACAAACAAACGACAGGTACCCGACATAT
Source organism: Calotriton arnoldi (assembly GCA_963921515.1). Taxonomy (NCBI): domain Eukaryota; kingdom Metazoa; phylum Chordata; class Amphibia; order Caudata; family Salamandridae; genus Calotriton; species Calotriton arnoldi. Next base: position 163,804 of record CAWUFW010008327.1, on the reverse strand, counting down.
AACACACACACATAGGGATGCAGAAATGACTTACACTAGCAACAGCAGAACCATAGGGGCGGGATGTAAATCACCAATGCCATATACACCCATAGGGGCCTGGATGCCAACCACTAACACCACCCCTACTCAGGGGGTGCTAGATGCCTGTCACTACTACCATCCCCACTCATAGGGGGATGGATGCCTACCACTACCACCACCCCTACTCAGGGGGTGCTAGATGCCTGTCACTATTACCATCCCCACTCATAGGGGGATGGATGCCTACCACTACCACCACCCCTACTCAGGGGGGGCTGGATGCCTGTCACTACTACCATCCCCACTCATGGGGTGCTGGATGCCTACCACTACCACCACCCCTACTCAGGGGGTGCCAGATGCCTATCACTACTACCATCCCCACTCATAGGGGGATGGATGCCTACCACCAACACCACCCCTACTCAGGGGGCTGGATGCCTACCACTACCACCACCCCTACTCAGGGGGTGCTAGATGCCTGTCACTACTACCATCCCCACTCATGGGGTGCTTGATGCCTACCACTACCACCAATCCTACTCAGGGGGTGCCAGATGCCTGTCACTACTACCATCCCCACTCATAGGGGGATGGATGCCTACCACCAACACCACCCCTACTCAGGGGGGGCTGGATGCCTACCACTACCACCCCCCCTACTCAGGGAGGGCTGGATGCCTGTCACTACTACCATCCCCACTCATGGGGTGCTGGATGCCTACCACTACCACCACCCCTACTCAGGGGGTGCCAGATGCCTGTCACTACTACCATCCCCACTCATAGGGGGATGGATGCCTACCACTACCACCACCCCTACTCATGGGGGGCTGGATGCCTGTCACTACCACCACCCCTACTCATGGGGGCCTGGATGCCTACCACTACCACCACCCCTACTCATGGGGGGATGGATGCCTAGCACTACTACCATCCCCACTCAGGGGGTGCCAGATGCCTGTCATTACTACCATCCCCACTCATAGGGGGATGGATGCCTACCACTACCACCACCCCTACTCAGGGGGGGCTGGATGCCTGTCACTACTACCATCCCCACTCATGGGGTGCTGGATGCCTACCACTACCACCACCCCTACTCAGGGGGTGCCAGATGCCTGTCACTACTACCATCCCCACTCATAGGGGGATGGATGCCTACCACCAATACCACCCCTACTCAGGGGGGGCTGGATGCCTACCACTACCACCACCCCTACTCAGGGGGTGCTAGATGCCTGTCACTACTACCATCCCCACTCATATATGAAATGGATGCCTACCACTACCACCACCCCTACTCAGGGGGGGCTGGATGCCTGTCACTACTACCATCCCCACTCATGGGGGGATGGATGCCTACCACTACCACCACACCTACCCATGGGTGGCTGGATGCCTACCACCAACACCACCCCTACTCATAGGACGGGTAATGCATGACACAACCAGCATACTCCAACATAAGGAATGTAAGAAAACCACATCCCCCCAACACCATGACAAGCGTGTGTAGACTGTGTCAAATGCCTACAACACTGAACATGAAATTGAACATACAATGTGACCCCCTATCACATGTGTCACACATAAATGTGTGTGGCCTCCACAATGCAAGCAGACCATGACCACTGTGGCAATGGGGTCTAACACCCCATCATCACAGTGACCAAAAGGTAAGTGTGGGGTCAATAGCTGAAGCACATTTTGAACATTGTGGCAATGGGGTCTAACCCCCATCATCACAGTGACCAAAAGGTAAGTGTGGGGTCCATAGCTGAAGCACATTTTGAACATTGTGACAATGGGGTCTAACCCCCATCATCACAGTGACCAAAAGGTAAGTGTGGGGTCCATAGCTGAAGCACATTTTGAACATTGTGGCAATGGGGTGTAACCCCCATCATCACAGTGACCAAAAGGTAAGTGTGGGGTCCATAGCTGAAGCACATTTTGAACATTGTGACAATGGGGTGTAACCCCCATCATCACAGTGACCAAAAGGTAAGTGTGGGGTCCATAGCTGGGGCACATTTTGAACATTGTGGAAATGGGGTCTAAACCCCCATCATCACAGTGACCAAAATGTAAGTGTTGTCATGGAAAAAGCTGCAAATGCCAAACAGCATGGATGATTCCTGGTCACAGAACTACAAACACATCAGTGGCATAGTAGTGCTTGTGTCCCATAGCAACATAGATTGGGTGAGGCAAACAGTGCAGTGCAAATAAGACATACCTTTGGCCATGTGCAGACAAACATCACCCATGGGGGCTGACATTGTCAACATTCATCAATAACACAATGACAGAAGTGACCATCAAAATGCAGACCCACATATCTGCACCAATGGGCACACAAATGTAGATATCCTGTGGAGACTGTAGATGTGAGGTGAACAAATACCATACCATGGCAGCAATGGGACATACAAACCATGACCACTGTGCTGACTGATGACCTAGGAGTCCCAGGGACAGCAGGGGCAACCCACCAAACAACATACAGCCAATGGCACACTAAAGATATGCCAATCCAGTGGTGCAGATGCACAAACACAAACAGGCAGCCCCACACTGCATATCAAACACAACAGGTGATGGGGGTGTGCCAGTGTCCCCAGGCAACCACACAACACATGAGGAGGCCTGAATCCCAATTACACAGATGTGCATACAGTGCCACACAAAAGTAACTCATGGATCGGATTCCCCTATGTGGGCAATCAGGCATTGTTAGATGAGAGGGAGCCCAAATTACACATGTCACACAAGCTTGTAGGAACAGCAACTAACACAGCAAGACACAGACCCACCACAGCACTACCCCCAGGGTCCCCACATTGTGGTGACACTGGCCTGCATGATAATCCCACTGTGATGACAAAGCTAGATGTCGTTCACACTGTGAACCACAGTCATGTGTCCTGAGCAACAAACTACCATCACACCTACACAAGCACAAATCAATCAGCACGGCCTGTCAGCCAAGGCCAATATGGAGGCAGGAGTCTAGCCGTGCAACAACTCTCATCTGCACACACTCAACACCACACACCTTGATCTCCACCAATGTGCAGCAGTGAAGCTCACATGCACTGGTGACATTGCACATGCACCCATGACAATCCCAGGGTGGTGGTGGGAACTAAGGTGCAGAAAGCCATCACCCATGGCCAGTCAACAAGACTCGTGAATGTCTGACACACTGCACAGTACGCCGTACATGGGCATGACGTCAAATCCACATCAAACAATGGGATCCCGGCCACAGTCACACACCAATGAAGAAGCCAAGGTCACCCACAAAGAACACACATAGACAACTTCCAACATTGCAGCTCTGACCCTGAGGAGTGGCAGCAGTCACACACACAACGTGTCACAATCACTGAAAGCTAACACAAACTGTAAATTACATGACTGGTGTAACCAACAAGTGCCAAGGGGAATCCTGACTGTGTCTCATCTGCGTTTGCCCACAAACTCAGCCCTGACAGCAAACACACCTATGGGTGACACCCTGATGACCAGTAATGTGCCATGCACCCACATCCCAGAGATGCCAGGGAGAAGACTTTGGGGGAACATAGGTCAACTCAGCAAGCATCACAAACAGGAACATCACTAGGGATCCCAGCCTGCCTAGCAAAATGGAAGTGAACACACACAGACATGCTCACACAACACACACCTTGGGCTCAGGCAATGTCACGTAATTACACACTGCCATGAGGGGACTCCACTCCTGTGTAAGGAAAGCTGTGCCATACGTTATCTCAGTAGGGCTCTATCATGTCAGCAGAACACTTGGTCACTCAGTCAACAATTAGCACACAATGAAGGCTCTCGTCATATCAGCCTGGTCATGGGAGTGTCACCGAAATCATCTGCACAGATCCAACACACATGTATAGCAAGTTGCACTGATAACACAGATGAGTCCTTCTCCATTGATGCCCAAACTTGCATGTCCAGTGGAGATGGTCACACGGTCAGGGAAATAGACAAATTGAACAATGGCAAGCACAACAGATGTGCAGGGGTGTAAGCCACAGATGTGATATTGCAAATAAAAGTAGGAAATCCCATTGCCAAATTTTGAAAACATGACACCCTCATATTGCTGCAAAGGATGACATGGATACACACCAGGATAGGACACATTCCCCCTGGACCACATGGGGTCCTGCACAGTAACACTTCATTTTCCTGATATCAAAAATCACCATCACTGCAGCAAGGGCATGGTTAGCATCATCAACATCATGTACATCAGAAGCAAAACCACTAGAGAACAGAAAGTAGCTTTATTCAGCATATGTGTGTTAAAAAGTGAAAGTCCAGAAAAACACAAAGGCCAATGGCCAGTCCATTATCAAAGTCCAAACAGGGTGACAGTGGCAGATGTCACCCTTTGCATGCCTGCACTGCTACACACCAGGGACATTCCCCTCGGAGGGGCATACGGGGGGGGCAGGCCAGGCACCGCAGGGACAGGATCAGGGCTCACCAGAAGGAGGCAGGGAAGGGGTGGTGGGTGCTGGAGAGTCACTGACAACTGCAGTGGAGTTGTCTGACATGGTGTGTGCCGGCACAACTGGGGGGCATGAGTCAGATGGTGTGGGTGCCGGCACGACTGCAGTGGGCTGGGCAGATGGAGTGGACAGGTTCCCCACTGCAGTGCCCAAGTCAGACGGGGTGGTAGTGGACTCCACTGCAGTGCCTATCTCCAGGGGAGTAGAATGGGGTTCAGGTAAGGTGGGCAGGACAGAGGGGGAGGACACGGTCTCCACACCAGTGGCACAAACATGCACAGCGGGGGGGTGGGGCTGGAAGAGCAAGTGGTAGGGGGAGAAGGCCGGATCAATTTGGGGATGGTGTATCTGTGGGTGGGGGAACCTGGGGCAGGGTGTGGTGGGGGAACCTGTGGAGTGGGGGCCTGAGGGATGGAGGAAGGAGACTTGGTGGTTGAGCTGCAGGGCGGCGGCGGGGTCTTGCTCTTCCGGGTCCGGGGGACTTGCGGATGGGGGCCTCAGTCTGTCTGTGCCTGGGGGAGGGTGTCCGGGGGTGAGGGGCACTCCCCTCTGTGTGGGTGGACTTCCTCTTCCCCCTGTTTGCTGGATCAGCTGGATCGGAGGGGAAGAGGCCGAGGTCACAGAGGAAGAGCTGCTTTGTAGGTGGGGTTGCAGGTGAGGCAAGGGAAGGGGCCTTGGAGGGAGAGGTATTGGAGGACTGCGGAATGACTGTGGATGCCTGTGTGTGTGTCTGTTCCCCATCCCCTGTGGGTGTGGTATCAGTCCCCTGAGGATGCCTGCCTGCACGTTTTGTTTTTGTATTGGGTGTGTCTGTGCTGCTCGTGTCTCTGTGTTTGGGTGATTGTGCAGGTGTGCATGTGCTTGGGACAGGTAGGGTGCCAGGAAGTGTGGATGGGGCAGAGGTAGGAGGGGTGAGGGACTGTTGGAGGAGGGACACTTCTGCCGTCAGGGAGGAGTCCATGGACCTATTGCTCCTCTGTAGGGCAGACATGCCCGATGAGATGCCCTCCATAAACGACACCAGCTGTGTAAACAGAGTGGTGTGGGCATGGAGGACACTCAGCATTGCTGTCTGCCCTACATGGAGCTGGCGAAGTAGGTACACAGACTCCTCACTCAGGGCAGCAGGGGACACAGGGATAGGGGGTGCAGTGCCTGGCACGAAGGAGACACACTCCCGAACACAGGAGCCTCCACGGACCTCTAGAATGGGAGCCGATGGGAGGGCGGTGGTGGTGGTTGTGGTGGTGGCGGGGACAGCAATACTAGCTGGGGTGTGGTGGCTGCTGACACCCGCCTCCACAAGGGAGTCATACTCCGAGCTGGTGCAGTCCTCAGCTGAGGTGGATGGTGCTGAGGACTCCTCGGTGTGGCTCCCCTCGCCCTCCGTGCCACTGGGTCCCTCCGACCACTCATCGGCTGCTGACCCAGTCTGGCTCTGCGGCTCCTCCTGGTCCGTGGAGCTGTCCCCTCCTGTGGCCGTGGATGTATCTGCAAACAATTAGGGAAACAGACAAACATCAGTCACCTGCACTGACCGCACACACCACAGTAAGTACAGCACATTACAGAGCAAGCCCTGGCATCCTTAGTTGAACATTGCCAAAAGTGCTCAAACAGAGTAGGAGAAGCCAATTGTCAGTCTGATGGTCAACCATGGCACTCACATCCCTCCTGGCCTTGCACCCATCTGTCTGGTGCCTGTCGGATGGCAATACCCCAGTGTGGACACATGCACCACCTACACAGTAGTTGGACAGTGCAGAGAACACGGTGAAGTATGTGAACATGCACACATCACATCTCTTGCCACTGAGTCAGTACAGGTGTCCGGATAAAGGGATGGCCAGAGTCTATTTTGAAATGCATGTGATGCATACCAGCACCAGACACCATGATGCACCCATGTCCTGATAGTCAATGCCACATTGGGGTGCATGTAGCACATGTCACTCACCTGCAGGATCACTCTTAGGGAGTTTAATGCCATGGCACAGGCATGCCTGCAAAGTCATACATCACTGTCTCCAGTCACATGGGCAGGGCAGCCAGGCAACAACAGTCTGCACTGTGTCAAAATCCTAGGTCATGGGGAATGCAAGTTCTGTAGCTGACAAGTGCACATGTCCATCCCCCACAAACCACATCATCTGAACTCTTATTTGTCCACGTCATACCAATTGGACATATGGGAGACATGAAACACAACCCTCTGAACCTGAGCACCTCACAATCTGCTGTGAATGGGAAACAGCTGCCTGAACTTCACAGTCGCATACCCAGTCTGCACAGTCAAGTGATCAAACACCTATATGTCACACAAGTATCGTCTCCTATGGTCACATCTCAGGTGGCATGCTGAGCCCTAACCGATAAACACCCCAGTAGTCCTGACAACGAAGCCACAGCACAATGACACAGAGGCAGACACCTGAGGGAACATTTCACTGAGCACAACCTGTCAGCTGATACACGGGAGTGGGAGTACAGTGTGTATTGTATGGCCTGGAGTAGGCATGACTGTCCTGCTCCACGTGAAAGAGGGATGAGCCCTGGACAGTAGGCAGGTGGCTAAGTATGTGTGACACACTTGATATACATACTCCTGAGGCCCAAACATTGTTCCCACCCGCAGCATGGGTGTGTGCCAAATACCCCAGGCACATGTGGTGAGTCAGATCAGCAATTGGACCACATATCAAAGTTATACGCAGATTACATGTCAGAACTCAGGCATTGTGTAAGCAATGGACCCACCCATGAAGCCCACAACAAAGTTACGGGAACAAATGCTGTCCCCCACCTTGAGCTAAGCAAAATGTGAGGACACAGTACCCAAGTGACACAATTTCCTGACTGTAAGGGCCACACCTGGGTATCAGATGAGGAGTGGGCATGTCACAATTGAGGGACATGGGTCCTGGACCACAAGACTGATGTACTGTGGAAGTTAAACCAGGCCAGAGGAGGGCACATAGCATGTCAGACAAAGTTCACAGTGCAGTCATGGACTCACCCCTCCTTGCTGCTGTCTGGCCTTCAGCTGCCCATCCAGGTCAGGGAAGACCACCGCCAGGATCCTGAGCATGTGGGGGTCAGGGTCTGGTGTCCGCCCCTCCTGCGAGGGAGGCGACAGCTTCAGCTGGACCCTTGCGATCCTCCGGGTCCAGCCCCGAAGGTCCTGCCACCTCTTCTGGCAGTTGCGGATCCGGCGCTTGTAGACCCTCACAGATCTTACTGCCCGGGCGATGGTCAGCCAGATTTCCTGCTTCTGGTGGGCATCAACCTGTGAGGATGACAAAGTGTAAAGGCCATTACTACACATGCAACATATCCGTGCATCACACATTTGGATATACATGTCTCAATCACAGGGGCACATGATGTACACAGGCAGTGCAACGATGGCTGTGGACAGTTTGCCAGCAGTTACTACATGGTATAATTGCCTGGGAAGTAAAACCTTGTTGGAATGCACTGTTACTGCACTATACCTGTTCAGTGCATGTAACTACACACTATGGGGGTGACAACTACTCAGTGAGCATGCTAGCCAGTGGCGTGCACACTGTAAGTCTTGCTAGTCAGACAACATGCACATTTAGTAAGGCAGTGGACAGCACACTCACCTGCTCCCTGGTTTCCCATACAGCTTGCTGTACTGTGGAAGGAGGCTGTCCAGCAGGGCCTGGTTCTCCTCAGGGCTGAAGGCTGGGGCTCTCTCCACAGTACGTGCCATTGCAGGATCCAGAGGGTGCATATACAGCAGCAGTGGTGGTGGCAGATGTCGTCCTGGAGCATGTAGTGCAGGCAAGTGAGCTCTCAGGGGAACAGCCAGCATTATATGTGTGCTGCTGAGGCAGATACTGTCCCATGTGTCCAAAGTGATAGGTCCAAGTCGTTTGCATCTTCTGAAACTGGCCAATCCATGGAATTGCACCACTTACACACGCCCACAGCATCCTTCAAAAGTTCAACTTCATGAGACCCATGAATTTGCAACATCGTTGTGGGTGGCCAACTGAATTCACAGCATCAGACTCGTTAAAGGTTCGAAAACGCGTCCATTGCCAAGCCAGGCCATAGCCAATGCGTACGCACCGATCGGTCCATTGCTGTACAACGCGTATTTCGAAAAACAACGCGTACCCGTTCACATCGTATGCAATGGCCAATGCGTGCACACCGATCGGTCCATTGCTGTACAACGCGTACCCGTTCACATCATATGCAATGGCCAATGCGTGCACACCGATCGGTCCATTGCTGTACAACGCGTATTTCGAAAACAACGCGTACTCGCTCACATCATATGCAATGGCCAATGCGTGCACACCGATCGGTCCATTGCTGTACAACGCGTATCCGCTCACATCATATGCAATGGCCAATGCGTGCACACCGATCGGTCCATTGCTGTACAACGCGTACCCGTTCACATCATATGCAATGGCCAATGCAAGCGCACCGATCGGTCCATTGCTGTACAACGCTGCACTCGCTCACATCATATGCAATGGCCAATGCGTAGCACACCGATCGGACCATTGCTGTACAACGCGTATTTCGGTCCACATCATATGCAATGGCCAATGCGTGCACACCGATCGGACCATTGCTGTACAACGCGTATTTCGGTCCACATCATATGCTATGGCCAATGCGTGCACACCGATCGGTCCATTGCTGTACAACGCGTACCCGTTTACATTATATGCAATGGTCAATGCGTGCGCACCGATCGGTCCATTGCTGTACAACGCGTACCTGTTCACATCATATGCAATGGCCAATGCGTGCGCACCGATCGGTCCATTGCTGTACAACGCTTACCCGCTCACATCATATGCAATGGCCAATGCGTGCACACCGATCGGACCATTGCTGTACAACGCGTATTTCGGTCCACATCATATGCAATGGCCAATGCGTGCACACCGATCGGACCATTGCTGTACAACGCGTATTTCGGTCCACATCATATGCTATGGCCAATGCGTGCGCACCGATCGGTCCATTGCTGTACAACGCGTACCCGCTTCACATCATATGCAATGGCCAATGCGTGCGCACCGATGGGTCCATTGCTGTACAACGCTGTACTCGCTCACATCATATGCAATGGCCAATGCGTGCGCACCGATCGGTCCATTGCTGTACAACGCGTACTCGTTCACATCATATGCAATGGCCAATGTGTGCGCACCGATCGGTCCATTGCTGTACAACGCGTACTCCGCTCACATCATATGCAATGGCCAATGCGTGCGTACCGATCGCTCCATTGCTGTACAACGCGTACCCGCTCACAGCATATGCAATGGCCAATGCGTGCACACCGATCGGACCATTGCTGTACAACGCGTATTTCGAAAAACAACGCGTACCCGTTCACATCATATTCATGGGCCAATGCGTGCACACCGATCGGTCCATTGCTGTACAACGAGTCCCTGTACAAGTCACTCGCATATGTCACAATGCCTGTCACAGGTGAACGTATGCCAGCCACATTTACTTTCCAGGGACTCAGGGGCACACCTACAACACCACAGCCTGTCCACACTGTATCCTAAGGCATGTAAGGCTGCATTACCTTTTCTGTGTATGGGGTTCAACATGTGGTTTTTTGGGTGGCACTTGGGGGCAGCCACTCCCAGGCTGTGCACGTGTTCATGGGGACAGAATCCTTGGTGTGTTGTGCACATGACCACTGTGATGTGCAACTGTTCATTTCAGAGCATGTGGCCTGGTCACATTTCCAGGTTCTGTATGTGTATGTCATGTCACATACCCCCTGAGTCCCATGTGGGACGGTATGTACGTCACAGGGTGACCCATTGCCACAATAGTGATGGCCCTCCAAAGTCTGTGTGCATGTTGTGTTTACAATGTCTCTGATTCCATGTGCACAATGGGAGACAGTCTCCACATCCACGTTGTTTGTGCATGGACTTTGATGTTGTGCGTGTGTGTGTGTCACAGACGTCCATGTCTGTCCTGCAGAGGCAACAGGGACCACTACCTGTGGGGGTCATGGTTGTTTTGCTGTGGTGTATTCATGATACGCCATGTCATGCCAGTGTCCATGTGGCAATACAGGGTCCCTGGGAATCTACCTGTCAATGAGCTGTGATGCCTGGGGCACATCTGTCCTCACATGTCACTGTGGTGTGTGTTTGGAACGTGACAGCAGTACATGGGTACTGTGACACAGCCTAATGATATCCCATAGCACAACCTGGAACTTGTTGACAACACATGTTGAACTGTGATGTTAGATGTTGGCCATGTAGGTGCCATACATGTCCTTACAGAACGGCACACACATCAGGTACTTGTGTCTCGTAATGATGTATCATGTGATATTGAGTATGGTCTATGCCACATATGTGGGGTGACTGACAATCTTTCTTTCTTCACCTATGCACTGCAGGGCACCAGCTGTCCATAGACCATTCCCTGACCTTGCAACCATGGTTGAACGGGACTGCATCCGACGGTACCGCTTCAACAGGCCGCTGATTGAGGAATTGACGGTGCGGTTGGCCCCACATTTGCAACCTGGCCGGACATACCCTACAGCGCTGACCCCAAGGTGAAGGTGATGGCATCCCTACACTTCTTTGCCACCGGTACCTTTCAACACACTGTGGCGTCTGCTGGTGGGATGTCACAGACCATGTTCAGCCGTGTGCTACGCGATGTTTTGGAGGCAATGTTGAGATACCTGAACCAGTACATCTATTTCCCTAAACGTCAACAACTCACTGACGTCAAGAGTGACTTCTATGCCCTGGGGAGGATGCCGCATGTCATTGGCTCCATTGATGGGACACATGTGGCTTTGGTACCACCACAGGCACATGAGCAGGCATACAGGAACAGAAAACATTACCATTCGGTCAATGCTCTGGTGGTATGTCTTGCAGATATGAGCATCTCACACGTGTGTGCCCGTTTCCCCGGTTCTGCACACGATGCCTACGTGATGAGGAGTAGTCGCATCCCGAGGATGATGTCACAGATGCAGAACCAGCGTGCCTGGCTTGTCGGTGTGTACTGACTTTGTACCATTGTGTGTGTTCTGCAATGTAGTATTCCACCCTCTTTTCCAACTCAGCTAATGTGCAATTGTCTGTATGTAGGTGACTCGGGATACCCCAACATGCTGTGGTTGCTGACGCCCCTCAGGAACCCTGTGACACCAGCCCAGATGCGCTACAATGAGGCACATGGTCGGACCAGGAGAGTGATCGAGCGGACATTTGGTCTCCTGAAGAGCCGCTTTCGCTGCCTGGACAAGACAGGAGGGGCCCTCCCATATGCCCCAGCAAAGGTGTGCAAGATTGTCATCGTCTGCTGCATGCTACACAACCTGGCAGTGCGGAAGGAGTTGCCTCTTGTAGGAGAGTAGGATCTGCCTCTTATGTTGCCCCCACTTTGTTTCTGATGTTTACACTGGTTTCTGGCTATAGTCTGGCTGGGTCCCTGCTAATCAGGGCCCCAGCCTCTCTGTTCTCTCTAAATGACTTGGAGTGCACTCTAGGTGCACTAGTGATTGGATACTGTGGTACCTTATGAGTCCCTAGTATATGGTACCTAAGGTACCAAGGGCATAAGTACTTCACAGGCCTACCAGGGGCTGAAGCATGAATTATGCCACCCCTGGGAAGCAGACTAAATCTGACACCACAGGCCTGCTACTGCAGCCTGGGTGAGAGAGTGCTAGCGCTCCTCACTGAGATATAGGTTTCCTATATCTCTCCTGCACACACATTTAAACCTATCAGTCACCCCTAAGGCAGGCCCTATCAATCCTGAGGGCAGGGTGCTTGGTTCCTATGTGAGAGGGTGCCTCTGCCTGAGCAGGGCCCCTCTGCAGCTCTCAGAGTCCATTCTCTGGGGCTGTTTGTGGATGCGGTTAAACCATATACTCTTAAGTGCATTATATCCTCGCGGTAAAATGCTAACTTTGGAATGGCTGCATCAAAACATGTCGTGTTTGGTGTCAAACATCTTGGAATACTACCCCCCGCCAGTCCTGGCGGCGGGGGTAGCATTCCACCCTTCTAGAGGGATAGACATGTACCTACTGTGGAAACGCGGTAGAATCCTGCAGAGCCCTGGCATCACAAAATGGATGCCACCAGTCACAGACACTGGGCTGCCCTCCTGCTGATGACCGAAACTCGCAGTGGAGGAAGCCCAACAATAGGCATCCTGTCACAGGGAGGTGTAACCACCTCCCAGACAGGGTTTAGTGTATTGGGGCTGGGTGGGTGCACTCTTAGAGTGCTTTGAAGTCCTGCACTGGGGAGCAGAAGGCTCCTCTGTGCATATGCCAGTTCAAACCAGCTCAGGGGCTACCTGCCCCTGCTCTGGCGCGAAACTGGACAAAGGGAAGTGGGTGTAGCCACCCACCCCCTGACCCTCCCATAGGTGGGGTCATAGAGCTAGTCCCTCCCTTTCTTTTAGTATAAGAGGGGGAACCTGTGCATTGCACCCTAGATACCCCTGGACGACGCTCTACAAGAAGAATCCCGGACCTTCGACGTTCCACTACCTTTGGAAGACTGAAGAATCTCCCTTGGAGTCAAGGAGTGACTCCCCTGCTTGGCAGGCACCAAAAACTACAAACGACGGTCGCAAACTACGCCGCTCCCGCTCGCCCTAAGTTGGCAGGGTATGCCCAGACGTGGGTCCTTTGCTCGCTTTGCCACTGGATTCAAGATAGCCTGGCTGATGAGGGTTTTGAACCCGAAACCGGTCCCAGGATGCTTGTTTCCGGTCCATGGAAGACATGGCTTGGCAGTTCGGGCTGGACTGTTCCCATGAGGCACAGGGTCAGACTGATTTGCATATGGCCATGTCTGAACTGGGGTGGTGGAGTGAGCTAAAGAATGATGATGGATTAAACCCAGATCAGTTGACTGGGGGTGAGTGTTTGATTTGCTCTAACGCTCCGTCCATCATCCCCTTTGGTATCGCTTTGTTCGCCCTAAGTTGGCAGGGTATGCCCAGACGTGGGTCCCTTGCTCACTTTGCCACTGGATTCAAGATAGCCTGGCTGATGAGGGTTTTGAACCCGAAACCGGTCCCAGGGTGCTTGTTTCCGGTCCAGGGAAGACATGGCTTGGCAGTTCGGGCTGGACTGTTCCCATGAGGCACAGGGTCAGACTGATTTGCATATGGCCATGTCTGAACTGGGGTGGTGGAGTGAGCTAAAGAATGATGATGGATTAATCCCAGATCAGTTGACTGGGGTGAGTGTTTGATTTGCTCTAACGCTCCGTCCATCATCCCCTTTGGTATCGCTTTATTCGCCCTAAGTTGGCAGCGTATGCCCAGACGTGGGTCCCTTGCTCACTTTGCCACTGGATTCAAGATAGCCTGGCTGATGAGGGTTTTGAACCCGAAACCGGTCCCAGGATGCTTGTTTCCGGTCCAGGGAAGACATGGCTTGGCAGTTCGGGCTGGACTGTTCCCATGAGGCACAGGGTCAGACTGATTTGCATATGGCCATGTCTGAACTGGGGTGGTGGAGTGAGCTAAAGAATGATGATGGATTAAACCCAGATCAGTTGACTGGGGGTGAGTGTTTGATTTGCTCTAACGCTCCGTCCATCATCCCCTTTGGTATCGCTTTGTTCGCCCTAAGTTGGCAGGTTATGCCCAGACGTGGGTCCCTTGCTCACTTTGCCACTGGATTCAAGATAGCCTGGCTGATGAGGGTTTTGAACCCGAAACCGGTCCCAGGATGCTTGTTTCCGGTCCAGGGAAGACATGGCTTGGCAGTTCGGGCTGGACTGTTCCCATGAGGCACAGGGTCAGACTGATTTGCATATGGCCATGTCTGAACTGGGGTGGTGGAGTGAGCTAAAGAATGATGATGTATTAAACCCAGATCAGTTGACTGGGGGGTCAGTGTTTGATTTGCTCTAACGCTCCGTCCATCATCCCCTTTGGTATCGCTTTGTTCGCCCCAAGTTGGCAGGGTATGCCCAGACGTGGGTCCCTTGCTCACTTTGCCACTGGATTCAAGATAGCCTGGCTGATGAGGGTTTTGAACCCGAAACCGGTCCCAGGATGCTTGTTTCCGGTCCAGGGAAGACATGGCTTGGCAGTTCGGGCTGGACTGTTCCCATGAGGCACAGGGTCAGACTGATTTGCATATGGCCATGTCTGAACTGGGGTGGTGGAGTGAGCTAAAGAATGATGATGGATTAAACCCAGATCAGTTGACTGGGGGTGAGTGTTTGATTTGCTCTAACGCTCCGTCCATCATCCCCTTTGGTATCGCTTTGTTCGCCCTAAGTTGGCAGGGTATGCCCAGACGTGGGTCCCTTGCTCACTTTGCCACTGGATTCAAGATAGCCATGGCTGATGAGGGTTTTGAACCCGAAACCGGTCCCAGGATGCTTGTTTCCGGTCCAGGGAAGACATGGCTTGGCAGTTCGGGCTGGACTGTTCCCATGAGGCACAGGGTCAGACTGATTTGCATATGGCCATGTCTGAACTGGGGTGGTGGGAGTGAGCTAAAGAATGATGATGGATTAAACCCAGATCAGTTGACTGGGGGTGAGTGTTTGATTTGCTCTAACGCTCCGTCCATCATCCCCTTTGGTATCGCTTTGTTCGCCCTAAGTTGGCAGGATATGCCCAGACGTGGGTCCCTTGCTCACTTTGCCACTGGATTCAAGATAGCCTGGCTGATGAGGGTTTTGAACCCGAAACCGGTCCCAGGATGCTTGTTTCCGGTCCAGGGAAGACATGGCTTGGCAGTTCGGGCTGGACTGTTCCCATGAGGCACAGGGTCAGACTGATTTGCATATGGCCATGTCTGAACTGGGGTGGTGGAGTGAGCTAAAGAATGATGATGGATTAAACCCAGATCAGTTGACTGGGGGTGAGTGTTTGATTTGCTCTAACGCTCCGTCCATCATCCCCCTTGGTATCGCTTTCTTCGCCCTAAGTTGGCAGGGTATGCCCAGACGTGGGTCCCTTGCTCACTTTGCCACTGGATTCAAGATAGCCTGGCTGATGAGGGTTTTGAACCCGAAACCGGTCCCAGGATGCTTGTTTCCGGTCCAGGGAAGACATGGCTTGGCAGTTCGGGCTGGACTGTTCCCATGAGGCACAGGGTCAGACTGATTTGCATATGGCCATGTCTGAACTGGGAGTGGTGGAGTGAGCTAAAGAATGATGATGGATTAAACCCAGATCAGTTGACTGGGGGTGAGTGTTTGATTTGCTCTAACGCTCCGTCCATCATCCCCTTTGGTATCGCTTTGTTCGCCCTAAGTTGGCAGGGTATGCCCAGACGTGGGTCCCTTGCTCACTTTGCCACTGGATTCAAGATAGCCTGGCTGATGAGGGTTTTGAACCCGAAACCGGTCCCAGGATGCTTGTTTCCGGTCCAGGGAAGACATGGCTTGGCAGTTCGGGCTGGACTGTTCCCATGAGGCACAGGGTCAGACTGATTTGCATATGGCCATGTCTGAACTGGGGTGGTGGAGTGAGCTAAAGAATGATGATGGATTAAACCCAGATCAGTTGACTGGGGGTGAGTGTTTGATTTGCTCTAACGCTCCGTCCATCATCCCCTTTGGTATCGCTTTGTTCGCCCTAAGTTGGCAGGGTATGCCCAGACGTGGGTCCCTTGCTCACTTTGCCACTGGATTCAAGATAGCCTGGCTGATGAGGGTTTTGAACCCGAAACCGGTCCCAGGATGCTTGTTTCCGGTCCAGGGAAGACATGGCTTGGCAGTTCGGGCTGGACTGTTCCCATGAGGCACAGGGTCAGACTGATTTGCATATGGTCATGTCTGAACTGGGGTGGTGGAGTGAGCTAAAGAATGATGATGGATTAAACCCAGATCAGTTGACTGGGGGTGAGTGTTTGATTTGCTCTAACGCTCCGTCCATCATCCCCTTTGGTATCGATTTGTTCGCCCTAAGTTGGCAGGGTATGCCCAGACGTGGGTCCCTTGCTCACTTTGCCACTGGATTCAAGATAGCCTGGCTGATGAGGGTTTTGAACCCGAAACCGGTCCCAGGATGCTTGTTTCCGGTCCAGGGAAGACATGGCTTGGCAGTTCGGGCTGGAATGTTCCCATGAGGCACAGGGTCAGACTGATTTGCATATGGCCATGTCTGAACTGGGGTGGTGGAGTGAGCTAAAGAATGATGATGGATTAAACCCAGATCAGTTGACTGGGGGTGAGTGTTTGATTTGCTCTAACGCTCCGTCCATCATCCCCTTTGGTATCGCTTTGTTCGCCCTAAGTTGGCAGGGTATGCCCAGACGTGGGTCCCTTGCTCACTTTGCCACTGGATTCAAGATAGCCTGGCTGATGAGGGTTTTGAACCCGAAACCGGTCCCAGGATGCTTGTTTCTGGTCCAGGGAAGACATGGCTTGGCAGTTCGGGCTGGACTGTTCCCATGAGGCACAGGGTCAGACTGATTTGCATATGGCCATGTCTGAACTGGGGTGGTGGAGTGAGCTAAAGAATGATGATGGATTAAACCCAGATCAGTTGACTGGGGGTGAGTGTTTGATTTGCTCTAACCCTCCGTCCATCATCTCCTTTGGTATCGCTGAGTCCGAAGTCCCTGCAGCCCAAGAAGTGGATTTCCTGACTTCTCAAAGGCCATCGTGAGTCCCCAGCGAAGCTGAGGCCAGTGGACCCCAAGAGTGACGAGGAACCGCGACCCCTGGGTACCGTGCACTATTGTCGAGTGCAACCCCTTCACAACGTTCTACGAACTTGTGCTTTGGACCACGTGTGGTCCTAGCCTCCAGCAGGAATTCCTCTGAAGATCAGAGGCCTACCACGTCCCGAGTGACCGTGGGCCCCTGTTGAGCGAATCCTCCCGAGGCGTCTTCGCGATCCCTTGCCAGCCGGCTTGTGGGTCCCCTGAAGGCTATCCTGCAGAACCAAAGGGCTCTCCTGGTTGCTCCAGGCCTGCCCTGACTTACCCTCACTGGGTGAGTCCCTCAGACCTTGCTGGTCTGCGCCATTGACTTTTTACACTTTCCCCGAGGACTTGCTGTTACCAAGGCTTGTTGGCTCCAATCGAGTCGCCGACACCGCAGTAAGCTGTCAGACATCGTGGGACACGCCGAATCCAGCTCCTGGTCGTCATCGACGCCTCCTGGACCTCGTGGCTGAAGAGTCAAGGCACCCGTGAACGACCTGAATCTTGCGACGACGGTGGGCATCCATCTTCCTTGCCCCGAGTCACTGCCAAGTGACTTTGAACACTGTCCCCTCTGCTTTCAGGTCTTCCATCTTCTGAATCCAGGCTTGGATTCCTCCGGACACTTCTCCTGTCGCCGCAAGCAGCAAGTCTTCACTGGCTCCCATTGAAAACGACGCCGCGACCCGACACCAAAGAACACCTATGCACCCGGCTCCCCTGGGTGAGGTAACTTCAGCATTACGGTGCTCCTGTGGGTGTGGGCCCTAGAACTACTTACCCTGTAAGTGACTTGCTTGTAGCTACCCTAGAAGTGCCCTAAAACTCTTACTTTCCAAGTGCGACTATCGCGCTGACTCGTACATGGTTCGCGTCTGTGTTAGACAAACCGCGTCCAACTCCCTTGCAACTCTATCTGTAACCGCGTCCTTCGACTCGTACAAGGACCGATCGGTGTGTTCGCCTCGAACACGCAAGGGACCTTTAACATTGAAATCTCAATCGCGTCTGTTCGCATAGACTCGTACAGGACTCGCACCGGTGCCAGGACACCGTGTCCGTCCCCTGTGGGTCTCCTACAACTACCTGGGGTGGTTCTTGGGGGTCCCTCGATTCTAGATGCCCTAGACCTAGGTCTAGCCAAACTAAGATTGTGATATTTGATTGTATGAAATGAAATGAAATTTGTACTTGTAAAGCGCACCCATACCCCCAAAGGGGTGTCCAGAACATTGTGCGAAACTTATTTTGATAACATTTGATTTGTACATATGTTCCTGACTTCTAATCTCATAAAGAGATTAGTAGAGAGTTGTTTATTAATAAATACATATATATTTGATATATATACCTGTGTGGTGTCTTTTCATTTGGTGATTCAAGAGATTGTGTGGTAAAACAAGCTGCTTTACATTCCTTCAAGACTTAGCCTGAAGGCTGCTCTCCACAGCTACCACTAGGATAGCTTTCTTTAAAGGTTGTCTTAAACCTATCTACCATAAGAGTCGAATTGTTCTGGTGCAAGGTGTCCACTTTAATTAGTGAACAGCATATACCAGGCCAACTTCTCACAGAGGCAAAAGAGGTACATAAAGAGACAACAGGGGTGCAAAAAGAAGCAAGACAGGTGCAGAAAGAAGCTTGGAAAGTGCAGAATGAAGAAACAGGGGTACAGAAAGAGACAAGGGAAGTGTAGAAAGGAGCAAGTGAGGTGCAGAAACAGGCAAGAGAAGTGCACAAAGAGGCAAGAGAATTGCTGAAAGAAGCAACAGATGTATAGAAAGAAGCAAGAAAAGTGCAGAAAGAGGCAAGTGAGATGCAAAAACAGGCAGGAAAGGTACAGAAAGAGGGTAGACGAGTGCAGAAAGAGACAAAAGGGGCGCAGAAAGAAGCACATTAGGTGCCGAAAGAAGCATGGAAAGTGCAGAATGAAGCAACAGGGGTACAGAAAGAGGCAAGAGAAGTGTAGAAAGGAGCGAGTGAGGTGCAGAAAGAGCCAACAGAGGTGCAAAAAGAGGCAAGAGAGGTGCAGAAACAGGCAAGAGAAGTGCACAAAGAGGCAAGAGAATTGCTGAAAGAAGCAACAGAGGTGAAGAAAGAAGCAAGAAAAGTGCAGAAAGAAGCAAGTGAGATACAAAAACAGGCAGGAAAGGTACAGAAAGAGGGAAGACGAGTGCAGAAAGAGACAACAGGGGTGCAGAAAGAAGCAAATGAGGTGCAGAAAGAGGCAACAGACGTGCAGAAAGAGGGAAGAGAGGTGCAGAAAAAGGCAAGAAAAGTGCAGAAAGAGGAAAAAGAGGTACATAAAGAGACAGCAGTGGTGCAGAAGGAAGCAAGACAGGTGCAGAAAGAAGTATGGAAAGTGCAGAATGAAGCAACAGGGGTGCAGAAAGAGGCAAGAGAAGTGTAGAAAGGAGCAAGTGAGGTGCAGAAAGAGCCAACAGAGGTGCAAAAAGAGGCAAGAGAGGTGCAGAAACAGGCAAGAGAAGTGCACAAAGAGGCAAGAGAATTGCTGAAAGAAGCAACACGGGTGTAGAAAGAAGCAAGAAAAGTGCAGAAAGAGGCAAGTGAGATGCAAAAACAGGCAGGAAATGTACAGAAAGAGGGTAGACGAGTGCAGAAATAGACAACAGGGGTGCAGAAAGAAGCAAATGAGGTGCAGAAAGAGGCAACAGACATGCAGAAAGAGGGAAGAGAGGTGCAGAAAAAGGCATGAAAAGTGTAGAAAGAGGCAAAAGAGGTATCTAAAGAGACAACAGGGGTGAAGAGAGATGCAAGACAGGTGCAGAAAGAAGCATGGAAAGTGCAGAAAGAAGCATGGAAAGTGCAGAATGAAGCAACAGGGGTGCCGAAAAAGGCAAGAGAAGTGTAGAAAGGAGCAAGTGAGGTGCAGAAAGATCCAACAGAGGTGCAAAAAGAGGCAAGAGAGGTGCAGAAACAGGCAAGAGAAGTGCATAAAGAGGCCATTAAATTGCTGAAAGAAGCAACAGAGGTGTAGAAAGAAGCAAGAAAAGTGCAGAAAGAGGCAAGTGAGATGCAAAAACAGGCAGGAGAGGTACAGAAAGAGGGAAGACGAGTGCAGAAAGAGACAAAAGGGGTGCAGAAAGAAGCAAATGAGGTGCAGAAAGAGGCAACAGACGTGCAGAAAGAGGGAAGAGAGGTGCAGAAAAAGGCAAGAAAAGTGCAGAAAGAGGCAAAAGAGGTGCATTAAGAGACAACAGGGGTGCAGAAAGAAGCATGACAGGTGCAGAAAGAAGCATGGAAAGTGCAGAATGAAGCACCAGGGGTGCAGAAAGAGGCAAAAGAAGTGCAGAAAGAGGCAAGAGAGGTGCAGAAACAGACAAGAGAAGTGCACAAAGAGGCAAGAGAATTACTGAAAGAAGCAACAGGGGTGTAGAAAGAAGCAAGAAAATTGCTGAAAGAGGCAAGTGAGATGCAAAAACAGGCAGGAAAGGTACAGAAAGACGGACGACGAGTGCAGAAAGAGACAACAGGGGTGCAGAAAGAAGCAAATGAGATGCAGAAAGAGGCAACAGACATGCAGAAAGAGGGAAGAGAGGTGCAGAAAAAGGTAAGAAAAGAGCAGAAAGAGGCAAAAGGGGTACATAAAGAGACAACAGGGGAGCAGAAAGAAGCAAGACAGGTGCAGAAAGAAGCATGGAAAGTGCAGAATGAAGCAACAGGGGTGCAGAAAGAGGCAAGAGAAGTGCAGAAACAGGCAAGAGAAGTGCACAAAGAGGCAAGAGAATTGCTGAAAGAAGCAACAGAGGTGTAGAAAGAAGCAAGAAAAGTGCAGAAAGAGGCAAGTGAGATGCAAAAACAGGCAGGAAACGTACAGAAAGAGGGAAGACGAGTGCATAAAGAGACAACAGGGGTGCAGAAAGAAGCAAATGAGGTGCAGAAAGAGGCAACAGACGTGCAGAAAGAGGGAAGAGAGGTGCAGAAAAAGGCAAGAAAAGTGCAGAAAGAGGCAAAAGAGGTACATAAAGAGACAACAGGGGTGCAGAAAGAAGCAAGACAGGTGCAGAAAGAAGCATGGAAAGTGCAGAATGAAGCAACAGGGGTGCAGAAAGAGGCAAGAGAAGTGTTGAAAGGAGCAAGTGAGGTGCAGAAAGAGCCAACAGAAGTGCAAAAAGAGGCAAGAGAGGTGCAGAAACAGGCAAGAGAAGTGCACAAAGAGGCAAGAGAATTGCTGATAGAAGCAACAGAGGTGTAGAAAGAAGCAATAAAAGTGCAGGAAGAGGCAATTGAGATGCAAAAACAGGCAGGAAAGGAACAGAAATAGGGAAGACGAGTGCAGAAAGAGACAACGGGGTGCAGAAAGAAGCAAGACAGGTGCAGAAAGAAGCATGGAAAGTGCAGAATGAAGCAGCAGGGATGCAGAAAGAGGCAAGAGAGGTGCACAAAGAGCCGAGAGAGTTACAGAAAGAGGCAAGTGAAGTGCAGAAGGAGGCAATAGTACTGCCGAAAGAGGCAATAGAGGTGCAGAAAGAGGCAAGTGAGATGCAAAAGCAGGCAGGAAAGGTCAGAGAGAGGGAAGACGAGTGGAGAAAGAGACAACAGGGGTGCAGAAAGAAGCAAATGAGGTGCATAAAGAGGCAACAGACATGCAGAAAGAGGGAAGAGAGGTGCAGAAAAAGCCAAGAAAAGTACAGAAAGGGGCAAAAGAGGTACATAAAGTGACAAAAGGGGTGCAGAAAGAAGCAAGACAGGTGCAGAAAGAAGCTTGGAAAGTGCAGAATGAAGCAACAGGGGTACAGAAAGAGGCAAGAGAAGTGCACAAAGAGGCAAGAGAATTGCTGAAAGAAGCAACAGATGTATAGAAAGAAGCAAGAAAAGTGCAGAAAGAGGCAAGTGAGATGCAAAAACAGGCAGGAAAGGTACAGAAAGAGGGTAGACGAGTGCAGAAAGAGACAAAAGGGGTGCAGAAAGAAGCACATTAGGTGCCGAAAGAAGCATGGAAAGTGCAGAATGAAGCAACAGGGGTACATAAAGAGACAACAGGGGTACAGAAAGAAGCAAGACAGGTGCAGAAAGAAGCATGGAAAGTGCAGAATGAAGCAACAGGGGTGCAGAAAGAGGCAAGAGAAGTACAGAAACAGGCAAGAGAAATGCACAAAGAGGCAAAAGAATTGCTGAAAGAAGCAACAGAGGTGTAGAAAGAAGCAAGAAAAGTGCAGAAAGAAGTAACTGAGATACAAAAACAGGCAGGAAAGGTACAGAAAGAGGGAAGACGAGTGCAGAAAGAGACAACAGGGGTGCAGAAAGAAGCAAATGAGGTGCAGAAAGAGGCAACAGACGTACAGAAAGAGGGAAGAGAGGTGCAGAAAAAGCCAAGAAAAGTGCAGAAAGAGGCAAAAGAGGTACATAAAGAGACAACAGGGGTGCAGAAAGAAGCAAGACAGGTGCAGAAAGAAGCTTGGAAAGTGGTTTTCTCTCTAAAGAGATCTAGGGACTCCCTGTCTAAGGCTACTTGCTTCCTTCTGAGTTCAAGCTGAGCTTCCTCATACTGAATCAGCCTCGTTCTCCTCTCATGAGAGGATTCCCTCCTATGAGATGAGACAGAGCTCCCTATTGAGGTGCCAGAGTGGTTAGACTCCTGAGAAGGAGATCTAGACTTTCTGGGCACACTCATAATCCTTCCTGGGGGACAAAGAGGTTATCATTCTGATCATCCTCTTCATCTTCCACAGGAGGGATTGGGTTATCCAGGTCAGGGTCATTGTCACCCTCCTGGCCAGTTTCAGAGGGGGGGCTGGGGGTATTGTTACCCCTGGCCCTTCCTCTTCTTCTGCCCCACCCTCTGCTCCTACCCCTTCAGTCCCCAAGGGCTTACTAAGGTCATAAGCTACCAACAACTCCTTAAGGTGTTGGGTGGTGGGACTTTGGCCTGTCCTTAATTTCCTCAAGTTACATAATGCTCTCAATTCCAAGAATGGGAGTGTATCATACTTGGAGGGAAGAAGCCCAGTGGCTTCTGGTAAGGATTCTCTAGATCCTACCTTTAAAGACATTACTAGTGTGGTGTGGTGTATGCACTACCTACTCTAGTGTGGCCTATTAAACTCTCTTGAGTTGTAGAAAGGGTTGTGCTATCCCTTAACACACAACTCTAAGTTCAGTAGAACTTACTGTATTCTAAGCTTAAATTATATGTACCTTAGGTACCTTTAGTGGTTTTCAGTTGATCAATTCAATTGAGATTATCTGGTAAAACAATAGCAAGCTGGAATCCCACACGCTGCACACCAATGTGAGAAGTTGGCCTGGCATATGCTGTCCACTAATTATAGTGGGCACCTTGCACCAGTCCAAACAACCCCTTATTGGAGATAGGTTAAAGACAACCTTATTGAAAGCTATCCTAGTGGTAGCTATGGAGAGCAGCCTTCAGGCTAAGTCTTGAAGGAATGTAAAGCAGCTTGTTTTACCAGTCTATAATCTCTTGAGTGATCAAATGAAAGAGCACCACACCAGGTATATATTCAAAATATATGTATTTATTGCTAAACACACCCTCTAGTCTCTTTATGAGGCTAGAGTTCGAAGTACACAAGTTATAAGTTATTTAAACACAGTAATAGCACAAATACACGTTTGGGCCCTAGGGGCGTACCAAACCATATACCAATAAAGTGGTATGCGAACCACGACTGAACTAGACACTAGGCCTAGAGCCCCTAGAAGTGCTTGGACCACAAGGAACCACCCAAGGTAGTGACACAGGGGACTCACGGGGACGCGTGCAGTGTAAATACACAACCGCGATACGCCGTTAACTTCTATGGAGAAAGTCGCGATCAGGAAATTAAAGAAAAGGGACACTTAAAGGAGGACTTGGAGCAAACCCTTTGAGAACTAGTACTTTGGAGAGTCTCTACCCACGGGAGCACCGGAGTACTCGTGTTACCTCACCCAGGGAAGCCGGGTGCATAGGTGTCTTTCGGGGTCGGGTTTCGTCGTCGATTTGAATGGCGATCTGCTGCAAAGTGCTGCTGGCGACCAAGTGGAAAGTGTCCGGGTGGATCCAAGAGTGGATCGGAGATCTGAAGAACCTGAAAGCAGAGGGGACAGAGTCTGGGTCACTAGCCAGTGACCAGGAGGGCGATGGACAGATGCCCACCGATGTCGAGTGCTTCAGGTGCATTGACGGTCATCTTGACTCTTCAGCCACAAGGTCCAGGAGGCGTTGTCGGCAACCAGGAGCAGGATTCGGGCTGGTACATGATGTCTGTCGAGTGCTGAGGTGTCGGCGACCGGATTGGACCCAACAAGCCTTGGCAACAGCAAGTCTTGGTGAAGATGAAGATTGTCGATGGTGCAGACCAGCAAGGTCTGAGGAACTCACCCAGTGAAGGTAAGTGAGGGCAGGCCTGGAGCAACCAGGTTGCCCAAGAAGAAAAGGATTCGCTTTCGTGAAGGGCTACTAGCCAACGGGCTAGTGACTGCGAAGGAGCCTCAAGACGTCGCACGTGGATCTGGCTCACAGGACACTCGTGGAGTGGAGGCCAGTGATCTTTGGTGCAGTTGATGCTGGAGGCTAGGGCTACTAGGAGCCCAAAGCACGACTTTGTGGGAGACCCAGAAGAGGATGCACTTGCAAATGTGCTCAGTGTCCAGGGATCATGGTCTCACGTTACCCACGATAGCTCCGGGCCTCAGCTTTACTGGGGACTCAGGGTAGCCTCGGGGAAGTCTGAGAATCCACCTCGGGTGATGCAAAGACTTCGGCGTCCGACGGGAGCTTCAGAAATGCAGACCGGACAGATGTGTCTTTGGTGCCTGCCAAGCAGGGAGTCACTCCTTGACCCCAAGGGACATTCTTCTGTCCTCTAGTCTTGAGTAGAGCGTCGAAGGTCCAGGATTCTGTTTCAGAGTTTCGTCCAGGGATAATCTAAAGTCCTAAGGACTGGGTTCCTATACTTATACCAAGTTTAGGGGTTGGACTACTCTGTGGCCCCACCTATGGGTGGGTCAGGGCAGAGGGGTGGCTACACCCTTTTCCTTTGTCCAGTTCGCGCCAAAGCAGGGGCTGCAAGCCCTGATCCGGTTTGAACTGGGGTATGCACAGGGACACCAAATGTGCCCCCAGTGCAGGACTTCAAAGCACCCGAAAGTGCTCCCGCCCAGCCCCAATACACATTATCCTGTCTGGGAAGGTGGTCACACCTCCCTGGGACAGGAAACCTATTGTCCAGGCCTCCCCTGCCGGAGTTTCGTCCAGTAGCAGGAGGCCAGACTCGTGTCTGTGGCAGCAGCATCCATTTTGTGATGCCAGGGCTCTAGAAAGAAGTTACCGGGCTAGCCAGAGTTAACATGTCTTTCCCTCTAGAAGGGTGGAATGCTACCCCCGCCGCCAGAATTGGCGGGGGGTAGTATTCCAAGATGTTTGACACCAAACACGACATGTTTGGGTGCAGCCATTCCAAAGTTAGCATTTAACGCGAGGTTATAATGCGCTTAAGAGTATATGGTCAGGCTGCACTACAAACAGCATCAGAGAAGGGTCTCCGAACGCTGCAGAGGGCCCTGCTCATGCAGGGGCACCCTCTCACATAGGAACCACGCACTCTGCCTTCAGGATTGATAAGGCCTGCCTTAGGAGTGACTTATAGGTTTATATGTGTGTATGTATTTAGTGATATAGGTAACCTATATCACAGTAAGGGTGCATGCACCACCTTACCCAGGCTGCAGTAGCAGACCTGTGGTGTCAGTTTGGATGGCCTTCCAGGGGTGGCATAATACATGCTGCAGCCCCTGGTAGGCCTCTGAGGTACCTATGCCCTTGGTACATAGTATACCATATACTAGGGACTTATAAGGGCACTCCAGATTCCAATCAGTGATGTGCCTAAGGCACATGGAAACCATTTTAGAGAGGAAGCAGCTAGGCTGGGGTTCTGATTAGCAGGGCCCCAGCCAGACTAATGTCGAAAAACAGTGAAGCATCAGCAAAAAGTGGGGGTACCCATGTGAAGCAGATCCTACTCTCCTACACCCCCTCACCAGCTTTTACCTGAGTTTAAATACCAGGTAAACAACATTGATGGTGTCAGAACAGATCACCCCATGGCCATAGTCAATCTCAGCTGGGAAGGGGTCACAGGCCCAAAAGAGTGGCAGTGTCCCCAACCTTGCCTGTAGATTGCCTGATGGGCAATGATCTGGAAATTTCAGCCTGGGCTGAAGTTGAACACCAAACCCATCTGAGAATGCTGGGCATCCCTGTAAGGTTAGTGGGGCTGTGATGGCCACAGCCCAAGCCCAGGGAAATTTTGGAGAGATGGAGCCTGGAAGAATGGCCCACTCTCCCCCAAAAGAGAGCACAAGGGTTGAAGAAAAGTCTTCTTCCCTCCAGACAGTAGGTAAGGGTCAGCCTCCTCAGGGAACTGACCCTACCCCTAGTGAAGGAACTGCCCCAGAGGTAGTCAGGCCTGGCCTGGCCCCACCCCTGATGGCAGAGGACCCTTCCAAGGTGGTACCCAGTCTGGAGCAGGTAACCTGCCCCTCTCTACCCTGCCTCAGTCAGCCCAGGGCTGCAGAGGTCAGGGAAGTCAGTGGACCCCCCAGAGCCCCCTGTCCAGAGGAACCCCCCATCAGCAGATTAGGGGCACCCAGTCTAGTAGCCCTAGCCAGGTGAAAATTCCTCAACACACTGAGGGATCCACCATACCTTTGTGTAGGGACCTCCCCCAGAAGGACTCTGTTAGGCAAGGGCAAACCTGGGACCAAACGGTTCCAAACCTGCCATGTCCCTCCAGTGGTCCATCCAAAGGGACCCAACCCCCAGCTGTAGGCAGCCAAAGGTTGACCCTTAGAGCAAAGTGCAACTCAGTCATGGAAAGACAGGCATACATGGTGACCAGTGATCTGAGGAAGCTGAGACCAACCTTACTAGGGCCTCACTTCCCTTCTCAGACACCTCACCAGCCTTGTACTTTACCAAAGCACACCACAGGTAGTAATTCCCCATGGTGGAGACCCTCTCATACCCTTAGGGTGAGGGATTGCTTAGTGGACCATAAGACAGGGGGCAACCATGCTAGTGCAGGTGCTTCCGTATATGGCCACTTAGTCAATAAAGGCTCAACTGGCCAAGGTTAGCCTTATCTCCTTTTGTTTGGGGGGTGTTATGTAGGAAGGTGGAATCTGACTATATGGTTGCCCCCACTTTTGTCCTGGTGTTTTGCTGGTTTATGACTTAGTTGGACTGGGATCCTGCTATTCAGGGCCCCAGTCTATCTGCTTCCTCTCTAAAATGGTTTCCATGTGCCTTAGGCACATCTCTAATTGGAATCTGGAGTGCCCTTATAAGTCCCTAGTATATGGTATAATATGTACCCCGGGCATAGGTACCTCAGAGGCCTACCAGGGGCTGCAGCATGTATTGTGCCACCCCTGGAAGGCCATCCAAAATGACACCACAGGTCTGCAACTGCAGCCTGGGTAAGGTGGTGCATGCACCCCTTACTGTGATATAGGTTACCTATATCACTACATAGATACCCACATATAAACCTATAAGTCACTCCTATGGCAGGCCTTATCAATCCTGAAGGCAGAGTGCTTGGTTCCTATGTGAGAGGGTTCCCCTGCATGAGCAGAGCCCCTCTGCAGCGTTCGGAGACCCTTCTCTGATGCTGTTTGTAGTGCAGCCTGACCATATAATCTTAAGCGCATTATAACCTCGCGTTAAATGCTAACTTTGGGATGGCTGCACGGAAACATGTCGTGTTTGGTGTCAAACATCTTGGAATACTACCCCCCGCCAGTTCTGGCGGCGGGTGTAGCATTCCACCCTTCTAGAGGGAGAGACATGTACACACCGGTATACCCGGTACTGACTTTGCAAAGCTCTGGCATCACAAAATGGATGCTGCTGCCACAGACACAAGTCTGGCCTCCTGCTGCTGACTGAAGCTCCGGCAGGGGAGGCCTGGAAAATAGGTTTCCTGTTGCAGGGAGGTGTAACCACCTCCCCAGACAGGATAATGTGTATTGGGGCTGGGCGGGAGCACTCTCTGGTGCTTTGAAGTCCTGCACTGGGGGCACATTTGGTGTCCCTGTGCATACCCCAGTTCAAACCGGCTCAGGGGCTTCCAGCCCCTGCTCTGGCGCGAAACTGGACAAAGGGAAAGGGGTGTAACCACCCTCTGCCCTGACCCTCCCATAGGTGGGTCCCCAGAGTATGTCCAACCCCTAACTTGGTATAAGTATGGGACCCCAGTCCTTAGGACTTTAGATTTACCTGGACGAAACTCTGACACAGAATCCTGGACCTTCGACGCTCTACTTCAAGATTAGAGGACTGAAGAATCTCCCTTGGGGTCAAGGAGTGACTCCCCTGCTTGGCAGGCACCAAAGAAGCAATTGTCCGGTCTGCATCGCTGAAGCTCCCGCCGGACGCCGAAGTCTTTACATCACCAGATGTGGATTTCCAGACTTCCCCGAGGCTGTCCTGAGTCCCCAGCAAAGCTGAGGCCCGTAGCTGTCGTGGGTAACGTGGAACCGTGACCCCTGGACACCGATCGCATTTGAAAGTGCATCCTCTTCTGGGTCTCCCACGAAGTTGTGCTTTGGGCTCCGAGTAGCCCCAGCCTCCAGCACCGACTGCACCGAAGATCACTGGCTTCCACTCCACGAGTGTCCTGTGAGCCAGCTCCAAGTGCGTCCACTTGAGGCTCCTTCGCGGTCGCTAGTCCGTTGGCTAGTAGGCCCTCCCGAAGGCCAATCTTCTTCTGCTTGGGCTCCCTGGTTGCTCCAGGCGTGCCCTGACTTACCCTCGCTGGGTGAGTCCCACAGACCTTGCTGGTCTGCACCATCGTCCTTCTTCCATTTCCACAAGACTTGCCGTTGCCCAGGATTGTTGGGTCCAATCCGGTCGCCGACACCCCTGCAATCGACAGACATAGTGAGACAACTCGAATCCAGCTCCTGGTCAGGAAGGTGAAAATGACCTTGACCTGGAGAACCCAATTCCTCCTGTGCAGGAGGAGGAGGATCAGAATGACCTCCCCTTTGTCCCCCCAGGAAGAATTGTGAGTGTGCCCAGAAGGTCTAGATCTCCTTCTCAGGAGTCTAACCACTCTGACACCTCAATAGGGACCTCTGTCTCCTCTCATAGGAGAGAATCCTCTCATGACAGGAGAAAGAGACTGATTGAGCATGAGCAAGCCCAGCTTGAACTCAGAAAACAGCAGTTGGCTATAGACAGGGAGTCCCTAGATCTCTACAAAGAGAGAAAAAGATGGGACTAGAGTCCCATGGTGGCAGCAATTTCCCCAGAGATAGGGAAAGGTCTTATGACCATAGAAACCTGAGCAAGATTGTCCCTCCCTACCAGAGTGGGGATGACATCCACAAATGGATAACTGCACTGGAGAGGGCCTGTAAAGTACAGAGGGTCCCTCAGGAGCAGTGGGCAGCAATCTTGTGGCTCTCCTTTGCAGACAAAGGTAGAGACAAGCTCCTCACTGTAAGAGAAGAGGATGCTGACAATTACAAAGTCTTGAAGAGTGCTCTGATAGATGGGTTTGGCCTAACCACTGAACAGTATAGGTTGAAGTTCAGAGACACCCAAAAGGCTCAGACTCAAGACTGGGTTGACTTTGTAGATTGTGCTACTAAGGCTCTGGAAGGTTGGGTACATGGCAACAAGGTGCATGACTTTTTAGGATTGTACAATTTGATTATGAGGGAGCAGATCCTTAATAATTGTCAAAACCAGCTTTTACACCAGTACCTGGTGGACTCTGATCTGACCTCTCCCCAAGAATTGGGAAAGAAGGCAGACAAATGGGTCAGAACCAGAGTAAAGACTAAGAATCAGGGTGGTGACCAGAAGAAAGATTCTACCAAGTCCCAAGAGAAAGGTGGGGATAAATCTAAGGATATGTCCACTACAGGGCCCCAAAAGTCCTCTTCTGGGGGTGGGTCCCAAACTCCTTCCTCTCCTGAAAAGAAACCATATTGCCATGTCTGTAAAAAACCTGGACACTGGAAAACTGATCCCAGTTGCCCCAGGATTGGCAATAAAGAAAATGTTCCTCCAACAACTACTACCACCCCTCCTGGTACTACCAGTAGTAATCCTCCAGTTGGGAGTAGTGTACCCAAAAAGTTAGGTGCTTTTGCAAGAGGAACAGAGGTGGGCCCTAGTTTAGACAGGACCCCCTCAACAGACTCCTCTGACTCTGATGGTGGTATAGGATTTGCCACCTTTACCATGGGTCCCAATGCATTGGGCAGGTACAGACTGGAGCCAATAATTAATGGTCAGAAAGCTGTGGCATTTAGGGACACAGGGGCTAGTGTCACCATGGTGGCAGGGAAACTAGTCCCCCTCACCAGCTTTTACCTGAGTTTAAATACCAGGTAACCAACATTGATGGTGTCAGAA
Source organism: Calotriton arnoldi (assembly GCA_963921515.1). Classification (NCBI taxonomy): domain Eukaryota; kingdom Metazoa; phylum Chordata; class Amphibia; order Caudata; family Salamandridae; genus Calotriton; species Calotriton arnoldi. The sequence goes on along the minus strand of CAWUFW010008327.1, from coordinate 133,134 downwards.
CTGATCACCCCATGGCCATAGTCAATCTCAGCTGGGAAGGGGTCACAGGCCCAAAAAGAGTGGCAGTGTCCCCAACCTTGCCTGTAGATTGCCTGATGGGCAATGATCTGGAAATTTCAGCCTGGGCTGAAGTTGAACACCAAACCCATCTGAGAATGCTGGGCGTCCCTGTAAAGGTTAGTGGGGCTGTGATGGCCACAGCCCAAGCCCAGGGAAATTTTGGAGAGATGGAGCCTGGAAGAATGGCCCACTCTCCCCCAAAAGAGAGCACAAGGGTTGAAGAAAAGTCTTCTTCCCCCCAGACAGTAGGTAAGGGTCAGCCTCCTCAGGGAACTGACCCTACCCCTAGTGAAGGAACTGCCCCAGAGGTAGTTAGGCCTGGCCTGGCCCCACCCCTGATGGCAGAGACCCTTCCAAGGTGGTACCCAGTCTGGAGCAGGTAACCTGCCCCTCTCTACCCTGCCTCAGTCAGCCCAGGGCTGAAGAGGTCAGGGAGGTCAGTGGACCCCCCAGAGCCCCCTGTCCAGAGGAACCCCCCCATCAGCAGATTAGGGGCACCCAGTCTAGTAGCCCTAGCCAGGTGAAAATTCCTCAACACACTGAGGGATCCCCCATACCTTTGTGTAGGGACCTCCCGAGAAGGACTCTGTTAGGCAAGGGCAAACCTGGGACCAAACGGTTCCAAACCTGCCATGACCCTCCAGTGGTCCATCCAAAGGGACCCAACCCCTAGCTGTAGGCAGCCAAAGGTTGACCCTTAGAGCAAAGTGCAACTCAGTCATGGAAAGACAGGCATACATGGTGACCAGTGATCTGAAGAAGCTGAGACCAACCTTACTAGGGCCTCACTACCCTTCTCAGACACCTCACCAGCCTTGTACTTTACCAAAGCACACCACAGGTAGTAATTCCCCATGGTGGAGACCCTCTCATACCCTTAGGGTGAGGGATTGCTTAGTGGACCATAAGACAGGGGGCAACCATGCTAGTGCAGGTGCTTCCTTATATGGCCACTTAGTCAATAAAGGCTCAACTGGCCAAGGTTAGCCTTATCTCCTTTCGTTTGGGGGGGGTTATGTAGGAAGGTGGAATCTGACTATATGGTTGCCCCCACTTTTTTCCTGGTGTTTTGCTGGATTATGACTTAGTTGGACTGGGATCCTGCTATTCAGGGCCCCAGTCTATCTGCTTCCTCTCTAAAATGGTTTCCATGTGCCTTAGGCACATCTCTAATTGGTATCTGGAGTGCCCTTATAAGTCCCTAGTATATGGTATACTATGTACCCCGGGCATAGGTACCTCAGAGGCCTAAAAGGGGCTGCAGCATGTATTGTGCCACCCCTGGAAGGCCATCCAAAATGACACCACAGGTCTGCTACTGCAGCCTGGGTAAGGTGGTGCATGCACCCCTTACTGTGATATAGGTTACCTATATCACTACATAGATACACACATATAAACCTATAAGTCACTCCTATGGCAGGCCTTATCAATCCTGAAGGCAGAGTGCTTGGTTCCTATGTGAGAGGGTTCCCCTGCATGAGCAGAGCCCCTCTTCAGCGTTCGGAGACCCTTCTCTGATGCTGTTTGTAGTGCAGCCTGACCATATACTCTTAAGCGCATTATAACCTCGCGTTAAATGCTAACTTTGGGATGGCTGCACGGAAACATGTCGTGTTTGGTGTCAAACATCTTGGAATACTACCCCCCGCCAGTTCTGGCGGCGGGGGTAGCATTCCACCCTTCTAGAGGGAGAGACATGTACACACCGGTATACCCGGTACTGACTTTGCAAAGCTCTGGCATCACAAAATGGATGCTGCTGCCACAGACACAAGTCTGGCCTCCTGCTGCTGACTGAAACTCCGGCAGGGGAGGCCTGGACAATAGGTTTCCTGTTGCAGGGAGGTGTAACCACCTCCCCAGACAGGATAATGTGTATTGGGGCTGGGCGGGAGCACTCTCTGTTGCTTTGAAGTCCTGCACTGGGGGCACATTTGGTGTCCCTGTGCATACCCCAGTTCAAACCGGCTCAGGGGCTTCCAGCCCCTGCTCTGGCGTGAAACTGGACAAAGGGAAAGGGGTGTAACCACCCCTCTGCCCTGACCCTCCCATAGGTGGGTCCCCAGAGTATGTCCAACCCCCTAACTTGGTATAAGTATGGGACCCCAGTCCTTAGGACTTTAGATTTACCTGGACGAAACTCTGACACAGAATCCTGGACCTTTGACGCTCTACTTCAAGATTAGAGGACTGAAGAATCTCCCTTGGGGTCAAGGAGTGACTCCCCTGCTTGGCAGGCACCAAAGAAGCAATTGTCCGGTCTGCATCGCTGAAGCTCCCGCCGGACGCGGAAGTCTTTGCATCACCAGAGGTGGATTTCCAGACTTTCCAGAGGCTGTCCTGAGTCCCCAGCAAAGCTGAGGCCCGTAGCTGTCGTGGGTAACGTGGAACCGTGACCCCTGGACACCGATTGCATTTGCAAGTGCATCCTCTTCTGGGTCTCCCACGAAGTTGTGCTTTGGGCTCCAAGTAGCCCCAGCTTCCAGCACCGACTGCACTAAAGATCACTGGCCTCCACTCCACGAGTGTCCTGTGAGCCAGCTCCAAGTGCGTCCACTCGAGGCTCCTTCGCGGTTGCTAGTCTGTTGGCTAGTAGGCCCTCCCGAAGGCCAATCTTCTTCTGCTTAGGCTCCCTGGTTGCTCCAGGCATGCCCTGACTTACCCTCGCTGGGTGAGTCCCACAGACCTTGCTGGTCTGCACCATCGTCCTTCTTCCATTTCCACGAGACTTGCCGTTGCCCAGGCTTGTTGGGTCCAATCCGGTCGCTGCTACCCCTGCAATCGACAGACATCGTGGGACAGCTAGAATCCAGCTCCTGGTTATCGTCGACGCCTCCTGGACCTCGTGGCTGAAGAGTCAAGATGACTGTCAACCTACCTGAAGCACTCGACATCGGTGGGCATCTGCTCATCGCCTTCCTGGTCACTGGCTAGTGACCCAGACTCTGTCCCCTCTGCTTTCAGGTTCTTCAGATCTTCGATCCACCTTTGGATCCACCCGAACACTTTCGACTTGGCCGCCAGCAGCACTTTGCAGCAGATCGCCATTGAAAACGACGACGAAACCCGACCCCGAAAGACACCTATGCACCCGGCTCCCCTGGGTGAGGTAACTCCAGTACTCCGGTGCTCCCGTGGGTATTGACACTAGAACAGCCTAGTTCTAACAGGGTTTGCTCCAAGTCCTCCTCTAAGTGTCCCTTTCCTTTAAACTTCCAACCGCGACTTTCCCCATAGAAGTCAACGGCGATTCGCGGCTGTGTTCTCACACTGCACGCGTCCCCCGTGGGTCCCCTCTGTCACTACCTTGGGTGGTTCCTTGAGGTCCAAGCACTTCTACAGGCTCTAGGCCCTGTGTCTAGCTCAGTCGTGGTTCTTATACCACTTTATTGGTATATGGTTTGGTACGCCCCTAGGGCTCAAACGTGTATTTGTGCTATTACTGTAGATAACTAACTTATAACTTATGTACTTCGAACTCTAGCCTCATAAAGAGACTAGAGGGGTGTGTTTAGCAATAAATACATATATTTTGAATATATACCTGGTGTGGTCCTCTTTCATTTGGTCACTCAAGAGATTATAGACTGGTAAAACAAGCTGCTTTACATTCCTTCAAGACTTAGCCTGAAGGCTGCTCTCCATAGCTACGACAATAAAGGTTGTCTTTAACCTATCTCCAATAAGGGGTTGTTTGGACTGGTGCAAGGTGCCCACTATAATTAGTGGACAGCATATACCAGGCCAACATCTCACAGAAAGAATCAAGAAAAGTGCAGAAAGAGGCAAGTAAGATGCAAAAACAGGCAGGAAAGGTACAGAAAGAGGGAAGACGAGTTCATAAAGAGACAACATGGGTGCTGAAACAAGCAAATGAGGTGCAAAAAGAGGCAACAGACGTGCAGAAAGAGGGAAGAGAGGTGCAGAAAAAGGCAAGAAAAGTGCAGAAAGATGCAAAAGAGGAGCAATAAGAGACAACAGGGGTGCAGAAAGAAGCATGACAGGTGCAGAAAAAAGCATGGAAAGTGCAGAATGAAGCACCAGGGGTGCAGAAAGAGGCAAAAGAAGTGCAGAAATAGGCAAGAGAGGTGCAGAAACAGGCAAGAGAAGTGCACAAAGAGGCAAGAGAATTACTGAAAGAAGCAACAGGGGTGTAGAAAGGAGCAAGAAAATTGCTGAAAGAGGCAAGTGAGATGCAAAAACAGGCAGGAAAGGTACAGAAAGAGGGACGACGAGTGCAGAAAGCGACAACCGGGGTGCAGAAAGAAGCAAATGAGATGCAGAAAGAGGCAACAGACATGCAGAAAGAGGGAAGAGAGGTGCAGAAAAAGGCAAGAAAAGTGCAGAAATAGGCAAAAGAGGTACATAAAGAGAAAACAGGGGTGCAGAAAGAAGCAAGACTGGTGCAGAAAGAAGCATGGAAAGTGCAGAATGAAGCAACAGGGGTGCAGAAAGAGGCAAGAGAAGTGCAGAAACAGGCAAGAGAAGTGCACAAAGAGGCAAGAGAATTGCTGAAAGAAGCAACAGAGGTGTAGAAAGAAGCAAGAAAAGTGCAGAAAGAGGCAAGTGAGATGCAAAAACAGGCAGGAAAGGTACAGAAAGAGGGAAGACAAGTGCATAAAGAGACAACAGGGATGCAGAAAGAAGCAAATGAGGTGCAGAAAGAGGCAACAGACGTGCAGAAAGAGGGAAGAGAGGTGCAGAAAAAGGCAAGAAAAGTGCAGAAAGAGGCAAAAGAGGTACATAAAGAGACAACAGGGGTGCAGAAAGAAGCAAGACAGGTGCAGAAAGAAGCATGGAAAGTGCAGAATGAAGCAACAGGGGTGCAGAAAGAGCCAAGAGAAGTGCAGAAACAGGCAAGAGAAGTGCACAAAGAGGCAAGAGAATTGCTGAAAGAAGCAACAGAGGTGTAGAAAGAAGCAAGAAAAGTGCAGAAAGAGGCAAGTGACATGCAAAAACAGGCAGGAAAGGTACAGAAAGAGGGAAGACGAGTGCAGAAAGAGACAACAGGGGTGCTGAAACAAGCAAATGAGGTGCTGAAAGAGGCAACAGACGTGCAGAAAGAGGGAAGAGGGGTGCAGAAAAAGGCAAGAAAAGTGCAGAAAGAGGCAAAAGAGGTGCATTAAGAGACAACAGGGGTGCAGAAAGAAGCAAGACAGGTGCAGAAAGAAGCATGGAAAGTGGAGAATGAAGCAACAGGGGTGCAGAAAGAGGCAAGAGAAGTGTAGAAATGAACAAGTGAGGTGCAGAAAGAGCCAACAGAGGTGCAAAAAGAGGCAAGAGAGGTGCAGAAACAGGCAAGAGAAGTGCACAAAGAGGCACGAGAATTGCTGAAAGAAGTAACACGGGTGTAGAAAGAAGCAAGAAAAGTGCAGAAAGAGGCAAGTAAGATGCAAAAACAGGCAGGAAAGGTACAGAAAGAGGGAAGACGAGTGCAGAAAGAGACAAAAGGGGTGCTGAAACAAGCAAATGAGGTGCAGAAAGAGGCAACAGACGTGCAGAAAGAGGGAAGAGAGGTGCAGAAAAAGGCAAGAAAAGTGCAGAAAGAGGCAAAAGAGGTGCATTAAGAGACAACAGGGGTGCAGAAAGAAGCATGACAGGTGCAGAAAGAAGCATGGAAAGTGGAGAATGAAGCACCAGGGGTGCAGAAAGAGGCAAGAGAAGTGCAGAAACAGGAAAGAGAAGTGCACAAAGAGGCAAGAGAATTGCTGAAAGAAGCAACAGAGGTGTAGAAGTAAGCAAGCAAAGTGCAGAAAGAGGCAAGTGAGATGCAAAAACAGGCAGAAAAGGTACAGAAAGAGGGACGACGAGTGCAGAAAGAAACAACAGGGGTGCAGAAAGAAGCAAATGAGGTGCAGAAAGAGGCAACAGACATGCAGAAAGAGGGAAGAGAGGTGCAGAAAACGGCAAGAAAAGTGCAGAAAGAGGCAAAAGAGGTACATAAAGAGACACAGGGGTGCAGAAAGAAGCAAGACAGGTGCAGAAAGAAGCATGGAAAGTGGAGAATGAAGCAACAGGGGTGCAGAAAGAGGCAAGAGAAGTGTAGAAAGGAGCAAGTGAGGTGCAGAAAGAGCCAACAGAGGTGCAAAAGAGGCAAGAGAGGTGCAGAAACAGGCAAGAGAAGTGCACAAAGAGGCACGAGAATTGCTGAAAGAAGTAACAGGGGTGTAGAAAGAAGCAAGAAAAGTGCAGAAAGAGGCAAGTAAGATGCAAAAACAGGCAGGAAAGGTACAGAAAGAGGGAAGACGAGTGCAGAAAGAGACAACAGGGGTGCTGAAACAAGCAAATGAGGTGCAGAAAGAGGCAACAGACGTGCAGAAAGAGGGAAGAGAGGTGCAGAAAAAGGCAAGAAAAGTGCAGAAAGAGGCAAAAGAGGTGCATTAAGAGACAACAGGGGTGCAGAAAGAAGCATGACAGGTGCATAAATAAGCACGGAAAGTGCAGAATGAAGCACCTGGGGTGCAGAAAGAGGCAAAAGAAGTGCAGAAATAGGCAAGAGAGGTGCAGAAACAGGCAAGAGAAGTGCACAAAGAGGCAAGAGAATTACTGAAAGAAGCAACAGGGGTGTAGAAAGGAGCAAGAAAATTGCTGAAAGAGGCAAGTGAGATGCAAAAACAGGCAGGAAAGGTACAGAAAGAGGGAAGACAAGTGCATAAAGAGACAACAGGGATGCAGAAAGAAGCAAATGAGGTGCAGAAAGAGGCAACAGACGTGCCGAAAGAGGGAAGAGAGGTGCAGAAAAAGGCAAGAAAAGTGCAGAAAGAGGCAAAAGAGGTACATAAAGAGACAACAGGGGTGCAGAAAGAAGCAAGACAGGTGCAGAAAGAAGCATGGAAAGTGCAGAATGAAGCAACAGGGGTGCAGAAAGAGGCAAGAGAAGTGCAGAAACAGGCAAGAGAAGTGCACAAAGAGGCAAGAGAATTGCTGAAAGAAGCAACAGAGGTGTAGAAAGAAGCAAGAAAAGTGCAGAAAGAGGCCAGTGAGATGCAAAAACTGGCAGGAAAGGTACAGAAGGAGGGAAGACGAGTGCATAAAGAGACAACAGGGGTGCAGAAAGAAGCAAATGAGCTGCAGAAAGAGGCAACAGACGTGCAGAAAGAGGGAAGAGAGGTGCAGAAAAAGGCAAGAAAAGTGCAGAAAGAGGCAAAAGAGGTACATAAAGAGACAACAGGGGTGCAGAAAGAAGCAAGACAGGTGCAGAAAGAAGCATGGAAAGTGCAGAATGAAGCAACAGGGGTACAGAAAGAGGCAAGAGAAGTGTAGAAAGGAGCAAGTGAGGTGCAGAAAGAGCCAACAGAGGTGCAAAAAGAGGCAAGAGAGGTGCAGAAACAGGCAAGAGAAGTGCACAAAGAGGCAAGAGAATTGCTGAAAGAAGCAACAGAGGTGTAGAAAGAAGCAAGAAAAGTGCAGAAAGAGGCAAGTGAGATGCAAAAACAGGCAGGAAAGGTACAGAAAGAGGGAAGACGAGTGCTGAAAGAGACAACAGGGGTGCACAAAGAAGCAAATGAGGTGCAGAAAGAGGCACCAGACGTGCAGAAAGAGGGAAGAGAGGTGCAGAAAAAGGCAAGAAAAGTGCAGAAAGAGGCAAAAGAGGTACATAAAGAGACAACAGGGGTGCAGAAAGAAGCAAGACAGGTGCAGAAAGAAGCATGGAAAGTGCAGAATGAAGCAACAGGGGTGCAGAAATAGGCAAGAGAAGTGCAGAAATAGGCAAGAGAAGTGCAGAAACAGGCAAGAGAAGTGCACAAAGAGGCAAGAGAATTGCTGAAAGAAGCAACAGAGGTGTAGAAAGAAGCAAGAAAAGTGCAGAAAGAGACAAGTGAGATGCAAAAACAGGCAGGAAAGGTACAGAAAGAGGGAAGACGAGTGCAGAAAGAGACAACAGGGGTGCTGAAACAAGCAAATGAGGTGCAGAAAGAGGCAACAGACGTGCAGAAAGAGGGAAGAGAGGTGCAGAAAAAGGCAAGAAAAGTGCAGAAAGAGGCAAAAGAGGTGCATTAAGAGACAACAGGGGTGCAGAAAGAAGCATGACAGGTGCAGAAAGAAGCATGGAAAGTGCAGAATGAAGCAACAGGGGTGCAGAAAGAGGCAAGAGAAGTGCATAAACAGGCAAGAGAAGTGCACAAAGAGGCAAGAGAATTGCTGAAAGAAGCAACAGAGGTGTAGAAAGAAGCAAGAAAAGTGCAGAAAGAGGCAAGTGAGATGCAAAAACTGGCAGGAAAGGTACAGAAGGAGGGAAGACGAGTGCATAAAGAGACAACAGGGGTGCAGAAAGAAGCAAATGAGCTGCAGAAAGAGGCAACAGACGTGCAGAAAGAGGGAAGAGAGGTGCAGAAAAAGGCAAGAAAAGTGCAGAAAGAGGCAAAAGAGGTACATAAAGAGACAACAGGGGTGCAGAAAGAAGCAAGACAGGTGCAGAAAGAAGCATGGAAAGTGCAGAATGAAGCAACAGGGGTACAGAAAGAGGCAAGAGAAGTGTAGAAAGGAGCAAGTGAGGTGCAGAAAGAGCCAACAGAGGTGCAAAAAGAGGCAAGAGAGGTGCAGAAACAGGCAAGAGAAGTGCACAAAGAGGCAAGAGAATTGCTGAAAGAAGCAACAGAGGTGTAGAAAGAAGCAAGAAAAGTGCAGAAAGAGGCAAGTGAGATGCAAAAACAGGCAGGAAAGGTACAGAAAGAGGGAAGACGAGTGCTGAAAGAGACAACAGGGGTGCACAAAGAAGCAAATGAGGTGCAGAAAGAGGCACCAGACGTGCAGAAAGAGGGAAGAGAGGTGCAGAAAAAGGCAAGAAAAGTCCAGAAAGAGGCAAAAGAGGTACATAAAGAGACAACAGGGGTGCAGAAAGAAGCAAGACAGGTGCAGAAAGAAGCATGGAAAGTGCAGAATGAAGCAACAGGGGTGCAGAAATAGGCAAGAGAAGTGCAGAAATAGGCAAGAGAAGTGCAGAAACAGGCAAGAGAAGTGCACAAAGAGGCAAGAGAATTGCTGAAAGAAGCAACAGAGGTGTAGAAAGAAGCAAGAAAAGTGCAGAAAGAGACAAGTGAGATGCAAAAACAGGCAGGAAAGGTACAGAAAGAGGGAAGACGAGTGCAGAAAGAGACAACAGGGGTGCTGAAACAAGCAAATGAGGTGCAGAAAGAGGCAACAGACGTGCAGAAAGAGGGAAGAGAGGTGCAGAAAAAGGCAAGAAAAGTGCAGAAAGAGTCAAAAGAGGTGCATTAAGAGACAACAGGGGTGCAGAAGGAAGCATGACAGGTGCAGAAAGAAGCATGGAAAGTGCAGAATGAAGCAACAGGGGTGCAGAAAGAGGCAAGAGAAGTGCATAAACAGGCAAGAGAAGTGCACAAAGAGGCAAGAGAATTGCTGAAAGAAGCAACAGAGGTGTAGAAAGAAGCAAGAAAAGTGCAGAAAGAGGCAAGTGAGATGCAAAAACAGGCAGGAAAGGTACAGAAAGAGGGAAGACGAGTGCATAAAGAGACAACAGGGGTGCAGAAAGAAGCAAATGAGGTGCAGAAAGAGGCAACAGACGTGCAGAAAGAGGGAAGAGAGGTGCAGAAAAAGGCAAGAAAAGTGCAGAAAGAGGCAAAAGAGGTACATAAAGAGACAACAGGGGTGCAGAAAGAAGCAAGACAGGTGCAGAAAGAAGCATGGAAAGTGCAGAATGAAGCAACAGGGGTGCAGAAAGAGGCAAGAGAAGTGTAGAAAGGAGTGAATGAGGTGCAGAAAGAGCCAACAGAGGTGCAAAAAGAGGCAAGAGAGGTGCAGAAACAGGCAAGAGAAGTGCACAAAGAGGCAAGAGAATTGCTGAAAGAAGCAACAGGGGTGTAGAAAGAAGCAAGAAAAGTGCAGAAAGAGGCAAGTGAGATGCAAAAACAGGCAGGAAAGGTACAGAAAGAGGGAAGACGAGTGCTGAAAGAGACAACAGGGGTGCACAAAGAAGCAAATGAGGTGCAGAAAGAGGCACCAGACGTGCAGAAAGAGGGAAGAGAGGTGCAGAAAAAGGCAAGAAAAGTGCAGAAAGAGGCAAAAGAGGTACATAAAGAGACAACAGGGGTGCAGAAAGAAGCAAGACAGGTGCAGAAAGAAGCATGGAAAGTGCAGAATGAAGCAACGGGGGTGCAGAAATAGGCAAGAGAAGTGCAGAAATAGGCAAGAGAAGTGCAGAAACAGGCAAGAGAAGTGCACAAAGAGGCAAGAGAATTGCTGAAAGAAGCAACAGAGGTGTAGAAAGAAGCAAGAAAAGTGCCGAAAGAGACAAGTGAGATGCAAAAACAGGCAGGAAAGGTACAGAAAGAGGGAAAACGAGTGCAGAAAGAGACAACAGGGGTGCTGAAACAAGCAAATGAGGTGCAGAAAGAGGCAACAGACGTGCAGAAAGAGGGAAGAGAGGTGCAGAAAAAGGCAAGAAAAGTGCAGAAAGAGTCAAAAGAGGTGCATTAAGAGACAACAGGGGTGCAGAAAGAAGCATGACAGGTGCAGAAAGAAGCATGGAAAGTGGAGAATGAAGCACCAGGGGTGCAGAAAGAGGCAAGAGAAGTGCAGAAACAGGAAAGAGAAGTGCACAAAGAGGCAAGAGAATTGCTGAAAGAAGCAACAGAGGTGTAGAAGTAAGCAAGCAAAGTGCAGAAAGAGGCAAGTGAGATGCAAAAACAGGCAGGAAAGGTACAGAAAGAGGGACGAAGAGTGCAGAAAGAAACAACAGGGGTGCAGAAAGAAGCAAATGAGGTGCAGAAAAAGGCAACAGACATGCAGAAAGAGGGAAGAGAGGTGCAGAAAAAGGCAAGAAAAGTGCAGAAAGAGGCAAAAGAGGTACATAAAGAGACAACAGGGGTGCAGAAAGAAGCAAGACAGGTGTAGAAAGAAGCATGGAAAGTGCAGAATGAAGCAACAGGGGTGCAGAAAGACGCAAGAGAAGTGTAGAAAGGAGCAAGTGAGGTGCAAAGAGAGCCAACAGAGGTGCAAAAAGAGGCAAGAGAGGTGCAGAAACAGGCAAGAGAAGTGCACAAAGAGGCACAAGAATTGCTGAAAGAAGTAACAGGGGTGTAGAAAGAAGCAAGAAAAGTGCAGAAAGAGGCAAGTAAGATGCAAAAACAGGCAGGAAAGGTACAGAAAGAGGGAAGACGAGTGCAGAAAGAGACAACAGGGGTGCTGAAACAAGCAAATGAGGTACAGAAAGAGGCAACAGACGTGCAGAAAGAGGGAAGAGAGGTGCAGAAAAAGGCAAGAAAAGTGCAGAAAGAGGCAAAAGAGGAGCATTAAGAGACAACAGGGGTGCAGAAAGAAGCATGACAGGTGCAGAAAGAAGCATGGAAAGTGCAGAATGAAGCACCAGGGGTGCAGAAAGAGGCAAAAGAAGTGCAGAAATAGGCAAGAGAGGTGCAGAAACAGGCAAGAGAAGTGCACAAAGAGGCAAGAGAATTACTGAAAGAAGCAACAGGGGTGTAGAAAGGAGCAAGAAAATTGCTGAAAGAGGCAAGTGAGATGCAAAAACAGGCAGGAAAGGTACAGAAAGAGGGACGACGAGTGCAGAAAGCGACAACCGGGGTGCAGAAAGAAGCAAATGAGATGCAGAAAGAGGCAACAGACATGCAGAAAGAGGGAAGAGAGGTGCAGAAAAAGGCAAGAAAAGTGCAGAAAGAGGCAAAAGGGGTACATAAAGAGACAACAGGGGTTCAGAAAGAAGCAAGACAGGTGCAGAAAGAAGCATGGAAAGTGCAGAATAAAGCAACAGGGGTGCAGAAAGAGGCAAGAGAAGTGCAGAAACAGGAAAGAGAAGTGCACAAAGAGGCAAGAGAACTGCTGAAAGAAACAACAGAGGTGTAGAAAGAAGCAAGAAAAGTGCAGAAAAAGGCAAGTGAGATGCAAAAACAGGCAGGAAAGGTACAGAAAGAATGAAGACAAGTGCATAAAGAGACAACAGGGATGCAGAAAGAAGCAAACGAGGTGCAGAAAGAGGCAGCAGACGTGCAGAAAGAGGGAAGAGAGGTGCAGAAAAAGGCAAGAAAAGTGCAGAAAGAGGCAAAAGAGGTACATAACGAGATAACAGGGGTGCAGAAAGAAGAAAGACAGGTGCAGAAAGAAGCATGGAAAGTGCAGAATGAAGCAACAGGGGTGCAGAAAGAGGCAAGAGAATTGCTGAAAGAAGCAACATAGGTGTAGAAAGAAGCAAGAAAAGTGCAGAAAGAGGCAAGTGAGATGCAAAAACAGGCAGGAAAGGTACAGAAAGAGGGAAGACGAGTGCTGAAAGAGACAACAGGGGTGCACAAAGAAGCAAATGAGGTGCAGAAAAAGGCAAGAAAAGTGCAGAAAGAGGCAAAAGAGGTACATAAAGAGACAACAGGGGTGCAGATAGAAGCAAGACAGGTGCAGAAAGAAGCATGGAAAGTGCAGAATGAAGCAAGGGGGTGCAGAAATAGGCAAGAGAAGTGCAGAAATAGGCAAGAGAAGTGCAGAAACAGGCAAGAGAAGTGCACAAAGAGGCAAGAGAATTGCTGAAAGAAGCAACAGAGGTGTAGAAAGAAGCAAGAAAAGTGCAGAAAGAGACAAGTGAGATGCAAAAACAGGCAGGAAAGGTACAGAAAGAGGGAAAACGAGTGCAGAAAGAGACAACAGGGGTGCTGAAACAAGCAAATGAGGTGCAGAAAGAGGCAACAGACGTGCAGAAAGAGGGAAGAGAGGTGCAGAAAAAGGCAAGAAAAGTGCAGAAAGAGTCAAAAGAGGTGCATTAAGAGACAACAGGGGTGCAGAAAGAAGCATGACAGGTGCAGAAAGAAGCATGGAAAGTGGAGAATGAAGCACCAGGGGTGCAGAAAGAGGCAAGAGAAGTGCAGAAACAGGAAAGAGAAGTGCACAAAGAGGCAAGAGAATTGCTGAAAGAAGCAACAGAGGTGTAGAAGTAAGCAAGCAAAGTGCAGAAAGAGGCAAGTGAGATGCAAAAACAGGCAGGAAAGGTACAGAAAGAGGGACGAAGAGTGCAGAAAGAAACAACAGGGGTGCAGAAAGAAGCAAATGAGGTGCAGAAAGAGGCAACAGACATGCAGAAAGAGGGAAGAGAGGTGCAGAAATAGGCAAGAAAAGTGCAGAAAGAGGCAAAAGAGGTACATAAAGAGACAACAGGGGTGCAGAAAGAAGCAAGACAGGTGTAGAAAGAAGCATGGAAAGTGCAGAATGAAGCAACAGGGGTGCAGAAAGACGCAAGAGAAGTGTAGAAAGGAGCATGTGAGGTGCAAAAAGAGCCAACAGAGGTGCAAAAAGAGGCAAGAGAGGTGCAGAAACAGGCAAGAGAAGTGCACAAAGAGGCACGAGAATTGCTGAAAGAAGTAACAGGGGTGTAGAAAGAAGCAAGAAAAGTGCAGAAAGAGGCAAGTAAGATGCAAAAACAGGCAGGAAAGGTACAGAAAGAGGGAAGACGAGTGCAGAAAGAGACAACAGGGGTGCTGAAACAAGCAAATGAGGTGCAGAAAGAGGCAACAGACGTGCAGAAAGAGGGAAGAGAGGTGCAGAAAAAGGCAAGAAAAGTGCAGAAAGAGGCAAAAGAGGAGCATTAAGAGACAACAGGGGTGCAGAAAGAAGCATGACAGGTGCAGAAAGAAGCATGGAAAGTGCAGAATGAAGCACCAGGGGTGCAGAAAGAGGCAAAAGAAGTGCAGAAATAGGCAAGAGAGGTGCAGAAACAGGCAAGAGAAGTGCACAAAGAGGCAAGAGAATTACTGAAAGAAGCAACAGGGGTGTAGAAAGGAGCAAGAAAATTGCTGAAAGAGGCAAGTGAGATGCAAAAACAGGCAGGAAAGGTACAGAAAGAGGGACGACGAGTGCAGAAAGCGACAACCGGGGTGCAGAAAGAAGCAAATGAGATGCAGAAAGAGGCAACAGACATGCAGAAAGAGGGAAGAGAGGTGCAGAAAAAGGCAAGAAAAGTGCAGAAAGAGGCAAAGGGGTACATAAAGAGACAACAGGGGTGCAGAAAGAAGCAAGACAGGTGCAGAAAGAAGCATGGAAAGTGCAGAATAAAGCAACAGGGGTGCAGAAAGAGGCAAGAGAAGTGCAGAAACAGGCAAGAGAAGTGCACAAAGAGGCAAGAGAACTGCTGAAAGAAACAACAGAGGTGTAGAAAGAAGCAAGAAAAGTGCAGAAAGAGGCAAGTGAGATGCAAAAACAGGCAGGAAAGGTACAGAAAGAGAGAAGACAAGTGCATAAAGAGACAACAGGGATGCAGAAAGAAGCAAACGAGGTGCAGAAAGAGGCAACAGACGTGCAGAAAGAGGGAAGAGAGGTGCAGAAAAAGGCAAGAAAAGTGCAGAAAGAGGCAAAAGAGGTACATAAAGAGATAACAGGGGTGCAGAAAGAAGCAAGACAGGTGCAGAAAGAAGCATGGAAAGTGCAGAATGAAGCAACAGGGGTGCAGAAAGAGGCAAGAGAAGTGCAGAAACAGGCAAGAGAAGTGCACAAAGAGGCAAGAGAATTGCTGAAAGAAGCAACATAGGTGTAGAAAGAAGCAAGAAAAGTGCAGAAAGAGGCAAGTGAGATGCAAAAACAGGCAGGAAAGGTACAGAAAGAGGGAAAACGAGTGCATAAAGAGACAACAGGGGTGCAGAAAGAAGCAAATGAGGTGCAGAAAGAGGCAACAGATGCGCAGAAAGACGGAAGAGAGGTGCAGAAAAAGGCAAGAAAAGTGCCGAAAGAGGCAAAAGAGGTACATAAAGAGACAACAGGGGTGCAGAAAGAAGCAAGACAGGTGCAGAAAGAAGCATGGAAAATGCAGAATGAAGCAACAGGGGTGCAGAAAGAGGCAAGAGAAGTGTAGAAAGGAGCAAGTGAGGTGCAGAAAGAGCCAACAGAGGTGCAAAAAGAGGCAAGAGAGGTGCAGAAACAGGCAAGAGAAGTGCACAAAGAGGCAAGAGAGGTGCAGAAAAAGGCAAGAAAAGTGCAGAAAGAGGCAAAAAAGGTACATAAAGAGACAACAGGAGTGCAGAAAGAAGCAAGACAGGTGCAGAAAGAAGCATGGAAAGTGCAGAATGAAGCAACAGGGGTGCAGAAAGAGGCAAGAGAAGTGCAGAAACAGGCAAGAGAAGTGCACAAAGAGGCAAGAGAATTGCTGAAAGAAGCAACATAGGTGTAGAAAGAAGCAAGAAAAGTGCAGAAAGAGGCAAGTGAGATGCAAAAACAGGCAGGAAAGGTACAGAAAGAGGGAAAACGAGTGCATAAAGAGACAACAGGGGTGCAGAAAGAAGCAAATGAGGTGCAGAAAGAGGCAACAGATGCGCAGAAAGACGGAAGAGAGGTGCAGAAAAAGGCAAGAAAAGTGCCGAAAGAGGCAAAAGAGGTACATAAAGAGACAACAGGGGTGCAGAAAGAAGCAAGACAGGTGTAGAAAGAAGCATGGAAAGTGCAGAATGAAGCAACAGGGGTGCAGAAAGACGCAAGAGAAGTGTAGAAAGGAGCATGTGAGGTGCAAAAAGAGCCAACAGAGGTGCAAAAAGAGGCAAGAGAGGTGCAGAAACAGGCAAGAGAAGTGCACAAAGAGGCACGAGAATTGCTGAAAGAAGTAACAGGGGTGTAGAAAGAAGCAAGAAAAGTGCAGAAAGAGGCAAGTAAGATGCAAAAACAGGCAGGAAAGGTACAGAAAGAGGGAAGACGAGTGCAGAAAGAGACAACAGGGGTGCTGAAACAAGCAAATGAGGTGCAGAAAGAGGCAACAGACGTGCAGAAAGAGGGAAGAGAGGTGCAGAAAAAGGCAAGAAAAGTGCAGAAAGAGGCAAAAGAGGAGCATTAAGAGACAACAGGGGTGCAGAAAGAAGCATGACAGGTGCAGAAAGAAGCATGGAAAGTGCAGAATGAAGCACCAGGGGTGCAGAAAGAGGCAAAAGAAGTGCAGAAATAGGCAAGAGAGGTGCAGAAACAGGCAAGAGAAGTGCACAAAGAGGCAAGAGAATTACTGAAAGAAGCAACAGGGGTGTAGAAAGGAGCAAGAAAATTGCTGAAAGAGGCAAGTGAGATGCAAAAACAGGCAGGAAAGGTACAGAAAGAGGGACGACGAGTGCAGAAAGCGACAACCGGGGTGCAGAAAGAAGCAAATGAGATGCAGAAAGAGGCAACAGACATGCAGAAAGAGGGAAGAGAGGTGCAGAAAAAGGCAAGAAAAGTGCAGAAAGAGGCAAAAGGGGTACATAAAGAGACAACAGGGGTGCAGAAAGAAGCAAGACAGGTGCAGAAAGAAGCATGGAAAGTGCAGAATAAAGCAACAGGGGTGCAGAAAGAGGCAAGAGAAGTGCAGAAACAGGAAAGAGAAGTGCACAAAGAGGCAAGAGAACTGCTGAAAGAAACAACAGAGGTGTAGAAAGAAGCAAGAAAAGTGCAGAAAGAGGCAAGTGAGATGCAAAAACAGGCAGGAAAGGTACAGAAAGAGGGAAGACAAGTGCATAAAGAGACAACAGGGATGCAGAAAGAAGCAAACGAGGTGCAGAAAGAGGCAACAGACGTGCAGAAAGAGGGAAGAGAGGTGCAGAAAAAGGCAAGAAAAGTGCAGAAAGAGGCAAAAGAGGTACATAAAGAGATAACAGGGGTGCAGAAAGAAGCAAGACAGGTGCAGAAAGAAGCATGGAAAGTGCAGAATGAAGCAACAGGGGTGCAGAAAGAGGCAAGAGAAGTGCAGAAACAGGCAAGAGAAGTGCACAAAGAGGCAAGAGAATTGCTGAAAGAAGCAACATAGGTGTAGAAAGAAGCAAGAAAAGTGCAGAAAGAGGCAAGTGAGATGCAAAAACAGGCAGGAAAGGTACAGAAAGAGGGAAAACGAGTGCATAAAGAGACAACAGGGGTGCAGAAAGAAGCAAATGAGGTGCAGAAAGAGGCAACAGATGCGCAGAAAGACGGAAGAGAGGTGCAGAAAAAGGCAAGAAAAGTGCCGAAAGAGGCAAAAGAGGTACATAAAGAGACAACAGGGGTGCAGAAAGAAGCAAGACAGGTGCAGAAAGAAGCATGGAAAGTGCAGAATGAAGCAACAGGGGTGCAGAAAGAGGCAAGAGAAGTGTAGAAAGGAGCAAGTGAGGTGCAGAAAGAGCCAACAGAGGTGCAAAAAGAGGCAAGAGAGGTGCAGAAACAGGCAAGAGAAGTGCACAAAGAGGCAAGAGAATTGCTGAAAGAAGCAACAGAGGTGTAGAAAGAAGCAAGAAAAGTGCAGAAAGAGGCAAGTGAGATGCAAAAACAGGCATGAAAGGTACAGAAAGAGGGAAGACGAGTGCTGAAAGAGACAACAGGGGTGCACAAAGAAGCAAATGAGGTGCAGAAAGAGGCACCAGACGTGCAGAAAGAGGCAACAGATGTGCAGAAAGAGGGAAGAGAGGTGCAGAAAGTATATGAGATTTGCAGAATGAGGTCAAGAGAAGTGCAGAAAAAGAAAGAAACGTGCAGAATACAGAAAGAGGCAAGAGAGGGGCAGAGGGAAGCAAGAGTGGCTTGCAGACCATTATTACCAATTTAACACCCACATTTAGTAATAAGTAACACGTGACCATTCTAGGTTTGCAAAGGGCCTTCCACCATGCTGTAACACTTGTCGCTGCATTTTTGGTAACCTTTGACCCGTTTCAGCTAGAAACAAGGCTATTTTTGTTCAAATCTGCAGATTAGGGTGCAGATCATGAATTATGTGGCTAATGCAGAAAATGTAAAATTGTGCGAAAGTCGGTGCAGCCAAACAGTTACATAATTCCAGTGGCCCTGCTCATACCTCTGACTAGGTCCACAAGTGCTCCTCAGTGATTCCATCTTTTTTTGTCTTACTGAGTTCATAGTTGAGCTTCTATGGAAACGAGGAAGACTAAACCTGAGGTTACCACTCCACAACACAGACTACCATACCACATAATTACTCTCCATAACACATAATCCCACTCTACATAATTCCTATACACTAAATACCACATACTTTCTATCCACATAATTTCACTGCACAACATACCACATAATTCTACTACACACAATGTACATCCACTCCACTCCAAAAAACATTAGTAAAAAACTTTAGCATTTACAACGCCAATAGCTCTAATTCTCGCAAATGCGAAACCTGTTACATTGCAAACACTTCTTTAACTCGTAGTCGTGTTTGCAGAGTGGTGGAGAAAGGGTGCTGGGCCTCCGACCAGCGCTCAGGAATTCCGGTGCATAGGGCTTACAGGAGGTAGCAGTAGGGCTTCTTGGCCCCCAAAGTACCTCAGGAGTAAATTGGACTCCCCCATCCCGTAGTCTGCCAGGAGGTGCGTTTGCAGAATGGTGGAGAAAGGGGGGCATGGCCTCCGAAGACGTCTTAGCAATCCCACTGTGCGGGACTTACTGGAGGTAACAAGAGGGGTAGTTGGCCCCCAAGGACATCCTTGGGGGGCAAGTACCCCTCCTATTACCTCCAGTAAGTCCCACACAGCAGCATTGCTAAGTTCGAAGAGCAGGCCTCGCCCCCTTTGCCCACCACTCTACAAACGCGCTCCCTGGCGTGCTCTTGGATGGGGATTGAAGTCCCCTTCGCTGCTGGGGGTCCTTTAGGGGCCAACTAGCCTACCTCTTACCTCCAGTAAGCCCCACGCAGTGGGATTGCTGAGAGGTAGACAAAGGCCATGCCCCCTTTCTCCACCACTCTGCAAACGTGCCCCCTGGTGCGTTGTTAGTTGGGGAATTAATTCCCCTTGAATACTGAGGGTCCCTGGGGGCCAACTAGCCTACCAGGTACCTCCAATATGCGCCACAGAGCTGGATTGCAGAGAGGTAGTCCGAGGCCACGCCCCCTTTTTACACCACTCTGCAAATGCGCCTCTTGGCGCACTGCTGCTCGGGGGATGAAGTCCACTTGTGTCCTGAGGTCCTCAGGACACAAGAGGACTTTATCGCCCTACCACCAGTGCGCCAAGAGGCGCGTTTGCAGAGTGGTGTAAAAAGGGGCGTGATTAAGTCCCTTGAATCCTGAGGATCCCTGGGGGCCAACTAGCCCACCAGATACCTCATGTAAGCGCCACAGAGCTGCGTTGCGGAGAGGTGTAAAAAGGGGTGTTTCTTCGGACCACCTCTCTGCAACTCAGCTCTGTGGCGCATATTGGAGGTACCTGGTGGGCTAGTTGGCCCCCAGGGACCCTCAGTATTCAAGGGGAATTAATTCCCCAACTAACAACCCACCAGGGGGCGCGTTTACAGAGTGGTGGAGAAAGGGGAGATGCCGGCTTTTTAAAAAAAAATGTTTTTACAAGGGGGGCTGTGTGGCCCCCTTTTTTTTACTTTTTTGGGGCCCTGGTGACCCCATCCCCCAGGGCCTGACCCCTTTTTCTAAAAAAAAAATTAAAAAAATCGGGAAGGGGGCCGCGTGGCCCCACTCCCGAAACCAATTTCGGCCCCGGGGACCCCATCCCCGGGGGCATGGCCAGACTATATTTTATTTTTTAATAATGAAATTATTTGGAGGGAGGCTGCGTGGCCCCCCTCCTTAGGCCACTTATGGCCCCGGGGACCCCCATCCCCCGGGGCCAAACTTTCCGTTTAAAAAAAAAATTGAATTAAAATTTAATTAACGGGGAGGGGGGCCACTTCTGGCCCCGGGGACCCTATCCCCCGGGGCCTGGCCTCTCCGTTGGGGACCATGGGGGGAGCCCCAATTCCCCCACGGTCCCGCCAGCTCCCCGCGTCCTGCGGGAGCCGGCATTGCTTTTGAGTAAGGGGAGCTGCTGACATGCAGCTCCCCTTGCTCAAAAGCAATCATCTGCTTTGCTTCATTGAAGCGAGAGCAGGTTTCCCTGCTCTTGCTTCAATGAAGCAAAGCAGAGTTTGCTATGGCAGGGCGGGAGCCGCACGGCTCCCGCCCTGCCATAGCAAAAAGCAGTGTCCCGGGGGTGGGCACCCCGGGACATTGCAGGAGCTGGCCCTGGGGGGTGGCGGTCCCCAGGGCCAACAAAGGGCTCCAGGAGGGGAGCCGCGTGGCCCCCTTCCCAACGTTTGCAAAGCCCCGGGGAGGTGGTGGTCCCCGGGGCATGGGGGTCTGTAACGGACCCCTGTATTTAAATACAAATTGCCCCGGGGAGGTGGTGGTCCCCGGGGCAGTGTGGGGGGCTTGAGCCCCCCCACACTAATTAATAATTGACAGACCCGGGGAGGTGGCGGTCCCCAGGGCTTGGGGGGGCTGTGAGTCCCCCCCACCCTTATTGAAATTAAGCCCTGGGGAGGTGGCGGTCCCTGGTGCTTGGGGGGCCCGCGAGGCCCCCCACTCTATAATCAATAAAGCCCCAGGGAGGTGGCGGTCCCCGGGGCTGTGGGGGCCCCGCTACATAAATAAATTGCCCCGGGACTTGGCCCACCCGGGGGCTTTGAAAATGAAGCGCGGGAGACCGCGCTTCATTTTTTAAATTTTCTGACGGATTCGCGCACCCGGCGCGACGCCGCCCAATTTTTTTTAAAAAAATGCTTTTTTTGGGCCCCCTGAGCAGGCCTGGGGGGTCAGGGTGTTTTTACCCTGCCCCCTTTTCTTGTTTTTTTATCTTTCTCTTACCTTTTTCTTTCTCCCTCGTCCGAGGCACAAGATGGCTGCCAACACTTCCTGGTTTGAAGTGTTGGCAGCCAATCAGAGGCAAGCTCATGCTCGGGAGGATATGTGTGGTTAGGCTTCGCCCAGATATCAAACGTTTTCTTTTTTTTTATTTCTCAGGAACTACTGAACGGATTTACACAATTTAAAAAAGGTCGCTTTCTGAACCAAGCGCTACCTTTTTGCCAAATTTGGTGTAATTCCGTTCAGCAGTTCGGGCTGTAGCTTTGTCTAAAGTTTCCTATGGAAATTAACATGGGGAAAACGTGTTTTGGGACCCCTTTTTTTCTAGGCCCCCGCTTAACGAATCACCCCGAAACTTTCAAGACAGGAGCTGACCGGAGTGCCCCACTAGTTTTGAAAGTTTCACGAAGATTCGTCAACCGGCACCAAAGTTATTGGGAAAAGAAAAACGCTTTTTGAATAGAAACAAGGTCCTAACTATAACTACCTACTGGTGACCGCCAGTAGGTAATATATATATATATATATATATTTTACTACAATTGGTTCCTTTTGGCAGCGCGCACACAGACGGGTGCTATCGCGATGGGGCTGAATCCAAGCCCAAAGATTATTTTGGAAAACAAAAATGCGATGCACTCCAAATCCAGTTTTTAAGCTTTTATTCTAGCTTTACTGGCTCACACCAATGCGTTTCAGCCCAGCGAGGCCTTTGTCCCGTGATCAAGGCTCTATGTAAGCAGAAACATTGGGAGTGAGTCCCTTGCAAGGTTCCATGAATTAAACAATTTTAAAACGACAAGACCGGTGCCGGTGCACTTCTTTGGAAGAGAAAGGAGAGTGGATGGATGTATTCAGGATGCCTCGTCCTGATGTACTGGCTGCCCTGTAAAGGTCGGACTCTCCCGAGGCAATTTGGAGGTGCATTTATGTTGTGGGAGCCGGACCTGCTTGCCCCCTGAAAAGTGAAGTTTTTCCGTGTGAGGAGAGTAAGGGATGCAGAGGAAGACGTTTTTCACTGCTGGTTGTTGCTGTTTTGAAGGAGTAAGTGGAACTTTTAAACAGAATGCGCACCTGGGACACACCTTATATTGCACAGATGGGAATAACATGCATCGGAAAGAAATAATATAGGGCGCATTGATATTAGCAGTGCTACTTAGCGCATGAACATTTATCAAAGCGCTATTCTCTGCATGCCAAGTTGTGGTATTTTCCCATTGCGCACTCTGCAGAAAGAATACAGCCTACGTGTTCAAAAAGGACCACATGGGATAATTCAATAAACAGAGACTTTAGTCCCGTGATCAAGGCTCTATGTGAATAGAAACGTTGGGAGTGAGTCCCTTGCGCTTGTGGGGTTCCATGATTTAAACAATTTTAAAATGACAAGACCTGTGCCGGTGCACTTCTTTGGAAGAGAAAGGAGAGTGGATGGATATATATATATATATATATATATATATATATATATATATATATATATATATACATACATATATATTCACTGAAAAAACCATAGGTTTCAGCGACGTTATAGTTAGAAATTAGCATTTAAAAAACCTTAGAAATTCACTGAAAAAGCCACAGGTTTCAGGGACGTTATAGTTTGTTGGGATTTCACTCATACAAAACCAGAGAAATTCGGTCATTATAGTTAGTTGAGCTAACTATAACTCGTGCCCCCGCAATGCACTGCTGATGACGTCACATATTACATCACTCATGACATGGTCAGTGACATCACTGATGGCATCTCAAATTACATCACTGATGACATCATCCAGTGACTGAGAATTTCTGAAAAGTTTAAGAATGTTATCTATATATACGCCAAGGTGTATTCGAAGAATTAGTGGGTGTATGAGTGTCTGTATGGATGATTTTGTGGGTGCGTGTCTGACTGTATAAGTGAGTGATTAAACGTGTCTTAGTGAATGCATGGGTGAATGACTAATCTCTGTGAATGTCTGTATCAGTCTGTCAGTTGGTGTGTTAGTGGCTGCATGGGTTGGTGACTAGCTACATGAGTGTCTATATGGGTTATTGATTGGCTGTCTGAGAACCTGTATGGATGCTTGAGTGTCTGTGTGGGTGGGTGGGGGGGTGTAACTCCCTGCATGGATGTGTGAGTGGGTGATTTAGTAGGTGTATGGGTTTATGAGAGCATCTACGGGGGACTGTATGGGTGAGTGAGTGTGCATATGGCTGTGTCAGTGAGTGAATGGATTTCTCAGTGGTTTATGTGTGAGTAACTACATATGTGAAAGGCAGTGTATGTGGGTGTTGGAGCATATAACTAACTATAAGTGAGAGTGAGTGATTGTGAGATTGGCTGTATGCATGAGTGTGTGCTTGTTTCATTTATTGTATAAGAGAATAAGTATGTGTTAGTATCTGTATCAATAAGTGAGGTGGTGTGTGTATAACTGTATAGGTGAGTAATTGGGAGTGTAATTGATTCTTTGCATGACTGACTAGGTGTGTGAGTAATTCTATGGGTGAGTGGCAGTGTGTGAGTGTCTGTATGGGTGTATGACTGCATATGATAGTGGCTGTATTGATGAGTGACCTCATGTATGAGTGAGTGTATGGATGAATGAGTGGATGTGTGTATAGACCTAGGAATCACTGAGTGGGTGTGTAGTAACTGGTCTTGGTGTGTCTATGGTTTCGAGAATGGCATTCTGTATTTTAGAGTGGGTGTATCAAAGGTTATATTAGGGTGTGAGGAGGTGCATCAGATTATCACATGGATGATGTCATCAGTGAGGTCAACAATGATGTCATTTGAGATGTCATCATTGATGTCATCAGTGATGTCACTGACCATGTCATGAGTAATGTAATATGTGACGTCATCAGCAGTGCATTTCGGGGGCACGAGTTATAGTTAGCTCAACTAACTATAACGGCTGAATTTCGCTGGTTTTGTATGAGTGAAATGTCCAACTAACTATAACATCCCTGAAACCTGTGTATTTTCAGTGAATTTCTAAGGTTTTTTTAATGCTAATTTCTAACTATAACGTCCCTGATACCTATGTTTTTTTCAGTGAATTTCAACGTTTTTTTAAATGCTAATTTGTAACTATAACGTCCCTGAAACCTATGGTTTTTTCAGTGAATTTCTAAGGTTTTTTAAATGCTAATTTCTAACTATAACGTCCCTGAAACCTATGTTTTTTTCAGTGAATTTCAAAGGTTTTTTAAATGCTAATTTCTAACTAGAACGTCCCTGAAACCTATGGTTTTTTCAGTGAATTTCAAAGGTTTTTTAAATGCTAATTTCTAACTATAACATCCCTGAAACCTATGGTTTTTTCTGTGAATTTCTAAGGTTTTTTAAATGCTAATTTCTCACTATGCCTACAGAGGTAGGACATGTGTAGAAAGAGGAAGAAAGGCGCAGAAAGAAGCAAGGGATATGCAGAAAGAACCAACAGAGGTGCAGAAAGAGGCCTTGTTGCAAAGTCATCCTGTGCACTGGGCACCCCCAACTTTTTGCTGACTGGTACTGGTGGTAACTGACTCTGACTGACCCTGGGCTCTGCTTAACCAGGCCCGGAGCCAGTGCTATGCTGAAAGACACTTAGAATACAGTGAAAACACCTACATATACTAGGGTACACTATGGGTTGGGGTACCCCTGTGGTAGTCATGACCTCCCTGTAAGGCCCTAGTACATAATAGGGCAGGTGGATTAAAACTACATCTAAGTCCCTAGCATATAATAGGGCATGACAGTTTAGAGGCCAGTAGCCCTTTTCTGCACTTGCATGTGTGCATTGCGGAGCCTGAGGTCAGCTTAAAAGTAGCCCTATGTGTGCATAAAGAGGCAAGAGAGGTGCAGAAAGAGGCAAGATTGGTGCAGAAAGAGGGAAGAAGGGTGCGGAAAGAGGCAGGAGAGGTGCAGAAAGAAGCAAGAGAGGTGCAGAAAGAAGCAAGAGAAGTACAGAAAGAAGCAATAGAAGTGCAGAAAGAGGGAAGAGGGGTGCAGAAGGAGGCAAGAAAGGTGCAGAAAGAAGCAACAGAGGTGCAGAAAGTAGCAAAAGAAGTTCAGAAAAAGGCAGCAGAGGTGCAGAAACAGGCAGAAGAGGTGCAGAAAGAGGGAACAGGGGTGCAGAAAGAGAGAAGAGGGGTGCCGAAAGAGGCAAGAGGGGTGCAGAAATTTGCAAGAGAGGAGCAGAAAGAAGCAAGAGCAGTGCAGTAAGAAACAACAGAGGTGCAAAAGAAGGCAAGAGGGGTACAGAAAGAGGCAAAAGAAGAGCAGAAGCAAGCAAAAGAGATGCGGAAAGAGGCTAGAGGGGTGCAGAAAAAGGCAAGAGAGGTGCTGAAAGAGGCAAAAGAGGTGCGCAAAGAGGGAAGAAGGGTGCAGAAAGAGGCAAGTGGGGTGCAGAAAGAAGCATGAGAGGTGTAGAAAGAAGCAATAAAAGTGCAGAAAGAAACAACAGAGATGCAGAAAGAAGCAAGAGCAGTGCATAAAGAACCAGCAGAGGTGCAGAAAGAGGCAAGAGAGGTGCAGAAAGAGGGAAGAGAGGTGCACAAAGAGGGAAGAAGGGTGCAGAAAGTTGCAAATGGGGTGCAGAAAGAAGCAAGTGAGATGCAGTAAGAGGCAAGAGAGGTGCAGAAACAGGCAAGAGAGGTGCAGAAACAGGCAAGAGAAGTGTTGAAAGAGGCGAGAGAGGTACAAAAGGAGGCAAGAGAACTGCAGAAAGAGGCAAAAGAGTTGCATAAACAGGCAAAAGGGGTGCAGAAAGAGGGAACAGGTGGGCAGACTGAGGCAAGAGAGGTACAGAAAAAGGGAAGAGGGTTGCAGAAGGAGGCAAGAGGGGTGCAGAAAGAAGCAGCAGAGGTACAGAAAGAAACAAGAGAAGTGCAGAAAGAAGCAACAGAGGTGCAGAAAGAGGCAAGAGGGGTGCAGAAAGGAAAGAGGCAGGAGAAGTGCAGAAAGAAACAACAGAGGTGCAGAAAGAGGCAAGAGAAGTGTAGAAAGAGGCAAGAAAGGTACAGAAACAGGCAGGAGAGGTGCAGAAAGAAGGAACAGGGGTGCAGAAAGAGGTAAGAGGGGTAGAGGAAGAAGCAAGTGAGGTGCAGATAGAGGCAAGAGAGGTGCAGAAAGAGGCAAAAGAGGTGCAGAAAGAGGCAAGAGAGGTGCAGAAAGTGGAAGAGATGAGCAGAAAGAGGCAAAAGAAGTGCAGAAAAAAAGAAAGTTGCAGAAAGGAGCCACAGAAATGCAGAAAGTGGCACGAGAGGCGCAGAAAGAAGCAAGAGTGGTTTGCACACCATTAGTACCAATTTAACACCCACATTTAGCAATAAGTAACAGGTGACCATTCTAGGTTTGCAAAGGGCCTTCCACCTCGCTGTAACACTTGTCGCTGCATTTTTGGTAACATTTGAGCCGTTTGAGCTAGAAACAAGGCTTTTTTAGTTCAAATCTTCAGATTAGGCAGCAGATGATAGATTATCTGGCTAATGCGGAAAATGTATAATGGTGCAAAAGTCAGTGCAGCCAAACAGTCGCATAATACCAGTGACCCTGCTCATACCTCTGACTAGGCGCAGAAGTGCTCCTCAGAGATTCCTTCTTTTTTTTGTCTCATTGAGTTCATAATTTAGCTTCTATATAAACGAGGAAGACTAAACCTGAGGTTACCACTCCACAACACAGACTACCATACCACATAATTACTCTCCATAACACATAATCCCACTCTACATAATTCCTATACACTAAATACCACATACTTTCTATCCACATAATTTCACTGCACAACATACCACATAATTCCAATACACACAAAGTACATCCACTCCACTCCAAAAAACATTAGTAAAAAGCTTTTAGATTTACAACGCCAATAGCTCTAACTCTTGCAAATGCGAGACCTATTACATTACAAATGCTTCTTTAACTGGTAGTCACGTTTGCAGAGTGTTGGAGAAAGGGGGCTGGGCCTCCAATCAGCGCTCAGGAATTCTGCTGTGTAGAACTTACAGGAGGTACCAGGAGGGCTTCTTGGCCCCCAAAGTCCCTCAGGAGTAAAGTGGACTTCATCCCCTCACCAGTACTGTGCCAGGAGGTGCGTTTGAAGAGTGGTGGAGAAAGGTGGGGCATAGCCTCCGAAGACCTTTTAGCAATCCCACTGTGTGGGACTTAGTGACGGTAACAGGAGAGGTAGTTGGCCCCCAAGGACAACCTTGGGGGCCAACTACCCCTCCTATTACCTCCAGTAAGTCCCACACAGCAGAATTGCTAAGTTCTCATAGCAGGCTACGCCCCTTTTCCCCACCACTCTGCAAACGCGCTCCCTGGCACACTCTTGCATGGGGTTTAAAATCAACTTCGCTGCTGGGGGTCCTTAGGGGCCAACTAGCCTAACTGTTACCTCCAGTAAGCCCCACACAGTGGGATTGCTGAGAGGTCGACACAGGCCACGCCCCGTTTGTCCACCACTCTGCAAACGTGCCTCCTTGCGCACTCTTGGTTGGGGGGTGAAGTCCCCTTGCCTCCTGAGGGTCCCTGGGGGCCAACTAGCCTCCTGTTACCTCCAGTAAGCCCCACACAGCTAGATTTCTGAGAGTGGTCCAAGGCCATGTCCCCTTTTTACACCACTCTGCAAACGTGCCGCCTGGCGCACTGCTGCTCAGGGGATGAAGTCCACTTCAGTCCCGAGGTCCACAGGACAAAAGGGAACCTCATCACCCCACCAGCAGTGCGCCAAGAGGCGCGTTTGCAGAGTGGATGTAAAAAGGGGCGTGGTCTCCTACCACCTCTCAGCAATGCCACTGTGTGGGGCTTACTGGAGGTTCCTGGTGGCCTAGTCGGCCCCCAGGGACCCTCACTAGCAACAGGGACTTAATCCCCAACGCAGAGCGCGCCAGGAGGTGAGTTTGCAGAGTCATGCAGGGAGGGGGCGGGGCCTCCGGCGAGTTGCCGATTTCTTTTTTTTTTATTTTATGGGAGGGGGGCCGTGTGGGCCCCCTTCCCTGGGCCACTTTTGGCCTCGGGGACCCCATCCCCCGGGGCATACCCAGCCTTTTTTTTTAAATTTTGGAGGGGGTCCACACAGCCCCCTTCCTGAGGCCAATTTGGGCCCCGGGGACCCCATCCCCCGGGGCTTGGCCATTGCTTTTTTTTTTTAAAAGAAAGAGAGAGGGGCCATCCCCCGGGGCTTAGCCATTCTTTTTTTTTTTAAATATACTGAGGGGGGCTGAGTGGCCCCCCTCCCGGGCCACTTCTGGCCCTGTGGACCCCATCCCCCGGGGCCAGCCCTCACGTTGGGGACCACGGGGGAGCCCCAATGCCCCCACAGGGCCAGCCAGCTCCCCGCCTCCTGCGGGAGCTGGCATTGCTCTTGGACAAGGGGAGCTGCTGACATGCAGCTCCCCTTGTCCAAAAGCAATTCTGCTTTGCTTCTTGGAAGCGAGAGCAGGATGCTTTTTTGGGCCCTGGGGGTCCCTGTGGGACCCCCTGAGCAGGTCGGGTGTTTCTACCCTACCCCTTTTCTTGTTTTTTATCTTTTTTTTACTGTTTTCTTGTGACTCAGTTCTACCGAGTCACAAGATGGCTGCCAACACATTCTGGTTTGGAGTGTTGGCAGCCAATCAAAATGAAGCTCATGCTCGGGAGCGTTTGCAAATCCTCCTCGGTGCTCTGATATCGATATTTTAATTTTTTTAATTTTTCAGGAACTACTGAATGGTTTTACACTATTTAAAAAAAGCACGCTTTCTGGACCAAGACCTACCTTTTTGCCAAATTTGCTGTAATTCTGTTCAGTAGTTCGGGCTGTAGCTTTGTCTAAAGTTCCTATGGAAATTAACATGGAGAAAACGTGTTTTGGGACCCCCCTTTTTTCTTGGCCCCCGCTTGACGAATCACCCCGAAACTTTCAAGACAGGAGCTGACATGAGTGAGCCATTAGTTTTGAAAATGTTGCAAAGATTCATCAAACGGCGCCAAAGATATTGGCAAAAGAAAAAACGGTTTTTGAATAGAAGCGAGGTCCTAACTATACCTACCTACTAGGTAATATATATATATATATATATATATATATATATATATATATATACAAACAACAGGAATCACCGCCGCCGCTCCACATGCCCTTGGTGCCTTCTCAAGCGGTGGTGAGCCGCTTACATATACAAACACAGCAGCAGACCAGAATTGTGTCGGCCGACACAAACAAGAGCACTCTCGAGAATTCATGCATTCATTTTCTTTATTCGTGCAGAACCTCCCTCAGCACTGACAGACGCGTTTCGCCACTCTATATATATTACACAAATTTGTGTATATATTGATGTCAATATGTGCAATTTCTATATGCGCAGTACACCTTTGAAAATCAATGCTGCTCACATATTGTAAAAGTTCACAATTGGATTTTCTTTGTAAAGAATTTGTTCACAGTTTTTTCTGTTACACGATTAGTAATGTGACAAAGTCAGAAGATAAGACTATGTCACTTTAATATGTTTTTATTCAAAATGTTGTATGATTATGATTTCCAATTGTCCATACCAGTGCAATTCGAGGCTGTTTTATTGAGCAGTCTATATATTTAATGATTCATAACTTAATATCATAATGTATTGCTCGAGGCGGATGTAATAAAAAATTGCATGCACTGTCACTTTAAAGATTTCAGAGAGTATATAAAGCACAAATGTTGTGAAAAAGACCACGGAGACGGTCGAAATGCATCACCCCAAGCCACAATAAACTGTCGGAGTGAACCCGAGCGTGTTGGGACCTGTTTTTTGATTCTGAACGGGTGTGTTGAGATATTTGTTCAAGGAGCCGGTGTGGAAACCCGACACACCACTCTGTTCCAGAGCACCACGTTCACTGGCGCTTGAGTGATTCCGTGTACAGTGCGAAGGTGCCCCCAAGCCAAGAAGAGCACACACGCTTGTGAAACTGGGATTCGGGAGACGGAGGACCTCCGTGAGAACGGTAAGAGGAACGATGTGCAGCAGCAGGCATAGGGGAAGAGGGAGTGCAGCATTTAACTGTGTAGCGGAACACAGAACTAAACAGTTAAAAGTGGCAGGATTACGAGTGCAAGAATGAACTCGTACTGGCTAAAAACAAGGGAAACAGAGGCGGAAAAATTATTTAGTGATGCAGATGCCGAAGATGAACTAGGCACAAGCAGCAGTGGAACCATGTAGGACACACCCTCGGACAGCAAAGAGATCATGCGCGCTGTGGAAAAACTATACAAACAAGAGATTTCTGGGAAAGTAAGTCTCTCCAACGATACTTGGATGTGGGCCATGTATCGAGGGGGCTACGAATCCTTTTAGCCCCCATATATGAAATCCCCAACCCAGACATGTTAAAAGAGTGGGTGCCAAATAGTGCAGATTCCTCATAGCGGAAATTAGCTATACTGATCAAATATGCCACCATTGATCGTGAAGTTCTCCTTAAGGACATAGAAAGCTTAAAGGAGCAATTGAGCAAAATGAGTGACAGGGGGATGATCAAAAAATTTGAGGAGAAATTGCAATGGCAGCTAAGCAAGTATGAACAGACGATAAAAGAACGCAAAGCAACAACCTTTCGGAGAGACAAACTGGACTACCAGAGAGGACAGATCTTTACTTTTTCAAGAAGATTCGACAATATACAGCATCAGAAAAATGTCACAAGCAACTAGACCGCAAAGAGATACCAGACAAAGGGACATCTCCAGCTCTGATCTGAGCTCTGAAGTAGAAATGGATAATGAGGAGGCGAGGGATGCAGCTCCTGGACCCACAGTGGAGGATGAGTTGCGTCTTTTGAGATGGGACCCAATCTAAATCTCCGACCCCTGGTGGATCTTGGCAGTAATCCACAAGGGCGAGGAAGAGGAAGAGGAAAAGGAAAAAACTGAAGATTCAGCAGAAAAAAGAAACAAACAAACGACGGGGCAGAAGAAGAAACAATGATTGAAGATATTAGTGTGAACATTATCAATCTATCAGATCTGGAGTTGACCTATGAAGAAACTCGAATCTTATCTTTGGGACTTTCATTTTGTATTCCAACTGAACTGGATTATGTGCAAACATGAGTAGACTGTTTCAAATTCATTAGGAAGTTGAAACTGCAAGTTTTTTAACAACAAAAATGTGATTCAAACTAGTATTTTACAGGATCGAGTAGAAAGTGATAATCTAGCCATCTCTGATCTCAGTATATTGCGTGACAGGAGCAGTCTGTCTAGAGAGGACCAGTTAGAGGCCTCAGATGATTGGCTCGTCCAAGAACAAGGATTGAACTATTTATGAGAGACCAAGTACTCCATTTAGACCCAAATCAATTTTTTGCCAGTGATGCCTACAGATTCTATTGATATGTTTGCTGAAGCTGTAATTAAAATCTAAAAAAATTGCAGAGTAGTAGTCAGACCACCCAGACAATGAAAACAGGCAAATAAAGTATAAACATCTCATGCAGAATATACACCAGAGAAAAGATATTGTGGTCGGCAGCATTCGATACCATCTCTCCTACTCTGCTGCTGGGCAGACTCCAAGGACTGGGTATCAAACATCAAGTCTTAGCCCTTCTGTCCTCCTTTCTAGGGAAACGATCTCAAAAGGTGAAGCTTCAGCGCTTCTATTCTGAAGCCTTCTCCCTGCCGTGTGGAGTTCCTCAGGGCTCCGCTCTAAGCCCCACTCTTTTTAATATTTATGTGGCACCCCTAGCTAACATCATTCACTCCTGCGGAATGGAGATTGTGTCATACGCTGATGACACGCAGATCATGGTAACAATTCCTAAGAATTCAGGATCAATGGCTGAGAATGTTCGATGCTGTATGACTAAGGTGGCAGAATGGATGTCTACCAATTTTTTTAAACTAAATGGGGATAAGACGGAGGTGATGGTCTTTGACCCAGGGGCAACAAGCTGGAACAGCAGTTGCTGGCCTCATTCTCTAGGAATGTGTCCTTCCCTAGGAAACAAGGCCAAGAACCTGGGAGTTCTGATGGACCTTGACCTTAATTTCAATGCCCAAACTAACCATACTGTCTCCACCTGCACCTGGATCTTAAGGATGCTGAAGAATATATTTCCTTTTATCCCGCTCCCTGCACGTAAGCAGCTCACCCTCGCCCTGGTAATGTCCAGGCTGGATTATTGCAATTCACTCTACCTAGACTCAAACAATAATGTGCAGCACAAACTCCAGCTAGTGCAAAATGCCCTTGCTAGACTGGATCTGGACATTCCCAAAAGACATTCTGCGGCAAAGGGACTGAAAACCCTACACTGGCTTACTATTAACAAACGCATCAGCTTCAAATCCTTAAGTATTGTCCATAAGGCTCTCTATCTCCCCTACCCTACGAGACTGAAATCCATGTTCACTTGGTATTCCCCGGGCAGATCCCTTCGTTCATCTTATAATCTATATCTCCACATACCCAGAACATTAAGGAAGAGATGGAGCGACAGAGCCTTCTTTACGGCTGCCAGTAAACTCTGGAATACCCTGCCGAAAAACATTAAAGCCATTTCCCAGCACCTCCCTTTTAGAAAGACCCTAAAACCTTGGCTATTCTGCCTAAAGCCACCCCCGCTATCACCCTCTCTTAGGCACTCTCTTTCTGGACGGTAGTCTATAGCGCCTTGACGCCCTCGGGTAACTGTTGCGCTCTATAAATTCAAAAATCTAATATAATATAATCTACAAGCGGATAAGGGAGGCAACATTGTGCTTTGGCCTTTGGCCATGTATATGGCCATGTATATGGAGGAGGCCAAGGCACAAACTTGTCATCGAGTATAAAAGACACTGGGGACTTTCTGAAAAAGATATATGACAATAATTGGGAAGATGACTACATCATAATGACATTAGATGTAGCATCATTATATTCGAACATCTCCTATGAGGATGGTATAAGAGCAGTAAAGTATTTTTTAAGCTCAAGGCCTCTCACTCTGTATAAGCATACGGAGATGGTACTTACAATGATCCATTGGTGTCTTAACAACAACATTTTTTTATTAGGGTCAGATCTCTTTTGTCAATTGAGAGGGACAGCGATGGGCACCTGCTTGGCCCCCAGCTATGCGAATTTGCATATGGGCTGGTGGGAGGAGCAGGTGGTAGCAGCAATATGCACAGAAGAACTATCAGAGAATGTTGTGTTGTGGTCACGTTTTATTGATGACTTGTTTATTATTTGGCAGGATCATTAGATTCAGCCGAAGAATTTGTGACAAAAATCAACAATAATGCACTTAATTTATATTTTACCTCGCATATTAGTAAGAGATCAGTGGAGTTTTTAGATCTAATTGTGTATATTGAGCAAGGAAGGTTACATACGAAGATTTTTAGGAAGAGCACAGCAGGTAATACAATTTTACATGCCCAGAGTTTTCACCCCAATAATCTGAAATACAGTATTCCATATGCTGAGAATCTTCGTAAGCGAAGAAATTGCAGTGATGCAATACAATTAGAACGTGCAAAGCACAAGCTGAAAATAAGATTCTCAGCACGTGGCTATAACAATAAAGTTTTAGAGGAAGCAAAAATCAAGGCAAACCAGAAAGAAAGAGTCAAGTTACTTTTTATAGATAGATTGCAGGGTGAGACTAAAAAGGAATAACGCTTCATTACAGGATTCAACACCCAACATGTAGAAGTGAGGCGAATATTCCAAAAACACTGGCACCTGCTCTGCAGTGATCCAATATTTGGCTCAAAGATACACAAGAAAACCCTGTTGGCATTTCAAAGGGCGAGGTCAATGAGGGATGATCTCGTAGTGAGCAGACCAGAGATGAGCGTAAGTGGCACTTGGCTTATTGGCAGAGGAGGCTTTACTAAATGCCCTAGATGCAAGGCCTGTAAATAGGGGGTAAACATCATGCAATTCCCTATGCCACTAACAGACCGATCATGGAAGATCAAACAATTGTTGCATTGCAAGAGTAATCATGTGGTATATGTTTTAAGATGCAGTTGCCAGAAAATGTACATAGGTAGTACTATCTTAAGTGTACACCTGAGAATATTGCAACACATACGAGCAATTATAAATAAAGATTCAACGTACCCAGTGGCTAGGCACTTTGAGGAAGCTCGTGGTAGCAATTTGGACAATTTTAAATACTTTGCCATAGATCAAGTGCCCATTCGAAGCAGAGGAGGTAACAGGGAACGATGTTTGTGGCAGTTGGAGTCAAAACATATTCTGAGGTTCAATATTAAGGTTCTGACAGGTCTTAACATTGAAGGTGATCTTCATGTTCACTTCTAAATAGAATTCAAATGAAATGTAGATCAAGATGTTAGGTCAGTCCGAAGTATGAGTTAAAAAGTAGGAAATAATGTTTTTTAGTTTTGGGCACAGGGCACTTTAGGATTAACTAATGGTGAACTCAGCGAGCAGCACAAGGTAACTTTAGGGCACTTGCCCTTTATTGTAATAATAGTTCAAAAAATGCACTCTGCACTTTTGAGGATAGGGTATTGACCCTTTATTAATACATTGCATTAAGCCCTTATTCATTCTTTATTTGCTGATGAAATACATTAGAATGTCACTTTGCACATTGTACTTTAATTGTGTGGATTATCTGGCATTTGCACTTTGATTTTGTGTATATGTTTACATTCTCATTTAGGCAGAGTAAGAGAATTTAAAAGGGCTACCATTAGCATCAATAGGTGCAATCTTTGTATGTGCAATACAAATTTATAAACCAATGTTGCCCCTTGTTTATAGTAACAATTGTCTAAAGAATGCACTTTGCACTTTTGAGGATAGGGCACTGGCCCGTTTATACAATAAGCCCCTGTTCATTCTTTATTTGCTGATGCAATACATTAGAATGTCACTTTTCACTTTGATATTGTGGAATATCGGGCATTTGCACTTTAAATTTGGGTATATGTTTACATTTTGATTTAGGCAGAGTAAGAGAATGTAAAAGTTCTGTTAGCTGTGTCAATATGTGCAATTTCTATATGCGCAGTACACCTTTGAAAACCAACGTTGCTCACATATTGTAAAAGTTTAATATTGGATTTGCTTTGTAAAGAATTTGTTCACAGTTTTTTCTGTGACACGATTAGTAATGTGACGGAGCCAGAAGATAAGACTATGTCACTTTAGTATGTTTTTATTCAAGATGTTGTATGATTATGATTTCCTATTGTCCATACCAGTGCAATTCTAGGCTAATGTTTTATTGAGCAGTCTATATATTTAATGATTCCTAAATTAACATCGTAATGTATTGCTCATGGCGGATGTGAGAAAAAATTGCACTGTCACTTTAAAGATTTCAGAGAGTATATAAAGCACAAAATGGCGTCAGGGAAATATTGTGAAAAAGACCGTGGAGACGGCCGAAACGTGTCACCCCAAGCCACAATAAACTGTTGGAGTGAACCCGAGCATGTTGGGACCTGTTTTTTTATTCTGAACGGGTGTGTTGATATATATTATCTACTGGCGGTCGCCAGTAGATAGTTATAGTTAGGACCTTTATCCATAGGAAATCCGCAACATTCTGTTTGAAATAACTCTTGCGCCGGTTGACGAATCTTCGCGAAAGCTTCCAACTTGTTGGGGCGCTCCGCTCCTACCCTGAAAGTCTCGGGTTGATTCGTCAAGCGGGGACCGAGAAAAAAGGGGGGTCCCAAAACGCGTTTTCTCCGTTTTCTCCATGTTAATTCCCATAGGAAATTTTAGCCACGGCTACAGCCTGAACTGCTGAACGGAATTACACCACATTTTGCAAAGAGGTAGCGCTTGGTTCAGAAAGCGACCTTTTTTTTAAATGGTGTAAATCCGTTCAGTAGTTGCGGAGAAATTCAAAAAATAAGAGTGAAAAAATCGATTTCCCATAGGAAACTTTATGCAAGGCTACAGCAAAAACTGCTGAACGGAATTACACCAAATTTGGCAAAAAGGTAGTGCTTGGTTCAGAAAGCACCCTTTTTACAAATGGTGTAAATCCGTTCAGTAGTTTCTGAGAAAATCCAAAATAAAAGTTTCGATATTTAGAGGCACGGAGGATCTGCGCACCCTCCCGACCACGAGCTGCATGCTAATTGGCTGTCAACACTCCAAACCAGGAAGTGTTGGCAGCCATCTTGTTCCTCGGTAGAACCGAGGGACAAGAAAAGACAAAAACAAGGGCGCAAAACGCAAAAAGGGGGCAGGGTAGAAACACCCTGACCCCCTAGCCCTGCTTTTTTTAAAAATCGGCAGAAAACGCGCTGAGTGCGCGGATCCTGCCGATAAAAAAAAAAACGAAGCGCGGGCTCCCGCGCTTCGTGGTTAATTGGCCCCCGGGTGGGCCAAGTCCCGGGGGCATGCGGGGCTTTATTATTAATTATATGGGGGGGCCTCTAAGGCCACCCCCCGGGGCTTTAAACAAAATGGTGCGGGAGGGCTCTGAGCCCTCCCGCAGCCCCGGGGACCGCCACCCCCCGGGGCTTCTTTTTTTTTAAATTAAATCACCTGTGTGGGGGGGCTCCAGCCCCCCCACACGCCCCGGGGCACTAACAAATTTAAAATGGGGGTCCGTTTTGGACCCCCGAAGCCCCGGGGACCACCACCTCCCCGGGGCTTTGCAGATGTGTGGAGGGGGGCCACGCGGCCCCCCTCCTGGAGCCATTGATGGCCCTGGGGACCGCCACCCCCCTTGGGCCGGCTCCTGCAGTGTCCCGGGGTGCTCACCCCTGGGACACTGTAGTTTGCAATGACAGCACGGGAGCCTCGAGGCTCCCGTCCTGTCATTGCAAACTGCTTTGGGGAAACCTGCTCTCGCTTCAATGAAGCAAAGCAGATTGCTTTTCCACATGGGGAGCTGCATGTCAGCAGCTCCCCATGTGGAAAAGCAATGCCGGCTCCCGAGGGATGCGGGGAGCCGGCTGGGACTGTGGGGGGATTGGGGACCCCCCCACGGTCCCCAACGGAGAGGGCCAGCCCCGGGGATGGGGTCCCCGGGGCAAGTAGTGGCCCGGGAGTGGGGCCACGCGGCCCCTCTCCGCCCCCCCCCAAAAAAAGAAAAATAAATAAATAAATAAAGGCCTGCCCCGGGGGATGGGGTCCCCGGAGCAAAAGGAGGCCTGAGGAGGGGGGCCACGCAGCCCCCCTCCTTAAAAAAAATAAATAAGAGTGGCCATGCCCCGGGGGATGGGGTCCACGCGGCCCCCTTCCCGTTTAAAAAAAAAAAAAAAAAAAAGGGGTAAGGCCCTGGGGATGGGGTCCCCAGGGCCCAAAAAAAGAAAAAAGAAAGGGGGGCCACACAGCCCCCCTTCGTAAAAAAAAAAAACGGAAAAAAAATGATCGGGCCGCAGGCCCGCCCCCTTCCTTTACCACTCTGCAAACGAGCCCCCTGGCGCGTTTGCAGAAGGGGAACGAATTCCCCTTGAATACTGGGGGTCCCTGGGGGCCAACTAGCCCACCAGGGGGCTGCGTTGCAGAGAGGTGTACAGAGGCCACGCCCCTTTTACACCTCTCTGCAACGCAGCTCTGTGGCGCTTACTGGAGGTACCTGGTGGGATAGTTGGACCCCAGGGACCCTCAGGATTCAAGGGGACTTAATCCCCAACTTAAAACGCGACACGGGGCGCGTTTGCACAGTGGTGAAGGGAGGGGGCGGGGCTTCAGGTGACATGTGTGCAAACAGGCCCCGTGGCGCGTTTTAAGATGGGGAATTAAATCCCCTTCAATCTTGAGGGTCCCTGGGGGCCAACAAGCCCACCAGGTACCTCCAGTAAGCGCCATGGAGCTGCATTGCAGAGTGTTGTAAAAAGGGGCGTGGCCTCTGAACAACTCTCTGCAACGCAGCTCTCTGGCGCATACTGGAGGTATCTGGTGGGCCAGTTGGCCCCTAGAGACCCTCGGGATTGAGGAGGAATTAATTCTCCAACTTAAAACGCACCACAGGGCGTGTTTGCAGACATGTCACCTCAGGCCCCACCCCCTTCCTTCACCATTGTGCAAATATTCCTCTAAAATCAGCCGAACTACGAATTCCGATTTACTCACCTGTTATCAGGAGAGACCTCAGTGCTGCATCTTTCAGCCCAGTACTGATCCTGAAAAGTAATTTTAACCGTACGTACCAGTAACTTGAATTTCCTTCCATAGGATATCATTGCCTGCTTTTTGCTGAAAAATTTCTGTGTCGATTTTTGAAACATACAAATATTCCTCTAAAATCAGCAGAACTACGAATTCCGATTTACTCACCTGTTATCAGGAGAGACCTCAGTGCTGCATCTTTCAGCCCAGTACAGATCCTGAAAAGTAATTCTAACCGTACTTACCAGTAACTTGAATTTCCTTCCATAGGCTAACATTGACTGGTTTCACTTGGAAATTCTTCTAAGTGTGGAGTTTTGGAACTTTATAATATTCCTCTAAAATCAGCCGAACTACGAATTCCGATTTACTCACCTGTTATCAGGAGAGAACCCAGTGCTGCATCTTTTAGCCCAGCACTGACCCTGAAAAGTAATTCTAACCGTACTTACCAGTAACTTGTATTTCCTTCCATTGGAATCCATTGTCTGGTTTTCCACAGAAAAGTTTCAAAGTGCCGTTTTTCACAAACTACAAATATTCCTTAAAAATCGCCTGTATGACTTAAACGCATTCTTTCAACTGTTTACAGGAGATGCACCAGTGCTGGATCCAGGATCCACCACTGAGTAAGAAAAAGTAACAATAACACTACTTACCTGCTAAGTGAATTTCCTCCCATATGATAACATTGGTGATTCTATGTGAAAAAGTTTCGAAGTGTCAACTTTTAAAATACAATAATATTCCTTAAAAATCACTACTGTAACCAAAACGCTTTTACTCAACTGTTTACAGGAGATGTCCCAGGACTGAATCTAGGATCCAGTCCTGTGGTTAGAAAAGTAATCCCAAAGTAACTAATTGCATTTAACTAGAAATTCACATTGA
This sequence comes from Calotriton arnoldi, assembly GCA_963921515.1. Taxonomy (NCBI): domain Eukaryota; kingdom Metazoa; phylum Chordata; class Amphibia; order Caudata; family Salamandridae; genus Calotriton; species Calotriton arnoldi. The sequence goes on along the minus strand of CAWUFW010008327.1, from coordinate 94,586 downwards.
GCTCAATGTTGCATTGTGTTTGAAATTGTGTTGCCCATTGCAACAGCTGTAACTACTGTACTTAAAAGTATATTGCCTATTTGCAAAGTATTTAAACTAAAGTAATTCATTCTGAGAAAGTATATTTTGTAATGTAATGTATAATGTAATTACAATGTAATTTAAAAATAAAATATCTAAAAATAAATAGTTTAAAAAAATGTAGTAAATCAGTATCAAAAAATAAATATAACAATTAATACATTTAAAAATTGTCATTTACAAAACCTTTGAAATTCACTGGAAAAAACCATAGGTTTCAGACATGTTATAGTTAGGAATTAGCATTTAAAAAACCTTTGAAATTCACTGAAAAAAACATAGGTTTCAGGCACGTTATAGTTAGAAATTAGCATTTAAAAAACCTTTGAAATTCACTGAAAAAACCATAGGTTTCAGACACGTTATAGTTAGAAATTAGCATTTAAAAAACCTTTGAAATTCACTGAAAAAACCATAGGTTTCAGACACGTTATAGTTAGAAATTTGCATTTAAAAAATCTTACAAATTCACTGAAAATACCATAGGTTTTAGGGACAGTTATAGTTAGTTGGACATTGCACTCGTACAAAACCCGTGAAATTCCCCCGTTATAGTTAGTTCAGCTAACTATAACTCGCGCCCCCGCAATGCACTGCTGATGACGTCACATATTACATCACTCATGACATGGTCAGTGACATCACTGATGACATCACTGATGACATCTCAATTGACATCACTGATGACATCATCCACGTGATAATCTGATGCACCTCCTCACACCCTAATATAACCTTTGATACACCCACTCTAAATTACAGACTGCCATTCGCCAAACCATAGACACTCCAACACCAATAACTACATACCCACTCATTAATTCTTAGGTCTACACACACATCCACTCACTCAGCTGTACAGTCACTCATACTTACGGTCACTCAGTACAGGACTATCATATGCACTCATACTCCTATATAGACACTCAAACACCGCCACTCATCCATAGAGGTACTCACACACCTAGTCAGTCATGCAAATAATTAAACACACTGCCACTCACCTATACAGTTATACACACACCAGCTAGCTTACTCATACAAATACTAGCACATTCTTACGCTCTTATACAATCACTGATGCAAGCACACACTCATCCATACAGTCACTCTCACAATCACACACTCTCGCTTATAGCTATTTATATACTCCAACACACATATATACTGCCTTTCACATATGTAGTTACTCACACATGTACCACTCGGACATACATTCACTCACTAATACACTCTTACACACACCTACCCACCCATACAGTCCATCACAGACGCACTCTTGAAACCATCCACCCAGTGAATCACCCACTCACACATCTATGCACAGAGTCGCACCCACCCCACCCACACAAACACTCAGGCACCCATACAGATATCCAGACAACCAATCAATAACTCATATAGACACTCATGTAGCTATTCACAAACCCATGCAGCCACTTACACAGCAACAGACAGACGGATACAGACATTCACCCAGTTTAGTCACTAACCCATGCATTCAGTAAGATACGTTTAATCACTCACTTATAGAGTTAGTCACGCACCTACTAAATCATCCATACAGACACTTATACACCCACTCATTCTTCAATACGCCTTTCCCTATATATATTAAAAATATTTAAACTTTACAGAAACACACAGTCACTGGATGATGTCATCAGTGATGTCATTTGAGATGTCATCAGTGATGTCATCAGTGATGTCACTGACCATGTCATGAGTGATGTAATATGTGACGTCATCAGCAGTGCATTGCGGGGCGCGAGTTATAGTTAGCTGGACTAACTATAACGGGGAATTTCACGGGTTTTGTACGAGTGCAATGTCCAACTAACTATAACTGTCCCTAAAACCTATGGTTTTTTCAGTGAATTTGTAAGGTTTTTTAAATGCAATTTTCTAACTATAACGTGTCTGAAACCTATGGTTTTTTCAGTGAATTTCAAAGGTTTTTTAAATGCTAATTTCTAACTATAACGTGTCTGAAACCTATGGTTTTTTCAGTGAATTTCAAAGGTTTTTTAAATGCTAATTTCTAACTATAACGTGCCTGAAACCTATGGTTTTTTCAGGTAACTATAACTCGCACCCCCGCTATGCACTGCTGATGACGTCACATATTACATCACTCATGACATGGTCAGTGACATCACTGATGACATCACTGATGACATCTCAAATGACATCACTGATGACATCACTGATTACATCATCCAGTGACTGTGTGTTTGTGTAAAGTTTAAATATGTTTAATATATATAGGGAAAGGCGTATTGAAGAATGAGTGGGTGTATAAGCGTCTGAATGGATGATTTAGTAGGTGCGTGACTGAGTCTATAAGTGAGTGATTAAACGTATCTTACTGGATGCATGGGTGAGTGACTAAACTGTGTGAATGTCTGTATCCGTCTGTCTGTTGTTGTGTAAGCAGCTGCATGGGTTTCTGACTAGCTAAATGAGTGTCTATATGGGTTATGGATTGGTTCTCTGAGTATCTGTATGGGTGCCTCAGTGTTTGTGTGGGTGGGGTGTGTGTGACTCTGTGCATAGATGTGTGAGTGGGTGATTCTCCGGGTGCATGGTTTCAAGAGTGCGTCTGTGATGGACTGTATGGGTGGGTGAGTGTGTGTATGGGTGTGTTAGTGATTGAATGTATATCTCAGTGGTACATGTGTGAGTAACTACATATGTGAAAGGCAGTATATATGTGTGTTGGAGTATATAAATGGCTATAAGTGAGAGTGTGTGATTGTGAGAGTGGCTATATGGATGAGTGTGTGCTTGCATCAGTGATTGCATAGGAGCGTAAGAATGTGCTAGTATTTTTATGAGTAAGTGAGCTGGTGTGTATAACTGTATAGGTGAGTAAATTGGAGTGTGATTAATTATTTGCATGACTGACTAGGTGTGTGAGTACCTCTATGGATGAGTTGCGTTGTGTGAGTGTTTATATAGGTGTATGAGTGCATATGATAGTCCTGTACTGAGTGACTGTAAGTATGAGTGACTGTATGGGTGAGTGAGTAGATGTGTGTGTGTAGACCTAAGAATCAGTGAGAGGGTATGTACTTATTGGTATTGGAGTGTGTATGGTTTTGAGAATGGCAGTCTGTAATTTAGAGTGGGTGTATCAAAAGTTATATTAGGGTGTGAGAAGATGCATTAAATTCTCACATGGATGATGTCATCAGTGATGTCATTTGAGATGTCATCAGTGATGTCATCAGTGATGTCACTGACCATGTCATGAGTGATGTAATATGTGACGTCATCAGCAGTGCATTGCGGGCGCGAGTTATAGTTACCTGAACTAACTATAACGGGGAATTTCACGGGTTTTGTACGAGTGCAATGTCCAACTAACTATAACTGTCCCTAAAACCTTATGGTTTTTTCAGTTAATTTCTAAGGTTTTTTCAATGCTAATTTCTAACTATAACGTGCCTGAAACCTATGGTTTTTTCAGTGAATTTCAAAGGTTTTTTAAATGCTAATTCCTAACTATAACGTGTCTGAAACCTATGGTTTTTTTAGTGAATTTCAAAGGTTTTTTAAATGCTAATTCCTAACTATAACGTGTCTGAAACCTATGGTTTTTTCAGTGAATTTCAAAGGTTTTGTAAATGACAATTTTTAAATGTATTAATTGTTATATTTATTTTTTTGATACTGATTTACAACATTTTTTTAAACTATTTGTTTTTAGATATTTTATTTTTTAAATTACATTGTAATTACATTCTACATTACACTACAAAATATACTTTCTCAGAATGAATTACTTTAGTTTAAATACTTTGCAAATAGGCAATAGACTTTTAAGTACAGTAGTTACAGTTATTGCAATGGGCAACACAATTTCAAACACAATGCAACATTGAGCTCAATGTGAATTTCTAGTTAAATGCAATTAGTTACTTTATGGATTACTTTTCTAACCACAGGACTGGATCCTAGATTCAGTCCTGGGACATCTCCTGTAAACAGTTGAGTAAAAGTGTTTTGGTTACAGTAGTGATTTTTAAGGAATATTATTGTATTTTAAAAGTTGACACAAAACTTTTTCACATAGAATCACCAATGTTATCCTATGGGAGGAAATTCACTTAGCAGGTAAGTAGTGTTATCGTTACTTTTTCTTACTCAGTGGTGGATCCTGGATCCAGCACTGGTGCATCTCCTGTAAACAGTTGAAAGAATGCGTTTAAGTCATACAGGCGATTTTTAAGGAATATTTGTAGTTTGTGAAAATCAACACTTTGAAACTTTTCTGCTGAAAACCAGACAATGGATTCCTATGGAAGAAAATATAAGTTACTGGTAAGTACGGTTAAAATTACTTTTCAGGATCAGTACTGGGCTGAAAGATGCAGCACTGAGGTCTCTCCTGATAACAGGTGAGTAAATCGGAATTCGTATTTTGGCTGATTTTAGAGGAATATTTGTATGTTTCAAAAATCGACACAAACTTTTTCAGCAAAAAGCAGGCAATGATATCCTATGGAAGGAAATTCAAGTTACTGGTAAGTACGGTTAAAATTACTTTTCAGGATCAGTACTGGGCTGAAAGATGCAGCACTGAGGTCTCTCCTGATAACAGGTGAGTAAATCGGATTTCGTATTTCGGCTGATTTTAGAGGAATATTATAAAGTTCCAAAACTCCACACTTAGAAGAATTTCCAAGTGAAACCAGTCAATGTTAGCCTATGGAAGGAAATTCAAGTTACTGGTAAGGACGGTTAAAATTACTTTTTAGGATCAGTACTGGGCTGAAAGATGCAGCAATGAGGTCTCTCCTGATAACAGGTGAGTAAATCGGAATTCGTAGTTCGGCTGATTTTAGAGGAATATTTGTATGTTTCAAAAATCGACACGTAGAAACTTTTTCAGCAAAAAGCAGACAATGATATCCTATGGAAGGAAATTCAAGTTACTGGTAAGTACGGTTAAAATTACTTTTCAGGATCAGTACTGGGCTGAAAGATGCAGCACTGAGGTCTCTCCTGATAACAGGTGAGTAAATCGGAATTCGTATTTCGGCTGATTTTAGAGGAATATTATAAAGTTCCAAAACTCCACACTTAGAAGAATTTCCAAGTGAAACCAGTCAATGTTAGCCTATGGAAGGAAATTCAAGTTACTGGTAAGTACGGTTAAAATTACTTTTCAGAATCAGTACTGGGCTGAAAGATGCAGCACTGAGGTCTCTCCTGATAACAGGTGAGTAAATAGGAATTCGTAGTTCGGCTGATTTTAGAGGAATATTTGCACAATGGTGAAGGGAGGGGCGGGGCCTGAGGTGACATCTGTGCAAACACGCCCCGTGGCGCGTTTTAAGTTGGGGGATTAAGTCCCCTTGAATCATGAGGGTCCCTGGGGTCCAACTAGCCCACCCTGTACCTCCAGTATGCGCCAGGGAGCTGCGTTGCAGAGAGGTGTTCAGAGGCCACGCCCCTTTTTGCACCTCTCTGCAATGCAGCTCTGTGGCGCTTTCTGGACGTACCTGTTGGGCTAGTTGGCCCCCAGGGACCCTCAGGATTGAAGGGGATTTAATTCCCCATCTTAAAACGCGCCACGGGGCCTGTTTGCACACATGTCACCTGAAGCCCCGCCCCTCCCTTCACCACTTTGAAACGCGCCCCGTGGCGCGTTTTAAGTTGGGGATTAAGTCCCCTTGAATCCTGAGGGTCCCTGGAGTCCAACTAGCCCACCATGTACTTCTAAAAAGCGCCACAGAGTTGCATTGCAGAGAGGTGTAAAAAGGGCTGTGGCCTCTGTACACGTCTCTGCAACGCAGCCCCCTGGCGCATACTGGAGGTTCCTGGTGGGCTAGTTGGCCCCCAGGGACCCCCAGTATTCAAGGGGAATTACTTCCCCTTCTTAGAGTACTGCAGGGAGGGGGCGGGGCCTACGGCACGATGCCGGTCGTTTTTTTTTTGTGTTTTTTTTTAATGGGAGGGGGCTGCGTGGCCCCCTCCCTTGACCACTTTTGGCCCCGGGGACCCCATCCCCCGGGGCCTGAGCAATTTATTTATTTTTTTAATGAAAAAAAAAAAACGGGAAGGGGGTTGCGTGGCCCCCCTTCCCTGGGCCTGTATTGGCCCCGGGGACCCCATCCCCCGGGGCATGCCCTCGATTTTTATTTTTTTAAATTTGGAGGGGGGCTGCGTGGCCCCCCTCCTCAGGCCATTTAAGGCCCCGGGGACCCCATCCCCCGGGGCCGGCCTTGCCTTTTTTTTTTTTTTTTTTTTTATTTGGGGAGGGGGGCTGCGTGGCCCCCCTCCCTGGCCACTTATGGCCCCGGGGACCCCATCCCCCTGGGCCTGGCCTCTGGTTGGGGACTGGGGGGTCCCCAATCCCCCACAGTCCCAGCCGGCTCCCCGCGTCCTACGGGAGCCGGCATTGCTTTCCCACATGGGGATCAGCTAACATGCTGCTCCCCATGTGGAAAGCATTGGTTTGCATTTTGAAAGAGAGAGCAGGTTTCCTGCTCTCTCTTTCAAAATGCAAACCAAGTTTGCTATGACAGGACGGGAGCCGCGAGGCTCCCGTCGTGTCATAGCAAACTACAGTGTCCTGGGGGTAGGCACCCCGGGACACTGCAGGAGCCGGCCCTGGGGGGTGGCGGTCCCCAAGGCCATCAAGGGCTCCCGGAGGGGGGCCGCGCGGCCCCCCTCCCATCCAGTGCACAGCCCAGGGGAGGTGGTGGTCCCCGGGGCTTTGGGGGTCCGTAACGGACCCCCATATTCAAATCTTTAGTGCCCCGGGAGGTGGCGGTCCCCGGGGCGTGTGGGGGGCTGGAGCCCCCCACACAGGTCAAACATTTTTTAAAAAGAAGCCCCGGGGGGTGGCGGTCCCCGGGGCTGCGGGAGGGCAAAGAGCCCTCCCGCACCAATATGTTTTAAAAGCCCCGGGGGGTGGCGGTCCCTGGGGTTTGGGGGGCCTTAGAGGCCCCCCACATTAAATTTAAACCCCCCCACCATGCCCCCGGGACTTGGCCCACCCGGGGACAAATTAACAACGAAGCGCGGGAGAACGCGCTTTGTTTTGTTTTTTTCCGGCGGGATTCGCGCACCCTAAGCGCATCTCGCCGATTTAAAAAAAAAAAAATGCTTTTTTCTGCCCAGGGGTCCTTGTGGGACCCCCTGAGCAGACCTAGGGGTCAGGGTGTTTCTACCCTGCCCCCTTTGTGCGTTTTGCGCACTTGTTTCTTTTTTTTCTCGGCGGGATCCGCGCACCCTAAGCGCATCCCGCCGATTTAAAAAAAAATGCTTTTTCTGCCCAGGGGTCCTTGTGGGACCCCTGAGCAGACCTAGGGGTCAGGGTGTTTCTACCCTGCCCCCTTTGTGCGTTTTGCGCACTTGTTTCTGTGCCTCGGTTCTACCGAGGAGAAAATGGCTGCCAACACTTCCTGAATCGGAATGTTGACAGCCAGCTGACAGCCAATTAGCATGCAGCTCGTGATCGGGACGGTGCGCGCAGGGTGCGCTCAGGGTGCGCGGACCCTACTCGTCCATAGATATATATGTGATTTTATTTGTGATTTTCTCAGAAACTACTGAACGGATTTACACCATTTAAGCAAAAGGCACGACACTGAACCAAGGGCTACCTCTTTGCCAAATTTGGTGTAATTCCGTTCAGCAGTTCGGGCTGTAGCTGCGACTAAAGGTTCCTAGGGAAAAATGAATGGGGAAAACACGTTTTGGGACCCCCCTTTTTTCTCGGCCCCCGCTTGACGAATCAACCCGAGACTTTCAGGGTAGGAGCGGAGCGGAGCGCCCCAACAAGTTGGAAACTTTCGCGAAGATTCGTCAACCGGCGCCAACGTTATTTCAAATAGAATGTTGCGGATTTCCTATGGATAATAGGTCCTAACTATAACTATCTACTGGCGACCGCCAGTAGATAATATGTATATATATATATATATATATATATATATATATATATATATATATATATATATACATATTATCTACTGGCGGTCGCCAGTAGATAGTTATAGTTAGGACCTATTATCCATAGGAAATCCGCAACATTCTATTTGAAATAACTATAACTATCTACTGGCGACCGCCAGTAGATAATATGTATATATATATATATATATATATATATATATATATATATATATATATATATTATCTACTGGCGGTCGCCAGTAGATAGTTATAGTTACAACCTATTATCCATAGGAAATCCGCGACACTCTATTTGAAATAACTCTCTTGCCGGTTGATGTATCTTCGCAAAATTTTCAAACTTTATGGCCCGCTCCGGTCTGCTCCTACCCTGAAAGTCTCGGGGGGATTCGTCAAGCGGGGGCCGAGAAAAAGGGGGGGTCCCAAAACGCGTTTTCCCATGCAATTTTCCGTAGGAAACTTTAGACACGGCTACAGCCCGAACTGCTGAACGGAATTACACCAAATTTGACAAAGAGGTAGTTCTTGGTTCAGAAAGAACCCTTTTGTTAAATGGTGTAAATCCGTTCAGTAGTTGCTGAGAAAATCAAAAGTAAAAAGATAGATATATCTATGGCCGAGTAGGGTCCGCGTACCCTCAGCGCACCCTGCGCGCACCGTCCCGATCACGAGCTGCATGTTAATTGGCTGTCAGCTGGCTGTCAACATTCCGATTCAGGAAATGTTGGCAGCCATTTTGTCCCTCGGTAGAACCGAGGGACAGAAACAAGTGCGCAAAGCGCACAAAGGGGGCAGGGTAGAAACACCCTGACCCCCTAGGTTTGCTCAGGGGGTCCCACAAGGACTCCCTAGGCAAAAAAAAAAAAATCGAAGCGCGGTCTCCCACACTTCGATTGTATTTTGCCCCCGGGTGGCCCAAGTCCCGGGGGCATGGTGGGGGGGGATAATTTAATGTGTGGGGGGCCTCAAAGGGCCCCCAAGCCCCGGGGACCGCCACCCCCGGGGCTTTTTTTAAAAATGGTGCGGGAGGGCTCTGAGCCCTCCCGCAGCCCCGGGGACCACCACCTCCCCGGGGCTTTTTTTTATAAATTAAAAAACTTGTGTGGGGGCTCCAGCCCCCACACGCCCCGGGACCGCCACCTCCCGGGGCACTAAACATTTAAATATGGGGGCCCGTTACGGACCCCCAGAGCCCCGGGGACCACCACCTCCCCGGGGCTGTGAACTGAATGGGAGTGGGGCCGCGCGGCCCCCCTCCTGGAGCCCTTGATGGCCCTGGGGACCACCACCCCCCAGGGCCGGCTCCTGCAGTGTCCCGGGGTGCCTACCCCCGGGACACTGTAGTTTGCTATGGCAGGACGGGAGCCTCGCGGCTCCCGTCCTGCCATAGCAAACTGCTTTGGATATTGGAAGAGAGAGCAGGGAATCCTGCTCTCTCTTCCAATATCCAAAGCACATTGCTTTTCCACATGGGGAGCTGCATCTTAGCAGCTCCCCATTTGGAAAAGCAATGCTGGCTCCCAAGGGACGCGGGGAGCCGGCGGGACTGTGGGGGGATTGGGGACCCCCCCACAGTCCCCAACGAGAGGGCCAGCCCCGGGGGATGGGGTCCCGGGGCAAGTAGTGGCCCGGGAGGGGGGCCACGAGGCCCCCCTCACCAAAGTTTACAAAAATGTTTAAAAAAAAAAAAAAGGGCATGGCCGGCCCCGGGGAATGGGGTCCCCGGGGCCTTAAAATGGCCAGAGGAGGGGGGCCACGCAGCCCCCCTCAAAAGAATAAAAGTAAAAATAGAGGCCATGCCCCAGGGGATGGGGTCCCCGGGGCCAATACAGGCCCAGGGAAGGGGGGCCACGTGGCCCCCTTCCCGTTTTTTCTAAATTTGTAAATAAAAAAAGGGGTAAGGCCCTGGGGGATGGGGTCCCCAGGGCCCAAAAACAGAAAAAAGGAAGGGGGCCACACAGCCCCCCTTCAGGGGACAAAAAAACAAACAAAAAAAACGATCGGGCCCGCAGGCCCCGCCCCTTCCTTCACCACTCTGCAAACGCGCCCCTGGCGCGTTTGCAGAGGGGAACGAATTCCCCTTGAATACTGGGGGTCCCTGGGGGCCAACTAGCCCACCAGGAACCTCCAGTATGCGCCAGGGGCTGCCTTGCAGAGAGGTGTACAGAGGCCACGCCCCTTTTACACCTCTCTGCAACGCAGCTCTGTGGCGCTTTTGGAGGTATATGGTGGGCTAGTTGGACTCCGGGGACCCTCAAGATTCAAGGGGACTTAATTCCCCAACTTAAAACGCGCCACGGGCGCGTTTGCACAGTGGTGAAGGAGGGGCGGGGCTTCAGGTGACATGTGTGCAAACAGGCCCCGTGGCGCGTTTTAAGATGGGGAATTAAATCCCCTTCAATCCTGAGGGTCCCTGGGGTCCAACTAGCCCAACAGGTACATCCAGAAAGCGCCACAGAGCTGCGTTGCAGAGAGGTGTAAAAAGGGGTGTGGCCTCTCTACACGTCTCTGCAACGCAGCCCCCTGGCGCATATTGGAGGTTCCTGGTGGGCTAGTTGGCCCCTAGGGACCCTCATGATTCAAGGGGACTTAATCCCCCAACTTAAAACGCGCCACGGGGCGCGTTTGCACAGATGTCACCTCAGGCCCCGCCCCCTCCCTTCACCATTGTGCAAATATTCTTCTAAAATCATCCGAAATACGAATTCCTATTTACTCACCTGTTATAAGGAGAGACCTCAGTGCTGCATCTTTCAGCCCAGTACTGGTCCTGAAAAGTAATTTTAACCGTACTTACCAGTAACTTGAATTTCCTTCCATAGGCTAACATTGACTAGTTTCACTTGGAAATTCTTCTAAGTGTGGAGTTTTGGAACTTTATAATATTCCTCTAAAATCAACCAAAGTACGAATTCCAATTTACTCACCTGTTATCAGGAGAGAACCCAGTGCTGCATCTTTTAGCCCAGCACTGACCCTGAAAAGTAATTTTAACCGTACTTACCAGTAACTTATATTTTCTTCCATAGGAATCCATTGTGTGGTTTTCAGCAGAAAAGTTTCAAAGTGTCGATTTTCACAAACTACAAATATTCCTAAAAAATCGCCTGTATGACTTAAACGCATTCTTTCGACTGTTTACAGGAGATGCACCAGTGCTGGATCCAGGATGCAACACTGAGTAAGAAAATGTAACGATAACAGTTTTTACCTTCTAAGTGAATTTCCTTCCATAGGATAACATTGGTGATTCTATGAGAAAAAGTTTCTAAGTGTCAACTTTTAAAGTACAATAATATTCCTTAAAAATCACGACTGTAACCAAAACGCTTTTACTCAACTGTTTACAGGAGATGTTGCAGGACTGAATCTAGGATCCAGTCCTGTGGTTAGAAAAGTAATCCATAAAGTAACTAATTGCATTTAACTAGAAATTCACATTGAGCTGAATGTTGCATTGTGTTTGAAAATGTGTTGCCCATTGCAACAACTGTAACTACTGTACTTAAAAGTCTATTGCCTATGTGCAAAGTATTTAAACTAAAGTAATTCATTCTGAGAAAGTATTTTTTGTAATGTAATGTATAATGTAATTACAATGTAATTTAAAAAATAAAATATGTAAACAAAAATTGTTTCTGAAAATGTAGTAAATCAATATGAAAAAAATTTATATAACAATTAATACATTTAAAAATTGTCATTTACAAAAACTTTGAAATTCACTGAAAAAACCGTAGGTTTCAGACATGTTATAGTTACAAATTAGCATTTAAAAAACCTTTGAAATTCACTGAAAAAACCATAGGTTTCAGGGACGTTATAGTTACAAATTAGCATTTAAAAAACCTTTGAAATTCACTGAAAAAACCATAGGTTTTAGGGACAGTTATAGTTAGTTGGACTTTGCACTCGTACAAAACCCGTGAAATTCCCCCGTTATAGTTAGTCCAGCTAACTATAACTCGCGCTCCGCAATGCACTGCTGATGACGTCACATATTACATCACTCATGACATGGTCAGTGACATCACTGATGACATCACTGATGACATCTCAAATGACATCACTGATGACATCATCCACGTGATAATTTCATGCATCTTCTCACACCCTAATATAACCTTTGATACACCCACTCTAAATTACAGACTGCCATTCGCAAAACCATAGACACTCCAACACCAATAACTACATACCCACTCACTGATTCTGAGGGCTACGCACACATCCACTCACTCACCCGTACAGTCACTCATACTTACGGTCACTCAGTACAGGACTATCATATGCACTGATACTCCTATATAGACACTCAAACACCGCCACTCATCCATAGAGGTACTCACACACCTAGTCAGTCATGCAAATAATTTAACACACTACCATTTACTCACCTATACAGTTATACACACACCAGCTCACTTACTCATACAAATACTAGCACATTCTTACGCTCTTATACAATCACTGATACAAGCACACACTCATCCATACAGCCACTATCACAATCACTCACTCTCGCTTATAGCTATTTATATACTCCAACACACATATATACTGCCTTTCACATATGTAGTTACTCACACATGTACCACTGGGACATACATTCACTCACTAACACACTCTTACACACACTTACCCACCCATACAGTCTATCACAGATGCACTCTTGAAAGCATCCACCCAGTGAATCACCCACTCACACATCTATGCACAGAGTCGCACACACCCCTCCCACACAAACACTCAGGCACCCATATAGATACTCACACAAGCATTAAATAACTCATATAGACACTCATGTAGCTATTCACAAACACATGCAGCCACTTACATAGCAACAGACAGACGGATAGAGACATTCACCCAGTTTAGTCACTAACCCATGCATTCAGTAAGATACCTTAAATCACTCACTTATACAGTCAGTCACGCACCTACTAAATCATCCATACAGACACTTACACACCCATTCATTCTTCAATACGTCTTTTCCTATATATATTAAAAATATTTAAACTTTACAGAAACACACAGTCACTGGATGATGTCATCAGTGATGTCATCAGTGATGTCATTTGAGATGTCATCAGTGATGTCATCAGTGATGTCACTGACCAAGTCATGAGTGATGTAATATGTGACGTCATCAGCAGTGCATTGCGGGGGCGCGAGTTATAGTTAGCTGGACTAACTATAATGGGGGAATTTCACGGGTTTTGTACGAGTGCAATGTCCAACTAACTATAACTGTCCCTAAAACCTATGGTTTTTTCAGTGAATTTCAAAGGTTTTTTAAATGCTAATTTGTAACTATAACGTCCCTGAAACCTATGGTTTTTTCAGTGAATTTCAAAGGTTTTTTAAATGCTAATTTGTAACTATAACATGTCTGAAACCTACGGTTTTTTCAGTGAATATATATATATGTATGTATGTGTGTGTGTGTATATATATATATATATATATATATATATATATATATATATATATATATATATATATATATATATACATTACATTTATTCTCATTTTTAAAAGGTCAAAATAAATTACTTTATTTTAACATTCAATCATAAGGGGTTCAATTTTAAGTCCCTGTCTCTATTATTGTTTATAGGAGGGTGTAGTAGTACCAGTGGTTGGCCATGTATGATGCTGGGCTTAGTCCACGGCTGAGATGGAGTATACTTACTACTGCTCTGGATGCTTTACTGCTGCAGTAGTAACTTTATAAATCCATAGCAATGGGCTTACTCTTTTTTGGTGAGGGGGTCTGCCTTTTCCTAAACCCCTTTCTTAGCGCTCCCTAATCCCTTCTTATTCCTAATTGAACTACTTCCATTTCGTACTAAGTATGCCTCTTTTTCCTGCCACGCCCCTGGTGTTAGACTTTGCTTTTTCAGCAGGTTCACCCCCAGACTTTTTGCTTTTTGTCTCCTGGTTTTGACCTTGTTTTTGTTGGTTTTAAGACTCTGGGCCCTTTACCACTGCTGTTCAGTGCTGAAGTGCCTATGCTCTCCATATAAATTGAGTTCATGGATTGGTTTTCCATGATTGGGATATTTGATTTACTAGTAAGTCCCTAGTACACAGTACTGTGTGTGCCCAGAGCTTGCAAATCAAATGCTGCTAGTGGGCTAGCCGCACTGGTTGTGCCACCCACAGACATAGCCTTTCAAAGGTGTCTCAGACCTGCCACTGCAGTGTCTGCACACAGTTTTTACTGCCATGTCGACCTGGCAAGTGCACCCACTTGCCAGGCCCTAATCTTCCCTTTTTTTATACATGTAAGACACCCCTCAGGTAAGCCTAAAATACTCCCCTGGGCAGGGTGAATAGTGAAATACAGTGTATTTTGTTTTCAATGTTGAAAAGCTATCATTCCCATAGGTTAACATGGGAGCTGATTAGTAACAATTTACCTAGGTAGCTTGCCAGTGGGAGCTGATAGAAAAATGGAGTTTACTATGCCCGAACTCAGGATTTAAAAATACATCTTTTAGTAAAGATGATTTGTATACCATGTGCTTGAAAATACCACTTTTAGAAAGTGGGTGTTTTCTTTTCTAACCATTCTGTGTGCCTCTGCTGGTTTGTGTATTGACTGTCTGGTTTTGGAGGGACAGGGGCTGGGGATGTCCATTCACTGTAGAGAGTCACAAGGGGGGTTGAGGCATGTCCTTCCTTTCCTGGGTGACTCATAGTTGGGCTGAATTGGCTTGGTCTGCATTTAGAGTGGTGGGAGGAGTTTTCACTAGCACCTGAATAGGCATTGTCTCCTCTGCACAATGCTGTCTTCACCTCCTGTAGTGAAGCTGGGCCAGAGAAGGTAGAACTGGTTTGGACTCAGTGGCCTTTGCCACAAAGAGAACATGTGGTATAAATATTGGGGCCCTGACCTCAGGACTTCAGAACTCTTTTGGATCAAGAAACCTGCCAAGAAGAAGAGTTGGAGAAGAAGTGAGGAGGAACTGCCACTTTGCTGTGTGCTTTACTGTGTTGGCCTGCAGTGGCTGCTTTTGTCTTGGGCACAGAAAGGACTGGACTGAACTTTCTGTAACTTCTTTGTTTGAGTTTCTCCAAGGGCTTATTGTAGAGCTTGCCTCCTGTTGAAAGTCTCAGAGAAATCAAAGACTTCAACATCTTCTAGGTACTGGCTTCTGGAACTGGATGTTTCAGCTGCCGCAGAGGGAAAAGGTAACCCAATGCCGTCAATGATGCCGCTGCCGGCTCCGTGACCTGAAGGAACCGCAGAGGGCACCACCACATTTTGAACCGCAAACCCTGGTCTTACCGATGACGACGCCCGCCTCCTCCACCGAGCTTCTGCTTGCACCGTGACCTGTGGGCACTGCACTCCGCACCGCCTTGCTTCACACCGCCACCATGGTATCCCCGACCATGCCACAACTCCATTACCGATGCTGCTGCCTGCACCATGACCTGTGGACACTGCTCGTGGAGAAGACAGAGCAACATCCCACTTCGCACTGCAGCCCTGGTCCCACCGCCGCTCCAAGCTGACATCAAAACGTGGTTTGGGGGCACCACTAGTATGTTACTCGACGCACCGCCCCATCCCATACCACAGCCTTGGCCCACTGATGCCAGCGCCATTGACTCCACATTGTCAACCGACGCTGCTGCCTGCACCACAACCTGTGGGCCCCACACAATGCATTGCGCCATCTCGCACCGCAGCCGTGGGTCTACTGACAGCACCTCAGCAACAACGATGCTGCTGCTTGCACCATGACCTGTCAGCACTGCAACAAGCACTACCTCAATTTGCACTGCAGCCCTGGTCTCACTGACGCTGCTGGATGACCGTCACCAAGCTGCTGCCTGAATCGTGACCTGAGGGCACCGCACGTTGCACCGCTCAGCTTCACACCGCAGCCCCGATGCCTTCCGGCGCTCCTGACGTCAAACTCACAGGGTTTGATCTGCAATGCGTGTGACTTCAAGGGCTTGACAGCTCCTGCATCGACCTCCGGAACCAACGCCTGCCAATGTTGGCTCTTCGTGGCTCATCGCGAGGCCACCGACGCCCTGAATTTATAAAGGTATTGTTTGCAGGTCTTCCCAACACAGTAGCTGGCCCGCAATGCTGCGGTCAGCCAAAACTGTTTGGATTTGTTGTCCATGCACAATGCCGTGATAGACCCGGACAGAGCTATCGACTTCAAGAAACTGTATTTTAAGTCTATTTTTGCTTAGTGATATTTCTAAGAACTGTATGGTGGATTTTTATCAGTTTTGGTCTTGTTTGCACAGATAAAATCCCGGATATTTTTCTAAAACTGGTGTGATGTCCTTTTGTAGTGTTTTCACTGTTTTACTGCTGGTTATGTGCAAATGCTTTACACACGGCCTCTGAGATAATCCTGACTGCTCATGCCAATGCTACCAAGGGGGTGGGCAGGGGTTATTTTAGAAGTATATCCCCCTTATCCTGACTAAGAAGAAGGGTCCCTACTTGGACAGGGTAACAACCTGCCACCTAGAGACCCCCATTTCTAATAGCTGGTCTCTCTCAAATTAACTACTAATGGCCCAATTATGATGCTGGTAGGATGAGCATGCGACCGGCATCTTTGGGGTAAAGGGACCGGCTGACAGGTAGTCGGCATTCCCGACCGCCAACTTAGGATCCAACGCCGTGGAGTCGGTCTGAAACATGCCTCTTTGCATTGAGGCTTTTGCTGTGGCCGGAAAAGGGCTGCAGCACAAATCCCAATGCCAAAAGTCATGTTTTTAAACATCCTGCACCATGTGGCAGGAACCATGCGGTGCCTGCCACACGATGCAGAGATGTTTGTGGTGCCCCCAGGGCCTGTAGCGGAGGGTCACAGGTGACAGGGCCCCCAAGAAAGTCTTTCCGCCAGCTTTTTCACGTCAGAAGAACGGACATGAAATGGCTGGGGGAAAGGTGGATCGTAATATTCACAGCGGTGCCTGAGAAGGCACCGCCTCCATTGTGAGGCATGTGATCCGCCGGAAGCTGTCGTTCGGTCCCTGAAGAAATGCGGTCCGACTGCATTGTAATGCAGCAGTCTGACTGCAGATATAGATGTCGGTCCCACCAACTTCATAATCGGCCCCAAAGTTGTAAACGCACATGTGTGAATCTTCCCATAGAAATTTTAGGGGAGGTTAAGGTGGCTATTTACACTTGTAGGGTAGTGTATTGCATGTTGTAGTAAGCCTTAATTAAATTTCATTTAAAACAGCATTTATTGAGCACATAGATACCCTAAGGTATCCCAGCGCTAGCAGCAAGACAGGGAAGAGCTAAATTGTTCATAGAGAGGCATTTTGGAACAACCATGTTTTGAGGAGCTTTCGAAAAGGGAGATGTCCAGATTCTGAACGAAGATGTAAAGAAAGAGTGTTCCTGAGTCTGGCTACGTTGTACACGAAGGACTTGCCTCCACATCTCACCCTTTTAACTTTAGGGATTACGGCTGAATTTAATTTAGCCGAGCAAAGGCATTTCGTGAGGTGATAGAAGGTGACAAGAAAATCATTGATTGACTGGCCCTTCCCCATAAGGTTTTGTGGGCTATACACAGAGATTTAAACTTTATTCTTTCTGAGATTGGAAGCCAATGTAAAGTCTTCAAGGCTGACTTGGCTGACTGAGTTTTAGGCGTGCCAAGCAGCAACCGAGCAGCACAATTCTGAACAACTTGGAGTTTCCTTATCGTTGAATTAGGAGCTCCCAAATAAAGGGAGTTCCCATAGTCCAGACGAGAAAGGACCAAGGCCTGGACCATGATTCTTCTTGCCCTCATGGGAAGGAGGGATAAGACTTTCCGCAGAAGTCTGAGAATACCATAGAAGGCTCCTGCCAACATCACTGCTTGGTGGTCAAATTTAAAGCATTTGTCCAACCAAATCCCTATGCTTTGATTTTAGTATTAGGAGTCAGGGCAGGGCCAAGACAAGTTGGCCAAGCTTGATCAAGATCCAAACTCAGAGAGTTGTCCAGAAGCATTAACTCTGTTTTACCTCCATTAAGTTTAAGACAGGAGTGGTCCATCCACGATGCTACTTTCTATAAGCATGCTTCCAGATTGGATGGAGTGCTCTGATGGTGGTTGAGAGCAACCACCAACTGTGTATCGTCAGCATATGTGACGATTTTGATCCTGTATGGCAAAATGATGTCCGAGAACGGTTTCATGTACACATTGAATAGTGTGAGGCTCAAGAACGAGCCCTAAGGCACTGCACAGCTGAGCGAAAGGCTCTTGGATACTGAGTCTTCAGCAAATACCTAGAACGATCTACCATCTAAATAGAACTTGAACCAGGTGATAGCGCCACCTGAAACTCCAACCGTGCTAAGTCTATTTAAAAGAATCTCAAAATTGACCGTATCGAATGCAGAACATAGATCGAGGAGGATGATATCTACTGCTCCTCCCTGATCAAGAATTCTCTAGATTCTTCAACTACGGCCACCAGAGCGGTTTCTGTTCCATGTTGAGGGCGAAAACCAGTCTGTGAGTAGTGCAGGAGTTTGTGAGTTTCTAAGAAATCGGAGAGGATCGTATTAACGTACTTCTCTCAGATCTTACAGATCCCAGGAAGCAGGGAGATGGTACGGTAATTACCCAGGACATCAGGATTTAGGCTTGGCTTTTTAAGCAGAGCCTTCACCATGCCATGCTTCCAAAGAGCTGGAACTAGACCAGAAGAAATAGATAAGTTTATCACCTCTAATATGACTGGAAACATTACTTTTTTAACTTTGGTAGGAAGTGTGGGGATGTTGGGTTGAGAGGAGAGCCAGATTTTATTTGGGAGAAAATTTCCGATAAAGTATCCACATTCATGGCAGGAAATTCCTCCAGTAAATGCTCAATGGGAGAAAGGGACTTATCTATTACTAGGAGAACACTGGGGCATGGGGAACCAGGAAACGCATTATATAGATCTTGAATTTTTCCACAGAAGAATTCTGCAAGTTCATTGCAGCGGGCACACGAGGAAACTTGTTGTGTGTCTGAGGGTGGGAGCTCTAGGAGATTCTTTGCTATGCGGAAGATTTCCCAGGGAGTGTTAGCTGCTGAATTATTTTTCCTTAGTAGTAAAGTGCTTGCGCTTTTTTATTTCAGTTTGATAAAGTTTTATAGACTCTCTATTTTTTTGTTTACTCAGTTCATTGTAATCTTTCCTCCATCTCCTCTCCAGTCTTTTACAAATTTGTTTTAGTGATCGAAGTTTAGGCGAATACCATGGTGACATTCTCTCTCTCACCTTTTTTGTGGCTAGACATAACAGGGATGACAGTGTCGAGTGAGGACTCTATCCAGTGAGTAAATTATTTACGTGCCTAAGACAGGACTGGGGTCTAACTAAGGCTTAGAGTTTTCAAGAGCTGTGAGCCAGGATTCTTCAGAAAGTTTGGACCATGGACGGTCTCTCCTATTAATGGGATCAGTAGTGGTGCGTTGAGGGAGTGACTTCAGAAAGATAGGGATCAAAAAGTGATCAGACCAAGGCAGAGGAAGTGGGTCACCCACTGACAGCTCATTGTTGTTGGAGAAAACAGGGTCTAAGGTATGGCCTTTCTTATGTGTAGGGCTTTTCATCTTTTGTGAAAGCTGAATGGCTAATAGGTCTTGGAAAAGATTCAAGGCATCTGCATTTTTTGGATCATCACAATGTAGATTGAAATCCCCCTAAAGAGTGATATTAGGGGAAGAGCTTGTTAAAGTAGCTGTTATTTCAGGAAGAAAATTAAGAAATTGTCCGCAGACACCCGGGCAGCAATAGATTAGAATCCCTGAGAAAGTATGGGTGGCAGAGAGTAGAATAGAGAAGGATAGACTTTCACAACCCGGGATAAGGTTAGGCTCAACACGACAATTGAAGGAGTTTTAAAAAATGATCGCAATACCTCCACCTTTCCTATTTTCACGGTCTTTCCGCTGGATATTATATCCAGGGGTGAGGGTTTGTACCAGGTCAGATTCAGCCTACTTATGGAGCCAAGTTTACATTAAAAATAACACATCTGGTTGTTCGTCCTCTAAAAACATGTTAAGTTCAGAGGAGTGTTTTGGTAGCGATCTACAGTTCAATAAAACATTTTATAGGTATACAGCGACTGTGGGTTTGGCAGCATCTTCAGAGCAGAAAACAGCCTGAAAGAACACTGAGTACACAGGGAGTCACCATTCGATTCGCACATGGAGTGACAACACTTGTCTTCGCATGGATTCCTTAACTTTAATAGTTGAGAAGAGGAGTAGGCGATTTTACCTGAGGATGGAGAAGCACCTCTCCCCTGCTCCCTCCACGCAATCGGAAAATCCACGGTGGGCCAGGGAGCAGGGTGGGCCAAGCGCCACAAAAGAATAGAGCAAGTAAGTGCAAGCGTGTTAGAAGGCAATTAAAATGCTAAAAAATTCTAAAAATGCAGGCTCACGCTGCTTACAAGAAGTTATAGATTTTCCTGTCATACTACCGTTACATACTACACAATGCAGTTTGTGAATCAGGCCTTTAATCTCCCCACTTTGGAGTGTAGGTAAAAAAAACCTCTATCCCACAAGAATAGAGCAGCTGTCTCTAACAGTTAGTCTAGCCATGATCTCATCAAAAGGATAGTATATAGTTTGGACAGAACCTTACAACCCTAAAGGCTAGAATTCTGCTGCAGATCAACATTCAAACATTCAAAAATTAACTGAATGCACATTCTAAAAGAAGTATGGCAAATAGTGTGCGCACAACGAGACATTCACTCCCCGCCATTTCCTTTAATTGCCACCCCGCTATGCCCAAGAACTCTCAGAAACAGAGTATATTGTCCAGGGCGTAGCCTTTTTATTCACATCAAACCAGTTAATTCATCTCAGACCAATACGAGAACCATCCTGTTTGGATATATGAACTTATTCACAACCTCATGCTTTAGCCGCATCAACCTGACACAGGCATTAAGTAAATTAGGCACAACATTACACTTGCATTTCCATTTGGCCGTACACTTTAGCGGCAACAACATGTCAAAAGCAGTAAGACAATTATGCACAACATTACACCTGCAGTTGAGCTTGGCCGCACAGTTGAACTTGGCCGACTCGGCCCGCCAAGCTCCCCACTCAGCTGCGCACATTGTGCCGGTAGGCCCTAACGCGCTACAGCAAACAGTTGCATTACTTGCAATCCAGGGCACCGCATAGCGCACCGGCCCTCCGGGGATACCTGAACACAGGCAGCCTCCCCAAGATTCATCTCAGTCCATAAGTGGCGGGTTAGGGCAGTAGAGTCGAGGACCACCGTGAGGCCGGTCTCCCCTCCCCACCAACCCTCTGCACACGTGGATCCTACCCCCTCCCGGGGTCAATCCAATCGCAGAACTTCCATTGTTGTCTTCCCCTTTGTTGTTAACTGTCAGTGCTCCGCCCACTGCCAACGCCTCGCTCTTCTGCCGGGTGGGTGGGTGGACAACGACGCCCTCTGCAGCTGGCTGGAGGTCTGAAGGGACAAAGAGGTGGAATACTCCAGGGCGCAGCCTTAAATAACTTGTCCAGGAATTCCTGCGCCCCCTAATGACATCACCACCACTCCTCATTAATTCCACCCCCTTCTTAGCCTGGAGGAGGCTCAATCTCGTGGCGCAACTAAGGGCGCCCCTCCTCTAGGCGCGGGGGGCGCCGGTTCATAGTGTGCGCACAACGAGACATTCACTCCCCGCCATTTCCTTTCAATTGCCACCCCGCTATGCCCAAGAACTCTCAGAAACAGAGTATATTGTCCAGGGCGTAGCCTTTTTATTCACATCAAACCAGTTAATTCATCTCAGACCAATATGAGAACCATCCTGTTTGGATATATGAACTTATTCACAACCCCATGCTTTAGCCGCATCAACCTGACACAGGCATTAAGTAAATTAGGCACAACATTACACCTGCATTTCCGTTTGGCCGTACACTTTAGCGGCAACAGCATGTCAAAAGCAGTAAGACAATTATGCACAACATTACACCTGCAGTTGAGCTTGGCCGCACAGTTGAACTTGGCCGACTCGGCCCGTCAAGCTCCCCACTCAGCTGCGCACATTGTGCCGGTAGGCCCCAACGCGCTACAGCAAACAGTTGCATTACTTGCAATCCAGGGCACCGCATAGCGCACCGGCCCTCTGGGGGTACCTGAACACAGGCAGCCTCCCCCAAGATTCATCTCAGTCCATAAGTGGCGGGTTAGGGCAGTAGAGTCGAGGACCACCGTGAGACCGGTCCCCCCTCCCCGCCAACCCTCTGCACACGTGGATCCTACCCCCTCCCGGGGTCAATCCAATCGCAGAACTTCCATTGTTGTCTTCCCCTTTGTTGTTAACTGTCAGTGCTCTGCCACAAGGTGAGAAGCTACCCGACGTACTCGCCCTCACCCCCTTGGCGCTGACAGCACTCCCTAATAGCCACCACTATAATATGGTTAAAGAGCTTATGCGCATTTCCTGAAAGATGCCCCCCCCTCTCAGCGGAACTGGTCCCTTTCCCGTACTAGCGCAAGTTGTGCCAACTTGTACCTGTTGCGGCACCCGCCATGACTTCTATAATGAAACCGTTCAGCTCTACAGACATCCTTATTGCCTGAACAGGGACACCCTCAGCCCATACTGGTTGAACTTATGTGCATTTCCTAAGAGTGGCACCCCCTCTCTGCGGAACTGGTCCCTTTCAGCTATGTGATAAGATGGCCGCCGGACAGTGAGCTCCTCCGAGTGAGCTCCGGGTTGGGGATAACCAAATCGGTGATATCCCCGTCTAACCCTGCCATCCACCGCCCTGCTGCCCCTCTATCATTCCATAACAACACCCCGGGACCCGCAGATTATACTCACGGACCTCACTCACCGTCCCTCGGACGATCGGACTTTGGAGGTGATGGCAGCTTGAGGAGAACATCGGGTGCCCAGCTGATTGACGAACGACTACAGGGAGCTACCATCGACCGCTGCTCTCTAGACTGCTGCTGGTGGCCAGTCACCGTCCCGCCTGGAGCTTGCACCCGGGTGGGCCCCCTGGTGCTGCAAATTCGGCGCCGCAGGCTCCTGCGCCTGCTGCCTGCATGGGGCTGACCCCCTGAGCCCTGAGACGGGACCCCTGTGTATCGGAATCAAGACTCAAGAACCAAGACCCCGGTGAGTTCCCCGGTGAGTTCCCCGGTCGCTACCCACTCAACGCCTTAGGCTCCTACGCCCGCAGGGGGCTGACTCCCGGAACCCCTGTAACGGGTCTCGGGGGATCGGAGGTGGTTCCTGGCTCTGCCCGAGCCCCTGGAGCGGCCGCTCGCCTCCGGGTGCTTCCCCGCTACGGACCGAGCACAGACCAGTCATCGCACCGGCCTGGACTGGTGCAGCGTCCTTCTCGGCTCCTCTGGGGCGTCCTCAGGTCTCCAGCCGACGCTGTGGAGAGGAGGGCCCTCGTTGAGGCCTCCTGTCGTCGGCATCAGCTGCTCTGTTTTTTCCAGGTCGGAAAAGGGAGGGTGAGGCGAGTCCTCTGTTGTTCGGGGATTCGGTCCCCTATTTTTGGGCAGTTATCGCCTCGAGGACACTCAGCTCGCAGTGGGAAGATGGCGCCTACCTCCCTCTATAATGGCCAGCAATAGAGGTCTCAACAAGCAATGCAAAAGCGGCAGCCATCTTGGAATGGCCTTTATCATTAATTCAATGCTCTGCCCAGACAGAGATACAACAAACGAAACAGTGTAAAATAACCCTAAACAGGGCAGAAAATGAAGGGAAAGAGTATCCCTATGGAATATAGACCTAATGAAGCAGGTCCACCCTATTATCTCCTGGCTCAATGCTAACACCCTACGATTTTGGTATTAAGACATTGACTCTATCACAGTATCACAGCCAGGAGACAACCTTGTTCCCACTTCAACGTACAGTGCAGATGGTCACTTCCTCTAGGGACGCCTACTTCCGCTACCAGCTGAGATGAGTCAGCGTCGGCTTGCAAGGCTGCTATGCCTCGCCTCCACTGTAGTTTCTGCAAGGGAAACCTTAATATATCTCAAATTCAACACAAGAATTATCACAGTATCACAGTCAGGAGCCAACCTTGTTGCCACTTCAACGTAGAATGCAGATGGTCACTTCCTCTAGGGACGCCTACTTCCGCTAACCAGCTGAGATGAGACAGCGTCAGCTTGCAAGGCTGCTATGCCTCGCCTCCACTGTAGTTTCTGCGCCTGGCTGGCCTCTCATACTACCATCCGCCTCCCTAGACAACTATACATGGAATTGACCTTTTATATCCCCCCATGGATCTAGAAAAAAGGGACAACCTATATTCAAAGAAGATAACAACCTTTTTGATCTGATCAATAATCTGACACTTTCCTTCATTTCTTAGTCCAACCATCCTCAGCAACAAGAAGCAAATACGCATCCTACCTCTCCTCCCATAGATTCTTACATAGCCCGATCTCTCAGCCATAAAATATGCACCCGCCAAACCCCACCTGGAACTCTAACCTCATGCGCTACGGTCCCAACTCATGGTCCATAAAGTACCCAGAAAATCTGACTAGTAATGCGAAAAAGAACCTAAAGCACAGTACCTTAAAACAGCACCCGGAAACACTTATAGTAGACAACTACCACACCGCCACCAACGGCAACACGAAAACTAACATCATCTTCTACACAAATCGCCCAACTAAGTGGAAAAACACCTTCCTTCTTCACTTTCAAGTCACCAAATCAGTTAATATCCCCTATGGAGAGAAAATCTCCACAACAGTCACCCCTACCTTTAAAGGGGAACTCACAATCTCTATCTTCAGAACAGGAAACATTCTCGTACAGGCCACCGACCCGCACCTCACCATTTTTGATCGGCACTTCCCAACATTACTCTCCTCTCTAACCCACCAATACCATCAAACCCAATCCCGCCCCACCCCGACAAAAAAAACAGATACAATCCAATCTCCCGCCCCGGACAACCCACGCTACAACTTATGGACATCCACCATCACTAATTACAATCGCACTACCCCCATCATCACACTCCGCCGCCAAACACCCTCTACAATGACCTCAACGGCTACCACCAGATACAACAAACGCTCTGCTAATAAACTCCACAAGGTTGTACCGGACCTAACCAGATCGGACTCTAACGACTTCCTTGCCATGTCCGAACCTCCTACAGGCGCCCACGTCTCGTCCTCAGGAGACCCGACCCTTCCCTCGCAATCCATCCCCAACTCCTCTACTGTCCCCCTGACTCGGAGCTTGCCAGTTCGGACTCTAACGACTTTCGTTCCGTGACTGAACCTAATACAGGCACCCCCCCCTCGACCTCTGGTGACCCGACCCTACCCTCACGTACGATCCCCAACCCCACTACTGTCCCTACTCTGCCTGCCCTAACCATCCCCACACCCAACAACACCGTTAATACCTCGGACACTGACCTCCCGCTAGCCACTGCCCACTCCACCCTCCCCGACCCTCCGCCACATGCTCCTGCCACCGCCACTGCTAGCCACACCGCCAATCCCCCAGACACGGACTTACTCCTTACCATTGCTCACTCCCCTCCGTCGGACGCAAGACCCACAACACCTCCTCCTAACCTCCTGACCGGAAGTACCAATGAACTGACCACTCACGTCCTATCTATCCTCACTCCTAACCCCAAGGATGCCACCCAATACCACAACCCAGTACCCTCTTCCTCCACAGACCCTGATCATACACTGCCCCTGACGAAGATGTCATGCCCTCTCAGCACACACTCGGACACTGACCTCCCGCTAGCCACTGCCCACTCCCCCTCCCCGATCCTCCGCCACATGCCCTAGTAGCCGCCACTGCTAACCACACCGCCAATCCCCCAGACACGGACTTACCCCTTACCATTGCTCACTCCCCTCCCTCGGACGCAAGACCCACAACACCTCCTCCTAACCTCCTGACCGGAAGTACCAACGAACTGACCCCTCACGTCCTATCTATCCCCACTCCTAACCCCAAGGATGCCACCCAATCCCACAACCCAGTACCCTCTTCCTCCACAGACCCTGATCATACACTGCCCCTGACGAAGACGTCATGCCCTCTCAGCACACTCTCCCAGCTACTGACCCGAATGGAGCAGAAAATAGACTCCTTAGCGGCAGATATCCTACACCTTCATCTTAGCCTCCCCAACCGAGTTAATCCTCCTTGCTCACACACGGCGGGTAACTACACACCTTCCCCCAGACTGCCTCCTCCATGGCCCCACTTGGCACCCCATGGCCCACCAATCCTTTGAGGAATCAGCCTCATCGTCCCAGCCGAACATTCCGACCCATTTCAGAACGTGAAGCTGATGTTATCAATGACTCTTACCTTGAAATTAGCCAGAACTCGGCCGCAATGACAATCCCAGTTTTAGTGAGCTCTAATAGAATCCCTAGACCGGTCCTCTCGCCCAGACCCCCTGCTCAATACACTTCCATTCACACAACACACACCACCTCTGAGGCGCTCCGGCCTCTATCGTGCATGCTCCTCAATTGCAGATCAGCAGTACAACACGCCACAGACATTGCTGAAGTCATACTCACGGAAGATTTAGACATCGCATTCCTCACAGAATCCTGGCTCAATGACCACTCTACCCCCATCCTAGACCTTCTCACCCCCCCAGGCTACAACATCATCAGACATGACAGACCGATCAAAACTGGTGGCGGCCTTGCTATCATCCATAAAGAAGGAATACAGCTTACCAGATTAAAATCCACAGAATACCTGACTCTTGAGTACCTAGGTGTTGAACTCGCAGCCAAAGGCTCCATGCCAATCAAATTTCACACCATCTATCACCCTCCGGGTGATCGTACCCTCTTCACGGAAGAACTAACCGACCTTATAACTCGTTTCTCCCTCACTGACACGGAAGACGTGTTCCTGGGGGACTTCAATATCCACTGGAACAACCCAGAAGACACCACAACCCAGAACCTCTCCAACCTGCTCGAAATTACCAACCTCAAACAACTCTGCAACGAACCAACTCACATCAAAGGAGCAACTCTGGATACTATCATTACCAAAAATGAGCTGGTCTCCTTGAGATCGATTTCTCCCATTGACTGGTCCGACCACCACCTCATTCTGTTTAATATTGACGCGCATGTCAGAAACCAACCAACACGACCTGACAAACCTAAGCACTGGACCAGGAACATCAATGGAGTCCCCATAACTGAACTAGAATCCAGGATTCATGACCATCTACAACCTCAGCCTTCCACTATGGCGACAGACGAACTCACAGCACACTTTAATTCCACAATGACAGAGGTGTTAGACCAAGTAGCTCCACTCAAACTCAAACATATGAGATCTACCAAATCTAAATCTTGGTTCAATTTGGATCTTAATAACGAAAGAAGACAACTCAGACAATCAGAACGGACTTGGAGACTTAACCCTTCGCCTCTTCACCTAGCACAACTTCGTTCAACCCGGTCGACCTATAAAAAACACATTTTTAGAGAAAAGGCCTCTTTCTTCCGCACCCAACTAGATCAGGCGAAGAATAGACCTAGAGAACTCTTCAACATTATCAAAAATCAAACAAACAGCACACCCCCACTAGAATTAAACGCCACCAAAGATCGTTGCTCAGAAATCGCCTGCTTCTTCACTGATAAAGTCACAAAAATTGAGCAATCCTTCACCAGAACCGCAAATCCTCCCTCCCTTGCAACCTGTCCCCCGTTAACCATCCCGGACCACACAGATCAAAATGCTACCTCGGGCAATCTGACCTGCCTCCAACTGAAAAATGACGCTAATTGGTCGATCTTCGAACCCATGTCGGAAACCGAAGTCTTCAATATAATTGCAAGCCTAAAACCCTCTTCCCACACTATGGATCCTCTCCCATCCACAGTAGTAAAAAACTCAACCACATCATTGCCCCTGTGTGGACAAAAATCATCAACTCCTCTCTCACATCAGGTTGTGTCCCAGACTCCCTTCAGCTAGGACAAATCACTCCTTTACTCAAGAAACCAGGGGCTGACCCCAACGAGCTCAACAACCTCAGACCTATCTCCAACCTCCCGTTCCTAGCTAAAACTTTGGAGAAGTGCGTTCTCCAGCAACTTAACAAACATATGGACAACTTCAACCTCCTCGACACCTTTCAGTCAGGTTTCAGGAAAGGTTGTAGCACCGAAACAGCGATGCTCAATGTTGCAGATGATATCCACAGAGCCTTAGACGAAGGTTCTGCCTGCCTCCTCATCCTCATTGACTTATCAGCGGCATTTGACACAGTAAACCATCGAGCTTTACTAGAGACTCTGAAGAGCCGATGTGGCATTAATGGCACAGTACTCGAATGGTTCACTTCCTTCCTTCAGCACCGTTCGCAACAGATTAAAATCAACTCCTGCCTCTCGGTACCAACACGAGTCAAACTTGGAGTCCCGCAAGGCTCGATCCTATCACCATCCCTCTTCAATCTCTTCATGGAACCCCTTGCAATTATTTTGAAACAAGCAGGGGTTCATTACCACCTATATGCTGATGACACTCAAATATACTACAAAATCAAATCGCCCAGTGACGTCCGACACCTCAACGTCACGCTTACCAAGATCCAAACCTGGTTTAACGCAAACCACTTAAAACTGAACCCGGATAAAACTGAATTAATACTGTTCTCTCCGAAAAGTAACCACCAACCAACTCAATTCTGGCTCAAGGAACTGGATGCTCTAAACTGCTCCCTCGGCCTATCCGACTCAGTAAAGTCTTTAGGCATTACCCTGGACAAGAACTTGTCAATGAAAGACCACATAAAGAATCTCTGCAAAAAGCGCGCTCTACTCCCTAAAACACCTCAAGAAAATCAAACCTTTCATTCCTCAAGATGATCTCAAGACAATAGTTCAATCCCTAGTCCTTTCTAAACTGGACTATGGGAACGCCATCCTAACAGGGACACCAAAAGCTCACCTAGCCCCACTTAGGTCAGTCCTTAACATGGCAGCCCGACTCATAACGGATGTAAAAAGATTTGAACACATCTCACCTACCCTCAACGCTCTCAACTGGCTTCCCATGGAAGGTAGATGTATTTACAAACTGGCCTGCATCACTCACAAGACCCTTCACACCCAATTCCCAAACTTCCTTAACAGCAAGCTAATAGAAGCAGGGAAATCCAGAACTCTGAGAAGCACCAACGCTTTTCTTCTCATTCCTCCGAAACTGAAAAAGAAAATGACCCAGTGCCGGTCCTTCTCTGGCAACGTACCCAGGATGTGGAACGCACTCCCGACTGACCTCAGATGCAACCCCTCCTTCTCTTGCTTCAAAAAGGACCTGAAACTCTTTCTTCTCAACCAATACTTTACGAACCAAGGCAACCGTCCCAGGCATCAATAACTGAATAGACCCCCGCTCACTTTGTCCTTCTAGGATGGTGGTTCTCTGACTATGTCAGCCACCTGAGTCCCTGTCCCCTCCCTGGATACATAAGTGCTATGTCTTTGCTTGCGTTTTTATGCATCCTCATGTACAGCGATGTTTTGTAATTCCTTCTTCTCTTCCTTCGTGTATGTAAAGCGCTCTGATACCCACGGGTCTAGCTAGCGCTATATAAAACTTTATAAATAAAATTAAAAAAAAATATCAATTTGCACCTCTTGTGGTACACGCCAGGATTTCTATAATGAAATGGTTGAGCTCTACAGATGTTGTAATTGCCTGAACCGGGACACCCTCAGCCCGTACTGCTAGCGGCAGTGCTTCTGACCGCATGTGTGAACAAGGCCTCCCCCAACAGATGCCTTCCCAATGAAATGAGCTCCTTTTCACCTACTACAGCAAGTTATATCAATTTGCACCTCTTGTGGTACCCGCCAGGATTTCTATAATGAAATGGTTGCGCTCTACAGATGTTGTAATTGCCTGAACAAGGACACCCTCCGCCCATACTGCTTGCGGCAGTACTTCTGACCGCATGTGTGAACAAGGCCTCCCTCAACAGATGCCTTCCCAATGAAATGAGCTCCTTCCCACCAGCGTCAACGGCTAAAGGGACTGAATGCGGAAACGGCGTTTGATTGTATAGCTTATTTAAGCCAACCAGACAAACCCTGGAAAGTTACACATTTCATTCGAATGGCCGCAAGGAAAATTTAGGCAAGGCAATCCACTTGAACTTTATCCTAATGGCCGTAAGGAAAAATTAGGCAAGGCAATCCACTTGAACTTCGCCTTGGCTGTACCCTAGAACGTGGAGTTTTCCCTTTGGCCTCCTTCAGCCCCATTTAGTCACGCACATTGTGCCAGCCGACCCCATGTACTACCGAACATAGTTGAATTACTTGACACACCTGGGCCCCGCATAGCAATTTGGCCCCCCGGGGTACCTGCACACAGGTATAACCCCGACATGATTACTCTGGTCAAGTTAATGGACGCGCTGTTTTGCCACGCCACAAAAGAATGCCTACATTAACGTATGCGTACGGGGGCTGGGCCCATTAATGGGGTGCTGTTGCTACCCGGGGTGCCTGAACACCGGCAGCCTCCCCAAAGTTGTATTCAGTCCCTACCTTGCAGGTTAGGGCAATAGAGTACTGGTACTTTACTTGCACTCCAGGGCACCGCATACCGCACCGGCCCACCGGGGTGCCTGAACACAGGCAGCCTCCCCAAAGTTGTATTCGGTCCCCACCTTGCGGGCAAAAGAGTACAGGACCACCGGCAGGTCAGTCCTACTTTGCATCTACCTTGGCCGTTGAATAAAGCCCTCATAACGTAACTGGATTTTCGGAGTCCCACTGGCCTGTGGATTTAGTCACCAGTAACTCGCAACCCTTTCTCGGGATTTGCTTTGGAGAGGGAGAGAGAACATTGCAGAAATAATGCTTACCAATTGCCGCCCTATAACTTTGCCCTGGTTAGTGGGATGCATTTCTTAAAGATGGATCTCCTTCCCAAGGCCCACTCCATGTTACTTGTGCTGCCCCCGTGAGTCCCCCTGAAGGACTGCTGCCACGCAATAGAACACTGCATATCAATGCTTGGCCATTTAGCAAAGTTACCCAATTGGTGAAATATTACCCAGCACTCCCTATTGCCTGTGGAGTATCTGAAATAACCACACCTGTTGCTGGGACGCGGTTTTCTAACACATTCGTAGCCTAGTGTCCGCACCATGCTGATAGTGTTGTACCCCACCAACCCTTCTTGAAGTTTGCTGACAAATATAAGGGGAAGAGAAAAAAAAAATATCTTTTTTTTTTAGAAAGTATTAGGCAGTTGCGTTTAGTCCCATAAACTGTACATGTTGTTGAGATGTACTTGCACAATGAAATTCCTTTCCACGGTCCCCTCAAGGTTATTGTATAGCTCACCAACCAGCCACCGCCGCAGAGGACTGCTGCCACTTGGAAGGAAAAATAAAAACCCAGCATAAGACTGTTTGTCACTTCCGTATAGCTAGATCACACACTTGTGGGGATGAGCTTTAAAATGCAGTTAATGAATGCCTGGGATAAGGCAGGATCCATATGTCAACGCCATCCCTTCCCGGTTGATGTTGTTAAACACAATCATAACCCAACGTCTCACCATAGTTTCACCTCTGCCAGTGCCTCTCCTGGATTATCGGCAGCCCACCTTGGGGTGATGCGTGACTGAGAACCAAGAACACCAACCCTTTTAATGAGGCTCCCACCACAGGGATTCGCCTGTGCCACCAACCTTGGACTTGCTCCGCACCATAATTAACGGGAACTACCGCCGGGCATAAAGTTGTCTTGGTATTGGGAAGAAAATACGCATGAATACTGCTTGGGTGACCAGACTAACAACCCGAACTCCTTCGCAGTTTTAGAGCCCTTATATAGGTAGCCCCAAAAACCCTGCCTTATGCCACTAATGTTGCTTAGTTGTTAACCCCCTGGAGAAGAAAGGCTAAGTGTACCCTCCGGGAATTGAACCTGTTAGCATAAAGTTGAACCTCGACCCCTGTAATGCATGGGTTATTACACAATACGAACCACATGTGGAAGTAGGCGTCACAACATGACAGCAAATATTGTACCTCAGGGCCGCCACCACCTTCCCAACTTGCAAGGAGTCCCCCCCAGGTTGCCGCCGCCCATACCCCATGGGCATATTGGCGCTCAATAACATGTGTATTCACCAAGTTAGCATAACATTGAACCCCTACCCCTGCAATGCATGGGTTATTACACAATACGAACCACATGTGGAAGCGGGCGTCACAACAGGACCGCAAATATTGTACCTCAGGGCCGCCACCACCTTCCCAACCTGCAAGGAGTCCCCCCCAGGTTGCCGCCGCCCATACCCCATGGGCATATTGGCGCTGAATAACATGCGTATTTACCTAGTTAGCATAACATTGAACCCCTACCCCTGCCATGCATGGGTTAGTACGCCATATAAATGAACCACACCACACGGTCAACCCATGGACGAGAACAGCATCAACCTATCCACAAAGAATTGTTGTGCCTCAGGGCTATCACCGAAAAGTTGGAAAAACGTTTAAACCACCATCACAACCGGCAATGGGTCACTACCAGATCCCCGTAGCCCAACCGTATTCCTGTCACGTAGCCTGACTTGTATTTATACCGTGCACTTCCCCCCCCCAAAGGGGCATCTTGGCATTGAGTGACACCAGCCTGTGCAATGGATGAGTTATCACACCACACGGTCAACAGATAGATCAGAACACCATAAATATATCAACCGAGAAATATTGTACCTTAGGGCTGCGACCGAAAATCGGGAAAACGTTCACACCACCATCCCAACTGGCACGGGATCACTACCAGGTCGCCGCAACCCCTGCATCTTTCTGACACCTAGCCGGACATATATCTGCACCGTGCCCTTTCACCCCCCAAAGGGGCATATTGGCCCTGAATAACAGAAGCTTGTTCCTCCAACTGAATGGTGTTTATTTATCTACCTCCACCAAGATGCAAGGCTAAGTGTCC
This sequence comes from Calotriton arnoldi, assembly GCA_963921515.1. NCBI lineage: Eukaryota > Metazoa > Chordata > Amphibia > Caudata > Salamandridae > Calotriton > Calotriton arnoldi. The sequence continues at coordinate 61,526 of CAWUFW010008327.1, read as the reverse complement.
CTCGCCGAACACTGAACCTGTGCCAAGAGGACAAACATCTACAGGCACTTGTCACTTTAAATTTCCAATGGCCTCTATGTATTGGCATTTTGCGGTATGAGTGCAGTCTTCAGATAGGCCAGATGTAAATTGGATTTCAGGGGAAATACCCATATTGTATAAATTGCAAAAACCCCCATAGGACATTGATCCTGAGAAGCAGATTCAGTATTGAAGACCCGCAATACACAGTCATGAGATATCGTGCAATACAATTATTTATCTATCTCCGCCAAGATGCAAGGCTAAGTGTCCCTCGCCGAACGCTGAACCTGTGCCAAGAGGACGAACATCTACAATCCTTGAGCTCTTAACTTGATACAGAAAGTCGTACCTAGCATAAATTAGAGCCCACATTCCCGGTTATGTAAATGCCTGTTTCTTTCGTATTGTATTAGTCCCTGACCATAAATACGTCTGGGGAGAATGAAGATGAACCAACCATTGTGATAACGCGGTAAGCACACTGGAAACCACCCCAATCAGGAAAGAACTAGCTAATACACGGCGCTCAACGCCAACACCAGTGTTTTTTTTTTTTTTTTTTATAGAGTCGTATATGGCGCAAACTAGACCTGAGCCCTCAGGTATCAGAGCGCTTGACATGAGCAGCAGTTTCGTTACCTGAAGACACGTTCATTTTTGTTAGGCATGGGAGATTAAGTGATTTGCCCAGATTCACGGGATGTTGAGCATCGATACCTAGACTCGAACCCGGTTCCTCCGCTTCGAAGTCGACCGCTTCCGCCGTAAGGCTACATCTTCTACCCCACATTTGAAAGGAATTTACAGATAACCGCTTCAATTCCAGGAAAGATGGCTCAATGCTACGTAACGGTTTATTTCCTGCCGTTATCGTGTGCCTATAACCTACATATTTCGACCCCACTAAGGGGCATATTAGCAAGACCGGCGATAAAATTATCGCCTTTTTAGCGGCAGGAAACTGCCGCTAAAACGGCGATAATGGGCTTGCTAATATGCGTTATAGAATTCCAATAGAAGCCCAGGTTAGATGTCCTGCACATCTAACCTGGGCTTCTATTGGAATTGCCCCTAAGTTCTGTTCTGCAACCTATTACCTCAAAGGTATCCAAAGACGACTTAATTAAATAATTTCTTTAACAGAGTTCCTGTCACCCAAGTTTATGATGGAAGAGTTTCACACCAGGGCTGTGAGTTTAACTTTTTTTTTTTGCATATTTATATAGCGCGAACTAGACCCGAAGGTATTGGAGCGCTTTACCAGAGCACCGTATTTACATTACACATTCAGGCACGGGGAGATTGGGGGGCATATTATCAAGAAACGGCGTTAAAATTATCGCCGGTTTAGCGGCAGAAAACTGCCGCTAAAGCGGCGATAATGGGCTTGATAATATGCCCTGGAGAATTCCAATAGAAGCCCATGTTCTGGTGTCAACATGGGCTTCTATTGGAATTCTCCAGGGCATATTATCAAGCCCATTATCGCCGATTTAGCGGCAGTTTTCTGCCGCTAAACCGGCGATAATTTTAACGCCGTGCTTGATAATATGCCCCTAAGTGATTTGCCCAGAATCGCAGGATGTGGACGCGACCCCGAGGTTTGAACCCTGGTTTCCAGCACCATAGTCGGCAGTATAGCCGACGGACCACGTCCTCTCCACTTATCTGTCCCACAGGAGTTTCCTTTTTCTGCTTTTCCTTTCTTGCCAAGAAGCAGTTTCCACCAAAGAATTTCCAAGTTATGTCCTCAGGAAAGCATGTTTTGTCTATTATTTTGTCAGCATCGTATAACGAGCTGAAAACTGTCTGATAAGGCAGAGCTGTAGAAAATGTCAGCTGGCAGCCTTTCCGTTCACGTCCTGAGGTGACGCTTGAAAAGAACTGTTAATTCCGAGAGAGGCACGCTCGGAATAGAAAGGAGGTGGGCGGAGTGCGAGGGGCCGGTAAAGCATCTTCTTTTATGATTTTTATTTTATTTTATTTTTTTATAGTTTAATCATTTGTCACCCAACCTAGTTCTGTGATTATGTGTTTCATTTCACGATCCTCCAATTATAAAGAAACCACCCACATGTTAAGCAATCTCTAATGCTGTCCACGCTACCACAACCGCCGCACGCTCCCTATTTGAGCGCCGCTCCAAAAACGAGGCGCTTCAAAATCGAGGTGCGTCCCCCGCACATGGACGCGGGATGCCTTGCACCGTGCAAGAATCCCAAAGTGCGCACTTTCCATCGACCCCCAAATGCCCCACGCTTCCGCTGACCATATACCCCGGTCACGCGTCTCCTGCCGCACCCTTTGCTGCCTCCGGGCTTGCTGTGGGTGGGGGCCCCCCCTTCAATGGCTGCGGCCGCGAACCGCCATAACCGAGCCCTCCCTCCTTTGCCTATATTCACCGCTTCGGAAGTGAGAATGCGGGCGCGTCCCATTTAATACCGCTTCTATGTGGCTCCTCACGCTTTTTACCATACAAATATTAATTACCAAACTAAACACTAATACAAACTAACGCTACGCCTAGGCCCCCTCAAACCTCCGGTGCCACACTGCACACCGCCGACCGGAAACCTCGCTCCCCGACAACGACGCCCTCTGCAGCTTGCCGGAGGTCTGAAGGGACAAAGAGGTGGAATACTCCAGGGCGCAGCCTTAAATAACTTGTCCAGGAATTCCTGCGCCCCCTAATGACATCACCACCACTCCTCATTAATTCCACCCCCTTCTTAGCCTGGAGGAGGCTCTGTCTCGTGGCGCAACTAAGGGCGCCCCTCCTCTAGGCGCGGTGGGCGCCGGTTCAGGAATGAAAAAGAGGTAGTAGGTGATAATTGTTTAAAAGTATGAAATGTAACAAAATGCAGATCATGCTATATTTAGATATTGTATTGAACCTTCCAATTCTTTTTAATAGGAAAGCTTGTAAAATACACTAAAAATCACAAAATCTAACGTACAGTTGTGGATAAAATGGCTAAAACCAATTAAATTCACCAGTCAAGGTTTGTGGGGCAAACCATATCTCAGAACACCCCATTGCACTGTTTGTGACATCACACATGGCATCATTGATGACATCATAAGTTTCATCATTGATGCCCACTGCTATCACCAATGACATCACTGATGACATCTCTGCATCTAAAAAAAAAAAGGATTTAAACATATACATTGGGGAAAACATTAATCAACTCTCAAATTTAAACCAAAATAGCATTTGTACAGTGTTATTGTCTCAGACACAGACTCATGTAAGCAAAGGGACAGACTAAGAGGCAATTGCAAGGAATCCTAACTTGGGACACCAATCAGCGCAGTTGTTCCCACTAGCATCTGACTTTGTTGCAGCTATTGGAGGTGATCCTGTCAGTGAATTCAGGGCACCTTCTCTAGATCAGATTGTGTCTCGTCTTGTTTAGGATGATTCATCCCAACATCTTTCTATCATTTTTAAATTGGTCAATGCACTACTAATCCATCAACTGACTGCTCTTGATTAAAATCACTTGTTCTTGTCCTGATGATAACCCTTAATCCACTACGGGTCGAAACACCATAGACGACTATAGGAATAGGAACTGATTTTTTCTGACCTGTTATTGTACCTGAAATCTTGGGTCCCAAACTACATCCAAATTACGATTGTTCCACTGTTTTATGCAATATGCACACTGCTGCACTATACTCTGGGGCAGATTTACAAGCCCCCTGCGCCACCAGTACGTCACTTTTCGTGACGTACTGGTGGCGCAGGGGGCTCCTCGATATTTACAAGGAGAGGAAAAGCCACCATGCGTGACTTTTCCTCTCCTTGTAAATACCGTCCCTTCACACGCAGGGGCAGATCTACAAGAAAGTGCCGCAGCGTGGCGCTGCAAGCCCTTTGGCTGCGCCACGCTGCGGCACTTTCAGAGCACAGGAATGCGACATATTTACAAGAATATGTCGCATTTCTGTGCTCTCCCCTGCGCTGGCGCACAAACAGCTGCCAAGCGCCGGCGCAGGCACCCTTGCACCATGGTGCAAGGATGCCTGCGCCATGGGGAGATTGTTTCTGTGCAGGAAGGGGCACCTTTCTGCACAAAAACAATCAGTACAGGCTTTTTCCTCTTTCAATGCGTGCTGCAGAATGCAGCACGCATTGAAAGAGGAAAACGAGGAGAAATGAAAACATTTCTCCTCGGTGCGCCTCGCTACGCCACCTCTAGGGTGGCGTAGCTTTCAGACGCATCTCCAGAGTTACGATTTCTCGTAATTCTGGAGATGTGTCTTGTTCCATGGGTGTTGCGTGGGAACACCCACAGCAACACCCATGGAACGCCCCTTCACCGCAAAGTGCTGCGTGTGAAGGGACGGTATTTACAAGGAGAGGAAAAGTCACGCATGGTGGCTTTTCCTCTCCTTGTAAATATCGAGGAGCCCCCTGCGCCACCAGTACGTCACGAAAAGTGACGTACTGGTGGCGCAGGGGGCTTGTAAATCTGCCCCGCAGCACTTTGCGGTGAATGGGCGTTCCATGGGTGTTGCTGTGGGTGTTCCCACACAACACCCATGGAACAAGACACATCTCCAGAATTACGAGAAATCGTAACTCTGGAGATGCGTCTGAAAGCTACGCCACCCTAGAGGTGGCGTAGCGAGGCGCACCGAGGAGAAATGTTTTCATTTCTCCTCGTTTTTTCCTCTTTCAATGCGTGCTGCATTCTAACCTTTTGTCTTTCATTGATGTTTTTGAACCTTTACATTATTAGCGGGGTAAACAACTGCATATGTATTAACTTTGGTACTCTAATTAACGTGATTGTTTGGCATGGTAGAACATCCATAGACGAGTCGTTTATGTAAATTAAGGAGTTTGAGGTGCAGCCTTTTCCAGATTTTGTCTCATGGGTTGTCAGGCCTATGAGCTAGCGTTCACAGTATCCGACCTCAATGGAGCTGACCATTTATACTAGGATCACCCAATAATTAGTAAATCTAACTCCCATGGTCTAATGTTTTAAAAAATAAAATAATAAGACAACTGTTCTTGTTTGCTGTATCAGTGGAACTATATTGGTTTAAAACCCAACAACTAATGGACAATACTCTGAGAACAGAAAATGAAGTAGGAAGGAGTCAGTTCTTTGGACATTGAGCTGAAAAATGAATTTCAAACGGTGCGTCTGGTGCCAAGGAAATTATATTTATATCAATGTATTTGTAAAATCTTTGTAAAATCTAGTTAAATTGTTTGGGATATTATTAATAGGAATGCATTGGTCATCGGGCCATGCCTGTGTCATCAGTGGTCCTATTCTTGAGCTCCAGATGAAATAATGAGCCTAAAGCATCCCGTAAATGACAACATCCAAGCGTGAATAATTTTATGAAATAAAATGATGATACATCAATACATAGCGCGCTGAAGAGGTTTTCTCAGACTCAAACCGTTCTTTACAACTCTGACGGATGTTTAAATTGTTCTTTTGTGGCCATGTTGCCATGAGACTCTGCTGACTCGTGCCAGCTTAAAGATCCTTCTAAGATTTACAATAACTCTTTAACAAAGCGCCATTTTATTTACAAAATGTTAATGAATTGTTGAAGGTTAGAAGAACAGCCTGTTAGTCATAATTCAAAAACAAGACCTATTCATATTTCCAGCGAGATAGATGGGTGCAGTGAGTGCCACAAGAACTACATGTAAGGATGGCTGCCCAGCAACCAAGTGGCTGTTTCTGAGATTTGCCATCTGTGGGGAGGGGGCACTATCCCCTGCAACAGAACCTGAACACAGACCACATTGTTCGATAGGAAGTCCTTCCTTGAACTTAAAATGAACTGATTTCCAAGAAGCTGCCTCACTTCAGGATCTAGGCGACTATAATCCGTTTTGGGTATGATAAATGCTATATGCTCGTTAGATTATTGCTAAAATGTTTACATTCTTTATCATTATCAGTTCACAAACATTAAAATATCAGAACCCTCGAAGTTTATCTCAATGGCACTTAACTTTCTACTATGAAGGGAGACAAGTCATATTTTAAAAATGCATAGACCTCCTATTAGTTTGTGTAGAGACAATGCATTTCCCGGTATTCCTGTAGTTGTGGTGTCAAAGAAATTGTGCAAGAGTTAAAATAGCAGATTTGTAAAATATTTTTCACAGAATGAAACTAGAGTGAGTGATAACATTTTTACAAATTACAATATTGAGATGCCCTGCCACTTGTGTGTAATTGCGTGTGTGTCTTCTCTAAGGTCAAAATGGGTCAGCCTCGCAGAGTACTGAGGACAGATTTACAAGTCCCTTGTGCCACTTTTGCGTCATTTTTAACATGGAAAACGTGACGCAAAAGTGGCGCAAGGGGCTTGTAAATCTGCCCCTTACTGCTTACTTTGTTTTGTACATGTTCTGTATTTAACATAAACTTCTTAATTCTGTTGGTGTTGGCAGTGCATTCTCCATTGGCGATAACTGCTGAACAGCACTGCATAGGTTGCTTCTGTTTCTCTATGATCTGATCTTGGTGACAACGGTCTCAAGACCCACTGGTGGCGCAAAACCCCATCTCTTGTTGATAATGCTAATTGAGGTGTGGAGACGGAAGCTCAGAAGCCTGACGAACACACATGCAACTCAGCAAGTTCTATTTCTACGGGGGTAGACTCTCTGCTTGAGACTAGGGGCCTGATCCACAACGGTAAACTTACACTTCCTGTAAGTTTACGTCTGTTTGCTATTCACAAAGGGATTTATGAGTAGTATCTTCAGGAGTGCAGAGTCACAGCACATAAAAAAAAATACCCATCTTTTTAAGTGCGGAGACTCCCCATTCTACTCGTAAATCCATTTGTGAATACCAAACAATTATAAACTTACTCGAAAATCTACGTTTATCTTTATGAATCAGTCCCTTAGGCTTCACCTTAAATTGAGCTGATATAATTGGCTTCCTCGGAGACTTAAACGGTACTACAATTAAAGAGGAATATGAATTTGGTGCAAAGCCTCAGTACTCCTCGGCCCGATTCACAAAGGTAAAGTGAGATGAAAGTCTAACTTTACGACTTTCGGTATTCACAAAGAGCATTTACTACTCGTAAATGCCCTTTGTGAATATCGAAAGTCATAAAGTTAGACTTTTGGTATGCACAAATGGCATTTACTTTCGTCTCTCTTTACCTTTGTGAATCGGGCCCCTCGTTTTTAGTAAGTTTTTACTGACCTTCAAACCTTTTATATTATATTTGTGTTTCTTGTGTGCAACCATGGGTAGTACCCACTGATCTTTAAGTGATATCAGGGCCAGACTGGCTACCGGGCGTTTTGGCATGCTGCCGAGCTGGGGGCTGATGTCACTGCGGTGGAGGCTAATTTCGTTGATGGAGACCTGCGTGTGCTACGAAATAAACAAAGCAAAACGAATTTCGTTCAGCACACGCAAGTCCCCATCAACGAAATCAGCCGCTAGCTCGGCAGCATGCCAAAACGCCCGGTAGCCAGTCCGGCCCTGAGTGATATACTGTACAATTGGCCTTCATGTCCTCCTGGGGAATGGTCTCTCCTCTGGTTGCACTACAGTGCGCGTCATTAGACCTCCACTTTTACCAACATTCATTTTCTTATTCATTTTTCAGAAGAATCAATGTACTCCTTTTTCACTTCAATTGCTGTGCTTTATTTATGGTCCTTTTCAAGATTCATTGATTCTTTGTATTCATATTTCATCAATTCGCAATTGCACTGTTATAAAAGATTAACTCTCAATCCCCAATGCATTTCTGGCATAAAAAGCCCTTCTTCGGGGGTTAGCATTACACCTGGGTGAAATATTAATTATGCTGGAGTAATCAGAATATTTTCAGTAATTTCACATTACTCCTTTGGAATTAGAGTAAATTGTGAGATTACGCTAGTCTGTGTAATTATGAGTAATTTGGAACAAAACTCCTTCTGCAGGAGCACAGGAAAAATGAATTTAGTGAGTGCATGTGGCTGCTGGCTGCTGCTGCTCTTGTTCGGTTGCATTTAGTGCTATTTTCTTTGTGCAAAATACATCCTCAGGTCCATTTTGAACTAAATAAATAAAGAAAAGAAAATAGCTTAATTCCGTGCAATATCATTAACTTTTTTTGTAATGATGTGTAATTATGCTGTAGAGTGAGAAGTGGATGCATATGTTTATACTTTGTTGCATGCTGGCAGCTCTGCAGGTCCCTTTATTGTGTTGCCAGCTTTGTTTTATGTTCTCAATCAGATTTCCATTGTTTAAGTGTAAATTGTTACACTTTACATGGCATGCTTAGCTTATATCAGATAGGGAGCCTTAGCATGCTTGCTGAGTTTTTCATGTGGAAGAAACTTTGAATGATTCTGCTAATCATTAAAACATATAATTTTCTTGTGCATGCTGTACATTTGTTTACTAATTAGAGGGCTTGAATGTCTCAATGTTTTTGCATCCATCAAACGGAAGTCCTTGCCCTGTATTGTAGAAATATTAACATCAGTCACTAGAAAGTGGGAGCCTGTTAGAAATGGGATCTCTAGTTGGCAGATGCTTGCACCGTGCTCAAGTTGGGACCACCACTCTAGTCAGGGTAAGTCAGATACACACCCTAAATTAACCTGTGTTCACCCTCTGGTAGCTTAGCACAGAGCAGTCAGGCTTATTTTAAGAGGATATGTGTGAAGTATTTGCGCAACACTTAAATTACAGTAACTTAATGAAAAAACCACAAGACTCCACACAGGTTGGGTAAAATAGAGAATATCTATCACAGTAAAACAAGACCATAACAGCAAAAATCCAATAAGTAGAAGTTGAGATATGAATTTTTAAAGATTAAATGTGAAAACAGTGCTTAGAAGTCACTAGCGGTGAAAAGCTTATTCGAGGTAGTTAGGGGCCAGTGCAAATTCAAAGTTCAGGTCGACCGCGAAGAAGGGCAGGCCGGCTAGCAGGTCATGCTGAAGAAATACCTTGGATGGAGCTTTTGTCGACATCGAGAGCCTACTGTGTCATCGTCGAGCTGCGCATAGGGGTCCTGCATAGATCTGTTTGAAAATGGTGAAACAATGGTGGTGCCTGAAAAATAAAGAATGCTCAGTTTTGGCTATAGAATTCCACATTCTGGAATGTTGTTGAATTGGCCTCAATACATAGAAGAACCAAGGACGATCTCGGGGGTTTTATAGATCATTTTCAGTGTTAGAAATAGGGCCTCTAGTTGGCAGAGGTATGCACCCTGTCTGAGTCGGGACCACAATCCTTGTCAGGGTAAGTCAGATACACACCCTAAATTACCTGTGCTCACTCTCCGGTAGCTTGGCACAGAGCAGTCAGGCTTAACTCAAGAGGCAATGTTTAAAGTATTTGTGCAACATTTTATACAGTAAAACAGTACAAACACCACACAAAAATAATCCACAACAGGTTAGAAAAATAGAGCTTAATTTAATGAACAAAACAAGACCAAAATGACAATAATCCAATAAGTACAACCCGAGTTATAACTTTTTAAATATAGTGCTTCAAAGATTAAGCTCCAACCGGGAACATCTGGTCGCGCTTGACTGGGGTAAATCCTAAAGTTCAGGCCTACCGTGATGGAGAGCGGGTTAGATAGAGGGAATTCTGAAAACAGTCCCTTGCGAGGAGGATGCATCGATGTTGAGGGTCCGATGCGTGGATCCGAGGAGGCGATGCGTCATCGTCGATCCGGCTGGATGTAGGCAATGCGTTCAGTACTTATACTAAGTTGTGCAATTGAAGTGGAGAGGCTTCAAAGAGAGGCCTATGAAGTGCATTAGGTCTCTGCCCTTCATGCTCTGGCTCCAGACTCACTAAAGGGGGGTAGGCAGCTCTTTGTATGGGGACAGACACAGCTGATTCAGGAGCAAGTGTCAGTTCCTCCTTTCCATCCTGCCCAGGATGATCCATCAGGATGTTTTTGGCCCATCAGAATGTGAGTGGCCCATCAGGCACACCTAAGCTCCCTTTGTGCGTGGCTGTCTAGAGGGAATGCTCAAAGCCCAGCTCTCAGCCATCCCAGATGTGTATTCAGAGGCACAGGATGGTTAGAGTAAGAAAATGCCAACTTTCTTAAAGTGCCATTTCAGACTTACAACCAGCAGGAAACTTTTAATTAATAAAACAAAAACTTTTACAATGGAATGTGGCCCTAAGCATAAGAAACATAGAACTTTTTTTATTGAAGGTTCCAGAGTAGAAACGGTTAATAACTTCTGCTATCTGGGAATAAGCTTTTCAGGAAATGGGAACTGGACGCAAGAAATAACCAACGTTCGATCGAAGATGTCAAAGAGTATACATGGGGTTTCCGATTTGCCTCAAAACTAGGAGATCGTCGTATAAAGGATACGACAGATATATACAAGGCTAGATGCGTTTCAATCGCTTTGTATGGCGCAGGTGTGTGGGGCCACAACTGTTGCCAGATTTTGCTACAAGAAGAGAACTCTTTTTTAAAATGTCTCCTATGTTTACCTCCCTCTGCATCTACAGAGATAATGCATCGAGAAGTAGGCATAAACTATTTATCTGATTTGATTGCCATGCGACCAGTAATGCTCTGGAGATCAGTATGGGCCAAGGATGAAACTAAATTTACCCAAACAATTATTAAGGACTGTTTACAATTGGATAATAGCCTACGTATTCCTTGGCTAAAAAATATTGTTGATCTATATAATGAATTATTAAAGATCAAGATCCATGAAAACCCCGAGCATGTATTAACTTTATCTAAACTAGGCCTGGGCGGAAAACTACGCTACGCTCGCGTAGTTTGCGAAGTTTGCGCTACTTCGCACAACGCGAATTGCACGTAGCACAGTGCAAACACGCGTAGCGTAGCGTAGCGTAGTGCAGCGGTCATTTTTGCTTGCTCGCGGTCCTCAACGTCAAGTTGGCGACCGCGAGCAAGCAAATGACATCCCGGCGAGACTTTTCCTCGTTCGCGATCAGCAACACAAGTTGCCGATCGCGAGCGTGGAAAATAAACCTCCCGGCAAGATTCTCAACGCGGGGAGGTCAGGTTTCTCATTGCGAGTGGTCGCGTATGCTCGCGACCGCTCGCGATGAGAAACTACCAGTCCGCGTTGAGAAAGCTGCCGCTCGAGTAAAAATCTACTCGAGCGGCAGTAAAAGACAGCTCGCACTGTGCAAGATGCCGTTTTCAATGATTGCACAGTGCGGAAAAGCATCCGGCACTGTGTAATCATTGCGAACACTCACTACGCAGTTCGCGTAGTGCTACGCGAAGCTCGCGTAGTGCAAACTTCACTTTGCGTAGCTTCGCGAAGCGCTACTTCGCGAACTACGCCCAGGGTTAATCTAAACAAGAGATAAAGGATACTTTCTTGGCCCATAAAAACGAGACTAGCATGAGGGGCGTAGGGAAGCAAACCACATTTATATTTTACAAAACAACAGAGCTCAAAAGTGGTTTTCAAGACTATTTGTCTATAGTCACTAAGGGGCACATGCATCAAAGGTTTTTGCGATCGCAAACGGTGCGATTCGCAAAAATCGGCCGTTTGCGATCGCAAAATTACCTTTTGCAATGCATCAAGGGTCAAGGCCCTCGCAATTTGAGAATTCGCAATTAATTGCGAATTCTCAAATGCGATTGCATTTAAGGAATCGCAAATTGAGATTCCTTAAATGCAATGCATTAAAGTAAAAAAATTAGCGATTTCGCTAATAGGAGCGCAAATTACCATGAAGTTGAACTTCATGGTAATTTGCAAAACTTTGAAAAATGCACTAAAGTGCATTTTTCAAAGTTCCATTTACACACACACATGCCCTTGGGGCATGTGTGTGTGCAAGATGTACTCATATGCAGATTTCAGGGGTGCAACAGGGGTCCTTTTGACACCCTGGCACCCTTGAAATTGCATTCTCAATTTGCGGTTCTCTAATTGCGAATCGCAAATTGAGAATGTCTTCCCATTCATTCCTATGGGCCTCTAGGCCCCTAGGAATTAATGGGGAGGTATTCCTTAATTGCGACTCGCAATTAGCGAGTCGCAATTAAGGAATGTTTAGGAATCGCTATTTTTATAGCGATTCCTACATGCATAGGCTTTTGCGATTCCTTAATTGCGATTCCTTAATAATCGCAATTAAGGAATCGCAAAAGCCTACCTTGATGCATATGCCAGTAAGTCCTCACATCGTTTTGTTTTAACAAGATTGAGACTAGGAATTGTACATCACCTGGTTGCTTACCCTATTATAAAAACACGGCCAATGTCCCCATGCCCTTGCGACGAGCGATCCAAACAGAGCACTATGCACTTTCTGCTATTATGTAATTTTTATCTGCATTTTAGATGTTTTTACTTAAAGCCACTTTAAAAAAAATATAATGTGAATACTAACCCTGGGCGGAGTTCGCGGAGTTGCACTACACGGAACACCGCCAAAGCAAAAAAAACTCAGTCGCACTACGCAGAGCTCCGCGAGCGGCGTAGTATAATAGAAAATTACGTTCGCGGTGATTGCACAGTGCTGGATGCTTGTCCGCACTGTGCAATCATAGCGAACGGCACCATGCACAGCGCAAGCTTTCCTTTTCTGCTGCTCGAGTAGATTTTTACTCGAGCGGCAGCTTTCTCAACGCGAACGGGCAGTTTCTCAACGCGAGCGGTTGCGAGCATACGCGACCACTCGCAATGAGAAACCTGACCCCCCGCGTTGAGAAATCTTGCTGGGATGTTGATTTTCCACACTCGCGTTCGCCAACTTGATGTTGACGATCGCAAGCGAGGAAAAATCTCGCCGGGATGTTGATTTTCCACGCTCGCGCTCGATCGCAAACGAGAAAAATCTCACCGGGAGGTTGATTTTCCTCGCTCGCGGTCGCCAACTTGACGTTGACGAACGCGAGCGAGGAAATAAACTCCGCTCCGCAACGCGAAGCGGAGTTTTTCGGAACTCCGCGACCTCCGCTTGACGCGGAGTGCAGAAAACTCCGCAAACTCCGCGAGCGGAGCGGAGTTCACCGCCCAGGCCTAGTGAATACAACCCATGCTGCTATAAAACTACTCGTTACTTTAACCCGTTCGTTGCGCCCGTTGGCCAACGGCCGTCGCGAGCACTACCTCGGTAGTGCTGCGCATGTCCGTTGGCCGACGCGGCCCCGCCCACTAAATGGAACGCCCCGCACCGCGGCGGAATTGCCGCCGCGGTAAAGGGGTTAAATGACCCAGTGATATGCTTTTATGTTGCGCTATACATCCAAAAAGCAATTGATGTGAGAAAAAGCACTGACTCTATTAACTGATCATATGTGTAATTAACTGGATCGTTAATGTACGGCTGATAGTTGTTTTTAAGAAATCATGTTTATTTTTTAACTGTTTTTGCTTTTCTGGTTGTTGTACATACCGAATAAAGCTTGCTGAACTGAACTGAACTGAACTGACTTACAACTTAAAATCCAACTTTACCATAAGTTCTGATTTTAAATTATGAATGAAGAGACACCAAACTTGAAATATCTATGTTTTTTCAAATTTGAAACTACACTTATTAAATGTAATATGGTAATCCTAATGTTAACCTATGAGAGAGATAGGCCTTGCAGTAGTTTTTCACTACCAGGACATGTAAAACTTAAAAGTACATGCCCTACTTCTCAAATACACTACACCCTGCCCTTAGGGCTGTCTAGGCACTACCTTAGGGGTGACTTATATGTATTGAAAAGGAAGGTTTGGGCCTGACAAAAGGGTTAGCTTGCCAGGCCGACATGGCAGTTTGAAAACTGCACACACAGGCTTCAATGGCAGGCCTAAGACATGTTTAAAGGGCTACTAAAGTGGGTGGCACAATCAGGTCTGCAGGCCCAATAGTAGCATTTAATTTACAGGCCCAGGGCACATGTAGCGTACTTTACTAGGGTCTTATAAGAAAATTAAATATGCCAATTGAGGATAAGCCAATGTTGCCTTGTTTTACTCAGAGAGCACATGCACTTTAACGCTGGTTAGCAGTGGTAAAGTACCCAAAGTCTTAAAGCCAGCAAAATGAAGTCAGCAAAAAGGGGAGGAGGAAGGCAAAATGTTTGGGGTTGACCCTGCAGAAAAGGTGAGGTCCAACACAACTCCTCTCCAGTCTAAAGTTAGGGTAGACTAATAAATACCTTGATGGATTTCCCTGCTTAGGCGCTAGAATGTTGACAATGGCCCACTTTAGCAGGTGCACTTGATAGTTCTTCGCCTCACTGAACTCATTTGAATTCCTCTGTCTATATTCTCCTGAGCCACTGAACTGACCCATGGGGAACCCTTTTCCTCTCCTGTGGACCCCATCTGTGCAGTGCCTAACCTTAATTTGCTCACAGATGCAGCCCAGTAGGCAGACGGTACCACCATGGCCAACAAAGTGATGTGGCCCATTCCACCCCTTTGGTCTGACTTCTGTCCCCAACCGAGGAAAAACTCTGTCCACAAGGACAACAGCCAACAGAGGCCACTGACAGCAGTCAGTGTCCAGAGCCAGGCTCCAGGTCATCCAGGGTGCTCTGACCTCCATTATTTCTCAGAGTGGGGGGCAGTGGCCCAGGGTGCCTTGCACTCTTTTTTCACTCTACCTACCACCAGTTCAGGGGTGGTATCCCGAAACTGCTCCTTCAACCCAGGGTCTGTACCCTTAGGCTGAACATGTACCTGGCAAGCTAGGACTTCCAAGTGAGTACCCACACCCCCTTAAGGGAAACACTGCATGTGTGTCGTGAAAGAGTCTGCCTGATGCAGGTCCCCACCCCTCTGTCCCTGTGACAGTGTATAGAGGCCCCCACTGGCCAGAAGTGGCCTTTCCAGGGTCAGTCTTGGGGTGCTCTGTTCTCAGGGCTGGCAACCCCTGACCCACTGGTCCACTCACTTTGGTGTTTCCAACTCCTGCCCCTCCATTTGGGCCACTGTACCCTCCGCTGTGGAGTAGTACCCCCAGAAACCAGAACTGATGGGGCGCTTGTGGCAGCCACCCTTCCAGCTCTCCTGACACTGTGGAGCTCCCACCAGTGGATGGTCTACTGGTACCGACCAGGTCACTGCTTGTGCTCCAGCTGGAAACAATTCAAGCTCTCTGGCTGGAAATATGGCACCCTGGGACTCTGCCCACCCCATCTCTCTTCCTACTCTCAGAAGGGACATGGGACCCCTTTCCCCCCTCACTACACTGGGAGCTGTCAGTGTCTCTGCGTACCTCCCCCTCACTCTGATGGGCAAAACCTGAAGCATCCTCCTTAGGATCATTCCCCATTTCCTTCTCAGACACTCTGGTACTCATCCAGAGGTCTGTCACCTTTGCAAGTTCCCTAGGGTCTGTGAACTGGCAGTCAACCAGGTGTTGGCGTAGCTCTGGAAAACAGTGACTGTTCCCTTACAACCAAATTGTATAGTACCTCAAAAGTATTTACCATATTACCTTTCACTCAACCATCTGGTGTCTTGCAAAAGTAACCCACAAAATCCCCCAGGACTGGTGAGACAATTTCTGACTGCCCCAGAATCTTAACCTGCACTCTTCTGGGGTGAATTCATAATTCCTGAGAAGGGTCTCCTTCATGGTGGGATACCTCATCCTGTCTCCCTTTTCTAGGGCCAGTAGGGCATCCCTACCATCACCAGGTATATGCCTCCATAGGACAACTCCCCAATCCTCCTCAGGAGACAGGGTGTGTGAGGAGACACTGCTTCCCAAAGTCGATCCAGCAGGTGACTCCCTCCCTGTGGGCTCCCCCTCTCCCCTCTAGAGCCTCTGCCAAGTCACTTTTCTCATCCTCTTTATCAGACCCACTGCCTTCTTGGTGTTGTGTAGTTCCCCACTTCCCAGCAGGAACAGCATGTTTGTTGGGCAACTTAAATGTAGGGATTATGCCAGACTGATTCCGTGCAAACCCGCAGGATATGTTGTCCTAGAGACTAGCTAGCCCACAGTGCCACCATCTGCACCTCTAAACCTAGATATTTAACAAATGGTTTTAGCAACCACAGAACATGACAACCCTGAGCTCTCCCAGGGATCATGGTAAGAGATCTAGAACCCTTTTGTCAGTCACTTATACTCTTCCACAGTGGGGCACTTTCAATATTTATTCAACCATTGTGATTCTTTAACAGACAGAAGCAGATGAAATTGATTGGCAATATAAGGAAAGTTAACAGAATTAAAGTTTCACAATCTTGCTAAGGCAATATATATATATGCAGGCATATAAAACTATATATATGTATGTATATATAGTGTTCTCCTACCCTGCGTTCCCTAACCTAAATGCCTAGGGTGTACATATGCGTTCTGCCAGGAATCCCCATTGGATGATCCAACCCTATTACCTGAAGGGAAAGAATATAGGTCCCGTCGTGGTCACAATTTGGACATCCCTCAGCGAGGGATCAGCTAACAGATGGGCTGAAGTTTCAGCATGCAGCGACCTCGCAAAGGACGGTGAGTGCTCTTGTGCCTTAACCCAGAAATGCTTGTTTATTTATACCAGAAAGCATCCTTGTCTTGGGCCGAGATTCTAGCCAGGCTGCCATTGTTTATGTACTATAGATAGCTGTGTCGCCGCATCAATGAAAACAAACACTCACATTTGAACAATGTATGTATGGATCTTGTATGTGAAGTTCAAGGTATCATGTTAGTGTTCTTGCAAAGTTGATTTGGTAAGCAAGTGTAGTTTCATGGAAACTAATCCCCACTGTCATGGTTGCAAATGTGTGTTAAAAGTTATTGTGTGAGAGTGAAGGAAACTTAGGAGAAATCTCGTGTGCATGTAAAATGGGCGTGTTTCCCTATAAGCCTAACCGGGACACATGACATTGGGGTTCTGGTTTGGGAGCCTCCAGGTAGTACCATGCTTTGTATTTTTTAGAATTCGATAGGGGTCCTAGTTCTCAGTGTCCTCCTCAGAGTTCTCTGTTGTTGCTCCACCCCAGCGTTTGAACGCGAATGCATGTAGGGCAATCCATATGTTCAGATTAGTGTTTACGCTCTCAACAGGCAGCCCACTCTCTTTGCAGAACCTCTTCAAGTCCTCCCTAGTGTGGGATGCCAGGCAGTTGAGATCCATTTCCATTCTGACAAGGTCTCACAGGTGGAACAACAAACGTCCCAAGTGTATGAAGATGAAGCAGGAGTAAAATTTAGAAAAACGACCAATTGAGAAAGAAAGGAGAAAAACTCGTAATGGTCTTAGATGTGGATGGTAGTATATACCACATTCCTGTAAGGCACTGTGCAAATACAAGCCCAATCCTCACCACTGATCACCAATGTTAGAAATTGGGTCTCTAGTTGGTAGAGGTATGCACCCTGTCCAAGTAGGGACCACAGTCCTAGTCAGGGAAAGTCAGATACACACCGAAAATTAACCTGTGCTAACCCTCTGGTAGCTTGGCACAGAACGGTCATGTTTAACTCAAGAGGCAATGTGTAAAGTATTTGTGCAACACCTAATACATTAAAACAGTGAAAACAACTAACAAAAAGAATCTATACAAGGTTAGAAAAATAGAGCTTAATTTAATTAACAAAACAAGACCAAAATGACAATAATCCAATAAGTTCATCCTGAGGTATGAATTTTCAAAGAATATCTTGAAATATAGTGCTTAAAAGCTTAAAGCTCCAACCAGGAACATCTGGTCGCACTTGCCCGGTATAAGTTCAGTCTGACTGCGATGGAGCATGGGTCAGATACAGGGACCAGCCTTGGCCTGCTGCAAACAGTACCTTGCGAGGAGGATGTGTCGATGTCAAGGATTCCATGTGTGGAGCCGAGGAGGCGATGCGTCGTTGTCGATGCGGCTGGATGTATGTGACACGTCGGTTCTGAGCCATGCAATCCACGATGTGTCAGCGGCAGCTTTCTTGCAAGGCAGGCATTGCACCGTCGATCCAAACAGCCGCCGATGCAATGTACTTGGCAGGCAATGTGACTGTGCTGGAGGAGATGTGTCAGTTCTGACTGGCGCAACGATGGCGATGCATGGATTTTGCTTCCAAACCTCAGAAATCCCCCTTCCAAAGGCACAGGACTGGATTGGCACCACTTGGCAGGGTAAACACACAGTTAGCAGAGTCCCAAAAGTTGCAGGAGTATTGAGGGAAGTCTTTTATATCCCTGAGACTTCAAACAGGAGGCAAGCCAGCAAGTCCTCAGAGTCACTTAAGTTCTTGAGGATGTAGAGATGCAGGACAAGTCCTTCTCACTCCCAGGCAAGGAGGGCAGCTGGGCAGGCACAGCAGAGCAGGAGTCCAGCAGAGTGACAGTCCTTTCAGCAGCACTTCAGTCCTTCTTCCTGGCAGAATGTCCTCAGGTCTAGAAGTATACTGAGTCAGTGGTATTTATATCCAGTTGTGCCTTTGAAGTGAGGGAGAATTCAAACAGTAGCCTTTGAAGTGTACAAGGTCCCTGACCTTCCCGCCCTGGCTCCAGACTCACTACAGGGGGTATGCAGCTCTTTATGTGAGGATAGACCTAGCCCATTCAGGTGCAAGTGTCAGCTCCTCCATTTCATCCTGCCCAGGATGACACATCAGTATTTTAATAGCCCATCAGGATGTGAGTTGCCCATCAGGCACACCTAAGCTCCCTTTTTGTGTGGCTGTCTAGATGGAATGCACAAAGCCCAGCTGTCACCCACCCCAGACGTGTATTCAGAGACAGGCAGAGGCACAGAATGGTTAAAGTAAGAAAATGCCACCTTTCTAAAAGTCGCAATTTCAGACTTACAACTTAAAATCCGACTTTACTATCAGTTGTGATTTTAAATTGGGAGTCCAGAGACACAAACTCAAAATATATATCTGTTCCCAATTGGAAATTACACTTATAAAATGTAATAAGGCAATCTCAATGTTAACCTACGGGAGAGATGGGCGTTGCAGTAGTGAAAATGTATCTTAATAGTTTTTCACTACCAGGGCATGTAAAATTTTAAAGTACCTGTCCTGCTTGTTAAATACACTGCACCCTGCCCTTAAGGCTGTCTAGGGTCTGACTTAGGGGTGACTTATATGTATTAGGCCTGGCAAGAGGGTTAACTTGCCAGGTTGATAAGGCAGTTTTAAAACTGCACACAGGCTCTGCAATGGCAGGTCTGATACATGTTTAAAGGGCTACTAAATTGGGTGGCACAATCAGTGCTACAGGCCCAATAGTAACATTTAATTTACAGGCCCTGGGCTCATGCAGTGCACTTTACTAGGGTCTTATAAGTAAATTAAATATACCAATTGTGGATACGCCAATGCTACCGATTTTTTAGAGGCGAGCACATGCACTTTAGCAGTGGTTAGCACTGGTAAAGTGCCCAGAATCCTAAAGCGAACAAAAACGAATTCAGTAAAAAGGGGAGGAGGAAGGCAAAATGTTTGGGTGTGACTCTGCAAAAAGGGCCAGGTCCAACATTCATTACTGATATTCCTTGGACAAAATTTGGAAAATTACTGCCTCATCGGAATTAAGGGAAAAATCAAGTAATTTCAAATGTTCAAAATGGGTTTATGACTAGGGTAACACATGGCCATGGTAATACATGGCCACTTAATTGTCAATACTTTTAACTAAAATTCATCAATCTGAAACCTATGCTTGAATCTGTTACACCAGTAGCTTCTCCGTCACCTGGGCACCCAAGAACCGCAGTACTTTGCGAGCTACCATGGTTCCTGCAGCTCAGGAGACGACATACAAAGCCCACAGCTGTGGGCTAGAAGTGCCTCTCACCTAGGACTCTTTCCTCTCGTGCTCCTGGGTTATTGGCTTCTGCTCCTTCTCGCTTCAACTCCAAATTTGCAGTCACCTGCCTGTGGGTTGGCAGCTGCCTTTTAAGGCAGGCAACTCAACAGCTAGTCCTTTTTGTTCTCTTTTCTTTTCCCTTTCCATCATGGCTGTTCATCCTTTGAGTTCTTCATGACTTTCCCAATCAATTATATATTCTGTCTTGTGGTGATTTATTTCTCTTCCTGTAATTGTCATTTCCTTTACCTTTTCTTTACCTTTTCTTCTTTAAAAATCCTCAATTTGGTTGGATGGTGCATCCTAAAAAAGCTACGTTCCATGACTTGTTTCGTCACTCGTCCGCTTGCTGATCCTGACTCTTTGCTCTTGGGACTTTCTCACCTGGATTCCTGACTCCTGGCTTTTCCAACCCTGTGACAACGTCATACAGCAAGGAGTTTTTTTTTTACTGTTTTGACTTTTTCCTCCAAAAAAGGTGTCAGCTTCCTGAGGACACTTGCCTACCACATATTTCAGTGTATCATGACGTTATGGCTCTCAAAAGCAGCTGCCTTTACCTCGGACAGCGGAAGACCCGGATCTGCATTGCAGGTAAGTGTCCAGCCCTGAACAGACTCGGAACAAAGTTTGTAAGAATATGTGCAATTTAAGATCAATCATATGCATAACATTTCTAGGTTGAAAACTGTTTTTGACTGTGTACACAGACAGTTGCTGCATTTTACATGAGCCATCTTGATGAATTAGAATGCTTTGATTACTTACGAGTAATCTTCAATACTCCTAGTCCAATGCATCCCAGTCCTAGATATGAGAAGGATTCCTTTCAGGGAAACAGGGTACACAAATTGCTTGAAGTAATGTAAAACATAAAACAAAGATTACCAAACTCTTGTTTGGTAACCTACATTTTATGGGCAGAAAATGCAAGAAAAGGGAAGGCTGTAGAATTGGGATGAGGGAACATCAGATTAGGAGTAAAGAAGATTGCCAGGAAGTAATCAGATCATTACCTCTATGTCCTTGATTGCTCATCCCAGTTCTATGTATAGGAGGATGCAGAAAGCTCATTATATCATTGCTGTCAGAAAGACATATATATATTCACCAAAAAACTAAAGGTTAAAGTAACATTATAGTTAGGTGTGCTAAAAAAATCATCTGCTTTTGTTAAAAAAACCTTAGAAATTCACTGGAAAAAATAAATAAAGTTAAAGTAACATTATAGTTAGGTGAATATGCAAGTGACAACATTTATGTTTTGAACTCAAGAAACCACAGAAAGTCACCAGTTATAGTTAGCAGCGCTAACTATAACTTCAGCCCCACCATGCACTGCTCATGACCTCACACATTACATCAATCATGACATCATTTATGACATCAGTGATGACATCCCAAATTACATCATTGACAACATTACTGATGACATCATCCAAGCTTCTTTTGTATATATTACTCTATAAACTAGTATGGCATTAGATGCCTGAAAGGAAGTACAAAATAGCTCAGAATAATATGAAGCATCATTAATGACACTACCAAGGATGTGTTATGTGCAACATTGGCCCTATACTATACACCTCCCGGTACCCTAGTTCACTTTAATAATCAGCCACAGATACATGGGAAATCGTCATTGCACATGCTTTTCAATATGTATACAACTATTCAGAGAACGTTCCTCAAAATACTCAACATCTGTTCCAAAATGAAAGCCCTACTACGGACAGCTTTAATCTGTATCAAATCCCTCACTGTCACCTAATTTACATTGAGAAGTGAAGTTGATATGAGTCGAAAAGTGGGCATCGTAAACAGTGTTTAATCAATGGAGAGAGTTTACTCTGTATCACACTGTTTGCAGACAGTGAAACTCTCATGAGAAATACACCACAGAGTAGTAAAAAGTATCAACTAAGTAAGAACAGTGTACAACACTTGTCAAAAAATACACAATTGGCTCAAAATAACCAAGGTCTTGAGGTGCTAACGATCATACTACCTGCAGCCTTCATACTGTGGTGAAAACTTTACAAATAGCCCATCTTCTAAAGCAAAAGAAGCACATGTACCTAGTGTACACAGTCTTTTATGTTATGTAGAAATTGTTATACTGAGACAATTCTGTATAATATCTCAAGGCTGCTTACAATACTTAGTATCTACTATGTAGAATCTTTGACCTTTTGGAAACTTTTTCTGCCTGACCAAAAAAGTTGGGTGGAACATACTGGGCACAAGTCATCAAGTGTCATCTGCGCACAGAGTTACTCTTCAATACAAAGATTTCTAATGTGTTCAATACCTCTACACACCTATGATGCATTAGGAGCACACTTACACCCATTACCTAGACACACGCTGTACAAAATTAGGTAGAAAAGTAATATGTATAACTATAAAACAAATTACCACACTCATTGGATGATGTCCTCAGTGATGTCATCAATTATGTTATTTGACATGTCATCAATGATGTCATAATTGACCGCATAGAACATGTAATGAGTGGTGTCATATGTGAGGTCATAAGCAGGTAATGGCGGGCCACTGGGATTTATGTGGCAGGAGAGGGCCAAATTATGCCGCAGAGTTGACTAAATCATGTGGCAAAAAAGACAAATTATGTGGCGTGATGCTGTACATTTTCTGACTGTTTCACTTCATTGTTTTGTCCTTTTTACACTTGTTAACCCTGTCTAGGCATAAGTTACACCTTATTAGTGTATGCAAATATAGCAATAAGCAACAGAACTTTAGGCAGCCAAACGGATTGAGTGGTGTTGATGAGGTGGTTCTCAGTGAAGTGGGTGGCTATGTGTTGGTCTATTAAGTGTATCATTGGCAAAGACCTTTATCCACACATGCTCCCCTACTGTACAAAATTAATGAATCTGTCTATCACCCAAGACACTTTTCCTGACTGCCTCAAAACTGGACAAGTCACTCCACTGTTCAAAATACACGCCACAGGTGTGAATGACCTTAACAATTTTTGCCGATCTCCAACCTGTCTCTCCTTGCATAAATCAGCAAAAGATGTATAGTAGAGTAACTCCCCCAACACATCGAAGGCAACGACCTCCTAGGCAAATACCAATCCAGTTTCAATCAGGGATCCAGTTCTGAAACAGCACTTTTACAGGTGGTTGATGATACACCTCAAGTTCCAGACTTAGGCAATCCCCTGTCTCCTAATTCCTCTTGAATCATCACCTGCATTTAACAAAATCAACCACCTTATGCTCCTTGACACACATAAAATCGAATGTGCATTGATGGTGAAGTCCTTTAATGGTTTGTATCATTCCTCATAGGTAGGTTGCAGAGGATAAAAATTGACGATAGTTGTAGGAAATTGGGTTAATGGTTGAGGGGTGGAGCCTTACTCAAGCAACAACCACAATCCTTGTCAGGGTGAACCACAAAAAGTCACTAAACTAGCTTGGGTTTAAGCCTCAAGTAGCTTAGCACACAAGCAGTCAGGATTAACTTAGAAGCAATGTGTAAAGTATATATGCAGTACACAAACAGTAACCAAGTGTAAACTCAACACAAGAAAAATCTCACACTAATTTAGAAAAATAGAGTAAAATGTAATACATTATTTGACACCAAACAAAAAATGCAATCAGTTGAACTAAAGATATGCAATGTCAAAGATTTAAGGTAAGTATTTTGCCTAAAAGCACAAAGCGACACTCGCGGTTATTAGGTTGTGTGAGACTGGGTGAAACCCACACGTTCAGGCTGACTGTGATGGAGCACGGTCCGGATGCAGGGTCCAGGTTAGTCAAACTGAAAGAGTTACTTTCTCAAAGTCCCGTGCGAAGAGTCCAATTTGCGGTGGAGGAGGCTGTAAGGAGCAAGGAGAGCCTCGTGAATGGTCATCCCTGTATCATTAAGAGCAGGCCGGGTGTCCCAGATGGTCATCGCTGTGGCATGAAGATCCATCAGGCATCGAGGACGGTTGTTGCTGGAGCTTCATGTTGATGGTCACCATGGGCTGTTGATGCTGTAGCATGAAGTGCAGATGTTGCGTTGCCGCTCGTCGCTGGTGGTCTCTGTAGCGTGAAGAGTATGGTTCACCGGAGCTTTGCATTGACAGTCGCCGTGTGCGGCAATATCTTGGCATGAACAGGCCAGTTCACAGTTGCGAAGAGCCAAAGACTCCAGGATTTCTCCTTTGTATGAAGAGGAGTGCACTCTGATGCGCACCAAGGGCCCAGGACTTGGGGAGCACCTCTTGGGGATCAGGGACTCACTCTTGCAGAGTGCATCAGGGCTCAGGCAGGTCCAGTTGCAGGTCCAGGCAGGTCCAGTTGCAGCAGGTCAGCTGGGAAGTTTCAGGGAGGCCGCTGAAGCTTGTTATATCCCTGTTGCTCTGAACAGGAGGTCAGTCAGCTGACACCTGGAGTTATTTCGGGTAGCCTGGGATGAAGGAAGCAGGTCCAGTCGTCCTTCTCAGACAGCAAGGCAAGCCTCATGCAGCAGGTGACTCCTTCTTCCATAGTATTCACAGGTCCTGAAGTGAAGTGGGAGACATTTCTAGACTTCCCCCATATCTGGTTCTGGAATTTCTTTGCTTCCACTGTCTAGGCTTCAAGATGTCTGAGGTGACAAAAGGCTAGTGGGAAGTTCTTTGTGAGTGTAGGAGGCAACTCGTATTAATGTGCAAGTGTGATAGGTGACAGCTCCTCCCCCACTCATCTTGTCAGAATGGCCCATCCTGCCAACACCCAGTTCCCCTTTGGGACAATGTCAGGGAGGAGTACAAAATGGTCAACTGCCAACTACGCCTAGTCATGTGACTCAGGACACAGGTTGCAGGCACTAAATAGTTAGGACAAGGAAATGCCACTTTTCCCACAAGAAACAGGGTCAAGACTGATTTGCATATGGCTGGGTCCAAACTGGGGTGGTGTGGTGAGCAAAAGAATGATGGATTTAACCCAGATCCTTGTGACTGGGGGTGAATGTTTGCATTGTCCAGCATTCCGTCCATCAATTGTTTCTTTTGCATTTGTCACCCTAAGTGGGAAGGGTATGCCCAGACGTGGGTCCCGTGCTCACTACACCACTGGATTCAAGCTAGCCTGGCTGATGAAGGGTGATGCCCTGAAACCGGTCCCAGGATGCTTGTTTCCGGTCCAGGGAGGACCTGGCTTGGCAGTTCGGGCTGGACTGTTCCCACAAGGAACAGGGTCAAGACTGATTTGCATATGGCTGGGTCCAAACTGGGGTGGTATGGTGAGCAAAAGAATGATGGATTTAACCCAGATCCTTGTGACTGGGAGTGAATGTTTACATTTTCCAGCATTCCGTCCATCAATTGTTTCTTTTGCATTTGTCGCCCTAAGTGGGAAGGGTATGCCCAGATGTGGGTCCCGTGCTCACTACACCACTGGATTCAAGCTAGCCTGGCTGATGAAGGGTGATGTCCTGAAACCGGTCCCAGGATGCTTGTTTCCGGTCCAGGGAGGACCTGGCTTGGCAGTTCGGGCTGGACTGTTCCCACAAGGAACAGGGTCAAGACTGATTTGCATATGGCTGGGTCCAAACTGGGGTGGTGTGGTGAGCAAAAGAATGATGGATTTAACCCAGATCCTTGTGACTGGGGGTGAATGTTTGCATTGTCCAGCATTCCGTCCATCAATTGTTTCTTTTGCATTTGTCACCCTAAGTGGGAAGGGTATGCCCCGACGTGGGTCCCGTGATCACTACACCACTGGATTCAAGCTAGCCTGGCTGATGAAGGGTGATGCCCTGAAACCGGTCCCAGGATGCTTGTTTCCGGTCCAGGGAGGACCTGGCTTGGCAGTTCGGGCTGGACTGTTCCCACAAGGAACAGGGTCAAGACTGATTTGCATATGGCTGGGTCCAAACTGGGGTGGTGTGGTGAGCAAAAGAATGATGGATTTAACCCAGATCCTTGTGACTGGGGGTGAATGTCTGCATTGTCCAGCATTCCGTCCATCAATTGTTTCTTTTGCATTTGTCACCCTAAGTGGGAAGGGTATGCCCAGACGTGGGTCCCGTGCTCACTACACCACTGGATTCAAGCTAGCCTGGCTGATGAAGGGTGATGCCCTGAAACCGGTCCCAGGATGCTTGTTTCCGGTCCAGGGAGGACCTGGCTTGGCAGTTCGGGCTGGACTGTTCCCACAAGGAACAGGGTCAAGACTGATTTGCATATGGCTGGGTCCAAACTGGGGTGGTATGGTGAGCAAAAGAATGATGGATTTAACCCAGATCCTTGTGACTGGGGGTGAATGTTTACATTTTCCAGCATTCCGTCCATCAATTGTTTCTTTTGCATTTGTCGCCCTAAGTGGGAAGGGTATGCCCAGATGTGGGTCCCGTGCTCACTACACCACTGGATTCAAGCTAGCCTGGCTGATGAAGGGTGATGCCCTGAAACCGGTCCCAGGATGCTTGTTTCCGGTCCAGGGAGGACCTGGCTTGGCAGTTCGGGCTGGACTGTTCCCACAAGGAACAGGGTCAAGACTGATTTGCATATGGCTGGGTCCAAACTGGGTTGGTGTGGTGAGCAAAAGAATTATGGATTTAACCCAGATCCTTGTGACTGGGGGTGAATGTTTGCATTGTCCAGCATTCCGTCCATCAATTGTTTCTTTTGCATTTGTCACCCTAAGTGGGAAGGGTATGCCCAGACGTGGGTCCCGTGCTCACTACACCACTGGATTCAAGCTAGCCTGGCTGATGAAGGGTGATGCCCTGAAACCGGTCCCAGGATGCTTGTTTCCGGTCCAGGGAGGACCTGGCTTGGCAGTTCGGGCTGGACTGTTCCCACAATGAACAGGGTCAAGACTGATTTGCATATGTCTGGGTCCAAACTGGGGTGGTGTGGTGAGCAAAAGAATGATGGATTTAACCCAGATCCTTGTGACTGGGGGTGAATGTTTGCATTGTCCAGCATTCCGTCCATAAATTGTTTCTTTTGCATTTGTCGCCTTAAGTGGGAAGGGTATGCCCAGACGTGGGTCCTGTGCTCACTACACCACTGGATTCAAGCTAGCCTGGCTGATGAAGGGTGCTGCCCTGAAACCGGTCCCAGGATGCTGTTTCCGGTCCAGGGAGGACCTGGCTTGGCAGTTCGGGCTGGACTGTTCCCACAAGGAACAGGGTCAAGACTGATTTGCATATGGCTGGGTCCAAACTGGGGTGGTGTGGTGAGCAAAAGAATGATGGATTTAACCCAGATCCTTGTGACTGGGGGTGAATGTTTGCATTGTCCAGCATTCCATCCATAAATTGTTTCTTTTGCATTTGTCGCCTTAAGTGGGAAGGGTATGCCCAGACGTGGGTCCCGTGCTCACTACACCACTGGATTCAAGCTAGCCTGGCTGATGAAGGGTGATGCCCTGAAACCGATCCCAGGATGCTTGTTTCCGGTCCAGGGAGGACCTGGCTTGGCAGTTCGTGCTGGACTGTTCCCACAAGGAACAGGGTCAAGACTGATTTGCATATGGCTGGGTCCAAACTGGGGTGGTGTGGTGAGCAAAAGAATGATGGATTTAACCCAGATACTTGTGACTGGGGGTGAATGTTTGCATTGTCCAGCATTCCGTCCATCAATTGTCTCTTTTGCATTTGTCACCCTAAGTGGGAAGGGTATGCCCAGACGTGGGTCCGTGCTCACTACACCACTGGATTCAAGCTAGCCTGGCTGATGAAGGGTGATGCCCTGAAACCGGTCCCAGGATGCTTGTTTCCGGTCCAGGGAGGACCTGGCTTGGCAGTTCGGGCTGGACTGTTCCCACAAGGAACAGGGTCAAGACTGATTTGCATATGGCTGGGTCCAAACTGGGGTGGTATGGTGAGCAAAAGAATGATGGATTTAACCCAGATCCTTGTGACTGGGGGTGAATGTTTGCATTGTCCAGCATTCCGTCCATCAATTGTTTCTTTTGCATTTGTCGCCTTAAGTGGGAAGGGTATGCCCAGACGTGGGTCCTGTGCTCACTACACCACTGGATTCAAGCTAGCCTGGCTGATGAAGGGTGATGCCCTGAAACCGGTCCCCAGATGCTTGTTTCCGGTCCAGGGAGGACCTGGCTTGGCAGTTCGGGCTGGACTGTTCCCACAAGGAACAGGGTCAAGACTGATTTGCATATGGCTGGGTCCAAACTGGGGTGGTGTGGCGAGCAAAATAATGATGGATTTAACCCAGATCCTTGTGACTGGGGGTGAAAGTTTGCATTGTCCAGCATTCCGTCCATCAATTGTTTCTTTTGCATTTGTCGCCCTAAGTGGGAAGGGTATGCCCAGACGTGGGTCCCGTGCTCACTACACCACTGGATTCAAGCTAGCCTGGCTGATGAAGGGTGATGCCCTGAAACCGGTCCCAGGATGCTGTTTCCGGTCCAGGGAGGACCTGGCTTGGCAGTTCGGGCTGGAATGTTCCCACAAGGAACAGGGTCAAGACTGATTTGCATATGTCTGGGTCCAAACTGGGGTGGTCTGCTGAGCAAAAGAATGATGGATTTAACCCAGATCCTTGTGACTGGGGGTGAATGTTTGCATTGTCCAGCATTCCGTCCATAAATTGTTTCTTTTGCATTTGTCGCCTTAAGTGGGAAGGGTATGCCCAGACGTGGGTCCCGTGCTCACTACACCACTGGATTCAAGCTAGCCTGGCTGATGAAGGGTGATGCCCTGAAACCGATCCCAGGATGCTTGTTTCCGGTCCAGGGAGGACCTGGCTTGGCAGTTCGTGCTGGACTGTTCCCACAAGGAACAGGGTCAAGACTGATTTGCATATGGCTGGGTCCAAACTGGGGTGGTGTGGTGAGCAAAAGAATGATGGATTTAACCCAGATCCTTGTGACTGGGGGTGAATGTTTGCATTGTCCAGCATTCCGTCCATCAATTGTTTCTTTTGCATTTGTCGCCCTAAGTGGGAAGAGTATGCCCAGACGTGGGTCCCGTGCTCACTACACCACTGGATTCAAGCTAGCCTGTCTGATGAAGGGTGATGCCCTGAAACTGGTCCCAGGATGCTTGTTTCCGGTCCAGGGAGGACCTGACTTGGCAGTTCAGGCTGGACTGTTCCCACAAGGAACAGGGTCAAGACTGATTTGCATATGGCTGGGTCCAAACTGGGGTGGTGTGGTGAGCAAAAGAATGATGGAGTTAACCCAGATCCTTGTGACTGGGGGTGAAAGTTTGCATTGTCCAGCATTCCGTCCATCAATTGTTTCTTTTGCATTTGTCGCCCTAAGTGGGAAGGGTATGCCCAGACGTGGGTCCCGTGCTCACTACACCACTGGATTCAAGCTAGCCTGGCTGATGAAGGGTGATGCCCTGAAACTGGTCCCAGGATGCTTGTTTCCGGTCCAGGGAGGACCTGGCTTGGCAGGTCGGGCTGGACTGTTCCCACAAGGAACAGGGTCAAGACTGATTTGCATATGTCTGGGTCCAAACTGGGGTGGTCTGGTGAGCAAAAGAATGATGGATTTAACCCAGATCCTTGTGACTGGGGGTGAATGTTTGCATTGTCCAGCATTCCGTCCATAAATTGTTTCTTTTGCATTTGTCGCCTTAAGTGGGAAGGGTATGCCCAGACGTGGGTCCCGTGCTCACTACACCACTGGATTCAAGCTAGCCTGGCTGATGAAGGGTGATGCCCTGAAACCGATCCCAGGATGCTTGTTTCCGGTCCAGGGAGGACCTGGCTTGGCAGTTCGTGCTGGACTGTTCCCACAAGGAACAGGGTCAAGACTGATTTGCATATGGCTGGGTCCAAACTGGGGTGGTGTGGTGAGCAAAAGAATGATGGATTTAACCCAGATCCTTGTGACTGGGGGTGAATGTTTGCATTGTCCAGCATTCCGTCCATCAATTGTTTCTTTTGCATTTGTCGCCCTAAGTGGGAAGAGTATGCCCAGACGTGGGTCCCGTGCTCACTAAACCACTGGATTCAAGCTAGCCTGGCTGATGAAAGGTGATGCCCTGAAACTGGTCCCAGGATGCTTGTTTCCGGTCCAGGGAGGACCTGACTTGGCAGTTCAGGCTGGACTGTTCCCACAAGGAACAGGGTCAAGACTGATTTGCATATGGCTGGGTCCAAACTGGGGTGGTGTGGTGAGCAAAAGAATGATGGATTTAACCCAGATCTTTGTGACTGGGGGTGAATGTTTGCATTGTCCAGCATTCCGTCCATCAATTGTTTCTTTTGCATTTGTCACCCTAAGTGGGAAGGGTATGCCCAGACGTGGGTCCCGTGCTCACTACACCACTGGATTCAAGCTAGCCTGGCTGATGAAGGGTGATGCCCTGAAACCGGTCCCAGGATGCTTGTTTCCGGTCCAGGGAGGACCTGGCTTGGCAGTTCGGGCTGGACTGTTCCCACAAGGAACAGGGTCAAGACTGATTTGCATATGGCTGGGTCCAAACTGGGGTGGTATGGTGAGCAAAAGAATGATGGATTTAACCCAGATCCTTGTGACTGGGGGTGAATGTTTACATTTTCCAGCATTCCGTCCATCAATTGTTTCTTTTGCATTTGTCGCCCTAAGTGGGAAGGGTATGCCCAGATGTGGGTCCCGTGCTCACTACACCACTGGATTCAAGCTAGCCTGGCTGATGAAGGGTGATGCCCTGAAACCGGTCCCAGGATGCTTGTTTCCGGTCCAGGGAGGACCTGGCTTGGCAGTTCGGGCTGGACTGTTCCCACAAGGAACAGGGTCAAGACTGATTTGCATATGGCTGGGTCCAAACTGGGGTGGTGTGGTGAGCAAAATAATTATGGATTTAACCCAGATCCTTGTGACTGGGGGTGAATGTTTGCATTGTCCAGCATTCCGTCCATCAATTGTTTCTTTTGCATTTGTCACCCTAAGTGGGAAGGGTATGCCCAGACGTGGGTCCCGTGCTCACAACACCACTGGATTCAAGCTAGCCTGGCTGATGAAGGGTGATGCCCTGAAATCGGTCCCAGGATGCTTGTTTCCGGTCCAGGGAGGACCTGGCTTGGCAGTTCGGGCTGAACTGTTCCCACAAGGAACAGGGTCAAGACTGATTTGCATATGTCTGGTTCCAAACTGGGGTGGTGTGGTGAGCAAAAGAATGATGGATTTAACCCAGATCCTTGTGACTGGGGGTGAATGTTTGCATTGTCCAGCATTCCGTCCATAAATTGTTTCTTTTGCATTTGTCGCCTTAAGTGGGAAGGGTATGCCCAGACGTGGGTCCTGTGCTCACTACACCACTGGATTCAAACTAGCCTGGCTGATGAAGGGTGATGCCCTGAAACCGGTCCCAGGATGCTTGTTTCCGGTCCAGGGAGGCCCTGGCTTGGCAGTTCGGGCTGGACTGTTCCCACAAGGAACAGGGTCAAGACTGATTTGCATATGGCTGGGTCCAAACTGGGGTGGTGTGGCGAGCAAAAGAATGATGGATTTAACCCAGATCCTTGTGACTGGGGGTGAAAGTTTGCATTGTCCAGCATTCCGTCCATCAATTGTTTCTTTTGCATTTGTCGCCCTAAGTGGGAAGGGTATGCCCAGACGTGGGTCCCGTGCTCACTACACCACTGGATTCAAGCTAGCCTGGCTGATGAAGGGTGATGCCCTGAAACCGGTCCCAGGATGCTTGTTTCCGGTCCAGGGAGGACCTGGCTTGGCAGTTCGGGCTGGACTGTTCCCACAAGGAACAGGGTCAAGACTGATTTGCATATGGCTGGGTCCAAACTGGGGTGGTGTGGCGAGCAAAAGAATGATGGATTTAACCCAGATCCTTGTGACTGGGGGTGAAAGTTTGCATTGTCCAGCATTCCGTTCATCAATTGTTTCTTTTGCATTTGTCGCCCTAAGTGGGAAGGGTATGCCCAGACGTGGGTCCCGTGCTCACTACACCACTGGATTCAAGCTAGCCTGGCTGATGAAGGGTGATGCCCTGAAACCGGTCCCAGGATGCTTGTTTCCGGTCCAGGGAGGACCTGGCTTGGCAGTTCGGGCTGGACTGTTCCCACAAGGAACAGGGTCAAGACTGATTTGCATATGTCTGGGTCCAAACTGGGGTGGTGTGGTGAGCAAAAGAATGATGGATTTAACCCAGATCCTTGTGACTGGGGGTGAATGTTTGCATTGTCCAGCATTCCGTCCATAAATTGTTTCTTTTGCATTTGTCGCCTTAAGTTGGAAGGGTATGCCCAGACGTGGGTCCCGTGCTCACTACACCACTGGATTCAAGCTAGCCTGGCTGATGAAGGGTGATGCCCTGAAACCGGTCCCAGGATGCTTGTTTCCGGTCCAGGGAGGACCTGGCTTGGCAGTTCGGGCTGGACTGTTCCCACAAGGAACAGTGTCAAGACTGATTTGCATATGGCTGGGTCCAAACTGGGGTGGTGTGGCGAGCAAAAGAATGATGGATTTAACCCAGATCCTTGTGACTGGGGGTGAAAGTTTGCATTGTCCAGCATACCGTCCATCAATTGTTTCTTTTGCATTTGTTGCCCTAAGTGGGAAGGGTATACCCAGACGTGGGTCCCGTGCTCACTACACCACTGGATTCAAGCTAGCCTGGCTGATGAAGGGTGATGCCCTGAAACCGGTCCCAGGATGCTTGTTTCCGGTCCAGGGAGGACCTGGCTTGGCAGTTCGGGCTGGACTGTTCCCACAAGGAACAGGGTCAAGACTGATTTGCATATGTCTGGGTCCAAACTGGGGTGGTGTGGTGAGCAAAAGAATGATGGATTTAACCCAGATCCTTGTGACTGGGGGTGAATGTTTGCATTGTCCAGCATTCCATCCATAAATTGTTTCTTTGCATTTGTCGCCTTAAGTGGGAAGGGTATGCCCAGACGTGGGTCCCGTGCTCACTACACCACTGGATTCAAGCTAGCCTGGCTGATGAAGGGTGATGCCCTGAAACCGATCCCAGGATGCTAATTTCCGGTCCAGGGAGGACCTGGCTTGGCAGTTCGTGCTGGACTGTTCCCACAAGGAACAGGGTCAAGACTGTTTTGCATATGGCTGGGTCCAAACTGGGGTGGTGTTGTGAGCAAAAGAATGATGGATTTAACCCAGATCCTTGTGACTTGGGATGAATGTTTGCATTGTCCAGCATTCCGTCCATCAATTGTTTCTTTTGCATTTGTCGCCCTAAGTGGGAAGAGTATGCCCAGACGTGGGTCCCGTGCTCACTACACCACTGGATTCAAGCTAGCCTGGCTGATGAAGGGTGATGCCCTGAAACTGGTCCCAGGATGCTTGTTTCCGGTCTAGGGAGGACCTGACTTGGCAGTTCAGGCTGGACTGTTCCCACAAGGAACAGGGTCAAGACTGATTTGCATATGGCTGGGTCCAAACGGGGGTGGTGTGGTGAGCTAAAAAAATATGGATTTAACCCAGATCCTTGTGACTG
Organism: Calotriton arnoldi; assembly: GCA_963921515.1. Lineage (NCBI taxonomy): Eukaryota > Metazoa > Chordata > Amphibia > Caudata > Salamandridae > Calotriton > Calotriton arnoldi. The sequence continues at coordinate 28,331 of CAWUFW010008327.1, read as the reverse complement.
GGGGTGAATGTTTACATTGTCCAGCATTCCGTCCATCAATTGTTTCTTTTGCACTTTTCTAAAAGTGGCATATTCAGAATTGTTACTTTACCTTTGAAGAGGATTTTAAATGTTTTTAAATTATAGTTATATAATTAGAGACCAAACATGACATTTTTACCTGTTCCCAAGCAAAGGCTATCACTTATTAAACTTAATAAGGTAACCTAATGTTATCCCATGGGAGAGGTAGGCCTTACAGTAGTGAAAAACGATTTTGAAAGTTTTTTGCTTCCAGGACGTGAACAACTTACAAGTACATGTCCAACTTTTTAACTACAATGCACCCTGGCCTATGGGCTGTTGAGGGCTTACCCTATGGGTGACTTACATGGATTAACAAGCATTGGTAAATTCAATAGGTTTCGCGTAGTTGGGTGTCTGGGTTAAGGATGAGCAGTGTTTGTGTGAAGTGTCAGAGGTAGATGAGTGTAAGTGGAGCATTGGGTGAGGGCAGAGCTGCAAGAATGCAAGGGGTGCAGTGTGTGATTACAGGGTATGTAGAGGGTGAGTCGTCGGTAAGAGGATAATAAGGGCAGGCTGCTCAGTTTGTAAGTGCAGGTTGAAAGGCCTGTGTATAACTGTGTGATTGCAGGATGAACTAGTGTCAGGTCAGAAGGGTACCCATGTGAATGCAGAGTGAGTATCATGTTTTGGTGAGTGCAGGTTGTAGCACATTACATTCAGACCTATTGGTATTGCCAATGCTTGTTTTTAATGCACATCCACCACTACTGTATTCCTAGTTATAATTCGATCACCGTAAAACAAATAGGCTTGCTATGTGGCCCACCTGCAGAGGTATGTTGAGACAAATATGCAATTATTGCATGACGTTCAACAAAAATATTGCTAAAATTGCTCCCACAAACTAAGGTTACCAAATGCCTCTATGTCATCATGGGCACTATGTGACAGGTCTTCGCTTGTCATATTCAAATCCTTGTTTTCAATCATGTATTGGTTCACTCGAAACTAACCATAACTACAATTCTAGAAATGCATTATGCTGTTGAAAGAACACCCACTACAGGAACATTTTATCCTTAATAACATGGAGCATTCTGGTAACATTAAGAAAAGCAAAATACTTTGCTGACCATGTTAATGACCAATGCAGGTCACAAACCTGTGCACCACTCATACCTCTACAGAGTCCTAACAGCCCAAATTTAGTAAGTGGCAGTCGGGCATCATTACTGGTTTCTCAAAATACCCAGTTGCCTGGTTCGCCCACCTCACAATGATTTATTTTTCAGTGCAGCTTTTGCAACTTGAATCTGAAAGGGTTGTGTGCACCAGATAAGACTGCTTTGCAGCACTACTTGTTTATTCAATAATAAAAGTGAAATCTAAAATGTGGTGGACCTGGAATTTGACTGAGAGAGTTTCTTTTTGTGTGGATAGCCTTACATAAATTGAAAAAAAGAGGAGCCTCTACCATGGCAAACTGCTAGTCATTTTGGCATTTACCACCAGCCTGCATATTTGCTTCTTGAACAGTTGCAGCGGAGCGCAGCCATTGAAACTTCAGGGTAGCCACGTTACATACCTGCCAAAAAGCGCCACGTCGCAGGTTTTCATTTTCAGGCCCATTGTCACTTATGTAATTGTACACTCTTGATAGGCAGTTAGCAGAAACATTAAAAGATGTGAACTTTTCCTTAGAGGAAATGCAGCCTTCAAACTGCGATGAATCGCCTTATAGCTCGACGCCACAGCAAGGTGACTTTATTCATGCACTCCTTTCTTCCACATTGAGACATGTCGCCTGCTGTGCTGCTTTTACGAGAGTGGCCCGGTAGTACAGTGGAAATGGAAGGAAAATGAGGCGGAGGTTTTGGGAGGTGGGGTCCTGAATCGAGGCAGGAAACAGGTACTTGGCTTTTACTAGAGCTGCATGGGGCACCATGGAGAGGGACGGGTGGAGGAAGCGGAGAGTGTTGCGCCTGCCAGGTTCTATGCTTTAGTGAGAGAAGTTCAGCACCCCGGTACAAATGGGGGGATTAGAAACTTGAGGACAGACATGAAACACGCCCAATCCCCCTTAAAAGGAAGACCAAAACCAAATGAATATCATACCAAAGGAAGCCCAAACTAACGGTCAACTTCTAAAATTGCAAAACGGCTAAAAAAATCCAAGCAACGGAGCAGGAAAAACCAGCTCTGTCTCCTGGCTGACGCAGAAGGATCCCCACTGCTGATGATCGGTGCTGAGACAGACTATAGAGTTGGAAATGTCGACTTACACAAATATCGAGTTGGAAATATCGTGATTCAGAAATATCGACAGCAAGAATATCGTGGTCAAGAATATTGATTTTAAGGTAAGAAATATCATTTTTTAAATATAGAAGTCATTAATATTGGTTGCAAAAATATAGATGTTTAAAATATCGTTTTTTTAATTAGTGTTATGTATCTGAGTTTATATTTTAATGTTTGTGATGTATTTTTTTGTATAAGTATTGTTTATGTTTTTTAATATATGAGTTACATTTTTAGTAGTTATGAATTTTATTTTAATTAAATTTAGCATTTTTTAGTTCCGTAGCGGGTTGAGGGTTCATAGGGGAATAGGGTGGGAAGTAATTTAATTATAATCAATTAATGATTATCTTTTATTTATTTAATTTAGATTTTATAGCGTTAATTGTGGGAAGTAATTTATTTGTAATTAATCACTAATTGGTTGTTAATTAATATGAATTAATTAATTGATAATTATGGTAATTGTGTAATTTCTTTAGGTGCGTGTTGTGGGATTTATAGGGGTAAAGGGTGGGAAGTAATTTATTTTTGATTAATTAATAATTATTTGTTAATTTATATTAATGAATTGATTGAAAATTAATTATGGAAATTGTGTTATTAATTTTAGGTGCGGGTTGTGGGGTTTATAGGGGTAAAGAGTGGTAAGTAATTTATGTTTAATTAATTAATAATTAGTTCTTAATTAATATAAATTAATTGATAGAAAATTTATTACGGAAATCGTGTAGTTAATTTTAGGTGCGGGTTCTGGGGATTATAGGGGTAAAGGGTCTGAAGTAATTTATGTTTAATTCATTAATAATTAGTTGTTAATTTATAGCAACTAATTAATTGATAATTAATTATGGTAAATGTTTGATTATTTTAGGTGTGGGTTTTGGGGTTTATGGGGTAAAGGGTGGGAAGTAATTTATGTTTAATTAATTAAAAATTAGTTGATCGTTAATATTAATTAATTAATTTATATTTAATTTGGGTATTTGTTTATATTTGTTTGTGTGTGGGTGTTATTGTTATAGGGGTACAGTGTGGGGAGTAAATATATTTTACTTACTTTATAATTAGTTGTTAAATATTATCAGTTTTTTAGTTCAAAATAAGTTTTAATTGTGTAATTAATTTTTAGTTTAATTTTAACTGTGGGTTCTGGGGATTATAGGGGTAAAGTGTGGGAAGTTAAATAATTTTATGAGTTTTTTATAATTAATTATATTTCTTTAATTGATAAATATGTTATTTGAGGAAGTACATTTTTTTAAAATTTAGATGTGTGTTGTGAATTTTGTGGTGTTACAGGGTTGGAAAAAAAGTAAATTTATGTCATAATTAATGTTTTTGTTTCTAAACAATTTTTAATTAAAAATATTTCTTTTTTGGAAATTGTTTTTATTTTATTTAATATAATATTTGTAGAAATGTGTTAAATGTATTTAACATTATAATATTTTTAATTTTTTTAACAATATTTAATATATTTGTATATGAAATTTTAACATATTTATATATTTTTTATTTATTTTGTTTTTTAAATATTTTTATTGTTAAAATTTTGTTTGTTTTTAATTTTGAACTGACTGGAGTTAGAATATTAATTGTTACACCTCTGAAATCCAACACTTTCCCTACTGTTGCACTCACTGGAGTGGGAATAGTAATTTTTACCCCTCCGCTATCCAACACTTTCCCTACTGTTGCACTCACTGGAGTGCGAATAGTAATTTTTACCCCTCTGCTATCCAACACTTTCCCTACTGTTGCACTCACTGGAGTGGGAATATTAATTTTTACCCCTCCGCTATCCAACACTTTCCCTACTGTTGCACTCACTGGAGTTGGAATAGTAATTTTTACCCCTCCGCTATCCAACACTTACTCTACTGTTGAACTCACTGGAGTGGGAATAGTAATTTTTACCCCTCCACTATCCAACACTTTCCCTATTGTTGCACTCACTGGAGTTGGAATAGTAATTTTTACCTCTCCGCTATCCGACACTTTCCCTACTGTTGCACTCACTGGAGTGAGAATAGTAATTTTTACCCCTCCGCTATCCGACACTTTCCCTACTGTTGCACTCACTGGAGTGGGAATAGTAATTTCTACCCCTACGCTATCCGACACTTTCCCTACTGTTGCACTCACTGGAGTGCGAATAGTAATTTCTACCCCTCCGCTATCCGACACTTTCCCTACTGTTGCACTCACTGGAGTGGGAATAGTAATTTCTATCCCTCCGCTATCCAACACTTTCCCTACTGTTGCACTCACTGGAGTGGGAATAGTAATTTTTACCCCTCCGCTATCCAGCACTTTCCCTATTGTTGCACTCATTGTAGTGGGAAATTTAAGTTTGAAGATTTTTTAATAGTTTAATGTTTTAATTTATAATAAAATGTTTTTTTTATTGGACTTAATGTTATTGGTACAGACATATATATATATTCACTGAAAAAAACGTAGGTTTCGGGGACGTTATAGTTAGAAATTAGCATTTAAAAAACCTTAGAAATTCACGGAAAAAACCACAGGTTTCAGGGACGTTATAGTTAGTTGGACATTTCACTCGTACAAAACCAGAGAAATTTGGCCGTTATAGTTAGTTGAGCTAACTATAACTCACGCCCCCGCAATGCACTGCTGATGACGTCACATATTACATCACTCATGACATGGTCAGTGACATCACTGATGAAATCACTGATGACATCTCAAATGACTTCACTGATGACATCATCAAGTGACTGTGTGTTTCTGAAAAGTTTAAGTATGTTTTATAAATATATACGCCAGGGTGTATTGAAGAATGAGTGGGTGTATGAGTGTCTGAAGTGAATTTCTAAGGTTTTTAAATGCTAATTTCTAAATATGCCTACATAGGTAGGACATGTGCAGAAAAGAGGAAGAAAGGCGCCGAAAGAAGCAAGAGAAATGCAGAAAAAGGCAACAAAAGTCCAGAAAAAGGAAGAAGGGTGCAGAAAGAAGCAAGAGATGTGCAGAAAGAACCAACAGAGGTGCAGAAAGAGGCCTTGTTGCAAAGTCATGCTGTGCCCTGGGCACCCCCCAACTTTTTGCTGACTGGTACTGGTGGTAACTGACTCTGACTGACCCTGGGCTCTGTCTAACCAGGCCCGGAGCCAGTGCTATGCTGAAAGACACTTAGAATACAGTGAAAACACCTACATACACTAGGGTACACTATGGGTTGGGGTACCCCTGTGATTGGCATGACCTCCCCTGTATGGCCCTAGCACATAATAGGGCAGGAGGATTAAAACTACCTCTAAGTCCCTAGCACATAATAGGGCATGGCAGTTTAGAGACCAGCACCCCTTTTCTGCACTTGCATGTGTGCACTGCTGAGCCTGAGGTCAGTTTAACAGTAGCCCCGTGTGTGCAGAAAGAGGCAATAGAGGTGCAGAAAGAGGCAAGAGAGGAGTAGAAAGAGGAAAGAAGGGTGCAAAAAGAGGCAAGAGGGGTGCAGAAAGAATGAATGAATGAATGAAGGAACATTTCTAAAGCGCATGGTTACCAGAGGGCATCCCAGCGCTGTGGCGCCGATTATACCGTGAGAGGATCAGGGAAAGAGAGAAGTTTTCAAAAGCTTTCTGAACTTGAGATAATTAGGTTCGAAACGCACGTGGGGGGGAAGATTGTTCCAAAGCCTAGCTGCATTATATGTGAACATTCGGCCTCCACTACATGATCGTTTAATCTTAGGAACTAAGATTAAACCCTTGTTCTCAGATCTAAGGGTTCTGTTGGGTCGATAGGGTTGAAACCAGGGACGAATCAGGAGCGAGCAATTTCCAGAAAGTGCTTTATGTATAATGCACATAGCTTTGAATTGAGTTCTTTCCTGGATAGGGAGCCAATGCAAGGTAGTGAGGGCAGTTTTCGCTGAGGAACGTCTGGGAGTATTCAACAACATACGGGCCGCACATTTCTGCACCGTTTGAAGTCTTTTGGTGGTGGCCTGAGGGGCTCCCAGGTAGACAGCATTAGTGTAGTCGAGTCGTGAAAGAATGAGAGCTTGGACTAGTAACCGTCTAGCTGCAAAGGGTAGCAAGGGGAGTATCCCTCTGATCATTCTAAGAAGGCCATAGCAGCTGGCTGCTACTTTGCGTGCTTGTTCCTTGAAATCAAGGTTGCAGTCAAGCCAGACCCCTAGGCTTTTGATTTGTTTTTTTGGGACAGGCGGTAGGCCTAGGCAGCCAGGCCAGAGGAGGTCGATGTTTGGAGGGGCGGCCTTCCCCAGGAGCATGAGTTCGGTCTTTGATCCATTCAGTTTTAAAAATGAGTTATTCATCCAATTAAAAACCTTCTCAAGACAGGTGGCTAGATCGGGACCATGTTGGTTGTATTGCTTCATGGAGACAATTAACTGGGTATCGTCCGCATATGTGACGATCTGTACACCAAATGGGCATACAGTTTCTGCCAGTGACCTCATATATATATTAAACATGGTGGGCCTAGGGAGGATCCCTGTGGGACCCCACATGTCAGGGGTATTTGCTTCAAGGAGGATTCTTCTTCAAAGACTGAGAAGACCCTATTTGAAGAAAGGACTGTAGCCATTTTAGTGCTAGTCCAGTCACTCCAACCTCCCTGAGTCTTTGGATCATCAGATGGTGATTTACCGTATCGAAGGCTGCACTGAGGTCCAATAAAATCAGGGCCGTGCAGCCTCCGTTATCAAGGATCTTCCTAGTTTCCTCTACTACGGCAAGAAGAGCAGTCTCAGTGCCCTGTTGTGATCTAAATCCTGTCTGAGTGGGATGAAGACGATTATTGTTTTCTAAAAAAGACGATAAAATCGAATTAGTGTGCTTCTCTGCTAGTTTACTTAGTCCAGGCAGCAGGGAGATGGGTCAATAGTTTGCCCAGTCTTCTGGATCAAGATTAGGTTTCTTCAAGAGTGCTTTGACCCTAGCGTGTTTCCATATGGTTGGCACGATCCCTGTCTTAAGTGATGTATTTATCACGTCAAGTATAACTGGTGACACGACCTCAGAGATCTGATGAAGAATGGTAGGAGGAGCGGAGTCTAGGGGAGAACCTGATTTTAACTCTCTCAGAAACCCTTGCAGGGTGATAAGGTCAAGAGGCGGGAATTCTTCCAGCAAGGCCTGTGTTTCCGAGGTGGCAGAGTCTGTTAATAAAGGGGTTAGTTGGTCTATGGTTTGAGGGAAAGACATATAAATGAATTGTATTTTTTCAGAGAAAAAATCTGCTATTTGATTACACCGCCGCTGGGCGTTGTCCGGGGCGGTAGGGGGGAACAGGGGGTGTGAGAAGAAATTTAGCAATCTTAAATATTTCTCGTGGGGAGTTTGCCACTAATGTGATTTTTTCTTGGTAATAGAGAGCTTGAGCGCTTTTTATTTCGAATTTTTAGGTTTTAATAGCTTCTCTATATTTGGCTTTCCTGGATGCGGAGAAGTCCTTCCTCCAGCTTCTTTCATGTTTTTTACATAACTGTTTTAGTTCACGTAATTTCTGGGAGTACCAGGGTTTTTTTTTACCTCCAACCTTTTCTGGAATCTCTTCCCTTGGGAGGACTTGGTTAAATGATGCCTCAAGCCAATTATTGGAATTGTCATTTGCGACGTTAGAGTTTGAGTGGGATAGTGGAATAGTATCTATTAGATTACCTATCCAGGCGTCTAAGGGAAGTTTTGACCACTTGCGAACCAGCTTAATGGTTCTAGCAGCTGGTGCAATGTTGTCGGGTAATGCCCAGGTAAAAGGGAGAAGAAAATGGTCTGACCGGGGTAGAGGGACAGAGTTACCTACAAATAGATTATGTATATTTGAAAAGATAGGGTCAAGCAAGTGACCTTTAATATGGGTAGGACCATTCACTTTTAGGGTGAGTTGGAATATTGACAGTTCGTCGATAAGTTCTGAGGAGGATGCGGATTGCACATCATCAAAGTGCATATTAAAATCTCCCAGAATTGTGAAGTTGGGGGAGGAGCTAGCAAGATTTGCTGCAAAATCAGGTAGATCTTTATTAAAGAGGCCAAAAGGGCCCGGAGGACAGTAGACTAAAATCCCTGAAAAGGTATAAGTAGGAGATAAGTTAATTACAAAAGTCATGCAAAGAAGCAAGAGAGGTGCAGAAAGAAGCAACAGAGGTGCAGAAAGAGGGACGAGAGGTGAAGAAAGAGGCAAAAGAAGTGCACAAAGAAGGAACAGAGGTGCAGAAAGAGGCAAGAGAAGTTCAGAAAGAGGCAGCAGAGGTGCAGAAACAGGCAGAAGAGGTGCAGAAAGAAGGAACAGGGGTGCAGAAAGAGACAAAAGGGGTGCCGAAAGAGGCAAAAGGGAAGCAGAAATTTACAAGAGAGGTGCAGAAAGAAGCAAGAGCAGTGCAGTAAAAAACAACAGAGGTGCAGAAGGAGGCAAGAGGGGTACAGAGAGAGGCAAAAGAAGTGCAGAAACAAGCAAAAGAGATGCGGAAAGAGGCTAGAGGGGTGCACAAAGAAGCAAGAGAGGTGCAGAAAGAGGCAAGAGAAGTGCACAAAGAGGGAAGAAGGGTGCAGAAAGAGGCAAGTGGGGTGCAGAAAGAAGCAAGAGAGGTGTAGAAAGAAGCAAGAGAAGTGCAGAAAGAAGCAAGAGAAGTGCAGAAAGAAGCAACAGAGGTGTAGAAAGAAGCAAGAGCAGTGCAGAAAGAACCAACAGAGGTGCAGAAAGAGGCAAGAGGGCTGCAGGAAGTAGCAAGAGAGGTGTAGAAAGAAGCAAGAGAAGTGCAGAAAGAAGCAACAGAGTTGCAGATTTAGGCAAGAGGGGTGCAGAAAGAGGCAAGAGAATTGCAGAAGGATGCAGCAGAGGTGCAGAAAAAGGCAAGAAAAGTGCAGAAAGAGGCAAGAGAGTTGAAGAAACAGGCAAAAGAGGTGCACAAAGAGGGAACAGGGGTGCACACAGATGCAAGAGTGGTACAGAAAGAACAAACAGAGGTGCTGAAAAAGGCAAGAGGGGTACAGAAAGAGGGAAGTGGGGTGTGAAAGAGGCACGAGGGGTGCAGAAATTTGCAAGAGAAGTGCAGAAAGAAGCAAGAGCAGTGCAAAATAATCAACAGAGGTGCAGAAAGAGGCAAGAGGGTGCAGAAAGAGGTAAGAGAAGTGCAGAAAGAAGGAACAGATGTGCACAAAGAGGCAAGATGGGTGCAGAAAGAGAAAAAAGGGGTGCAGAAAGAGGCACAAGGGCTGCAGAAAGATGCAAGAGAAGTGAAGAAAGAAGCAACAGAGGTGCAGAAAGAAGAAAGAGAGGTGCAGAAAGAAGCAACAGAGATGCAGAAAGGGGGAAGAGGTGTGGAGAAAGAGGCAAGAGGAAAGCAGAAAGAAACAAAAGAAGCGCAGAAACAAGGAACAGAGGTGCAGAAAGAGGCAAGAGGGGTGCAGAAAGAAGCAAGAGAGGTGCAGAAAGAAGCAACAGAGTTGCAGATTTAGGCAAGAGGGGTGCAGAAAGAGGCAAGAGAATTGCAGAAGGAAGCAGCAGAGGTGCAGAAAAAGGCAAGAAAAGTGCAGAAAGAGGCAAGAGAGTTGAAGAAACAGGCAAAAGAGGTGCACAAAGAGGGAACAGGGGTGCACACAGATGCAAGAGTGGTACAGAAAGAACAAACAGAGGTGCTGAAAAAGGCAAGAGGGGTGCAGAAAGAGGGAATTGGGGTGTGAAAGAGGCACGAGGGGTGCAGAAATTTGCAAGAGAAGTGCAGAAAGAAGCAAGAGCAGTGCAAAATAACCAACAGAGGTGCAGAAAGAGGCAAGAGGGTGCAGAAAGAGGTAAGAGAAGTGCAGAAAGAAGGAACAGATGTGCACAAAGAAGCAAGATGGGTGCAGAAAGAGAAAAAAGGGGTGCAGAAAGAGGCACAAGGGCTGCAGAAAGATGCAAGAGAAGTGAAGAAAGAAGCAACAGAGATGCAGAAAGGGGGAAGAGGTGTGGAGAAAGAGGCAAGAGGGAAGCAGAAAGAAACAAAAGAAGCGCAGAAACAAGGAACAGAGGTGCAGAAAGAGGTAAGAGGGGTGCAGAATGAAGCAAGAGAGGTGCAGAAAGAAACAAATGAAGTGCAGAAAGAAGGAACAGAGGTGCAGAAAGAGGCAAAATGGGTACAGAAAGAGGTAAGAGGGGTGCAGAAAGAGGCAAGAGAGGTGCAGAAAGAGGGAAGAAGGGTGCAGAAAGAGGCAAGAGAGGTACAGAAAGAAGCAAGTGAGGTGCAGAAAGAGGCAACAGAGGTGCAGAAAGAGGCGAGAGAGGTGCAGAAAGTAGAAGAGATGTGCAGAAAGAGGCAAGAGAAGTGCAGAAAAGAAAGAAATGTACAGAAAGAAGCAACAAAAATGCAGAAAGAGTCGAGAGGTGCAGAAAGAAGCAAGAGTTGCTTGCACACCATTAGTACCAATTTAACATCCTCATTTAGCAATAAGTAACAGGTGACCATTCTAGGTTTGCAAAGGGCCTTCCACCACGCTGTAACACTTGTCGCTGCATTTTTGGTAACGTTTGAGCCGTTTGAGCTAGAAACAAGGCTTTTTTTGTTCAAATCTGCAGATTAGCTAGCAGATGATGGATTATGTGGCTAATGCGGAAAATATATAATTGTGCGAAAGTCGGTGCAGCCAAACAGTCGCATAATTCCAGTGGCCCTGCTCATACCTCTGACTAGGTCCACAAGTGCTCCTCAGTGATTCCTTTTTTTTGTCTCACTGAGTTCATAGTTGAGCTTCTATGGAAATGAGGAAGACTAAACCTGAGGTTATCACTCCACAACACAGACAACCATACCACATAATTACTCTCCATAACACATAATCCCACTCTACATAATTCATATACACTAAATACCAGATACTTTCTATCCACATAATTTCACTGCACAACATACCACATAATTCCACTACACACAACCTACATCCACTCCACTCCAAGAAACATTAGTAAAACACTTTTACATTTACAACGCCTATAGCTCCAACTCTCGCAAATGTGAAACCTATTACATTGCATATGCTTCTTTAACTAGTAGTCGCGTTTGCAGAGAGGTAGAGAAAGAGGGCTGGGCCTCTGACCAGCGCTCAGGAATTCCGCTGCGTAGGACTTACAGGAGGTACCAGGAGGGCTTCTTGGCCCCCAAAGTCCCTCAGGAGTAAAGTGGACTTCATCCCCCAACCAGTAGTGTGCCAGAAGGCGTGTTTGTAGAGTGGTGGAGAAAGGGTGTGTGGCCTCTGAAGACCTCTTAGCAAACCAACTGTGTGGGACATACTTGAGGTAACAGGAGGGGTAGTTGGCCCCCAAGGACAGCCATGGGGGCCAACTACCCCTCCTATTACCTCTAGTAAGTCCCACACAGCAGGATTGCTAAGTTCTCATAGCAGGCCATGCCCCCTTTGCCCACCACTCTGCAAACGCGCTCCCTGGCACGCTCTTGGATGGGGATTGAAGTCCCCTTCACTGCTAGGGGTCCTTAGGGGCTAACTAGCCTACCTCTTACCTCCAGTAAGCCCCACACAGTGGGATTGCTGAGAGGTGGACACAGGCCATGCCCCCTTTCTCCACCACTCTGCAAACACGCCTCCTAGTGCGCTCTTTTTTGGGGATGAAGTCCCCTTTCCTCCTGAGTGTCCCTGGGGGCCAACTAGCCCTCCTGTTACCTCCAGTAAGCCCCATACAGCTGGTTTGCTGAGAGTGCTCAAAGTCCACTTTAGTCCTGAGATCCTCAGGACACAAGAGGACCTCATCGCCCCACCAGCAATGTGCCAAGAGGTGTGTTTGCAGAGTGGTGTAAAAAGGGGCGTGGCCTTGGACCACCTCTCAGCAATCCCCCTGTGTGGGGCTTACTGGTTGTACATGGTGGGCTAGTTGGCCCCGAAGGACCCATAAGACTCTAGGGGACTTCATCCTCCAACCCAAAATGCGCCAGTAGGCGTGTTTGCCGAGTGGTGCAGGGAGGGGGTGGGGCCTCCGGAGAGATGCCGGCTTCTGTTTTCTTTTTCTATTTTAGAAGGGGGGCTGTGTGGCCCCCCTTCTCTTAATATGTTTTGGGCCCTGGGGACCCCATCCCCCAGGGCTTGAGACATATTTTTTTCTAAATTAAAAAACGGGAAGGGGGCTGCGTGGCCCCCTGCCGAGGCCGATTACGGCCTGGGGACCCCATCCCCGGGGCTTTGCCTCTTTTTCCCATTTTTCTTTAATGTGAGGGGGGACGCATGGCCCCCCTCCCGGGCCTCTTTTGGCCCCGGGGACCCCATCCCCCGGGGCTTGGCCAATCCTTTTTTATTTTTTTTATTTTCCCAGGAGGGGGGCCATGTGGCCCCCCTCCCCTGGGCCACTTCTAGCCCTGGGGACCCCATCCCCTGGGGCCTGGCCTTATTTATTTATTTAAAATTACAAAAGGTAGGGGGGCCACATGGCCCCCCTTCCCTGGGCCTCTACTGGGCCTGGGGACCACAGCCCCGGGGCCTGGCCTCAGCATTGGGGACCGTGGGGGGAGCCCCAATGCCCCCATGGTCCCTGTCAGCTCCCCGCCTCCTGCGGGAGCCGGCATTGCTTTTGGGCAAGGGGAGCTGCTAACATGCAGCTCCCCTTGTCCAAAAGCAATCTGCTTTGCTTCTTGGAAGCGAGAGCAGGTTTCCTGCTCTCACTTCCATGAAGCAAAACAGTATTTGCTATGGCAGGGCAGGAGCTGTGCTCCTGCCCTGCCATAGCAGACTGCAATGTCCCGTGGGTGGGCACCCTGGGACATTGCAGGAGCCGGCCCTGGGGTGTGGTGGTCCCAAGGGCCATGAAGGGCTCCAGGAGGGGGGCCACGCGGCCCCCCTCCCAATGTAAACATAGCCCCGGGGAGGTGGTGGTCCCCGGGGCCCACTATGGACCCCGTATTTAATTTACTGAATGCCCCAAGGAGGTGGTGGCCCCCGGGGCAGCATGAGGGGGCCACCACCTCCCCATGCCTTTAATTTAAAAAAACAAAGCCCCGGGGAGGTGGTAGTCCTCAGGGCTTGGTGGGGGCAGGAGTCCCCCCCACGCCTTTAATTTAAAAAAAAAGCCCCAGGGAGGTGTCGGTACCCGGGGCTGCGGGGGCCGCGATGCCCCTGCACTTAATGATTAAAGCCCTGGGGAGGTGGCGGTCTCCGGGGCTGCATGGGAGGGCAAGAGCACCCCCACGCTTTTCATTTATTTTTAAATAATAAAGCCCAGGGGAGGTGGCGGTCCCGCGAGCCCCTGCATTTGAATAAGGATCACCCCGGGGAGGTGGTGGTCCCCAGGGCTGCGAGGGCCCGCGCTGCCCCCACATACATTATAAACATTGCCCCCGGGACCTGGCCCACCCGGGGGCTTATAGAAAACGAAGCGCTTTGTTTTTTAAGAAAAGTTTTGGCCGGATTCGCACACTCAGTGCGAATTCGGCTGATTCTTTTTACAAAAATGCCATTTTTGTCCCTGGGGGTCCTTGTAGGACCCCCTGAGCAGGCCTAGGGGGTCAGGGTGTTTCTACCCTGACCCCTTTTCTTGTATTTTAATGTTTTTTCTACTGTTTTCTTGTGACTCGGTTACAGAGGAGTCACAAGATGGCTGCCAACACATTCTGGTTTGGAGTGTTGGTAGCCAATCAGAATTAAGCTAGTGCTAAGGAGGGTTCGCGAATCCTCCTCGGTGCTCAGATATATAACTTTTTATTTTTTGAATTTCTCAGCAACTACTGAACGGATGTACACCATTTAAAAAAAAGCACACTTTCTGGTCCAAGACCTACCTTTTTTACCAAATTTGGTGTAATTCCGTTCAGCAGTTCGGGCTGTAGCTTTGTCTAAAGTTCCTATGGAAATTAACATGGGGAAAATGCGTTTTGGGACCCCCCCTTTTTCTCGGCCCCCATTTGACAAATCACCCCGAAACTTTCAAGACAGGATCTGACCTGAGTGAACCATTAGTTATGAAAATTTTGCGGAGATTCGCAAAAGAAAAAACGCTTTTTGAATAGAAACAAGGTCCTAACTATAACTACCTACTGGTACTGCCAGTAGGTAATATATATATATATATATATATATATATATATATATATATATATATATATATATATATGAACACAACATCCAGCTCCCACAGAGACATCCATGGGAGGAGGCACGGACTCGAGGTGGTCAGGATACGGCATCTGTTTATTGAGTCAGGTCACCTGCAATCCCAGAAATGAAAGAGAGACACATTTCGGCTTACTGGAAGCCTTTATATATATATATTTATATATTAATTAATTCCAACTCTGTGCTTCTTCCGCCCCACTCAGCCCGTGGTACATGGAGCGATTCCCGGCGAAGCTTACCGGGCACACGTTTTTTGTTGAGATCACCAAGTAATCACACTCTCTCAGGAGATTAAATCAGGCTTAAGATTGTATTCCAGTAACGTGTTTCGGGGAACACCGTCCCCCTTCCTCACACACTGGATACTTGTTTTCACCACCACCACATATGTAGTAAGCAGACATAGACAAAGGACCACCATTCAAATCGAATGGTGGAAATGCTGAAGAAAGTAAAACGGCATCCATTTTGTAGTGGAGTGTTACTCAATATACTCATAAACAAAATACATTATGTCAGACATATTATTAACAACATAATATTTGTAATGCATATAAATATCTAGGAATTCGTTCATGAGATAGACAGACCAGGTAAAGGAAAAAGTTAATTAATTAAAATTTAAACAAGATCTAGTGCCATATAACCATTTTCCAGGTTTGTTTTGGCCCTTCTCGTGGGTTTGTCTGTATCTCGGGGAGTATATACAAATGCACTAGTGGCATAATTGCATAATATCAGCATTGTTACTTCACAATTATAGTTATACATGCAATGGATGGCAAAGTCAAGTAGAAAGAAGGAAAAATGTGTTATATCTAAAAGAAGACAGTCTAATATTGCATAATTAACAACTCCCCTCGTCTATACTGCCCACCCAAGCGGGTAAGTTTATATGTTATGGGAGTATGTGGTAGGACATACATTCCCCAGGATATCTAATCTGGGGACTGGGGTGTAATTCTGGTAGCTGACGTTCCGTAAGGGCACTGAACACTCATATGTACAAACTGGAGTTATATGTATGAATACAAGAATTTCGTAAAAGTTGCTGGCGCCATAGTGGCTTTTATATACAGAGGACCTTGCCCCATGGATGCAGACTATATTTTACCTAATGATAAATATAGTTTGGTTCTGTAATCAGACGCTCCAAGTGGTTGTATTGCAGCTCACCAGTGTCGTTCTAAAAGTCCTACCTACAGTAAACCATATTATGTGCCAGACTCTAAGCCGGTGTGTTCATCCATCCTTGACGTTGCTACTCTACTCCCTATGTAACGGTTCCTCTTTAAGTCTTGTTTAAAACTATACCAGGTGGTGGTACAGTCCCAAGCCCTGGAACCCCAGGTTCTCTCTCACCTATATATGTGCTATGTGCAAGTAAATATACATTTCTAACTGTACAATAATAGTGTTCATAAAAAAGTGAAACATAATCTTATCTTTCAACGTGTACTGTGCCAATTCCTCCTAGTGATGAAGAAAAGGGTAGGTGACCTCTACATGTTCTTCAAGTGTCAGTAGGTCACTTACTTTCCTCCTGTTAAAAAATAAAAAATATGAAGAAGATTAAAAAGTTGATAAAGATTAAAATTCAACACTTTTACTGTATAACACACTAGGCAGCAACATTGGTACTATCTATTTGTACAAATAATCTGCAATGTACTAAGCCTAACAAGTATACTACAAAAAAGATGGTCTTATTCCTCCCTAATTGCCATGCAGATGTATGTTCAGTTCCTCATCCTGATTACGACCCCACGGGCTTCTGGTCTGTAAATCAATGATGTGCCATGATTCTCTCTTTCTAAGAAGTAGGACTCTGTCCCCACCCCTTTTATTCAATTGAACTTGTTCAATGATGAAGTATCTCAATAAAGAACTATTGGAGAGATGGTATTCTTCAAAGTGGCGGGCCACTGGGTAATGGCTGTCTTTATTGTTGATGGCCCTAAGGTGTTCAAGTATTCTTTTTTTGCTGAAAAGGTCCTGCTCCCTACATATCTCATCCCGCAGGAGCATTCTAGCACATAAATTACATGTGTCGTACTACATGTCAAGAATTGGTTTATATTCTTGGTAGTGCTTGGTGTGTTGTAGGTTTTCACCCTGTGACTGAATCTGCAGGCCTTACAGTGCCCACAAGGAAAAAATCCCTGTTGGCTATGTTGAGGTCTTCTGTGTTTTTTGGTTATGTCTCCTCTGACTAGGACGTCCCTTAGACTCCTCCCTTTTCTGTATGTTATCATGGGGCGTTTGGGCAGTTTCTGTCCAACAACTGGATCACTTTTCAAGATGTTCCAGTTGTTGTTCAGTATCTTAGCTATTTGTTAAGATTCCATATTGTAGGTAAGGATCACTCTAGTAACATTTTCAGTCTCTTTTGTTGTGGTTTTCTCCTGGATACTTTGGTCTCTAGTGACTTGTTTTGCTTTTTTCACTGCTCTTTTGATCACCCAATTGGGGTAGCCTCGTTCCTTAAATCTTTTCCTCATGATCTTACACTCAGACTCATATGCCTCAATAGTACTGCAGTTTCTTTTTGCTCTCAGCAGCTCCCCAAATGGAATGCTCTATTTGAGCACATCTGGGTGGCTGCTGAGAGCATGAAGTAGACTGTTTCCTGCTGTGCTTTTCCTGTGCAGTTTGGTGTTAAATTTGTCTCCATCTACCGTCACTACTACATCTAGAAACGCTATTGTTCCCTTACTCATGTTGTGTTTTAGTTTGATGTTAGAGTTATTTGTATTGAGTTGTTCGATGAATTTGTTGGCACTGATCTCGCTCCCTTTCCAGATTACGAAGAGATCGTCTATGTAGCGGAGCCAAATAATAACTTGGCCCCACATGGGGGGTAGGGTTTTCTCCCCACAGATCTCTTCTACCCATGCCCCCAGGAAAAGATTGGCAAAACTGGGGGCAAAGCAAGTACCCATGGCCGCACCGAGTGTTTGTTTGTAACACGTTAGGATTGATGCTCTGCCACCCTTAAGACACAATAAAGCCAGTGATTTTCCAAGTTGGGCTTCACTTCTCTTTTCTTTTGGTGTGCCAAAATCACGGGATGCTCCATGCCCGTTTCTGTGAAGCCGCACTGCAGGGATGGGGGCTCCCTTTGGTTGGAGAATTTTCCTTGGAGATATATATATATATATATATATATATATGTATATATATATATATATATATATATATATATTCACTGAAAAAACCGTAGGTTTCAGGCACGTTATAGTTACAAATTAGCATTTTAAAAACCTTTGAAATTCACTGAAAAAACCATAGGTTTCAGACACGTTATAGTTAGAAATTAGCATTTAAAAAACCTTTGAAATTCACTGAAAAAACCATAGGTTTTAGGGACAGTTATAGTTAGTTGGACATTGCACTCGTACAAAACCCGTGAAATTCCCCCGTTATAGTTAGTTCAGCTAACTATAACTCGCGCCCCGCAATGCACTGCTGATGACGTCACATATTACATCACTCATGACATGGTCAGTGACATCACTGATGACATCACTGATGACATCTCAAATGACATCACTGATGACATCATCCAGTGACTGTGTGTTTCTGTAAAGTTTAAATATGTTTAATATATATAGGGAAAGGCGTATTGAAGAATGAGTGGGTGTATAAGTGTCTGAATGGATGATTTAGTACGTGCATGACTGACTCTACAAGTGAGTGATTAAACGTATCTTACTGAATGCATGGGTTAGTGACTAAACTGTGTGAATGTCTGTATCCGTATGTTGGTGTGTAAGTGGATGCATGGATTTGCGAATAGCTACATGAGTGTCTATATGGGTTATTGATTGGTTCTATGAGTATCTGTATGGGTGCCTGAGTGTTTGTGTGGATGGGGTGTGTGCGACTGTGCATAGATGTGTGAGTGGGTGATTCACTGGGTGGATGGTTTCAAGAGTGCATCTGTGATAGACTGTATGGGTGGGTAAGTGTGTGTAAGAGTGTGTTAGTGAGTGAATGTATGTCCCAGTGGTACAGGTGTGAGTAACTACATATGTGAAAGGCAGTATATATGTGTATTGGAGTATATAAATAGCTATAAGCGAGAGTGAGTGATTGTGATAGTGGCTGTATGGATGAGTGTGTGCTTGTATCAGTGATTGTATAAGAGCGTAACAATGTGCTAGTATTTGTATGATTAAGTGAGCTGGTGTGTGTATAACTGTATAGGTGAGTAAATGGCAGTGTGTTTAATTATTTGCATGACTGACTAGGTGTGTGAGTACCTCTATGGATGAGTGGCGGTGTTTGAGTGTCTATATAGGAGTAAGAGTGCATATGATAGTCCTGTACTGAGTGACCATAAGTATGAGTGACTGTACGGGTGAGTGAGTGGATGTGTGTGTGTAGACCTAAGAATCAGTGAGTGGGTATGTAGTTATTGGTGTTGGAGTGTCTATGGTTTTGCGAATGGCACTCTGTAATTTAGATTGGGTGTATCAAAGGTTATATTAGGGTGTGAGGAGCTGCATCAGATTATCACGTGGATGATGTCATCAGTGATGTCATTTGAGATGTCATCAGTGATGTCATCAGTGATGTCACTGACCATGTCATGAGTGATGTAATATGTGACGTCATCAGCAGTGCATTGTGGGGCGCGAGTTATAGTTAGCTGAACTAACTATAACGGGGAATTTCACGGGTTTTGTACGAGTGCAATGTCCAACTAACTATAACTGTCCCTAAAACCTATGGTTTTTTCAGTGAATTTCAAAGGTTTTTTAAATGCTAATTTCTAACTATAACGTGTCTGAAACCTATGGTTTTTTCAGTGAATTTCAAAGGTTTTTAAAATGCTAATTTGTAACTATAACGTGCCTGAAACCTACGGTTTTTTCAGTGAATTTCAAAGGTTTTTTAAATGACAATTTTTAAATGTATTAATTTTTATATTAATTTTTTTCATACTGATTTACTACATTTTTAGAAACAATTTCTTTTACATATTTTATTTTTTAAATTACATTGTAATTACATTATACATTACATTACAAAAAATACTTTCTCAGAATGAATTACTTTAGTTTAAATACTTTGCACATAGGCAATAGACTTTTAAGTACAGTAGTTACAGTTGTTGCAATGGGCAACACATTTTCAAACACAATGCAACATTCAGCTCAATGTGAATTTCTAGTTAAGTGCAATTAGTTACTTTATGGATTACTTTTCTAACCACAGGACTGGATCCTAGATTCAGTCCTGGTACATCTCCTGTAAACAGTTGAGTAAAAGCGTTTTGGTTACAGTCGTGATTTTTAAGGAATATTATTGTATTTTAAAAGTTGACAGAAACTTTTTCTCATAGAATCACCAATGTTATCCTATGGAAGGAAATTCACTTAGCAGGTAAAAACTGTTATCGTTACTTTTTCTTACTCAGTGTTGGATCCTGGATCCAGCACTGGTGCATCTCCTGTAAACAGTTGAAAGAATGCGTTTAAGTCATACAGGCGATTTTTAAGGAATATTTGTAGTTTGTGAAAATCGACACTTTGAAACTTTTCTGCTGAAAACCAGACAATGGATTCCTATGGAAGAAAATATAAGTTACTGGTAAGTACGGTTAAAATTACTTTTCAGGACCAGTACTGGGCTGAAAGATACAGCACTGAGGTCTCTCCTTATAACAGGTGAGTAAATCGGAATTCGTATTTCGGCTGATTTTAGAGGAATATTTGTATGTTTCAAAAATCAACACTTAGAAACTTTTTCAGTAAAAAGCAGGCAATGATATCCTATGGAAGGAAATTCAAGTTACTGGTAAGTACGGTTAAAATTACTTTTGAGGATCAGTTCTGGGCTGAAAGATGCAGCACTGAGGTCTCTCCTGATAACAGATGAGTAAATCGGAATTCGTATTTCGGCTGATTTTAGATGAATATTTTAAAGTTCCAAAACTCCACACTTAGAAGAATTTCCAAGTGAAACCAGTCAATGTTAGCCTATGGAAGGAAATTCAAGTTACCGGTAAGTACGGTTAAAATCACTTTTCAGGACCAGTACTGGGCTGAAAGATACAGCACTGAGGTCTCTCCTGATAACAGATGAGTAAATCGGAATTCGTATTTCGGCTGATTTTAGAGGAATATTTTAAAGTTCCAAAACTCCACACTTAGAAGAATTTCCAAGTGAAACCAGTCAATGTTAGCCTATGGAAGGAAATTCAAGTTACTGGTAAGTACGGTTAAAATTACTTTTGAGGATCAGTACTGGGCTGAAAGATGCAGCACTGAGGTCTCTCCTGATAACAGGTGAGTAAATCGGAATTCGTATTTCGGCTGATTTTAGAGGAATATTTTAAAGTTCCAAAACTCCACACTTAGAAGAATTTCCAAGTGAAACCAGTCAATGTTAGCCTATGAAGGAAATTCAAGTTACCGGTAAGTACGGTTAAAATTACTTTTGAGGATCAGTACTGGGCTGAAAGATGCAGCACTGAGGTCTCTCCTGATAACAGGTGAGTAAATCGGAATTCGTATTTCGGCTGATTTTAGAGGAATATTTTAAAGTTCCAAAACTCCACACTTAGAAGAATTTCCAAGTGAAACCAGTCAATGTTAGCCTATGGAAGGAAATTCAAGTTACTGGTAAGTACGGTTAAAATTACTTTTCAGGATTAGTACTGGGCTGAAAGATGCAGCACTGAGGTCTCTCCTGATAACAGGTGAGTAAATCAGAATTCGTATTTCGGCTGATTTTAGAGGAATATTTGCACAATGGTGAAGGGAGGGGCGGGGCCTGAGGTGACATCTGTGCAAGCGAACCCCGTGGCGCGTTTTAAGTTGGGGGATTAAGTCCCCTTGATTCATGAGGGTCCCTACGGGCCAACTAGCCCACCAGGAACCTCCAGTATGCGCCAGGGGCTGCGTTGCAGAGACATGGACAGAGGCCACACCCCTTTTACACCTCTCTGCAACGCAGCTCTGTGGCACTTTCTGGACGTACCTGTTGGGCTAGTTGGCCCCCAGGGACCCTCAGGATTGAAGAGGATTTAATTCCCCATCTTAAAACGCGCCACGGGGCCTGTTTGCACACATGTCACCTGAAGCCCCGCCCCTCCCTTCACCACTGTGCAAACGCGCCCCGTGGCGCGTTTTAAGTCGGGGGATTAACTCTCCTTGAATCCTGAGGGTCCTTGGGGTGCAACTAGCCCACCATATACCTCCAAAGCGCCATAGAGCTGCGTTGCAGAGAGGTGTAAAAGGTGCGTGGCCTCTGTACACCTCTCTGCAAGGCAGCCCCCTGGCGCATACTGGAGGTTCCTGGTGGGCTAGTTGGCCCCAGGGACCCCCAGTATTCAAGGGAATTCGTTCCCTCTCTGCAAACCGCGCCAGGGGCGCGTTTGCAGAGTGGTGAAGGAAGGGGCGGGGCCTACGCGCCCGATCGTTTTTTGTTTTGTTTTTTTTTCCCTGAAGGGGGCTGTGTGGCCCCCTTCCTTTTCCTATTTTTAGGCCCTGGGGACCCCATCCCCCAGGGCCTTACCCCTTTTTTAAAATTAAAATAAAAAAAAACGGGAAGGGGGCCGCGTGGCCCCCCTTCCCTGGGCCTGTATTGGCCCCGGGGACCCCATCCCCGGGGCATGGCCTCTTTTTTTTATTTGGAGGGGGCTGCGTGGCCCCCTCCTCAGGCCATTTAAGGCCCCGGGGACCCCATCCCCGGGGCCTGGCCTCTCGTTGGGGACTGTGGGGGTCCCCAAGCCCCCACAGTCCCGCCGGCTCCCCGTGTCCTACGGGAGCCGGCATTGCTTACACATGGGGAGCTGCTAAGATGCAGCTCCCCATGTGGAAAGCAATCGGCTTGGATATTGGAAGAGAGAGCAGGTTTCCTGCTCTCTCTTCCAATATCCAAAGCAAGTTTGCAATGACAGGACGGGAGCCGCGAGGCTCCCGTCCTGTCATTGCAAACAGCAGTGTCCCGGGGGTAGGCACCCCGGGACACTGCAGGAGCCGGCCCTGGGGGTGACGGTCCCCAGGGCCTCCACAGGCTCCAGGAGGGGGGCCGCGGCCCCCCTCCCTACATTTTGAAAGCCCCGGGAGGTGGTGGTCCCCGGGGCTTGGGGTCCAAAACGGACCCCCATTTTAATTTTTCTTAGTGCACACAGGTTTTTAATTTTAAAAAAGAAGCCCCGGGGAGGTGGTGGTCCCGGGGCTGCGGGAGGGCTCAGAGCCCTCCCGCACCATTATACATAAAGCCCCGGGGGTGGTGGTCCCCGGGGCTTGGGAGGCCCTTAGAGGCCCCCACACATAAAATTAACCCCCCCAGCATGCCCTCGGGACTTGGCCCACCCGGGGCCAATTAACATCGAAGCGCGGAGACCGCACTTCGATTTTTCTCCCGGCAGGATTCGCGCTCCCTGAGCGCATCCTGCCGATTTTTAAAAAAAAAAATAATAATTTTTGCCCAGGGGGTCCTTGTGGGACCCCTGAGCAGACTCTAGGGGTTCAGGGTGTTTCTACCCTGCCCCCTTTGTGCGCTTTGCGCACTTGTTTCTGTCCCTCGGTTCTACCGAGGGACAAAATGGCTGCCAACACTTCCTGATTTGGAGTGTTGACAGCCAATTAACATAAAGCTCGTGCTCGGGAGGATCCGCGGCCCTAGATATATCTATCTTTTTACTTTTGATTTTCTCAGCAACTACTGAACGGATTTACACCATTTAACAAAAGGGTTCTTTCTGAACCAAGAACTACCTCTTTGCCAAATTTGGTGTAATTCCGTTCAGCAGTTCAGGCTGTAGCCGTGTCTAAAGTTTCCTATGGAAAATTGCATGGGGAAAACGGGTTTTGGGACCCCCTTTTTCTCGGCCCCCGCTTGACGAATCCCCGAGACTTTCAGGGTAGGAGCGGACCGGAGCGCCCCACAAAGTTTGAAAATTTTGCGAAGATACGTC